>CM020247.1:26828528-27433655 GCA_009819775.1 Phoenicopterus ruber ruber
AGAGGCTCTTACAGATTCAGTCTATGGACCATCCCTTCAAAGTGTCTATTGAGTTCATTTAGTCCATGACTTTGGGCTCCATCTGTCATAATAGTCTCTTGGGGCAGGAGAGATGATGTGGAGTTCGCTCGGTCGGCGAAACAGGGCCAGGTCTCGGTGCGGTGTGGCAGGTGACACTGGACGCAGTGGGAGGATGGTGTGTAGTGTTGGATTGTTGCATGTTGCATCTGGAGCTTGCAGTTGTGGTATCTGGCTCAGCTGGTGTATCATGTCCACGGTCTGTGGGTTGAAGCTGTCGATCTCTTGAGGAAGCTGATAGGCGCCAGTTGCTAAAGCCAGTTCTGCTTCCATTACTGCTGCACTTTGCTCAGTTTTATCAATAGTTCATTCTTTATTAATTTGGGTAATTCTTGCTATAATTCATTGATCTGGCATATAGCAACTGTGATAGAGATGACATACAGTGACAGGGTTATATAGCAATTAACATCATACAGTTTAATTCATTGGCTATTCTCACCCAACATCAAATCCCCTCGAGGTACACATCGGACTTCCCCATCATTTTGCATCGCCCACCAAGTGCACCCAGGTCCGTGAGCAAAAGCAATCCCACAGATGCCTGAGGCAGGAGTAACCCAGACTGTCTTCCCTAACATATTCTTCATGTGCACTACAGGAACTTTATCCCCTTCTACAGTAAGTAAAGGCTTTGATTGGGCAGGACCAGCTCGATTGGTAGATCCCCTAGTGTTGACTAACCAGGTGGCTTTTGCTAAATGTGTATCCCAATGTTTGAAGGTCCCACCACCCATTGCTCCCAGTGTAGTTTTCAGTAGTCCATCGTATCATTCAATTTTCCCAGAGGCTGGTGCATGATAGGGGATGTGAGACACCCACTCAATGCCATGCTCTTTGGCCCAGGTGTCTAGGAGGTTGTTTCGGAAATGAGTCCCGTTGTCTGACTCAATCCTTTCTGGGGTGCCATGTCGCCATAAGACTTGCTTCTCAAGGCCCAGGATAGCATTCCGGGCAGTGGCATGGGGCACAGGATAGGTTTCCAGCCATCCGGTGGTTGCTTCCACCATTGTAAGCACATGGCGCTTGCCTTGGCGGGTCTGTGGGAGTGTGATAGAATCAATCTGCCAGGCTTCCCCATATTTATATTTCCGCCATCGTCCTCCATACCAGAGAGGCTTTGACCGCTTGGCTTGCTTGATTGCAACACGTTTCACACTCATGGATAACCTGTGCAATAGCGTCCATGGTCAAGTCCACCCCTCGATCACAAGCCCATCTGTATGTCGCATCTCTTCCCTGATGGCCTGAGGTGTCATGGGCCCACCAAGCTAGGAATAATTCACCTTTATGTTGCCAGTCCAGATCCACCTGTGCCACTTCAATCCTAGCAGCCTGATCCACCTGCTGGTTGTTTTGAGGTTCCTCAGTGGCCCAACTCTTGGGTACGTGGGCATCTACGTGACGTACTTTTATAACCAGCTTCTCTAGCCGGGCAGCAATATCCTGCCACAGTTTGGCAGGCCAGATGGGTTTGCCTCTGCGCTGCCAGTTGCTCTGCTTCCATTGCTGTAACCACCCCCACAGGGCATTTGCCACCATCCAGGAATCAGTATAGAGGTAGAGCACTGGCCGCTTCTCTCGCTCAGCAATATCTAAAGCCAGCTGGATGGCTTTCACCTCTGCAAACTGACTCGATTCACCTTGTCCTTCAGTGGCTTCTGTGACTCGTCGTGTAGGACTCCACACAGCAGCTTTCCACCTCCGATGCTTTCCCACAATACGACAGGACCCATCAGTGAACAGGGCATATTCCTTCTCATTTTCTGGTAGTTCATTATATGGTGGGGCCTCTTCAGCACGCATCACCTCCTCCTCTGTCGACATTCCAAAATCATTGCCTTCTGGCCAGTCCGTGATCACTTCCAAGATTCCTGGGTGACTGGGGTTTCCTATTCGAGCTCGTTGTGTGATCAGTGCGACCCACTTACTCCATGTGGCATCGGTGGCATGATGTGTAGAGGGGACCCTCCCTTTGAACATCCAGCCCAGCACCGGCAGTCGGGGTGCCAGGAGGAGCTGTGCTTCAGTACCAACCACCTCCGAAGCAGCTTGAAACCCCTTCATATGCTGCCAAGATCTCTTTTTCAGTTGGAGTGTAGTGGGCCTCAGATCCTCTGTATCCCTGGCTCCAAAACCCCAGGGGTCGACCTCGAGTTTCCCCTGGTGCTTTCTGCCAGAGGCTCCAGGTAGGGCCGTTCTCCCCGGCTGAGATGTAGAGCACATTTTTTATGTCTTGCCAGACTGGCCCAAGGGCTACTGCATGAGCTATCTCCCGTTTAATTTGTTCAAAGGCTTGTCGTTGCTCAGGGCCCCATGTGAAATTGTTCTTCTTTCGGGTCACTTGATAGAGAGGGCTTACAATGAAACTGTAATTTGGAATATGCATTCTCCAGAAACCCACAACGCCCAAAAAAGCTTGGGTTTCCTTTTCGTCAATTGGTGGAGACATAGCTGCTATTTTCTTGATCACATCCGTCGGGACCTGACAATGTCCATCTTGCCATTTTATTCCTAGGAACTGGATCTCCTGTGCAGGTCCATTGACCTTCCTTCATTTTATGGCAAAGCCAGCTCTCAGAAGGATTTGGATTATTTTCTCCCCTTTCTCCAAAACTTCTGCTGCTGTGTTGCCCCACACAATGATGTCATCAATGTATTGCAGGTGTTCTGGAGCTCCACCCTTTTCCAGTGCAGTCTGGATCAGCCCATGGCAAAGGGTGGGGCTGTGTTTCCACCCCTGGGGCAGTCGATTCCAGGTGTACTGGATGCCCCTCCAGGTGAAAGCAAATTGTGGCCTGCACTTTGCTTTCCAAGGAATTGAGAAAAATGCATTAGCAATATCAATGGTAGCATACCACTTGGCTGCCTTGGACTCCAGTTCGTACTGAAGTTCTAGCATGTCCGGCACGGCAGCACTCTGTGGTGGCTGACTTCATTCAGGCCACGATAGTCCACTGTTAATCTCCATTCTCCATTGGATTTTCGCACTGGCCATATGGGACTATTAAAGGGTGAACGAGTCTTGCTGATCATTCCCTGCCTCTCCAGTCGGCGAATCAGCTTATGGAAAATATAGTGAAAGGCTCATGGGTCGAGACAAGAACAGGGAGATCACTCACCCATTATTGTCGTGGGCAAAACAGATTCGACTTGGGGAAAAATTAATTTAATTTCTTACCAATCAGATCAGAGTAGCATAATGAGAAATAAAACCAAATCTTAAAAACACCTTCCCCCCACCCCTCCCTTCTTCCCGGGCTCAACTTCACTCCTGAGTTCTCTACCTCCTCCCCCCGAGTGGCACAGGGGGATTGGGAATGGGGGTTGTGGTCAGTTGATCACTCGTTGTATCTGCCACTCCTTCCTCCTCAGGGGGAGGTCTCGTCACATTCTTCCCCTGCTCCAGCATAGGGTCCCTCCCACAGGTGGTAGTCCTCCACAGACTTCTCCAAAGTGAGTCCTTCCCACAGGCTCCAGTTCTTCACGAACTGCTCTGGTGTGTGTCCTTTCCACAGGGTTCAGTTCTTCAGGAACAGATTGCTCCAGCGTGTGTCCCCCATGGTGTCACAAGTCCTGCCAGCAAACCTGCTCTAGTGTGGGCTCATCTCTCCATGGGGTCACAGGTCCTGCCAGGAGCCTACTCCAGCATGGGCTTCCCATGGGGTCACAGCCTCCTTTGGGTGCATCCACCTGCTCCAGGCTGCAGGTGGATATCTGCTCCACTGTGGACCTCCATGGGCTGCAGGGGGACAGCCTGCCTCACCATGGTCTTCACCATGGGCTGCAGGGGAATCTCTGCTCTGGTGCCTGGAGCACCTCCTCCCCCTCCTTCTTCATTGACCTTGGTGTCTGCAGAGTTGTTGCCCTCACATATTCTCACTCCTCTCTCCAGCTGCAATCCCCAGCAGGTTTTGGTTTTTTTGTTTTTCCTTCTTAAATATGTTATCCCAGAGGTGCTACCACCATTGCTGATTGGCTCAGCCTTGGCCAGCGGCGAATCCGTCTTGGAGCCGGCTGGCATTGGCTCTATTGGACACAGGGGAAGCTTCTAGCAGCTTCTTACAGAAGCCACCCCTCTAGCCCCTTCACTACCAAAACCTTGCCATGCAAACTCAATACACATTTAAATAATTTGCTGTTTTATCAGTGTTTTCATTTCAGTTTTTAGTATTTTTGGATTAGGCATAATAATCAGCAAGTGGGTATACATCAGGATGGATTCATGAAGCTAAAAAAAGGGTTTTTCAGTCTTTTGGAGAAATTTTGTTTTGTAATTAATTTTAGTATGTCAGCAAAAGAAGCTGCAATCATAAGAATCCCCAAATCCCCAGCTAGACAGAATAGCTCTGAAATGAATATAACAAACTAAAATGCTAGCTTGCTAAGTAACAACATGAAAGCAGAAAGCCAGTAGATGAATATCTATACCTACAAATATATCTAATGTGTATAAATGACCTAAAATACATATTTCTAGTTTAGCATTTTAGACATTAAATGTCCTCACCTTGTGGTATGTACATTGTTGTCATTAATGAGAATTTTATGCATCAATGGAGAATTTAAACTGGACCTTTTAAAAAGAATGTTACATTTTACCTTGTGATAATTGCATGCATACTCCAAAGGTCTATATCGCGGGACGAAGATAAAAGAATGCTATCTGGTCCTGAGGAATCTTGAAGAGGCTAAAGACCAAAGATGACAAAAAGAGAAGTGTAGGAGAAAAAAACAACCAAAGTCAATGGGGCAGAAGATAATGGAGATTTGTTGTAAGAGTCTGCCAGGAAATCACAGTGGACATATTAACTAATTCTAATAAAGCACATGCTACTAACATGTTCTCACAGCAGCCTAATGAATCACGAATCGAATTGCAACTCAGGATGATACTTTTCTGCAATAACACTGACCTTCTTTCTTTTCACCTGCATAATATGATTACTCTGTTAACAAGCTGTATTTGTTGCATGTCTAGTAATTAAAATATACCAATAATTTTTTTTGTTGAAGAGCACCAAAATAATCCATCATCTTTGTACCACTCTGGTGATGTGTTTTCTGTATCCTCAGTTAAAATATACTTTGCTCACCAGTATAATGTCGCTGAGGTAAATTGGTAAATGTAGTCCCATTAATCCAAATTTTAGGAATAATATGCCAAACAGAAAAATGCAAAGATTGTCTTCTCCCCATCTTGCCTAGAGGTTAGATCAGCAACTGGTGTTTTTACCACCATCTTCTCTCATTCAGTTCTGAACCAGTTTACTTTGATTCAGTGGTAAAAATATGTTTATTCCATGAGTATTGTTGGTGTCAGCGGAGCTTCAAAATGTCTGGAGATTACTTGGAGCCCTTGTGTTGCAAGTTTTTAAAATTATTTAAATGATGCAAAAGCCTAATAATGTGGTATAAATACTTAATAAGCATATTTTTTTTTTCCAGCATGTCTCCTTCAACAAAGCAGTTTGGAAAAGGTAATTAATAGCCTATTGTTTAGTCTTCATATTGATTCCTGATCCTTTTTTCTGTATACATTACTCTCTATCATGCTAGTCACAAAAACACATCCAAGGAAGGAAACAGAATTTCCCATTGCTTACCCAGTTCCAGCAAACAAATTTCAAATATTGTAACTGATTTGGCTACAGAAAAGGAGATACAAATATGTTGCAAGCTCTCTAGAAAACAATTTAATGTATTTTTTAAGAAGTCATGATTTTTCTATGTGAGATTTCCACTAGTTCATTTTATTTGACATTAAGTATGAACAGATACACTTGGAAAGAAACACAATGCAAGACTTCAAAAATAGAGAGAGATGCTTGTTATTTTTATCACTTGCAGTGTCTTTGTAAGATAACATATACTCATAAATATCAGCTCAGCCATGGAATAAAAAGCAAGTTCTCACAATTTCTGAGGCTGTTGCCTGAACTGAGTTCTAAATATTTTATCTCCTACTGTGATTTTTCTAGCCATGGATTTGATGAGTTGAACAATTGCTTCCTTTCTACAAATATGCTGGATGTGATTCAAAGTATATTCTTGGGGTAAGAATTCTTTTCACTGCTTTGGCATTGCAAGATGGCCTAAAAACTAACATACGTGTGATTCATATGCACTTCTAGGCAATGTTGCATTGACCAGAGTGCTATAGAAGTGCCTGAGTGTACATTAAAATTAAACCCTAAAAATATACTTTGATGCAACCCAGTGGGAAATGGAGAAAATGGAAAAAAAAATGGAAACAAAGATTAAAGGCTATTGCATTAGCCAACATGTGCTAAAACTTGCTTCAGCTTAAGAAGATTAAAATATCAGTGAATACCTATTATTAATAATAAAGAGTCTTATTCTGAAAAGGTTGGCTGGTGTATGATTTGCATAGTAGATTGTGCAAAACAGAGAACCCACAGTTACTATAGATGATAAACAGCTACAGTACTTGCTGCAATTTCTTGTCAACTTAGCTACACTACTGTAGATTGTAACACAATGTATTCACTACTCAAGGATTACATAATAATTTTCCATTCTTTTAAACACTATTGTTTCAGATTGTGGAGACAATGATGTTTATGATGATGTAGATTCCTCAGACTTCCCTCCTCCACCGGCTAAACTCAAGCAAGTGAAAATGGAAATTACTCCCCTGATTAGAAATCTTTAATACACTGTGACATATTTTCAAAGTATTTACTAGAGGCAGATTGCTGCTAATGTATGCTTTATTTGGTATTGTCAGGTTTTGTAGTTCTCATAATCCTACTGTTGACAATGGCAGTTGAATGCTCCCTGCCTCCATTTCAAATTGAAATAATAATTAGGCTATAGAATAAATAAGCATGCTTTGAATTTCAACAAATTCAGCCCCTGATGGACAAGAGGTAGAAATGAATGTGTGGCCTAAAGATTCTTCATTGTAGATTCTCTGCATGCAGTCCTCTTCCTATCAAAATTTGGGGACTGTTAGGATAAGTACTATACTTGATCTCAGCTGCTGCAGTATTTTATGAGAAAAGGAGATAGTGCCCTGTGTTATAAGTATGAAACATATCTGGAGGTGTAAAGTTCAATTTGTAAAACTTTTATCCCTGGACCAGGAAGTCATTGCCATCTCTGGAGCACAGATGTGTTATGAGCACAGATGAATCTGTGGAGATGACTGCAATATGTCACATTCTGTTGTCACTGACTTCACTCAGGTGGAGCTACAAAGTGCACCACAATAATCTAGTCTGGAGGCATTAAAACAGAGCGCGCTCTTTGAACTGTATATCCAAAGGAAAAGACATGGCCCACCTTAAATCTAGGTTATTTCACACACATACATACATTCATCATCAGTGAAACTGCCATCGACAACTCCTACAGAGATCAGGAAGGATCAGAAAGTAGAGTCAGACTTTAAATTCCCAGGTACAGCATGAGGAAGGGCAGTTAGGACATGAAACCCTTCCGTGCTCATTGGCACAAGTCAACAGAATCAGGGATGCAGAAGAAACAACAGAACTTGAAATAGGTCATGTAACGCAGATTCCCCGGAGTAGCAAGGTCTTCTGTGGGCACACAGGACTAACACAGCTGCTGTACGAAAGGCTAAGATGTTCCAGTTGCCTCCACAGTGGGACGTGTTATTCAGCCTATTGCCCAAAGATACATAGACTTCACAATAATTGCCCCTTGCCTAGAGATTCTAAAGTGATGGGTATCATTTACCTAAACTATTTTTGGTAGATGTAAAGTTCTCATTGCTGTAGTAGCTAGATACTTTGAATAATTTTCCATATTCACTTATGTAATAGATATATTAATATCAGAACTCATTAAAAGAGAAAAGTAGGAAAGACAACCCCAACTTTTTATTTCTTTTGAAATCAAATCTGTATTGTATTATCCATATTAGTTTTGTAGAGCAAAGAAAACATGCTAAAGACACATGAAGGTAAATGCATTTTCACTAAAATTATCAGAAAGGTTGTCGATACTTCAGATGTGTTGCTAATTTTCTTTTTATCTGTAACCTCTTGTTTTAGTTCATCAAAACCAGCAAGCCTTGGAAAATGTAAATCAGATGAAAAAGATGCACATGTCCTGGTTTCGGCCAGGACGGAGCTAGTTTTGTCTTCAGCAGCTCCTGTGTTTTGGATTTATTGTGTGAAGAATGGTGATAGTACACTGATGTTGTTGGTTGCTGCTAAACAATCAAGGGCATTTTGCAGTTTCCCAGGTTTTGCTAATGTGCAGGTGCAAAAAAACTTGGGAGGGGTAGAGACAGGATAGTTGATCCAAACTGGCCAAAGAGAGTATTCCATACCATAGACGTCATGCCCAGAATAAGTGAGGGTCGGCCGGTGGGCCACTTCCCTTCTTGTTTCCCTTGTTGTTCCCTTCTTTTCCCTTTTTTCTTTTGGGCCTTTTTGTTTGTTCGTTCAGCTGTTCGTTCCCTCGCTTGCTCTCTCTGGAACTTGCTGTTCTGGGATAGCTGCTGGGGAATATTCCTGCTCCCTGACTGCTGCTCGGGACAGGCTGTATCAGTCGTCAGGTGGTGAGAAATTGTGCATCGTTTGTTTTATATATTCTAGTATCCTTATATATATAATAATAATTATCATCATTATTAATATATTTTTATATTTTTCCTTTGCTGTCCTGGTGAACTGTTTTTATCTCAACCCGCGAGTTTTCCTTTCTCTCCAATTCTCCTCCCCACCCCACTGGGGAGGGGGGGAGTGAGGGAGCGGCTGCGTGGTATTCGGTTACCATCTGGGGTTAAACCATGACAGCACAAAGGCTTAAAAAGATGGAAAGAGAAGAGAAAGAGTTCAGAAAAAAGTTCAAAGTAAGTTTTGTTCACATAAAATATAAAGACTAAAATATCTGTATGGTGTCCTCTAATTTGTACCCCTAATTTGTAAATAATCCATTATTTTTCCTTTGAAAGGTAAGGTATTACTACTTGTAAAACTAGTGATCTGAGCATTTGTAAGTGCAAATGGCAAGCATGGGCACATACTACATAGCTTAAACAATTAATTGCCTAATTTTCAAAAATTTAGTAATAAATAGGAATATATTGTTATAAAAAATGCCTGATCATAACCTTTACATTGATGGTTTTTATCCAGCATTTCTTTATTTTTTTTTTGCAGTTTGAAGGTATGTCCTGGTTCTGGCTGGGATAGGGTTACTTTTCACCAGAAGTTGGCCAGGGTCTATTCTATACCATGTGACCGGGGGACAGCTCGAGGGGGGGGATCGCCTGCTCGGGAGCAGGCTGGGTGTGTGGCTCCAGCTCCAGCGGTGTGCGACCTGCACTGGGAAGCACCACTAAGTACACTGTGTTATTGTTAGGGTTTCTTGTTTGTTTATTTTCTTTTCCTTTGCTGTCCTGTTAAACTGTTGTTATCCCAACCCACGAGTTTTGCCTTTCTTTTTTTCCCGATTCTCTCCCCCATCCCACTGGGAGGGGGGGAGCGAGTGGACAGCCATGTGGTGCTCAGCTGCCTGTTGGGGCTAAACCACGACAGTCCTTTTTGGCACCTAACATGGGGCAAGACAACTGCGGTTTTGTATTAAGCGTGCTATAGCTGTAGTAGTTATTAAGTGACAAGCTCCTGTATGGGTCATAAAGTTCGTTGGCTCACCCTTATGTGAGCTGCTTAGTACTACTAATTAATACTGTTGGCATATTATGGGGTTTGTGGAATCTGGTCTTGTCCTGGTGGAAGAGAAGACAACTGCTGGGTGAGGCGATACTGAAATGTGACCTGAGGCAGCCGGTCCCAGGGTGGCAGGGTGTGTGGAAGGACTTGGGCAGGTTCCTAGGGCAGTTAACACCTCCCATAGCCTGGGACTTTACACCTGAACAGGCAAGCAACCCTGGCAAACTGACACGCCACCTGATGGAAGGGTGCCTTGCCTATCCCAATGAGAACCACCAGCTTCTAGCGCTGTACTGGGGCCTGGCTTGTGACTATCGAGCCACAGTTCAGCATTCTCAGAGGACTCTGGTTGAGGCAGGGACCCAAACTGCACCTGAGGACACCATGGGTGAGATAGGGACCCAAACACCACCACCAACTAAGGTAATTGCCCCAGTAGTTAAAAAGAAACAACGGACAAGGAGAACAACAGGTCCATATCCTCAATTAGTAAGGGAGGAGGAAGAAGAGGAAAGGTTTGATCACGAAGCCGGTCCTTCGACAAAGGCATCGGAGGAAGGAGTGAGAGAATTCCGACAGGAAGTGGAAACTACCCAGTCCCTGACCTCAGCAGAACTTCGAGACATGCGGAAAGATTACAGCCGCCAGCCAGGGGAGCGGATTGCTGCCTGGCTGCTCTGATGCTGGGATAGCGGGGCACAAAGGCAATCAGCGATTTCCCAAACACAGAAGAACTGAAATCACCTCCCTTGATCCTGAGGAGGGGCCTTCTGGTCTGGCACTGCAAGGGTCAGACAGGGAATACTCTGGCGAGGAACAGGAAGAGAGGGTCCCTGCCTTTGGCCAGGAGGAGGAAAGGGATGACCGTGTATACTGGACTGTGTGGGTTCGATGGCCTGGCACATCAGACCCACAGAAGTATAGGGCTTTGGTAGACACTGGTGCACAGTGTACTCTGGTGCCATCAGAATATAGGGGCACGAAACCCATCTGGATCTTGGGAGTGACAGGGGGATGCCAAGAATTGTCAGTATTGGAGGCTGAGGTGAGCTTAACAGGGGACAAGTGGGAAAAGCACCCCATTGTGTCCGGCCCAGAGGCCCCTTATATCCTTGGCATAGACTACCTCAGGAGAGGGTACTTCAAGGACCCAAAGGGGTACCGATGGGCTTTTGGTGTAGCCACAGTGAATGCAGAGAAGACCAAACAGCTATCATCTACCCTGCCTGGCCTCTTGGAAGATCCCTTCATTGTGGGATTGCTGCGAGCTGAAGAACAGCAGGTGCCAATTGCTACCAGGACGGTGCACCAGCAGCAATATCGCGCCAACCGAGACTCCCTGACCCCCATCCGTGAGCTGATTCATCAACTGGAGAGCCAAGGAGTCATCAGTAAGACTCACTCACATTTAATAGTCCTATATGGCCAGTACAGAAATCTAACAGGGAATGGAGATTAACGGTGGACTAGCGTGGCCTGAATGAAGTCACGCCACCACTGAGTGCTGCCATGCCGGACATGCTAGAACTTCAGTACGAGCTGGAGTCCAAGGCAGCCAAGTGGTATGCCACCATTGATATTGCCAATGCATTCTTCTCAATCCCTTTGGCAGCAGAGTGCAGGCCACAGTTTGCTTTCACTTGGAGGGGCATCCAGGACACCTGGAATCAACTGCCCCAGGGGTGGAAACACAGCCCCACCCTTTGCCATGGGCTGATCCAGACTGCCCTGGAAAAGGGTGGAGCTCCAGAACACCTGCAATACATTGATGACATCATTGTGTGGGGCAACACAGCAGCAGAAGTTTTGGAGAAAGGGGAGAAAATAATCCAAATCCTTCTGAGAGCTGGCTTTGCCATAAAATGAAGGAAGGTCAATGGACCTGCACAGGAGATTCAGTTCCTAGGAATAAAATGGCAAGATGGACATTGTCAGGTCCCGACGGATGTGATCAAGAAAATAGCAGCTATGTCTCCACCAACTAACAAAAAGGAAACCCAAGCTTTCTTAGGTGTTGTGGGTTTCTGGAGAATGCATATTCCAAATTACAGTTCTATTGTAAGTAGCTATCCTGGTTTAGGCCAGGATGGAGCTAGTTTTGTTTTCAGCAGCTCCTATGTTTTGGCTTCAGTGTGAGAAGAACAGTGATAGCACACTGATGTTGCTGGTTGCTGCTGAACGACCAAGGACATTTTGTTGTTTTCCAGGTTCTGCTAACGTGCAGATGCAAAAACTTGGGAGGGGTAGAGACAGGATAGTTGGTCCAAACTGGCCAAAGAGAGTATTCCATACCATAGACGTCATGCCTGATATAAGCGAGGGTCAGTCGGTGGCCCATTAGTCTTTTTCGGCTTTTAGACCCTTAACTGGCTTGAATCCTTAAGCTTCCCTTTGGGTTGCTTTTTGTTTCCCTATTTTTCCTTTTTTTTTTTTTTGTTCGGCTGTTTGTTCCCTCACCTGGTCTCTCTGGAACTTGCTGTTCTGGGATAGCTGGGGGGGGAATACCCCTGCTCCCTGCCTGCTGCTCGGGACGGGCTGTATCGGTTGTTGGGTGGTGAGAAATTGTGTATCGTTTGTTTTATATATTCTATTATCCTTGCATATATTATCATTATTATCATTATTACTATATTGTTATATTTTTCCTTTGCTGTCCTGGTGAGCTGTTTTGATCTCAACCCACGAGTTTTGTTTTCTCTCCAATTCTCCTCCCCACCCCAACAGGGACGGGGGGGAGTGAGCGAGCGGCTGCGTGGTATTGGGTTACAATTTGGGGTTAAACCACGACAGTAGCCCTTGGGCCAGTTCGGCAAGACTTAAAAAATGTGCTCTACACCTCAGCCGGGGAAAACGGCCCTACCTGGAGCCTCTGGCAGAAAGCACCAGGGGAGACTCGAAGTCGACCCCTAGGGTTTTGGAGCCAGGGATACAGAGGATCTGAGGCCCACTACACTCCAACTGAAAAAGAGATCTTGGCAGCATATGAAGGGGTTTCAAGCTGCTTCGGAGGTGGTTGGTACTGAAGCACAGCTCCTCCTGGCACCCCGACTGCCGGTGCTGGGCTGGATGTTCAAAGGGAGGGTCCCCTCTACACATCATGCCACCGATGCCACATGGAGTAAGTGGGTTGCACTGATCACACAAGGAGCTCGAATAGGAAACCCCAGTCGCCCAGGAATCTTGGAAGTGATCACGGACTGGCCAGAAGGCAATGATTTTGGAATGTCGACAGAGGAGGAGGTGATGCGTGCTGAAGAGGCCCCACCATATAATGAACTACCAGAAAATGAGAAGGAATATGCCCTGTTCCCTGATGGGTCCTGTCGTATTGTGGGAAAGCATCGGAGGTGGAAAGCTGCTGTGTGGAGTCCTACACGACGAGTCACAGAAGCCACTGAAGGACAAGGTGAATCGAGTCAGTTTGCAGAGGTGAAAGCCATCCAGCTGGCTTTAGATATTGCTGAGCGAGAGAAGTGGCCAGTGCTCTATCTCTATACCGACTCCTGGATGGTGGCAAATGCTCTGTGGGGGTGGTTACAGCAATGGAAGCAGAGCAACTGGCAGCGCAGAGGCAAACCCATCTGGCCTGCCGCAGTGTGGCAAGATATTGCTGCCCGGCTAGAGAAGCTGGTTATAAAAGTACGTCACGTAGATGCCCACGTACCCAAGAGTTGGGCCACTGAGGAACCTCAAAACAACCAGCAGGTGGATCAGGCTGCTAGGATTGAAGTGGCTCAGGTGGATCTGGACTGGCAACATAAAGGTGAATTATTCCTAGCTCTGTGGGCCCATGACACCTCAGGCCATCAGGGAAGAGATACGACATACAGATGGGCTCGTGATCGAGGGGTGGACTTGACCATGGACGCTATCGCACAGGTTATCCATGAGTGTGAAACATGTGTTGCAATCAAGCAAGCCAAGCGGTCAAAGCCTCTCTGGTATGGAGGACGATGGCGGAAATATAAATATGGGGAAGCCTGGCAGATTGATTCTATCACACTCCCACAGACCCGCCAAGGCAAGCGCCATGTGCTTACAATGGTGGAAGCAACCACCGGATGGCTGGAAACCTATCCTGTGCCCCATGCCACTGCCCGGAATGCTATCCTGGGCCTTGAGAAGCAAGTCTTATGGCGACATGGCACCCCAGAAAGGATTGAGTCAGACAATGGGACTCATTTCCGAAACAACCTCCTAGACACCTGGGCCAAAGAGCATGGCATTGAGTGGGTGTCTCACATCCCCTATCATGCACCAGCCTCTGGGAAAATTGAATGATACGATGGACTACTGAAAACTACACTGGGAGCAATGGGTGGTGGGACCTTCAAACATTGGGATACACATTTAGCAAAAGCCACCTGGTCAGTCAACACTAGGGGATCTACCAATCGAGCTGGCCCTGCCCAATCAAAACCTTTACATACTGTAGAAGGGGATAAAGTTCCTGTAGTGCACATGAAGAATATGTTAGGGAAGACAGTCTGGGTTACTCCTGCCTCAGGCAAAGGCAAACCCATCCGTGGGATTGCTTTTGCTCAAGGACCTGGGTGCAGTTGGTGGGTGATGCGAAAGGATGGGAAGTCCGATGTGTACCTCGAGGGGATTTGATTTTGGGTGAGAATAGCCAATGAATTAAACTGTATGATGTTAATTCCTATATAACCCTGTCACTGTATGTCATCTCTACCACAGTTGCTATATGCCAGATCAATGAATTATAGCAAGAATTACCCAAATTAATAAAGAATGAACTATTGATAAAACTGAGCAAAGTGCAGTGGTAATGGAAGCAGAACTGGCTTTAGCAACTGGCGCCCATCAACTTCCTCAAGAGATCGACATCTTCAACCCACAGACCGTGGACATGATACACCAGCCGAGCCAGATACCACAACTGCAAGCTCCAGATGCAACAATCCAACACTACACACCATCCTCCCACAGCATCCAGTGTCACCTGCTGCACCGCACCGAGACCCAGCCCTGTTTCGCCGACCGAGCGAACTCCACATCATCTCTCCTGCCCCAAGAGACTGTTATGACAGATGGAGCCCAAAGTCATTGACTAAATGAACTTAATAGACACTTTGAAGGGATGGTCCATAGACTAAGGGAATGATGTCTGTGTATGTGTGCATATATATATATATAAAAAACAGGAAAAGTGGTGGTGATTGCTTGGAAAGTGTAGGATCTGAGCATGACATATATGGTATAGAATAAGGGGTGGATACTGTCCTGGTTGCGGCTGGGATAGGGTTAATTTTCGCCAGAAGCTGGCCGGGGTCTATTCTATGCCATGTGACCATCACGCTCGCTATATAGAGCAGGACGGCACCAGGGGCGGGATCGCTGCTGGGGAGCGGGCTGGGCGTTGGTCTCCGGGCAGGGAGCGACCTGTACGGGAAGCACCGCTAAGTACACTTTGTTGTTATTGTTGGGGTTTCCTGTTTGTTTGTTTTTCTTTTCCTTTGTTGTTCGGTTAAACTGTTGTCGTTGTTAACCCACGAGTTTTGCCTTTCTTTGTCCCGATTCTTTCCCCCGTCCCGCCGGGAGAGAGGGAGGGTGAGCAAGCGACCGCCCGCGTGGCTCAGCCTTCGGCTGGGGCTAAACCACAACACCTTGTTAGACAAAGCCATTTCCTTCAATGGGCCTTATGTTAGACCCTTAAATATCAAATCGGATGTCATTTTTAGAATTCAGGCCTGCAAACACTTATACACATGCTTAACTTCTTATATATATATAAATAGCCTTATTGGCTTCCATGGGGCTGTTCATCTATCTAAGTGACATATTTTGAAAATTCCTACTCATGGAGCATGTGTCATTTATAGACATTACCTAAAGTCATTATCTAAAAAGCTGCTCCTCTAAAACTATTATGGCATTGCCAAGTACAGACACAAAGAAGAATTTCAAGGGCATACTGATTTTTTTACTCATCTTTTCTGGTTTTGATTTTAAAAATTCAGTAAGTATTTAGTTTTTTATGGAGATGTCTCTATGAGTTTGTTAGAATAGCTACTTGAAAACATAATTAAAAAAACTCATCTTTTAATAAAGTAAGCCTTTCACATTAGAAAGAAATGTATCCAGCTCTACCCTTTACTGAAAATCCCTTGACCTGACCATCTTGCTCAACACTGTTCTGTTATCATAAAGGTTGCACTTTCCAAATTAGGAAATGAATTGCTTGATAGCATGTCTGCACCATACTGCTACACTATTTTGTATCTGCATGCATATCTTCCCACCCTAGTAAGGCCCTCGGACTACTATCCCCTGTTGATCTTCCAGGTAGGCAGCAACGAGGTGGCAAAAAGAAGTCCCGGGGCAATCAAGAGGGACTTCAGGGCCTTGGGGCGACTGGTTAAGGGATCAGGAGCACAGGTAGTGTTCTCCTCTATCCCTCCAGTTCTGGGGAAGGATGAGGGAAGAAACTGGAGGAGCCAGCAGATCAACACCTGGCTCCGAGCCTGGTGTCACCAGCAGGACTTCGGGTTCTTCAACCATGGGTCGGTTTACATGGCACCAGGCCTGCTGGTGACAGACGGGGCAAACCTGTCCCAAAGGGGGAAAAGGATCCTAGCGCAGGAGTTAGCAGGGCTCATTGAGAGGGCTTTAAACTAGATTTGAAGGGGGAAGGGGATAAAACTAGGCTTGCTAGAGAGAAGCCTGGGGGTGGCACGCCAATGAATGAGGGATGGCGTGCCAGCGAGGCCCTTCAGTCAGCTGTCTCAGATGAGGTAGGCTCAGATGAGGTAGGACAGAGAGACCCGTGCGGCAGCAGGGACACAGGGGTCATTGATCAGCTAGGAACCACAGAAATACCTGAGATGGGACATGTAGGGAGTAGGGCTTCTCCCACCACAAAGGCAACAGGATCACTAGCCCAGCTGAAGTGCATCTACACGAATGCACAGAGCATGAGCAACAAACAGGAGGAGCTTGAGGCCGTTGTGAAAGGGGAAAACTATGATATAGTTGCCATCACGGAAACATGGTGGGATGACACACATAGCTGGAGTGCCACGATGGACGGCTATAAACTCTTTAGAAGGGATAGGCAAGGAAGGAGAGGTGGTGGGGTAGCCCTCTATGTTAAGGAGAGTCTGGACTGCCTTGAGCTCGAGGATGGTGACGTGAGGGTTGAGTGCCTATGGGTTAGAATCAGGGGGAAGGCCACCAAGGCAGACATTGTGGTGGGAGTCTGTTATAGACCACCCAATCAGGATGAGGAGGCAGATGAAGTATTCTCCAGGCAGCTGGGAGAAGCCTCACGATCGCTGGCCCTTGTTCTCGTGGGGGACTTCAACTTGCCAGATGTCTGCTGGAAATACAATGCAGCAGAGAGGAAACAGTCCAGGAGGTTCCTGGAGTGTGTGGAAGATAACTTCCTGACACAGCTGGTGAGGGAGCCCACGAGAGAAGGCGCCCCGCTGGACCTGTTGTTTGTGAACAGAGAAGGTCTTGTGGGTGATGTGACGGTCGGAGGCCATCTTGGGCACAGTGACCACGAAATGATAGAGTTCTCGATTCTCAGAGAAATAAAGAGGAGGGTCGCCAGAACTGCCACCTTGGACTTCTGGAGGGCAGACTTTGGCCTGTTTAGGAGTCTGGTTGGCAGAGTCCCTTGGGAGGCAGTCCTGGAGGGCAAAGGCATCCAGGAAGGCTGGACATTCTTCAAGAGGGAAATCTTAAAGGCGCAGGAGCAGGCCGTCCCCATGAGCCGAAAGATGAGCCGGCGGGGAAGAAGACCGGCCTGGCTGAGCAGAGAGCTCCGGCTGGAACTTAGGAAAAAAAAGAGAGTCTACCACCTTTGGAGGAAGGGGCAGGTAACTCAGGAGGACTACAAGGATGTTGTGAGGTTAGGCAGGGAGAAAATTAGAAGGGCCAAAGCCCAACTAGAACTTAGTCTGGCTACTGCCATAAAAGACAACAAAAAGTGTTTCTACAAATACATTAACAATAAAAAGGGGGCTAAGGAAAATCTCCCTCCTCTATTGGATGCGGAGGGAAACTTAGTGTCAAGGGATGAGGAAAAGGCTGAGGTGCTAAATACCTTCTTTGCCTCAGTCTTCAACAGCAAGGGAAGTTGCTCTCTGGGCACCCAGCCCCCTGAGCAGGAAGACAGGGATGGGGAGCAGAATGTAGACCCCGAAGTCCAAGGGGAAATGGTCAGTGACCTGCTACGCCACCTAGACATGCACAAGTCTATGGGGCCAGATGGGATCCACCCAAGGGTGCTGAAAGAGCTGGCAGAAGTGCTCACCAAGCCACTCTCCATCATTTATCAGCAGTCCTGGCTAACCAGGGAGGTCCCAGTTGACTGGAGGCTGGCAAATGTGACGCCCATCTACAAGAAGGGCCGGAAGGAGGATCCAGGGAACTACAGGCCTGTCAGCCTGACCTCGGTGCCCGGGAAGGTTATGGAGCAGATCATCTTGAGAGCCATCACACAGCACGTACGGGACAACCGGGTGATCGGGCCCAGTCAGCACGGGTTTATGAAAGGCAGGTCCTGCTTGACCAACCTGATCTCCTTCTACGACATGGTGACCCACTTAGTGGATGAGGGAAAGGCTGTGGACGTTGTGTACCTGGACTTTAGTAAAGCCTTTGACACCGTCTCCCACAGTATCCTCATGGAGAAACTGGCTACCCATGGCTTGGATGGGCGTACTCTGCGCTGGGTAGGAAACTGGCTGGATGGCCGGGCCCAAAGTGTTGTGGTGAATGGAGTTAAATCCGGTTGGCGGCCGGTCACAAGTGGTGTTCCCCAGGGCTCAGTAGTGGGGCCAGTTCTGTTCAATATCTTTATCAATGATCTGGACGAGGGGATGGAGTGCACCCTCAGTAAGTTTGCAGATGACACCAAATTAGGAGGGAGTGTTGATCTGCTGGAGGGCAGGCAGGCGCTACAGCGGGACCTGGACAGGCTGGATCGATGGGCCGAGGCCAATGGTATGAGGTTCAACAAGGCCAAGTGCCGGGTCCTGCACCTGGGTCACAACAACCCCAGGCAACGCTACAGGCGTGGGGAAGAGTGGCTGGAAAGCTGCCTGGCGGAAAAGGACCTGGGGGTGTTGGTCGACAGCTGGCTGAATATGAGCCAGCAGTGTGCCCAGGTGGCCAAGGCCAGCAGGAGTAGGGAGGTGATTGTCCCCCTGTACTCGGCCCTGGTGAGGCCGCACCTCGAGTACTGTGTTCAGTTTTGGGCCCCTCACTACAAGAAAGACATTGAGGTGCTGGAGCGTGTCCAGAGAAGGGCAACGAGGCTGGTGAAGGGTCTGGAACACAAGTCCTATGAGGAGCGGCTGAGGGAACTGGGGTTGTTTAGCCTGGAGGAAAGGAGGCTGAGGGGAGACCTTATTGCTCTCTACAACTACCTGAAAGGAGGCTGTAGAGAGGTGGGGTTGGTCTCTTCTCCCTAGTAACAGACGACAGAACAAGAGGAAATGGCCTCAAGGTGCGCCAGGGGAGGTTTAGATTGGCCATTCGTAAAAATTTCTTCACCGAAAGGGTTGTCAGGCATTGGAACAGGCTGCCCAGGGAGGTGGTGGAGTCCCCATCTCTGGGGGTATTCAAAAGGCGTTTAGATGAGGCCCCAAGGGATATGATTTAGTGGGGGACTTGGTAGTGATAGGTTAATGGTTGGACCCGATGATCTTGGAGGTCTCTTCCAACCAGAACAATTATATGATTCTATTCTATGATTCTAAATAGTAATATATATCTAATGTCTCATTAGAGAGAGAGACATTATTTTTCTTTTTTTCTAACTTACAGTGATGGAGAGATTTAAGATGATATTGGCGATGGTATGTTGAACATTTCAAACTATACCATAACTATATTCAATTACAACAAACAACTTTATGCTTGAGTCAAAAAGTACTACACAATACTAATATTTTTTCATTTTATTTCCATTTCAGATTGCATCTATGATAATGACTGATGCAGAATTTTATGCAAGTAGGAGCTTCATTGAAGACTAAAATCTATTTCGGACTTCCTAATTGTCAAAGCAAGAGAAGTCACTAAAGCTGATTACAAGTTAATCAGTTACACTCTTCTGAATGTACAACGTTTGGTTAATCTTTTATAGGATTTCAGGGTTTTGTCATCAGTTGCTTTGTATGACATTTTTATTGCCATTTATCAGAGCAATTAAAATTCAGGGAATATGAGCTAAAGTTAAGGTTATCTTTTTCCACTTCCTTTCCAGATTTATGACAGTCCATGTAAAAACAGTTCTTTGATTAGCTATACTCAAAGAGGCCAGTTCAGGTCTATGAAGGATACAGAGGACAACAAACCCTGGGAACAGGTTTTACTCTGGTTTGTGTCTATTAAACACCAGAGATTGCCACTCCGGGGAGGACAGTATCCTGAAAAGAAATGCTTCCTTTGGTGATAACATCCTGTTGTGAAAACAGGAAATCAAAAGTGGGCATCAGAGAAGACAATACATTGCTGACCTACCATTCCAACTGTAATAGCATTAGCTACACTGACATATACAGCCATGTACCATTAGTGCTGAAGTTTCTTTTTCTATGTTGTACTAGTGATAGAACACCATTTTCTAAAATTTACTTGACCATTTTGTAAGTACTTTTTGACTAATATTAATAGTAAAACAGTAACGTTATATATGTTACATACAGCACTCTGAGATATAAACCATAGAAGAGTCTACTTTATAGTATAGTGTTGCTCAAAATATATTCAGAACATTTAGGTTAAGATTTAATTTCTGTTTAGTTTGAAGATATGTTGTCATCACTATAGTAATTTAGGCATTAAAATGGACCTATAAACTTATGATAAACTGGTTGGAAATAACTTGTAGATTAAATATATATGTATATTTACGACACAATTTTGATGCTATCTTTTTCTTCTAAGTATTATTTTTTACTCTCGACTTGGCTAAATGAGAGTATATAAATTAAACATTTCCATGCTTACCCATTGTAGAAACAACATTTATCCCTAAAGAGCATTGGTGATGCTGTTATCTGAATGAGCAAGTAGCAAAACAAAGTAAAATGAACAGATGAATCATAATAATAAATATCACTTTGCACTTATATATCAGAAATCACTGGAAATCAAAAGAAGTTTACAGTGAACTCCCAATAAAGAAGGTGAGCATGTACAGAAAATGGAACATATATTTGTGATGTGTGATGCTTTTGCTGTACTGCAAGATAATAAAAAACCCGTAACAATCAATGTGGCTGGATCAGTGCAAGCAACTCCTCTTGATAATCAAATCTCCTATAATCCTCAAGGGAAGTAAGGTACATGGTGCAATGTAGCAAGCTAGCAAGTTTAGCTTATAAACATAAAGAAATTTTGGCTCTGTTGAAGTCAGTGAGTTTTGGTCTTACCTTCAGTGGAGCTGAGATTTCATCTTACACAAGTGCCTTTTATTGATGGTTCATAATACAGTAAATCTCTAAGGAGGTATAATGCTATGAGGATATCAAAATTAACTGTAGAGATAATAGCCTGTAAGCTATTTTATACTGTATTTAAAATCACTGATAATACACTGAAAAGCTATATGCAAACTTGAGTTTCCAGTTCTATATTTGCTATTCAAACCAGCATCCAGGCATACAAATACCAATTTTATATGTAAACATCAGCACCAGCACCCAAATTTAAAACATAACCTTATATATAAAGTACAATGAATGTGTCTGGCTATTTGGCTATGTAGCTGCTGCTGGTTTATTTATTTTTCAGGGGCATTCAAGAGGGTATCTGCATCAAATTAGTGATATGCCAAAGAACTGAGAGGGAACTCAGACATTTAGAAATACACAACCACTTGTCAGTTAACAATACGATAAATATTTTCATGCTTTACACAGTTAATTATCTCAAAAAGAGTTTGTGTTAAATTCCAACATATATGCCCAGTCTTGTTTTAGTTTTAACTGATAGTAGAACTTCATGTGTTGCAGTAACATAGCATTTCCAACAAAGGAACTTTCCTTTTGTATATACTTTATCTTGTATTAAAGGACTTCAGTACTGCACAAGTCTCTTTTGTCCCCCTGCACAGATGTGAATTTTATTCTTTGTGAAAATTTTTGGTTATATATTTTGAATAGCTTTTCCATTTTCTTAACCTTGATGTGATGTAGGTACTTTGTTTATCTTTATTATCTTTTAAAAGCCGTAAAGAAAGAAAAGCTGTTCTCTGTCTTGATATTTTTCCCTCTCCAAACAGTCTATAATCCTGGAGTACTTGGCTGTGCCTGCTAAAACATTCAGCAGTGAAAACATAAAAACATTGACATAAAAATTAGACTTCAGCATGAACATCCCGGTTAAGGTAAATAGAGCCGGTTACCATCTGTGTTGTACCTCTACACTGTCCCAGTAAACAGGCTAAGCAAAACAAAAACTGGGAGGGCAAAAAAAGACTTTTCTAATTCAGGAGCTTTAGAGCATTTCGCTGCTGTTACCGCAGGCTCTGGACTGCAGGAATGCAGCTGATCTCCTGTGCGTTCCTGTGTAAGAGGTTTATATTCTCGATCCACATAACTGCAGATCCCTTGGCTACTCCTCCCACAGTGGTAACAAAACCCTCCTCTATGTGCGATCTTGTTGCATAATCCACCTCGACTGTGAAGATCAGTGCTTTAGTAAGGGGAAGGAAATCCAGTAGAGGAACCTAGATTCACTGTGTGAATTAGATTAGCCCTTACCGCTACATTACTTCATGACAGATATAGGTGTAAGCATGTATGTGTATGCATGCGTGTGTCTCTGTGTGTGTGTATTTTATGTCAAATAAGGCAACTTCTGAGGAAGCTAATGGACCCATAAAAGGGTACCCTTATGACTGCTGCATAGCAGCCCCAGACCATCCTACACAGAAAGGCTTTTACATGTAGCTTCACTAAAGAGTGAAACATTCAAATGCTAGGAGGTGCAAGAAATGAGTTTGTATTTGCACAGCCTCAGTTCTGCCTCCTTGTGTGGATGCGTCTTTAAATGTGTGTGCAGTCTATAATTACATGATGGCTCAGTATTTTTTCCCACAGGATCCCTGCCTCATTTAATGCTGGATGAGAGTTAACAGAAAAGGCAGTTGTTCAGCCCTGTTCATTCAGTTTCTGGCCACTCCTTTATTTAGTGCAAATCTTCCCAAGCCTATGCTGCACCCAGAATTATTATTTTCTCATGGCATTCATCACAACGATATCTCAGATTCCCATGAATAGGAATGGATTTATCTTGTGAGACAGGAAAATATTTTATCCCTATTTTTAATGTATGAAAGGAAGGCACCAACAGAGGACAATTTGTGGAACATATCCATTAATTCTGGGTACAAAACCAAATTGCTAAAGCTAAATTAATGATATTTTTAGTGCTTTCCTAGATTAGGACTCTCACTATTTTCTCTTCCTCTTTGCCTCTACTTGTGGTTACACACAAAGAGAAGAAAGAAAACACCTTGTGTTTAAAAAGTATTAGCATCCAAAGTGTATATTTAAATACACCGTGTTTACAGTAATAAAAAGGGGGCAGATAGGAGATACTGATTAAAATTTAATTTAAATAATAGTTTAGATGATACTCTGAAACTTAATAAAAACTGGGGACAAATTCTAGAAATGAATGGTCTACATTATTCCCTCCATTTACATCATTTGCTGAAGGGAATGAAGGCACGGACTCCGGCATAGGTGGAAAGCGGAGACGCTTTAATGCACACTTACAGGGGTTTATAAAGCTTCCTTATCTACTACACGCACTCTAACACCTGTTCATGCGACTGGCATGCATAGTTACAGCTTTGTGATTGGTAATTCTCTTCTGTCCACTCGAAGGGCAAGCATTTCTTGATTGGTGCACTTAAGCATAACAAACAAATTCTTTCTGGTTCTAGCCGCTTCTGACTTTTCTTGTTTACCGTGCTGTGTCCCTTCATTGACCTTTACTGTACTGCTGTTTCAATCAGCTCTAACCTGTTGCAAAACAGGTCACCTACAATTTGCTGTCTCCCAACTCCCATGTTGACAACAAGTTTGTTGGCATGGTTTTGAGTCAGGTCTATGGCTTTTGCCAGAATTAAACACTTATGTGTAGATGGTCTAGGGATACGCCAGGCTGAGACACCCAAACCAGTTCTCAAAGAATTAACTTTTATCAATCAGAAGCCATTCACCCAGAATAGCAGCATAGCCCTCTACCTTGACTACTTAGCCTGTCTAAGAAACAAGGTAGTAGTCCAGCTGAAGGGTCATCCTAAGCAGTTTCCAGTATCCAAGCCAGCTGGAAGATATTTCCATGCCACTCAGGTTAGCCACAGTACTGCTGAATGCCACCACAACGTCGTAGCCTTGTGCAGAGCAGCAGTGTGGTAGCCCCAGGTCCCCTTCTTTGTCTGGGTGGAGCAAAGTTACAATGATCTCACAAAGCCTTTCTTCTCTGTGTTTCATTCTAGCTAGCTGGCTCCTGAACATATGTAGAATTTGTTAAATTATCTCTATTTGCCTCCTACTAAAGCACTTTGAGAGAGAGGATTAAGCTGTTATTAAATGTATAGAGTTTCTTGCTTGAAGCTTTTTATACTGTGGGCCTTGTTGAAAAGAATATGGGAAATTATGTTTATTTTCTTAATGCATAGACAAAGAAATATTGCTTAAAATTAAAATGTTCACTGTTAGGCAGAAAGGAAGTATGCAAAATATCAACACGAATGTGAATGAAATGTAAATTAGATGGATATCAAGGGTTTTAAGAAACACTCTATGATTTGTGTTACTTCAGTAATATCACCAAATCCTACAGCTCAAGCATCATGAGACAGACAAAGAAAAGAAAAATCAGCACTGGCTTTTTTTCCTGCCTTTTAATTCTTTTTTTGGCCTGATTCCTGATTTTCAAGTTCTTAGCAGGAAAAGCTGCCTGCTCCTTCATTTGCATGTGAGTGCACTTCAGGTGGAAAATGTACACAAAACACAGACACAGAATCCAGGACTCCCGTCTCCTTTTCTTGCTGACAGAAGGGACATCCTGCTGTTTTGCCCGAGACGGTAATTGCTGTGTGATCTCCCTGTCCTTATCTCCACCCAGGAGCCTTTCATTATATTTTCTCTCCCCCGTCCAGTTAAGGAGGGGGAGTGATAGAGCGGCTTTGGTGGGCACCTGGCATCCAGCCAGGGTCAAACCATGACAAAATGATATAAAAACATACCTAGTAACAGCATCTTCATCGTCAATCCCATCATAAATTTGTTGATCAGAAGAAGGAGGTGGGAACATCTCTTCAACAGATCAAACAGTGAATTAATGCATTTATATTTAATGCTGCTGAATAGGGTATTCATTACTGGCCTCTTAAGTATGTCAGATGTGTGTGCAGTTTGTGCAATATCCTTGCAAATGGAATCTTTCTTTAAACCAGCATGGCCTATTTATTAAAATAGTGATTTAGACTTACCCCAGTTGGGAATGTCATCCACAGCATTTAAACATGACACTGCCAATAACAAGAGTATGAATACTGAAAACAAATGCATTTACACTGTATTTGATGAAATTCTAAATGGCTGGGTTTGGCCCATTCATTACGATCACTGATGACTTTTAAATTTTTGTGTGTGACTAGTGACAATTGAAGATGTCAGATCAACAGTCCCAGCAAGTGCAATGTAAGCTCCCCAATTTGGTGTCAGTTCTGACCTTTGAGCCCCACCTCCTTCAGGAGAATGCTACATAAATGTATGTCTTGGTTCTGGCTGGGATAGAGTTAATTTTCACAAGAAGCTGGGAGGGGACACAGCCAGGATAGCTGACCAGGGTTGGCCAGGGGGGATATTCGATACCATGTGATGTCATGCTCAGTATATAGAGGAGGGACTGTGCCAGGGGGTGGGATCGCTGCTCCAGAGCAGGCTGGGCATGGGGTTCCTGGTGGTGAGCAATCTGTACTGTGAATCACGCGCTTAGTATATTCGATTATTGTTATTGGGGTTTTTTCCTATTTTCTGTTCCTTTGCTGTCCTGTTAAACTGTTTTTATCTGTGTGACCACGGAGAGGACACGAGGAAGTGGGATGGAAAACCTACCTCGACCCTAGAGGCATGGGTACGTGAGTTGCAAGGGAAAAAAGATCACAAAAGGGGATTCTTCCAGGAAAAATGCTGCTCCAGTTTCCAGCAGGCAGTCCCCTAGACAGAGTAGAAGGGCTGACCTTACTTCTGACCCTCTTGAAGGGACTTCTGACTCATATTTACCACAAGTGAGTAATGAATACTATGACCAGGACCAGAGGGGCCCTGCCTCCAGCCAGGGGGAGGAGAGGGACAACTGGGTTTAATAGACTGTGTGGATTCAATGGCCTGGCACATCAGACCCACAAGAGTATAAGGCTCTAGTGGACACCGGTGCACAATGTACCCTAATGCCATCAAGCTATAATGGGGCAGAACCCATCTGTATTTCTGGAGTGACAGGGGGATCTCAACAGCTAACTGTATTGGAGGCCAAAGTGAGCCTAACTGGGAATGAGGGGCAAAAGCATCCCATTTTGACTGGCCCAGAGGCTCCATGCATCCTTGGCATAGACTACCTCAGGAGATGGTATTTCAAGGACCCAAATGGGTCAAAGGTGGACAAAGCCTCTCTGGTATGCAGGATGATGGCTGAAATATAAATATGGGGAGGCCTGGCAGATTGATTCTATCACACTCCCACAGACCCGCCAAGGCAAGCGCCATGTCCTCACAATGGTGGAAGCAACCACCGGGTGGCTGGAAACATATCCTGTGTCCCATGCCACTGCCCGGAATGCTATCCTGGGCCTTGAGAAGCAAGTCTCATGGCGACATGGCACCCCAGAAAGAATTAAGCCGGACAACGGGACCCATTTCCGAAACAACCTCCTAGACACCTGGGCCAAAGAGCATGGCATTGAGTGGGTGTCTCACATCCCCTATCATGCACCAGCCTCTGGGAAAATCGAACAATACAATGGACTGTTAAAGACTACACTAAGAGCAATGGGTGGTGGATCCTTCAAACATTGGGATACACATTTAGCAAAAGCCACCTGGTCAGTCAACACTAGGGGATCCACCAATCGAGCTGGCCCTGCCCAATCAAAACCTTTACATACTGTAGAAGGGGATAAAGTTCCTGTAGTGCACATGAAGAATATATTAGGGAAGACAGTCTGGGTTAGTCCTGCCTCAGGCAAAGGCAAACCCATCCGTGGGATTGCTTTTTGCTCAAGGACCTGGGTGCAGTTGGTGGGTGATGCGGAAGGATGGGGAAGTCCGATGTGTACCTCGAGGGGATTTGATTTTGGGTGAGAATAGCCAATGATTTGAATTGTATGATGTTAAGTGCTAAATAACCCTGTCACTGTATGTCATCTCTACCACAGTTGCTATATGCCAGATCAATGGTATTATAGTAAGAATTACCCAAATTAATGAAGAATGAACTTTGGTAAAACCGAGCAAAGTGCAGCGGTGATGGAACCAGAACTGGCTTTAGCAACTGGAGCCCAGCAACTTCCTCGAGATCGACATCTTCAACCTGCAGACCATGGACATGATACACCAGCCGCGCCAGATATACCAACTGTGAGCTCCAGATGCAACATGCAACAATCCAACACTACACACCATCCTCCCACCATGTCCAATGTCAACCGCTGCACCACACCGAAACCCGGTCCCATTTCAGTGACTGAGTGTACTCCCTGTCATCTCTCCTGCCCTGAGAGACTGTTAAGACAGATGGAGCCCAAAGTCATGGACTAAATGAACTCAACAGACATCTTGGATGGATGGCCCATAGACTAAGGGAATGATATCTGCGTGTATATATCTCTCTCTCAAAGACAGGAAAAGTGGTGGTGATTAATTGGAAAGTGTAGGATCTGGGCATGACATAGATGGTATAGAATAAGGGGTGGATACTGTCTTGGTTCCGGCTGGGATAGAGTTAATTTTCACAAGAAGCTGTGAGGGGACACAGCCAGGATAGCTGACCCAGTCTGGCCAAAGGGATATTCGATACCATATGATGTCATGCTCAGTATATAAAGGAGGGTTGGCACCTGGGGTGGGGTGGCTGCTCAGGAGTGGGCTGGGCATTGGGCTCCGGGCAGTGAGCAATCTGTCCTGCGAATCACGCGCTTAGTATATTCTGTTATTGTTATTGGGTTTTTTTCCTGTTTTCTCTTCCTTTGCTGTCCTGTTAAACTGTTTTTATCCCAACCCACGAGTTTTGCCTTTCTTTTCCCTGATTCTCCTCCTCATCCCACTGATGGAGCAGGGAGGAGTGAGCAAGCGGCCATGTGGTACTTAGCTGCTGGCTGGGGCTAAGCCATTTGGGGAAACTGTTTTTGAATGTGTGTTCTTGACAGTGTGGAACTGCTGCAGTCACATTGGTTTGGACTCGAGTTTTGCTGAAAGTGAAGTTCCCCTTAACTTTGTCAGCAAAATGCAACTTTAATTGGTAGTATTACTGGCTATTTCAGAACTGGATTTCTCCTGCACAAAACCTCTTGGTCATGTTGTGGAATGATTTACCTTCACACAAAAAGAATTACAGTTTGGTCATCTTCTGGCATGCTTCTGATTCATAGTATCTGAAGACAAAACTTCTTTCTTGCCCAAGTTGCCATAGGTGGAAAGAAAGTTAATTTGGCCACTATACTTCCTTGTTTCTTGTCTGTTAGCTAACATTTAGCATGCTTAGGGATAATTACTGCATTATTTGGAAGCTGCAGAGGTCTGGATTTGAAGATAAGCAGTACACAGAAACAACTCCCCCCCAGAAGTATATGTAGAACTTACTTCCAGCTCCACTTTGACCACCAATCTGACTGGAAAAGCAAACGAGAGACGTATTAGAAAAAGTCATCCTTTGGAAAAAGAAAACATCATTATCACCCATCACTTTTGTATTTATTAGTTCTAAACCCTAATTAATGAGCAGAACATTCAGTCCTAATTGTTAGCAATTGTTAGCAACTGTTAGCAATTTCCAATAGTGTCAATAGGAAATGCAAACTGATGTCTACAGCTATAATGATTTACTATATTTAGAATATATTTTATATTCCTGTTGATATCTTTAAACTAAAGTACAAAATATGACTTAGGATCATAGGATAATTCAGTTTGGAAGGTATCTCAGGAGGTCATGTAGTCGAACTTGATGGGAATAAAAATATAATCTGACTGAACGCTAGAGAGTGCATCTACACCCTTTAGATTCATCCCTTATGAGGGGATTTTCATGAAATGGTAAACAAATGAATTTATTGCTCAACTAGCTTTTATTGGGTGATGATTTAAACCTCTAACTGCATGTTTCTAACATTTCAAGGATTCCATAATAGTCCAGTGTTCTAATAGTAACTGAAAAAAACCTGATAGGTTCATAGTAACTGAGATTATTTCCAGGTCAAAGCCTTACTTAAACTTACACAACAAAACAAGATATTTGTTAAACTCTTGTGCCAACAAATCCTGAAATACAGCAGCCCTAGTCACTTATTCATTTTGGAATATTAACAATACTACCAATAATGAGATAATACTATTTGGTCAAGAGGCTTTTTTTAGTATGGCATTCTTATAGTGGTTTCGAAACATGTTGATGTATGTCAGACCTTCCAACAATTCATTCTCATGAACTGAACAGAATGCTATTAATCACTAGAGAAGACAAAAATGTCAAAATACATCTTAAAGGATTAAACGAATCTGAGCCATTCATTCATCCTTCCAAGTTCCTTATACTGTTATTTTAATATCACAGAATCACAGAATCACAGAATGGTAGGGGTTGGAAGGGACCTCTGGAGATCATCTAGTCCAACCCCCCTGCTACAGCAGGTTCACCTAGAGCAGGCTGCACAGGACTGCGTCCAGGTGGGTCTTGAATATCTCCAGAGAAGGAGACTCCACAACCTCCCTGGGCAGCCTGTTCCAGTGCTCTGTCACCCTCACAGTAAAGACGTTTTTCCTCATGTTCAGATGGAACTTCCTGTGTTCCAGTTTGTGCCCGTTGCCCCTTGTCCTGTCCCTGGGCACCACTGAAAAGAGTCTGGCCCCTTCCTCTTGACACCTGCCCTTGAGATATTTGTAAGCATTGATGAGGTCCCCTCTCAGTCTTCTCTTCCTCAGGCTAAACAGCCCCAGCTCCCTCAGCCTTTCCCCAGAGGAGAGATGCTCCACTCCCCTAATCATCTTTGTAGCCCTCCGCTGGACTCTCTCCAGTAGTTCCTCGTCTTTCTTGAGCTGGGGAGCCCAGAACTGGACACAGTACTCCAGATGGGGCCTCACTAGGGCAGAGTAGAGGGGGAGGATAACCTCCCTCGACCTGCTGGCCACACTCTTCTTAATGCACTCCAGGATGCCGTTGGCCTTCCTAGCCGCAAGGGCACATTGCTGCCTCATGGTGAATTTGTCATCCATATGATGCAACAGTGTAAGTATTCTTGTTTGCTTTTGAATTCAAAAAATTTTCTAAATTCCTTGCATTGATGTGGTTAATTGTAACGCTTGCCATAGTGAAAAGGATTGGCCAAAGATACTTCTGCAATGAAGTACCTAATGCTCAGATTACCTAAAACCTAGAACAACTAAAGCAACTCTTCTGGCTAGGTTACGATGATATGAGACCAATGTGCAGGGAGGGAAACTGATATTGAGAAACCTGCAAAAATATCAGATGCAAAACTATATTGGTTGCTTAAAGAATGCCAGCCTGAAGGTAGATCTTTCCAAGCGCTGTTTCTGGAGCTCATGGGGATGTTCTAGCAGCTGAGGATCAGCTGCATCCAGCTGCGGTCCCTTTATTCCAGCCAGGCCTCTAAATTAAGGTGCTGGGAAGCGCTAAAAAACAGGTGTAATGGCCGAGTGTTGCAAGATAGTTGTCCTACACATTGAAATCCTCTACACCCATATGCAGATCTTTTATCTGAATCCCGGGGTATGTGTTTCTGCACATCAGGACATGTAATGGAGAATGAGCACTGGTTTGTTGCATCACGTGACAGAAGCAGACTTTTAGGTGAGGTCGGGTAACAGAGGTATCACAGTCATGTTGGGTCATGTGATAGCCTCAACTCTTGTCACAAGATCACTAGGATATTTCCCTGCCAGCAAGTTTGATACCCTGCTGGAGATGGCACTTCCCTAGCTGCAGATCTATCTGACGTGAAAAATATGGCACATTGAAGTAGAGAGTCTGCAGAAGTAGAGAGTCTGAAATGTAGCACTGCATTGCAAATGCATGTGAGACTGTGCCATAGAGGAGAAGGTTCTGATGAAGTCAAAAAAGTGACTGGGGTGAATCATAGCTCATACCCATCTCATGGGATTTTATAGGCCTTATTTTCAAGACTAAACACATTAGCCACGCTCTCTTCTGAAGGGCCATCCTAGTCGTGCTTCCAGAAGTCCCTTCTCTTCAAGGGGAAAGAGGTAGTAAGGCTCATAGTTTGAGAGCAATGAGGGTGGTCATGAGTTCCCCAGTGCAGTGAGTGTTTCCATTGCTTTTAGAGTCTTTTATTCTTGCATGTTAGAAAAGGCAGTATGTGACTTCAAAAGACAGAACAAGAAAAGAGAGGAAGAGAAGAGAATTGCGCTTCCTGCAGATGATTTGTAATCCTGCGTTTTGCGTTTTGTTCTCTTTTGTGCTGCAATGCTATAGTTCCCCTTCCAATAGTATGGATTCCTCCTATGAGTGCTTATAGATGCTGGATTCCAGAATCCATTCTTGTTCCTTTGACTACTTCAGTTTGAATAGCTCAGTTATATGTTTCTGATATAAATTGCTGTTCTTTTGTGACAAGAGTCTGCTTTGTTGTTGTAAAACTTCCCCTGTCTAGGCTGACCGGGGCGAATCATTGGTTCCTTTTAATGTGTTTCTTATACATACCTGCTAATACTGTCCTGCTCTCCAACATCATCATACACTTCTTGGTCACTCTCTGGATGTTTCACAGCAGCTCTGATAGCTGGTTGTTGCTTTCTTCTTAAAGAATCATAATCAATCTCCACCATGGTTGTTTTAATGTATCCATCTAAATGAATGCAATCATGTAATTAGGCAGAGAGAATTTTAAAGCTCATGGTAAAGGGATGAGTTTAACAGAAGGTTCAGAATCAGTGTGATTGAATTGTTTTGTATCATCTTTGAAAACTTTCAACGAAATGTCTCATTCCAAGCAGCCTCAGCCTGAGGCTCATCTGTCTACACAAACACAAATCTCAGATCTGTCTCAGATCTCTCCCCAAACCCTCCTCAGCTGGTGTCAAGTTAACTTCACCTTTATTTGCTTCTCAGCTACAGCAGAAGAATTTTCTGTGCAGACTCCAGGGATCAGGGGGCAAGCTCCCTTTCTCAGCTAACCTTGGGACCACTGCAGTCTGGTGGCATATTTTAGGGCAGTCCATGACATAAAGATTCTGACAGGTCATTAGGAGGAAGAGACACTTTGTTTGCATTGATTTTGCTTCAGGTTGGTAGACACACTGCAGCTGCATTGCTATCCTCTTGTCCCTGGATCTTCGCTAAAAAGATCTGGTTATACCCCTGGGTGCACTGGCTCAGGAGAAACTTGTAGCAGAGCAGTTGGAACTCTGTCTCTGCTGAGGGGAATTTTAGACAGGCAAACTGCCTGTATGAGAAGAGAGCATGAATGGATTTTCTCAAAGGTGAAAAATACTCATGCATTTCTTGAGAATGGAAAATCCCCCACTCTGCTGCTTCTGAGTGAACTCAGGTTTTTTGTGTGCTTCCCCTCAAATTTGTAACACATTGATTTTTTTCTTATTTTATTTAAATGATCAGAACTGATTTTCCTCTATTGTTTGGTCTTCTTCACAGACCATTATTGGTCTGTGAACATTGAAGGCTGAAGCACTGGTGAAACAAATTGGGCTGTACCTTTGACACTTGTCAGTGAGAAGCCTGGTACAGCTTGCAGTTTTGCTGAGGCAAAAATTGGTTTGTGAAAAGCTAGTGTAAATTAATTAATTGACTGGACATGCTCAAGAAAATACCCTTCTCCCAGCCCTCACCAAGATTTGTTTTCCTATGTACAAAATGATCCATGCAAAAGACTTATTTATGAAACTTCAAAGTATCATAGAATCACAGGATAGCTGATATTGGAAGTTACCTCTTGAGATCATCTTGACCAATCCCCCTGCCCAAGCAGGATCAGCTAGAGCAGGTTGCCCAGGACCGTGTCCAGTTGAGTTTTGAAGATCTCCATGGATGGAGACTCCACCACCTCTTTGGGCAACCTGTTTCCTTGCTTGGTCACCCTCAGTAAAAAGTGTTTCCTGATGTTAAGACAGAATTTCATGTGTTTCAGTCTGTGCTCATTGCCTCTTGCGCTGTCACTGGGCCCCACTGAAAAGAGCCTGGCTCTGTCTTTACACCCTCCCATCAGATATTTTTAAACAATTATAATATCTGCCCTGAGCCTTCTCTTCACCAGGATGAACAGTCCCATCTCTCTCAACCTCTCCTCGTATGAGACATGCTCCGGTTCCATAATATCTTTTTACATCCAGTACTACAAAATGCTCAGCTGATACTGTCCAGTACTACATGTGTGAACTGTCTTACTGAACTTATTGTCATTTTAGTCTCCTTAAAAATCAAGCAAGCGCTTTTAATAATTTTAATTGATTTTATGGATCAGTCCTTTAATGTCTTTGCTATAACCCAGGAGCCAGATGATCAACCCATTATCGTGCTCATAGATCCACTGTCATTTATACAATTAGAGAAACATCTCGGATTTGACCGGCTTAGTGGATGAGGGAAAGGCTGTGGATGTTGTCTACCTGGACTTTGGTAAAGCCTTTGACACTGTTTCCCACAGCATTCTCCTGGAGAAACTGGCTGCTCATGGCATGGACAGGTGTACTCTTCACTGGGTAAAAAACTGTCTGGATGGCCGGGCCCAAAGAGTTGTGGTGAATGGAGTTAAATCCAGTTGGCGGCCGGTCACAAGTGGTGTTCCCCAGGGCTCAGTAGTGGGGCCAGTTCTGTTCAATATCTTTATCAATGATCTGGACGAGGGGATCGAGTGCACCCTCAGTAAGTTTGCAGACGACACCAAGTTGGGAGGGAGTGTTGATCTGCTTGAGGGTAGGCAGGTGCTACAGAGGGATCTGGACAGGCTGGATCCATGGGCCGAGGCCAATGGCATGAGGTTCAACAAGGCTAAGTGCCAGGTCCTGCACTTGGGTCACAACAACCCCAGGCAACGCTACAGGCTTGGGGAAGAATGGCTGGAAAGCTGCCTGGCGGAAAAGGACCTGGGGGTGTTGGTCGACAGCTGGCTGAATATGAGCCAGCAGTGTGCCCAGGTGGCCAAGAAGGCCAACGGCATCCTGGCCTGTATCAGAAATAGTGTGGCCAGCAGGAGCAGGGAGGTGATTGTCCCCCTGTACTCGGCCCTGGTGAGGCCGCACCTCGAGTACTGTGTTCAGTTTTGGGCCCCTCACTACAAGAAAGGCATTGAGGTGCTGGAGCATGTCCAAAGAAGGGTAACAAAGCTGGTGAAGGGTCTAGAGCACAAGTCCTATGAGGAGCAGCTGAGGGAACTGGGGTTGTTTAGTCTGGAGAAAAGGAGGCTCAGGGGACACCTTATCACTCATTTTATTTTAGTTTTAATACAAAAGCGTGACAAAAAGCGATCCTTGTTACTTGCACAGAGCCAAGTTCTGATTGTATTTGAAGGCTGACATGGAATTACCTCTCAGTAGGTCCATGAAGATCCCAGCATGTGATATAAACCAGAAGGAACTGTCTCATCATTTAGCCCCTAGGCTTTGACAGTGACTATAGCTCCCCTTCATGTCCCTGTTCCTTTCCTTCCCGTTTAGGCTGGAAGTCTCTTGAGCCTGGGGACCAAGGCAAGGGCAATGTGTTGCAATTTAATGTTGAAATCTCTTAAGGGCTGGATACTGTTGTACCTGACTCCAGTGAAGCAAACAACACTAAGTATATGGGATCCAACTTCCACTTTTATTAAGGACTTTTGATGCTATTCATTTTAAACAGAAAAGTGAAAGGAAATGTTTTTAAGGCTTTTTTACATAGAAAGAATGTGAGAAGGGAATTTAACAAAAACTATATAAGCACTGAAAAAATGTCTTTGCCCTCAGTACAGAGCCTGAAGTCAAGCATATGCCAAACATAAAAGGATAGCTTAAACCTTTATTCAGAATTTATCCAGGTACTTGAACTACCTACCATAACAAATAGTTTTGTAGCCAACTGAAAAGTGTATTTTGAACTGAACAATGCTAGATAATGCTTCTTACATGTCTTTGGCCAGACAATAAAAAAGCTTATTTTGAACTTCTTCCTTATTTCCTGCTCTCTCTTTTCTTTTTCCTTTTGTTCTTTCTTCTCTTGGTCCATTCTTCTCTTTTCTTCCTTGTCCCATTTATTCTCTTTTCCCCTTTATGTTCTGAAAGTGCATTGCCAGGACTGAATGTAGCAGTGAAGCAAATCTCACTAGAGCTGTCTTACCCAAGGTTAACAAAGAACTACATGTGATGGAAAAAGACTTCTCCCAGTGAAATCAAAGCTACATATTCTAAACCTTAGTGTGGCTGCAACAGATAGAGTAAGCAGCCTTTTCTCTTATATTACATACATTACAATTTAAAGTGGCTGTCCTCAAGAGGACAGTATGCCAGAAAAAGGTTATCTGGAGGTAAGAGACTGGCTCTGCATGTGCATGTCCAAACATCTCTGAGCTAATTTTGGCAAGCAAGCCTGGAAACTGGTAGCAGTCTAGGTGTTGTGGTGCTGGCTGCAGCTGCTAAATATTTACCCAGGTCATCAGTGGCTGATGCAGCCTGAACTGAAGCCTGAGCTACCACTGGACTGCTGTTTTAAACCTAATTGAAAGCTATTCCAGCAGTCTACACAAATGGCAGTGAGTCTTCTGCACTACATCATAAATGTGCCTAACATGCCAGGGTACATCACCTGCTGTGCCTCATGTACTGGATGGTACTGACATCTGGGCCCTGGGATGTAATTAGGACTATAGCTACAGCTCTGCAGTTTGCTGCCAACAGTTTGGCTGTAAGAGCTATGCTTTACAAACCCTATGGAACTGATTGAGTGAAGCTCCATCCTCTTCCTTTTTTGGTACTTTTGCTAAACTTATATGCTTAAATTATAAAAAAAAGAAGATTGAATGAGGATCACAGTTTTTGGTTATATAGTTTTAAAATTATCTATGTTCAAAGGGAATTCAACAATAAATTATTGCTGAAAGTCATTCTACATCTGAAACGAGGTATTTTTGTGTAGGAACTTTAGACTGTTATTTATTCCAAAGGAATTAGAGCTTCTCTTTGGATATTGTCATACAGTGAATCCCATACATTTAGACATTAGCAGGGCGAGAGACTCCTCAAAGTGAGGGGCTAAATGGCAGAAGAATGAGCAGAGCTCACATTCTGGCTCTGTAGCTATGCTAGGGGTGTTCTGGTTTAGGCCGGGATGGAGCTAGTTTTGTTTTCAGCAGCTCCTGTGTTCTGGCTTTAGTGTGAGAAGAATAGTGATAGCACACTGATGTTGCTGGTTGCTGCTGAACGACCAAGGACATTTTGCTGTTTTCCAGGTTTTGCTAATGTGCAAGGGCAAAAACTTGGGAGGGGTAGAGACAGGATAGTTGGTCCAAACTGGCCAAAGAGAGTATTCCATACCATAGACGTCATGCCCGATATAAGTGAGGGTCAGTGGGTGGGCCACTGGGCTTTTAGGCTTTTGAGACCCTTAACTGGCTTGAATCCTTAAGCTTCCCTTCGGGTTGCTTTTTGTTTCCCTATTTTTACCTTTTTGTTTTTCGTTCGTTCGGCTGTTTGTTCCCTCGCCTGGTCTCTCTGGAACTTGCGGTTCTGGGATAGCTGGGGGGGGGAATACCCCTGCTCCCCGACTGCTGCTCAGGACGGGCTGTATCAGTCGTTGGGTGGTGAGAAATTGTGCATCGTTTGTTTTATATAGTCTATTATCCTTATATATATTATTATTATTATCATTATTAATATATATTTATATTTTTCCTTTGCTGTCCTGGTGAGGTGTTTTTATCTCAACCTGCGAGTTTTCCTTTCTCTCCAATTCGCCTCCCCGCCCCAACAGGGAGTGGGGGAGTGAGTGAGCGGCTGTGTGGTATTGGGTTACAATTTGGGGTTAAACCATGACAAGGGGACTCAGGCCATGAGAACTGTAAATCCAGCCTCTCATAGGAGTTCTAAAGTATGTTTATCTAGAAAGCAAGAAAAACAACCACAACAAAAGAATCTATCTGGAACCACAGTACCTAGGAGCTGAGCTTATTTTTCCTCCTAGGCTGTAATTCTAAACAGTGATTCAGAAATGTTCCTTAGATCAGAAATCAGAATTCTGTTATCTAGATCATGTAGGTGACCCGTTTTGCAACAGGTTAGAGCTGATTGAAACAGCAGTACAGTAAAGGTCAATGAAGGGACACAGCAAGGTAAACAAGAGAAGCTAGAAGCAGTCAGAACCAGAAAGAAGTTTGTTGTTATGCTAAAGAATTTGTTTGTTATGCTTAAGTGCACCAATCAAGAAATGCTTGCCCTTCGAGTGGACAGAAGAGAATTACCAATCACAAAGCTGTAACTATGCATGCCAGTCGCATGAACAGGTGTTAGAGTGCGTGTAGTAGATAAGGAAGCTTTATAAACCCTGTAAGTGTGCATTAAAGCGTCTCCGCTTTCCACCTATCCCGGAGTCCGTGCCTTCATTCCCTTCAAATGGTGACCCCGACGTGATAGGGTAAAGCAACGCTGCACGAGCGTCCGAAAAACCAGCACTGCACGAGCATCTGGAAAAGCAACGCTGAACGAGCGTCCAGTAAAGCAACGCGGAGCATCCGGAGGGAACCCAGCCGAACGAATCAAGCTTGCAGCTGGACTGCAGCTTCCATCCCGGGACATTGCCTGAAGGACAGGTGAGCGGCTGGGCATTTATAATGGGAGCTGCGGAAGAGAGGCTATAGTTAAATTATTGACGCAGCTTTTGATAAAAAGGGGAGTAAAGTACGACCCTTATAAAATCAAGCTATTGCTGAAGTTTTTGCAAAAGCAAGGAGCCCCCTCTACAGTCTCTGAAACGATATGGGAGGCAGCCTCTAGAGGGAACACAACTGCCGCTGAAGTTATGACTACATGGCGTTTAGTAACTGAGACTTTAAGATCGTGGCAGGCGGAAAAGAAGGTTCAAAGTGCTGCCGCCCGAGCAGTACTCACAGCTGATTCGCGCTCAGAGCCAGAAAAGGCATCAGATGAGGGAGATCTGATAGATTTAGAGGAAACTGAGACACCACCGACAAAGCCCGACCCAATGATCCCCTCGGCTCCTGCGCAAACCTCCGCCCCTACTCCGGCGGGGGTCAGAGGGTTCGACCCACGGGCACGATGGGAACAAGTGCGCCGGGAAGCATTAAAGGAGGGAGATCCAATAGGATTAGCCTTCCCCGTACAAGTGCGTGATAATGCTCCTAATGAATATATCGGCTTTCAATGGGATGTTATTAAAGAATTAAGGAAAACGATGACTATGTACGGATTGCACGCACCATTTACTCAATCTTTGCTTGAAAATATCATGACCGGTCAGTTGTTGGTACCGTATGACTGTTGCCAAATCGCCGCAATGATTTTGACTCCAACTCAAAAATTATTGTGGGAGCAAAAGTGGAAAGAGAGCTGCAAAACGGCCGCCCTGCAAAATCAGGAGAGGTGCAGTGACGCTGCCAGCCCGCCCCCCCTCGACCTGTCCCTGCTGAAGGGATGGCACTGCGCGTGCGCAACTGGGAGGAGTTAAAGACAGCGAACTCATTTTAATAAAGACCACCTTTTCGGGAAAAGGTGATGAATATGTATAGGTGTATGATGAATATGTAACACTTTGCTGACTGACTGGAGTGATAATTGTATGTCTTATTTGTAAATGCCCAGGTATTTTATGTTGAAAGCATTTGTGGGTATTTTATGTTAAAAGCATTTGTGGGTATTTTATGTTAAAAGCATTTGTATGTGTTGTGGGTGTGTGTGTTTGAGATGCAGCTGCGAAGCGAGTGAGAGTCCTGATTTGTGGTTCCGTAACTCCGTGTGGGTCCCGTTGAAGAAAAAAAAAAAAAAAAAAAGAAAAAAAGAAAAGAAGAAAAAAAAAAAAAAAAAAAAAAAAAGAGGTATTGGATTATCCCAGAAATTTGGGACGTTTGGGAATGAAAATGAAGCACAATAGCTAATAAGAAACAATCTAGAAAATAAGCATAAGGAGTCAGAAGAGATGGGTAACACTCAGAATAAGGGTATTTTAAAGAAAAGCCCCCTTGGTCATATATTGACACATTGGAGGGATATTGTTGGAACCGGGGGTACAGAGAATAAGAAGACTCTCATTAAATATTGTAATCAATGGTGGCCGATTTATAAGCTGGAAGATGGAACTAAGTGGCCACTTAATGGGTCAATGGATTATAACACTATCTTGCAATTAATGTTGTTTTAAGGAGAGAAGGAAAATAGGATGAAGTGTCATATGCAGATATGTTTTTCACCCTCCGAAATCACCCGGAGTGGCAAAGGGACTGTGGAATGGTGCTGCCACAGGACCCTATGGTACTCGCCCTCGAGCGGGAAAATAACAAAGAACTTAAAGGTAAACTGAAGCAGTGTTGCTCGGCATGTAGTATCGGACAAAGGTGTACTAAAATAGATAAATTCACCGGGCATCAGAACAAGATCTAACTGATTTGCTTAAGCCTCCCCCTCGATCACAGAAACAGAAAGTGGACTTGGACGAGACCTCCACCCCCCCGGACAGCCCTGTATCCTCCCGTACCAAAAAATAGTCCCGTTCCCTGCCGCCTCCCTCAGAGGCGAGGGGGGAGGAGAGGAGAGGGGAGGGGGAAGAAAGAGGAGGAAGGAAAAAAAAAAAAAAAAAAAGAGGAAAAAAGAGAAACCCAGCGATGGGATCGGAGGAGCCGGGCCGTGAGCCTCCGCCCTTGTACTCTGGGCCGCCTAACATTGTTAACACCAAATACGTCCATGATTTTAAATATTAACAGACTCCATGGGCGATCAAAACGATCAGTGAATCGTTATCGAGAAGACTGTAAGGACAATGTGGATTTTTGGGAGGCAGATAAGATTATCACAGCCTCAATCTTAGCACCTGGTGTCACTGCCGCCAAAGCCCTTGCGACACTTAATAAATTAGGATGTTGGCTTGCTAAGCAAAACAATGCCACATCAAAAGCTTTAAGTGCTTTGCTGGTAGATACAGATTCTATTAGGCATGCCATTTTGCAAAATAGAGCAGCTATAGATTTTTTGTTATTAGCACAAGGACATGGGTGTGAAGAGTTTGAAGGCATGTGTTGTATGAATTTAAGTGATAACTCTCAAACAGTATTTCAACAGATAAAGAAATTGAAAGAACTATCTGAACAATTAACCACAAGCTCAGTAGGATTAGAATCTTGGCTGAAAGGGTTAGGATTAACAGGATGGTTAGTAGAATTAGCGAAAGGAGGACTTGTTTTGCTCATTGTATTAGTCACAATTATTATTGTAGTGCCTTGTCTGTTGCAGTGTTTGCTAAAAATGATTGAACGTTCAATGCACTCTATTTGGCTTGTAAAAACAAAGAAAGGGGGAATTGTAGGTGACCCGTTTTACGACAGGTTAGAGCTGATTGAAACAGCAGTACAGTAAAGGTCAATGAAGGGACACAGCAAGGTAAACAAGAGAAGCTAGAAGCAGTCAGAACCAGAAAGAAGTTTGTTGTTATGCTAAAGAATTTCTTTGTTATGTTTAAGTGCACCAATCAAGAAATGCTTGCCCTTCGCGTGGACAGAAGAGAATTACCAATCACAAAGCTGTAACTATGCATGCCAGTCGCATGAACAGGTGTTAGAGTGCGTGTAGTAGATAAGGAAGCTTTATAAACCCTGTAAGTGTGCATTAAAGCGTCTCCGCTTTCCACCTATCCCGGAGTCCGTGCCTTCATTCCCTTCAAGATCACAGTAACCACATGATTTTATTGCATTTTTTCCAGCCCACTTAGCAGATCTAAGTGTGAAATAACCTGCGAACAACCTGACTTTCTCTAGGTGAAATGAATGAACACAATAATGCCTGGCAGGGACTGCAGTGGAATCACACTATTGTGCCAGATGAAGAGTAGGTGTTAGCAAGCTTTTGGTAATAAAGATACAATAGGTTATAGAGTTTAAAATTACTACCTGATGTCATTTATGTCTTCATACATCTCTCCATCACTTTCTTGGCCCTATAAGAAAAATTTCAGCTACAATGGCCTAGATACATTCGGAAAGACATGAAGAAAATGGACCGGCTATGTAAATTTCATAAAAAGTATATAAAAACATTTACAGCAAAATGTAAATACAAATTCATTCAATCTTCCCAAACCAAGTTACTACATTATTCAAACCCACTATTCCTTTTTTCTGACTTTGTTTTTACAATACCACAACTATAAAGTCCTAGATTATTACAATCACACTAGCACATTGCTTAATCCAAAGTGGTAACAAACGGAAGACTAGGGAAAATGTGGGCCCTCTACTGAATGAGGTGGGTGCCCTGGTCACAAAGGATGCAGAGAAGGCAGAGTTACTGAATGCCTTCTTTGCTTCAGTCTTTACTGCCAAGGCTGGCCCCCAGGAATCCCAGACCCTGGAGGTAAGAGAGGAAGCCTGGAGAAAGGATGGCCTTCCTTTGGTCGAGGAGGATCGGGCTAGAGATCACTTGGGCAAACTGGACACCCACAAATCCATGGGCCCCAATGGGAGGCACCCACGAGTGCTGAGGGAGCTGGCAGAAGTCATTGCCAAGCCACTCTTCATCATCTTTGAAAGGTCATGGAGAACGGGAGAGGTGCCTAGGGAGTGGAGGAAAGCCAATGTCACTCCAGTCTTCAAGAAGGGCAAGAAGGAGGACCTGGGAATCTACAGGCCAGTCAGCCTCACCTCCATCCCTGGAAAGATGATGGAGCAGCTCATTCTGGAGGCCATCTCCAAGCATGTAGGAGAAAAGAAGGTGATCAGGAGTAGTCAGCATGGATTCACCAAGGGGAAATCATGCTTGACCAATCTGATAGCCTTCTACGATGGCATGACTGGCTGGGTGGATGAGGGGAGAGCAGTGGATGTTGTCTACCTGGACTTCAGCAAGGCGTTTGACACTGTCTCCCACAATATCCTCATAGGTAAGCTCAGGAAGTGTCGGTTAGATGAGTGGACAGTGAGGTGGATTGAGAACTGGCTGAATGGCAGAGCTCAGAGGGTGGTGATCAGCAGTGCAGAGTCTAGCTGGAGGCCTGTGGCTAGTGGTGTTCCCCAGGGGTCAGTACTGGGGCCAGTCTTGTTCAATTTATTCATCAATGACCTGGATGAAGGGACAGAGTGCACCCTCAGCAAGTTTGCTGATGACACGAAACTGGGAGGACTGGCTGATACACCAGAAGGCTGTGCTGCCATTCAGCGAGACCTGGATAGGCTGGAGCATTGGGTGGAGAGGAACCTCATGAGGTTCAACACGGGCAAGTGCAGGGTCCTGCACCTGGGGAGGAATAACCCCATGCACTGGGACAGGTTAGGGGTTGACCTCCTGGAAAGCAGCTCTGCGGAGAAGGACCTGGGAGTCCTGGTGGATGACAAATTCACCATGAGCCAGCAATGTGCCCTTGCGGCCAGGAAGGCCAACGGCATCCTGGGGTGCATTAAGAAGAGTGTGGCCAGCACGTCAAGGGAGGTTATCCTCCCCCTCTACTCTGCCCTAGTGAGGCCCCATCTGGAGTACTGTGTCCACTTCTGGGCTCCCCAGTTTAAAAGAAAGACGAGGAACTACTGGAGAGAGTCCAGCGGAGGGCTACAAAGATGATTAAGGGAGTGGAGCATCTCTCCTATGGGGAAAGGCTGAGGGAGCTGGGGCTGTTTAGCCTGAGGAAGAGAAGACTGAGAGGGGACCTCATCAATGCTTACAAATATCTCAAGGGCAGGTGTCAAGAGGATGGGGCCAGACTCTTTTCAGTGGTGTCCCACGACAGGACAAGGGGCAATGGGCACAAACTGGAACACAGGAAGTTCTGCCTGAACATGCGGAAAAAAATGTCTTTACTGTGAGGGTGACAGAGCACTGGAACAGGCTGCCCAGGGAGGTTGTGGAGTCTCCTTCTCTGGAGATATTCAAAACCCGCCAGGACGCAGTCCTGTGCAGCCTGCTCTAGGTGAACCTGCTGTAGCAGGGGGGTTGGACTAGATGATCTCCAGAGGTCCCTTCCAACCCCTACCATTCTGTGATTCTGTGATGTTTTAATTGCAATGTTAGTCCTGGAAAGCCTTTATCTATGTTGATGATTGCACTGCCATGATGAAGGTGTCAGGGTTAGCAGTAGTTAAACTGGAACACTAGGGATATAAATGGGACTCAGATTAGGATCCCAGAGACTGTTTTAGTCCTAATACAGCCAGGTACTTAAAGACACTGAGATAAACCTGTGCTCAACTGAAACAAGTGGTTTATTACTAGAACAGAACAGGGCCCTTGTTTCTGCAAAAAATCAGTGAAAAGAAGTGTCAGTGGAAATAGAAGGGGTGGTTGGGGTTTTTTAAATCAATTTTTGGTGTCTAGCCAGCTTTCATAATTGGTTCCAATTTGCTCTGCTTACCCGTTTTTATTTCTGTCCTTCACAATAAGTGCTTCTACAATTTACTGTCATTATACTGGCTTCGTTTTGCAATTCATTTTCCAATGTGTCGAAGGGATTTTACTAAATTTGTAAGTTTGTGCTAAAAAGGTTAGGTTTCTCATAGAGAATAACACTTACCCCCTCTGTATTTCCATGACCTATATGACCAAAAAAAACCACCAGGGCATTAATTTTTTGCTGTACAGAAACCAATTCATTCTGGTGTTGACTATTTATGAACTGCTAATAATACCAGTGATATTAACTAGAAATATGTGCAGGCTCCTGGCTTTTAATGACGGTATGAATGCAAAAATCAGAGCTTTTCCAGGTTGTTTTTGTAGTACACTGTAAGCTAGAAATATCTGGCACAAACACTTTCACTTCATCTGCTATTTTGTACAAAATAGCATATTTCAGCATGTATTTTTAAAAGTGGAAAATTTGTTTTAAAGATTCCTTAGTGACATTGATGAACTTAGCTATGATATTTGTTTACAAAAATGCCTATCTATACAAGAAAGCCATTGTTAAAAACCTAATAAATCCAAACAGACCTCAAAGAACTTGTTTGCACCAGCCACACACCTGAATAAGGAGGCCAAAGGCTCTTCTGCTAAGCCAGCCTCTACCCTGGGCTGCAGGAGAAGAAACTCTGAATCTTCTGCTTCCTCCTTACTCTGCAGGTAGCTAGGTAAGAAAAGAGCTTGGGCTCAGTTTCAGCTCCACAGCCCACATTGCTGTATGGCAGGAATGGCTAGCACACTAAATGATGCATACTGTGCCTGGCACAGACCGAGTCCTCCTGAGGAGAGATCAGAAGGTAGACTGTGTGTCGCAGTCTGATTCTCTGGCTGCTCCTGGTACAACATAGCGCCTCACTGCCTCTTATTGAAGGCAGACCACAAAGTGACATTAAAAGCACAATCAACAAATTATTTATTTATCAAGTAAAAAACAACGCCTGCTTCACCAGAGCACACAACTTCAACTCTGAAAGAGCAGCATTCATTTTGGTTCAGATTTGAAAATCTTGTAATTTACAGTCCCAGTATATTTCTAAAAAGAAAAAAGGGAAGGAGAGGGGAGATATTTAAAGCAGTTCCTGAGAGTCTGTCATTTTAATCTCTCTACACTAATGCCTGCAGCATGGGCAACAAACAGGAGGAGTTGGAAGCCACCATGCTGCTAGAAAGCTATGACCTAGTTGCCATTACTGAAACTTGGTGGGATGAATCCCATGACTGGAGTGCGGCTATCGATGGCTACAGGCTGTTCAGAAGAGACAGGCGAGGAAGGAGGGGCAGAGGCGTTGCCCTCTATGTCAAGAAATGGATAGAGTGTGAAGAGCTGTCTCTGAAGAATAGCCACGAGCAGGTTGAAAGATTGTGGGTAAGAATCAGAGACCAAGGCAACAAAGAGAACCTTGTGGTTGGTGCCTACTACAGGCCGCCTGATCAAGGTGAGCCTATTGATGAAGCCTTCTTGCTCCAGCTACAGGAGGCATCGTGCTCGCAGCTGCCCCCCCTGCTGGGGGACTTCAACCACCCTGACATCTGCTGGAAAAGTAGCACAGCGAGCTGTAGGCAATCCAGGAGACTCCTGGAGTGCATGGAGGATAACTTCTTAAGCCAGGTAATACACAGCCCCACCAGAGGGGATGCTATGCTGGACCTGATGGTCACCAACACAAGTGAGCTACTTGGTGTCGTCAAGATTGGAGGCAGCCTGGGCTGCAGTGATCATGCACTGGTGGAGTTCACAGTCCTCGGGGATACGGGTCAGGCGAAGAGTAAGGTCAAGACCCTGAATTTTAGGAAAGCAAACTTCCAGCTCTTCAAGGAGTGAGTCAATAGGACCCCCTGGGAACAGGGGGAGGGAAAAGGGAGCAGAACAGAGCTGGTAGATCTTTAAGGATGCTTTCCATAGAGCGCAAGAGCTCTTGATCCCCAGGTGTAAGAAATCGGGCGAGGAGGGCAAGAGACCGGCATGGAGGCAACCTCTCTTCCCACACCTCTCAAGTGGATGGTCTGCAAGACAGGGACTGGGGAAGCAAAGTCCCTCCCACTGTAAGAGAAGATCAGGTTCGAGACCACCTGAGGAACCTGAACATACATAAGTCTATGGGACCTGACGAGGTGCATCCCAGAGTCTTGAGGGAATTGGCTGATGTAGTTGCCAAGCCACTCTCCACGATATTTGAAAAGTCATGGCAGTCAGGTGAGGTCCCTGGGGACTGGTAAAAGGGAAACATTGCACCCATTTTTAAAAAGGGTAGGAAGGAGGACCCTGGGAACTACCGACCTGTCAGCCTCATCTCTGTGCCTGGGAAGATCATGGAACAGATCCTCCTAGAAGCTATGCTGAGGCACATGGAGGACAGGGAGGTGATTGGAGACAGCCAGCACGGCTTCACCAAGGGCAAGTCCTACCTGACCAACCTAGTGGCCTTCTATGATGGAGTGACTACATCAGTGGACAAGGGAAGAGCTACGGATGTCATCTATCTGGACTTCTGTAAGGCCTTTGACACGGTCCCCCATAACATCCTTCTCTCTGAATTGGAGAAATATGGATTTGATGGGTGGACTGTTCAGAGGATGAGGAATTGGTTGGATGGTCGCATCCAGAGGGTAGTGGTCAATGGCTGAAAGTCCAGATGGAGATCCGTGACAAGTGGTGTCCCTCAGGGGTCCGTATTGGGACCAGTACTCTTTAATATCTTCATCAAAGACATAGACAGTGGGATCGAGTGCACCCTCAGCAAGTTTGCAGATGACACCAAGCTGAGTGGTGCAGTGGACATGCCTGAGGGACGGGATGCCATCCAGAGGGACCTGGACAAGCTCGAGAGGTGGGCCCGGGCAAACCTCATGAGGTTCAACAAGGACAAATGCAAGGTCCTGCACCTGGGTCGGAGCAACCCCCGGTGTCAATACAGGCTGGGGGATGAAGCTGTGTCCAAAGAAGGGCAACGAAGCTGGTGAAGAGTCTAGAGCACAAGTCCTATGAGGAGCGGCTGAGGGAACTGGGGTTGTTTAGCCTGGAGAAAAGGAGGCTGAGGGGAGACCTTATCGCTCTCTACAACTACCTGAAAGGAGGCTGTAGAGAGGTGGGGGGGTCGGTCTCTTCTCCCAAGTAACAGGCGATAGGACGAGAGGAAATGGCTTCAAGTTGCGCCAGGGGAGGTTTAGATTGGATATTCGGAAACATTTCTTCACTGAAAGGGTTATCAGGCATTGGAACAGGCTGCCCAGGGAAGTGGTGGAGTCACCATCCCTGGAGGTATCTAAAAGACGTGTAGATGTGGCACTTAGGGACATGGTTTAGTGGTGGACCTGGTAGTGATAGGTTAACAGTTGGACTCGATGATCTTGGACGTCTCTTCCAACCAAAACGATTCTATGATTCTATGATTCTAAGGGACTGAGAGCAGCCCTGCGGAGAAGGACTTGGGGGTACTGGGGGATGAAAGGCTGGACATGAGCCAGCAATGTGCGCTCGCAGCCCAGAAGGCCAACCGTATCCTGGGCTGCATCAAAAGAAGCATGGCCAGCAGGTCGAGGGAGGTGATTCTGCCCCCTACTCCGCTCTGGTGAGACCCCACCTGGAGTCCTGCGTCCAGCTCTGGAGTCCTCAGCACAAGAAGGACATGGATCTGTTGGAGCGAGTCCAGAGGAGGGCCACAAAAATGATCAGAGGGATGGAGCACCTCTCCTGTGAAGAAAGGCTGAGAGAGTTGGGCTTGTTCAGCCTGGAGAAGAGAAGGCTCCGGGGAGACCTTATTGCAGCCTTTCAATACTTAAAGGGGGCTTATAAGAAAGATGGGGAAAAACTTTTTAGCAGGGCCTGTTGTGATAGGACAAGGGGTAATGGTTTTAAACTAAAAGAGGGGAGATACAGACTAGACATAAGGAAGAAGTTTTTTACAGTGAGGGTGGTGAAGCACTGGAACAGGTTGCCCAGAGAGGTGGTAGAAGCCCCATCCCTGGAAACATTCAAGGCCAGGCTGGATGGGGCTCTGAGCAACCTGAATCTAGTTGAAGATGTCCCTGCTCATTGCAGGGGGGTTGGACTAGATGTCCTTTAAAAGGTCCCTTCCAACCCAAACTATTCTATGATTCTATGATCAAACCTGAGGAGAGCGGGGGGATGGTGGGTGAGGCACCTTTACAAACTGCAGTGAAAAATAGTAGAGGTCATTACACAGTATTCCAGCCTTTTGGGGAAATAGTTTAAAAGAGTAATTGTTAGGTGTCCCATGCCCCACATCAACACTGAGAACGTGTTTACTTTCTCAGAAGGTACAACTAGTCGAGGTGACTGAACACCATGACAGCATAGGTTCATTTTTTCTATTGTGAATTTTCCACTGATGTGGTTAAACTGTTGACTTACAGGAGGAGTTGCAGAAACCGTGCATAGGATGTGTGGCAAACGCATGAATGATGATTTATAAATAAGTAGAATGGGTCTGCAGCAAGAAAGAATGCATGCAAGGCCTACATAGGGGATTAGGGCTCTGCACAGTGGCAGTAGCTGGGCATAAAGTGTGTTCTTGTCTTCCTTCCCCCACTCTTCTACATACATCCTCCCTTCCACAACCCAGACTCTTATTCTACATCCTCATCCTCCTACCTGATACTACACACAAACTGGGATCCCAGTCTGTTCCCTACCTCCTTACAACATATCTTTAGTTCTCAAAAAAAAGAACCCTAACTGCATCCTGTCAGAGTTCTGTTTCACTCTGCTTGGGCCTTGAGCCTGCACTCTCAGCCAGCACTCAGAGTCTCTGCACTGTCTGAACTCATAGAACAGACTGGGAAACGGGGAGCTGGTGGTCCAGATGCAGAGTCCTGCAATCTGTAGCTGATCAGCTGATGGCTGGTAGCTGCCTGTGTGAAGGCTCTCTTCAGCCATGTGATAAGCAAACTACTTGCATGGAGGTACTTTATCCTGCAGTTCAGGTGGGAGGGGGTAGCATTTGAACAGAACCAACTGCAAGCCAAAACTGAGAGTCACTGCTATGACAGAATCATAGAACAGCCCAGGTCGGAAGGGACCTCAAAAGATCATCTGGTCCAACCCTTAATGCTATGTCTCATTTGAAGTAGTTCACTGTTGGGAAATTTTTATGGTACCCCTCAAGGCAAATTAAACACACGCTTGTGCTTAAATATAAAAGAAAAAATTAATGAACAATGCATTGGGCAGAGTCCTACCACAGTAAGCCGTTCTACAAGGAGTCTGCAAAGATGAGTCACAAGCAGATTCCTTATATACACTTGCACCAGCACCAATCCGGAGAGCAGTTGCATGGAGCACCTCAGCCCAGCCCTGGGTCCATCCCCCAGCCCAGCTCTGCTGCCCAAAGGTGGCCCCTGAGCACTTGCATTTCGGGATGGTCTACAAGACAATGCTGAGGCTGTTTCTTATCTCATCACCAAGGGAAACTTGCAGGGAGTCTGTCTCTGGCATTCCTGCTTCCAGCCAGTTTAACCCCTTCTTGCAGTTGGGCCTTCTTGCCCTCCATGCCAGATCATTCCTTGGTCACAAATAACCACTGCTGAGCAGTTACAATTTGAATTTCCCCTTCATCACATAATGCTAATAGTACACATTACTTTTCACCAACTGCTCTGTATGAGTTTGCACTGCTTCTGAACTTTGAGAGCAGAGAATCTATAGAGAAGTCATTAAATGCTACTGAAGGACAAAATCTGTGAAAGTGCTTAGCACCTTTCCATTTCTGGCCTTCGCAAATAAGCTGGATCTACTAGAATCAGCAATATTTTTCAAGAAACTTCTCAATGCAAAGGACAAGAAACTGGAGAAACTTCATAAGAAATAGACAAAAATATCTGATGCTGGATTAACTGTACTTGAAATTGTGAAGCCCTTCTAAAATTAGTTCCTGTTGTGTGCATTTTTCATCTGTTGAGAAGTTTGTCATTAAAAGATTAAGGATGTAATAGAAATTTTTGTAAATACTCCCCAGTGCAAAGTACTACATTAGTACAAAAAAGAGACATTACAGAATGATATCAGAGATTAGTGTTACATGGTGTCTCACCCAGGCGAACATGGTGTTTGGTGAGCTCTACAGTATAGCTTCTTGTTGGACCCTTCTTGTGTTATTCCTGGCACATGAGCAGAAGAAAAGGAGCTCCAGCCTGGAAAGAATAGAATTTTCCTTCCTTATCTAGCTCTTCAGTGAATCAACGGGACTTGCATGAGAAAGTAACCATCTATTTTCTGAAACCCATTAATGATACACAAACAAAAATACACACTCTTTAGCTGTGTGACTGCCTGGGAAAACTGACTTGACAAAATAAGCCAAGAAGGTTTCATTGCAACATAGATAAAATTTCTACTATATAAATTAGGTTAAACTGTAAAGCACTGAGTTTTTTAACTTACCTTTCCCCCTTCATGTTTCAGAATATAAAAATACTTGTAATACAGCATATATGGTAACTAAAAAGTTAAAATCCAAGACTATGAGAAGAGACTCTAAAATTATTAATAGCTGCAGTTATACTAAATAATACTAATTATCACAGAAGCACCATGAAAGGATGCAGAGGCAGGATGGTGAAAGATTCACAGCAACTGAGAATTTAACTTGAGCCTTCATTTTCTCTGTTCCAGATGTTTTCAAATTTGGCCCTACTCGTGACAGGTGACAGGTACTTTCCTGAGAGCACGTAAAGTACAGAAAGATGTCAATTGCATTTCAGTAAAACACATTTTTGTCTTAACTTTGTCGGGGAGTGCTTGACTTATCAAAACTGACCATGAAAATCTCTTTTTGAGGTTTTTTTGTTTTTGGTTTTTTTTTTTAAGCAAACATCTTTTTAAAGAAAAGCAGCCTGACCACCTCTGGTATGACTTGGGCAATAGCTACCAAATGTAGGTCTGATCTTGCACTTTTTAATTCAATGCTAAGGAAAAGACTGAAGAGCTGTTGATAAGAAATCACATGACATTAACAGAGCCTAAATTGCTCTGATCTGAAACCTTTTCTTCAGAGGCTTAAGGAGGAGATTTTGAAGGGTAAAGGCCCTTTGCTACCCACTTCCCAGAGAAAGCTCATGGTAACTGAGCTAGGTGATACCTGAAGAGGCACAGACATCATCTGTGAGTCCTCTGTGCCCCAGTGAGCTAGAGCAAAAGGGCACCCAGTGAGAGCAGGACCTTGCCTGGAGCTGGGATGCTTTTTAGGAAACATGGGTTTCTATTTTGCTTCTCTGCACTAAAAGCAGATGAAACTTGAAGAGCTGGTGGGGGTTTAACATGTGAGAGGGCAGGAAAGGAGGGTGTTAAGTGTGAGTGCGAAAGCATGGGGTGTCCAGAGAGAGAGAGAGAGAGACACACCCCACGGGGTTTGCACAGCTCCTGGCGAGGTACTTACATGTTCTTGCACATTTGTTTGCTTCCCAGGCGGAGGCAGGGAAGGATGTGTTGAGGAGAAAGGGAAGTCAGGGGTGTTTTGCTAAAGCTGTCTGTTCCTCTTGCTTTCCACCTCCTCCTCCTCCTGGTATCAGCAGCTGGGGGGGGATGCCGAGGGGGAAGCCGGGCCAGTGGATAATCCCCCGGCCAACAATTTACACTAGGGTATATGGGGGAGGAAACTGAAGTGACTTCTTCCTTGAGAAAGTTGTTTCCTCCCTTGCTTCCCCCAGTGCAGGCTCCCTCTGTTCTCCTCTCCCTGGGTGACAGGATGCTGCTGACACAGCAGCTACTAAGATGGCCACCTCCATACTCCCAGGTTTGTGCTGGCTCTAGCCAACCCTGATACCCTCCCTGACAGGCTAAGGCCCAGCAGGGAGGCATGGAGTGAGGCAGAGCCCCATGAGCCAATGGCAGGGAAAGGCAGGGCATGCCCACTGCTGAGGGGCATCGGGGAGGGGGGCTGAGGGAGCACAACCTCGTGAGGGGAGGCAAAAAGCTGCCAGAGCTCCTCTCCCCACACGAATTGCCCCTGCCCAGCTCCCATTGTTGTCCCAAAAACTTGGGTCCGTTACCCGGTGCGCGTCACCCAATTTACACACAGAGTCAAGGTATTTTCCTTATTACGTAAATGTGCAGATACAGGTGCAAGGTACAAACCAGCACACCATTGATATAAGCTAACCGTTATTTATACACAAGACATCAACATATTTAATCATCTAGTACATATTCATTGTTATTCTATTAAATGATTGGTTAAATTCTTCACCTACCATCGGGTTTCTTGAGTGGGTGGTCTTTGAGTCAGTGGTCATGATCTCCCCCTGCTGGAATTACCTCTAGTTTCACTTAAATTTGGCAACACTAAACAGTCCTTCACGGGCCGTTAACAAAGCAGACTATCATTCACTTTGGGGTTTTGTTTTGAGATGGACATCCTATTTCACCATGCCATACTATTGTTAGGGTAAAGTGAGCTAAGTTAATCGTTATCGATATCACCATTAGCCCTGCCATTCACCTCCATCCTCCCTCTCACCCCAGTCTCTACCAATTTCCCCTCTTCCACAGCTTCTAGCAACTTCCCAACCTGCCTAACTTACCAAGATGGCCAGCTACTAGGTCATCTCCGCATCCCCCTTCCCTCAAGCCAGGAGTTGGCCACTGCAAACTCAGCCATCACAGCTACATGCACATCACCTGCAATTTAGCCCATTAAATCATCTAATCAAACTACTGCTGGTGATCAGTTGTGGCCCTCAGTGAGGCAGGAGGTGTGGAGTGATTGTGCTGCAGCTCTGCAAGTCTTCCCAGCCTGCACTTCATGGGGCTGTGTCTGCGTGTGTCAGGGCTGCTGACCGCCACGGTAAATCCTGTGCTTTCAAGAGGGTTTTATAGTGCCTGTGGAGGGTTTAGTAAAGGCCCAGTGTTCCTGTCTGGCCTGTGTGGAGTGTTTTCTGCTGCCACACCGCTTTTGATTCCCACTGTACTCCTGCTGCTGAACCCATGTGGGCAAAACCCAGGAGCACCAACATCAGCAAAAGCCACACAGCTTGCAGAGCGAACAAGCCTAATTCAAAAGCTGCTTAGTCTGAGCCCCCCCTGCGTGAGTGAGCTTTGCAGCAAAAGAGGAAGGGAAGAGCCTGTGACATGGCAGGGACAAAAAGGGCAGCCTGGGGGCAGTGCGTTTGGGACAGAGCATGGGGGGGGGGTGCAGGGCAGTGAAGATGAGTAATTTGGTGGAATATGACAGTTAATATCTGAATACAAGCTTTGTATTCAAAGAAGAATTGCTTAAGATTTGAGCCAACAGAGCACTACTACAGTCAAGTCACAAAAAAGAAAGACTTTTGGCTTTTTTGCATGTAAGATTGCTTTGTACTGCAGGTGCTTTGCATCAGCTTTAGATGTTCACTGGAAGGACTGTGCTCTGGAAGGAGTGATTTATTATAGTGCATACACCCAAGCAGAAAACCAGGAGCTTACCATTTCATACACAAGGCATGCACGTGATCATGGCACTCAGGAGTACGCTGGGCTTTCCTTTGTGACAGAAATACATCCTTCACAAAGCATAATCAGGGTAGGAGACTCTGCCATCATCTTTTGACTTCTTTCTTGAATTGCAAATTCTAACCTTTCTCTAGTATAAAAAAATCTAAAATAGTGGAAACAGGTTTCTGCACTCCTTGTTCAGACAAATAGAAATATAGTAATAATATTCAACAGTTATAATCTTATAAGGATGGAATTATGACAATTTAAAAGAGCCACAGCGTTGAGCTGAGGAGCTTCAGGGAATCCTGCATGTCAGCTCTCCACAAATAATATCTGGAAAGCCCAGTTGCTCCCGTATGCATGACAGTGCATGTAGAGAGAGAATTCTGTAATTCACTCATGACCACATCAAACTTCTGTCAGAAATGCTAAAAAAGCGCTTTCAAACGGCAACCTGATGGAAATGCAACAGCACTTTTTTCAGGAAGTCTAGCTAGCCCTGTCTGCAGACACAAAGATAACATAGACTACCCCTACAAGAAACATTAGTCCTTATAGCATGCTGTAGCGATTGCAGGCAGAAGTTCCTGCCAGTGTTCAGGAATATTAGGTTTTTACTGAAAATCAGGTACTTTCCAAAGTGATGCCCTAACAGGATCCCGGCCGCGTGTCCTGGAAGGCGGCTGAGTGGCACTTTTCCCCAGAACTCCTGACTCCAGGGAGTGGTGCAGCAGCACTAAGCAGGCTCGTTAACTCTTTGCCTTGCCGTCTGATGAGGTTCAAATACTTGAAATGTTATCCCCCAGGAGCGTCGTGAAACCAGGTAGACTGTAACTCTCTGAGTACAAGTATGTACAAAGATATTATCAAATAGAGAAATATTTGTCTTCTGCTGCTCCTAGTCTGCCACTAGGAGGCAAAAGGCCTATGAGAGTGAGCAGGAGGCAGGAAGAGAAGCTTCAGTGAAAAATTGTGCTAACATTGACTTTCTCTTGCTGAGCACTCCTCATATTTGCATGTATTGTATATTACAGATGGAGCAACACTATTCTGACTTAGGAAGGAGATTGTCAAACTTGTTTTAATGATATTAATGCACCTGTCCAAAGGTGATCTCCCATGCACTTTTTTTTTTTTTTTTTTTTTTTATACATGGTTTAAGGATTACCTGCCCCAGCCAATCATTTCTGTCTTTTTCTTCTCCCACCCTCATTCACCACTAATTCTGTTATGCTGTCTCACCTGTTTTGGAATCATGTAATAGACTAAGATCAGTGAAATGAAGTGGGTTAAAAACAACATGGAAAGAAAAAAAATATTTTTTCTTTGTATCGTTTCACCACTTCAGTTTACACCACCTCTAACAAGTGGTACCAACACAGCTGTGGAGGTAACAAGATCCTACCTATGATATTCTTTGTGAGCGTTGAATTGGAAAGCCAGAGGTGTTCAGATGGGAGTGCCCAACCTCTCAAACCATTTCAGAGCACAGGACAACATCAGTAGAAGTAAGCTACCTTAAAAAGATGGACTAGCACTTACGGCAGAGAAAGACAGTGAGGCCCTTTTTTCCCCCCCCCTTTTATCTTTCCTCTGTTTTTGACAAATTTAATTCTTAAGCAGCCACTTTTCCCAAAGGTATGTGAAAACAGAAAGCTGAATAAATGCTCTGATACAAAAAAATACCTAAGGCTGCAGTCATAAATGCTGCACATGGGAATACTAGCAAACCGTTGTTATGCTAGGATTTAGATGCAGGTTTTGGTTTACACAAAGTCTGGAATAGCATGCTTATACATGAGAAGGCATTATCATTATTGATATGCTTGTCTTGCTTGATTATAATTTTGTGATTTTGTTGCTGCTGCTGCTGTTGTTTTTGTGAAAAATAAAAAGAAGGCAAAATAGCTATAAGCTGTTTTCAGGCTTGCAGATCCTGTTCCTTAAAATATTAATTCCTTCAGATTCTTTCTTTGGCTAAAAATAGGTAATTCCCCCAAATCACTCACAAACATCCTCCACAGGACTACGTGAAAAAAACAGAGAGCATCTGGGAAGCTGTTGCACCTGCAAGTGTAAAATGAAGCATATGGTAGACATTGCAGATGGGCAACTTTCACAGCAATTTCACAGCATAAACTTATTTTCATTGTGTTTGTTGCAATTTATATTCTCAGCAGCATTCTATCTGTTAGGGATATATTTATTTCTGTGTATTGGATGAAAGAGAAGACGACAGGAACTGTCTAGCATTCAGAGTTGCAAAGGAGAGCTCATTCTTTGATCGTTGCATGATTTGCCTAGTGCAAACCCTTGTGAGAGGCGTTTACCAGTGCAAAGTGACTATATTGCTACAGTTAGCACTGCAAAACAGTCACGGAGACTGACAGCTAGAATAGCAACAGTCACAAAGTCTAATCTGCCTTAATATTAATGATAAATACTTCATCGCTGGTGATGATTGTTTATTTTCACAAATAAATATGATTTTATAAATCAAATACAGTGTATAGCAGAATTAATAGCATAAAGAATTCTGCTCAGAACTGCATTTCTCCCACTAAGAAAAAACCATTGTGTTATGTAACAAAAAAAATAGTTATCATTGGCAAGTGGCAAATATAAAGCATGTGGCAGTGTTTTTGACTCAAATAAGCTCCATCCAACACACTAATAAGCTTCTGGACTAGCTAAGATAGAAGGTTTTTTAAAATTAAGCTGGAAATATCAAGCACCCCCAATGCTTTATTTTGACATCCAAAAAAGTTTCAAAAAATACTAAGTAAGTTGTGCAGAAGGAAAAGTGATACAATGGGGAAGATTCAAAGAATCTTTTATGAAGCTCAAAGACACACCATTTTTCCTCTGCAATCTCATCCCCATGCAGGGCTCCAGCAACTTTACTGAGCTGTATTTAGTAGAGGGTTCCACCTTCATGGTTTGGATTTACCTTCAGCACAAACACAGGTTTAGAATTTCTTGTGAAGCTTATTTTCTCAATATCGGTTTTCCTATCCCATATCATCCTTTGAAGTCTTTGATTTGTCTAATAAACTCAGAGGCAAAAGGGTAGAAGAAATGTATGATCGTAGTTTAAAAAAAAAACCAACTCCATAAAGCAAAAGCTTTAAAAAAAAGGCCAGCAGAATCTCTTGAGATCCTACTGGCAAAGGCGGGAGCAAGCAAACACGTTAGCTGACACCTGATGAGTGGGAATGCATGCAGTGATTCTCCATGGTAGCAGGGGACTAGACTTGATGACCCAAGAGGTCCACTCCTGTCTTTAAGCTTGTAATTACCACACACATTTCATTAGCCATTATTCTGTAAAGACTCAAGCTTGTATGCACCAATATAGCTTCACAGGACTCTGCAATATGGGGTAAATGCAATACTGGAGCTCACTTTGCTTTTAGATATCACATGGTGCATACTGCTGATGGCAGCAGCCAAACAGTCTGAACACATTATAGTTCCCTTTTCCCCCACCACTTCTTGCCTAATATCCTGAGGAGAGCAGTTTTCTCTACTGATCACGATAATGAAACCCACAAGCGACATTCTTATGCAAACCCTTGCTGAGAAGCAGAACTCCTCTTAGCAAACAGACCAGGCTGTTAAGGTGATAAACCCATGGATTGTCTCATTGAGGGAGCCAGTTTTTCTGCCTGTATCAAAATATTGGAAAGCTTTGGGGAATCCAGGTAAATCGTTGTACGTGTTTGTCTTAGAAATAAAAATGCAAAGTTCCAGGAGAAAATAGAATCAGCACAAGGTATTACATATAACCTCATATAACTGGAAATTTTAATTGTAGATGTTACTTGCAATTAGTTGTGGAGCTGAAAAGATTTCAAGCAGATGAAATGGACTTTTCTCTCTCAAAGTTTTGTGTTTGGTTTCCTGAGATTTTACGAAGAGCAGTCCTAATTCACCTTTGCATTTTGAAGAACAACAGAAATGGTATCACTTAGAGGCAATTATTTTCTAGTAATTCCTTTTACATTATTTGTGGCTGGTTGGTTTGTGGGTGGGGTATTTTTTAATATACCGTACTCTGGATTGAGATATCAGTGTATGTATTTATTTTGTTTGTAGTGGGTCATGGAAAATATTTTTCTTTCCAGCGGTGAGTCAGAAGGGTACTTAATGGCTTAAAACGGCACAAAATTTCCTTTAAAATCATATGGAATCTTGAAATTCTAGAAATAATGGTAGGAACTTTTCAGTGGCAGGAACTCAAGTTTTTCTTCCTTGAGACTCGGAGATGTTACATTAGTTTTAGTGAAATGACCAGAGTCAAATCAAAGACACTCATAAGGCAGTCACTGTATACACTATATATAAATAGGGTTCTGAGTGAAGAGGGATCTGTCTGCTTCATTTCTGGGCAGACTTGCTAGAAAATTTACATTATTTTGAAAGCTGTTGATTAGCATATGAGAAAAATAATTTTAAAAGCCTGAAGTATTAAGTATCATGAAACTCTCTGCTTATATAAAGCCACGTTAAAAAAAAAAAATCAGAAAATAAAAATCAGAAAGGGATATTAGTTAATATGGTTTTATTGAGCAGAAGTTCTTGGTGGAAAATTGAAGCTACTAGGCTTCTGTTGTTGAAGACTGAGTTGCCAATGGTAGACAGTTTTTCTGATTTTGATGTAGACAGTTACTAAAAAGAAGCAAGAAAAGAAAAGTGAAACTTTGTGTTGAACTTATCAGGACATAGGATGAAGAGATGACCATACATGGATAGATGCTTTGGCCTGGTGCATAGGCTGTGACAGCAATAGTTTGGGACCAAGCTGGGATGTTATCTGGCTGTTGTGGTCAAGCCCTATGCCTTCACTAGTCCTGGTCTCAGATTGACCTGGAGTGGATGAACTGTATTGTCCTCTCATGTTCCTGCAATATGATGTAGTTGGTCTTATGATTAGGTAAAAGATGAGAAAAAGTGACAAGAGAGGGACAAAAAAGGTGTAGAGGAATGCGCAACAGAAAAGATACAGAATACAGCGTGATCAGGCTGGAACACTGTCTTGTCTAATTTTGACAATCATCGCATGTCCTCATGAGTGTGCTGGTTTTGTCTTGCTGGTGTTAGAGAGATGTTTGAAAAAACAATCTCAGGATACATAGAGGCTCTCAGCCTCTGTCCTGGTTTCGGCCAGGATGGAGCTAATTTTCTTCCCAGTAGCTACTGTGTTTGGATTTAGCATGGGATTTGGTATGTGAAGAATGTTGATAATACACTGATGTTATTAGTTGCTGCTAAGCGATCAAGGGTGTCTTCCATCCTCCCAGGTTTTGCTAACGTGCAAGTGCAAAAATATGGGAGGGGTGTAGCCAGTATAGTTGACCCAAACTGGCCAAAGAGAGTATTCCATACCGCAGATGTCATGCCCAGTATAAGTGGGGGTTGGCCGGTGGGCCAGGCCCTTCCTTTTGTTCGATCCATCCCTTTTCGTTCGTTCCTCCCTTTACATTCATTTGGGGTTTTTCGTTCATTCAGGACTTTTCATTCGTCCGGGCTTTCGTTCGTTCGTTCGGCTGTTTGTTCCCTCGCTCGCTCTCTCTGGAACTTGCTGTTCCGAGATCACTGCTGGGGAATATTGCTGTTCTGTGATTGCTGCTCGGGACAGGCTGTATTGGTCATCGGGTTGTCGGGTGGTGAGAAATTGTGCATCATTCGTTTTGTATATTCTATTATCGTTATATTTTTCTTTTCTTTTTAATTTTTTTTATTATTATCATTATTAATATATAATATAATAATTATTATTATATTTTCCTTGCTGTCCTGGTGAACTGTTTTTATCTCAACCCATGAGATTTCCTTTCTTCTGATTCTCCTCCCCACCCCACTGGGGAGGGGGGGAGTGAGCGAGTGGCTGCGTGGTATTGGGTTACCAGCTGGGGTTAAACCACGACAGTCCTTTTTGGTGCCCAACGTGGGGCTCGAGAGGGCCCCAGCTAGCTCAGTCAAGAGAGCATCAGACTGAGGGTCCAGGGTTCGAGCCCCTGGTCAGGCTCAAAGGGTTGAGATAACGACAGATTTGACCAGAGCGTGTTAAAACAAACTCGTTATAAGCATTCATTATGTTAGTTTTATTGTCACTGGCCACAATGTTGTTTTATTTGCTCTCAGAGTTGTTCTCAGGGTTGTATCATGTAGCACCTTACTTGCCATATATGCTGTTTATCAGTGTTTATGTGTGGTTTGTCACCTCTGGGTGCCGGATTAAGGTTATCACTTTGCTGAGCGGTGTAGCACTGGCTTATGGTATGATAAAATCATTGGTGCTTAGATCATTTTATTACCTGTATTCATATTCAATTGGCGGGGGGGGGCAACGTGCAGAGCGGAGCAGCAGCAGCGGATAAGGCTCCGTACTTCGGGAGCAATCTGGTGGGGACTATCAGTAACTATACCTTTTATTTTTCCTCCCCAGAGGGCCACCAGAGGGAAATGCCTTCCTTTGCTTTCCCTTTCCTCTCCTGGGTAGTTACAGGAGCTCTTGAGAATTTCGAATACCTTTGGGATGCTCGAACCGGCTTGCTCCTATTACTAGTAATGAATTTGTGTAAAGATCTTGCTTAAGATTAAACATTGGTGCAGATGTGGGTGCGCCGCAGCTGCCCCAGCCCCCACCACGGGCACTGCGGCCGCCCAGGCCCCTGCTACGGCCACCGTGGCTGCCCTACCCCCTGCTATGGGAATCGTGGCCATCCCAACCCCCGTGGCCGCCCCACCCCCTGCCAAGGCCACCGCGGCTGCCCCAGCCCTGGCCATGGGCATCGTGGCTGCTCAAACCCCAGCAATAGGTACTGCAGATGAACCCGTGCTGGTATCAGTCGCCCCTATACAAAAGAAGAGAAGCACAAAGAAATCTGTTCGCCTGATGAAAGATGAAGATGATTCAGGGACATCAAAAGAACAGGGAGAGGCAGAAGCAGAGATAATCACCCGACCCCTATCCCTGACTGAGCTGCGAGATATCCGAAAAGACTACAGCTGTCATCAAGGTGAGCAGCTTGTCACCTGGCTGCTCCAATGCTAGAACAACGGGGCCAGTAGCCTGGAACTAGAGGGCAGGGAAGCCGGGCAGCTGGGATCCCTGTCTAGGGAAGCGGCATTGACAGGGCGATTGGAAGAGAGACAGAAGCCCGAAGTCTCTGGGGGAGACTCCTGTCAGGTGTGAAGGACAGGTATTTCTTTAAGGAAGATATTATATGCCACCCAAGCAAGTGGACCACCATGCAGGGAGGTATTCAGTACCTGAGGGAATTAGCTGTGTGGGAGCTGATTTATCGTGACCTGGATAACCCGTAGACATCTCTAGACTAAGATGAAATCGAATGTACCCGACCCATGTGGCAAAAGTTTGTACAGAGTGCACAATCGTCATATGCCAACTCATTGGCAACAATGGGTTGGAAAGATGAAGAGGCACCACCGGTGCGTGCAGCGGCTAACGAACTCCGACCGTACGAAGACAATCTCTCTTCCTCCCTATGGGCCTGCGTCTCGGCTGTGGAAAGACTGGCTGAAAGATCCGAAAACCTGTTCGAAAAACTGTGCTGGGAGATTCAGCAACTCAAAGAGCATAGGTCCTAGTCCCCTATCATGAGATCATGGCCCTGCGAGCGCACACAGATCTCTAGTTCTTCCTGTTTATTCCCCATGCTGCGTGTGTTGGTGTACAGGCATTTCAGAGAGGTAGCTTAGTCCGCAGGTTTCCCTGGAGGGGTGCAGGAGGACCCATCATAGCCATACACACCCTTAGGGTGGTCGGCCTTCTGGTTCTCTTCTTGGGAGGCAGCTAAGGAACATTTGTCTCTGCTCAGGTTGGCCTGGCTTACTCCCCAGTTGGGTGCGCTGGCACGAGCATCGCCACTTTGGACCCCTCCCCCCGAGTCCTTCAGTTTAAAGCCTGCCTCACCAAGTTGGCCAGCCTGCTGCCAAAGATTCCACTGCCCCTCTTAGACAGGTGGATCCCATCCCTCCCCGATGGGTTATAGTCGCCAAAGAACGTCCCATTGTCATAAAGCCAAAACCCTCACGTGGGCACCAGCCACGAAGCCAGGAGTTGATGTGTATTATGCGCCTATTTCTGACTGCCCACTTTCCTCCCAGTGGTAAAATGGAAGAGAATATAACTTGGGCACCAACATTTTTCACTTGCTCCCCCAGGGCTTTAAAGTCTTCTTTGATTTTGCCCAGGTTCCGGCTTGCGGCGTCATTCGTGCCCACATGGAAGAGTAGCAGCGGATAGTAGCCCGTGCTCCTGACAAGTCGCGACACCCTCTCAGCAACATCTCGGACCTTGGCTCCCGGGAGGCAGCACACCTCTCGTGCCTCCCTGTCAGGTCGGCAGATGGGCGCCTCAGTGCCCCTTAACAGGGAGTCCCCCACTACGATCACTCGTCGCTTCTTTTTTCAGTGCGTGCTGTGTGCTGCTAGAGTAGTTTCTCCTTGCCCGCCTTGCTCGTGGGTGTCTACAGCTGTTAAAGCTTCCTATCTATTTCTAGTTGTGATACTGGAGGGCGAGGACTGAAGCGGAGCCCTGGTTTTGTGGGTTACTACGGTCCAAGGTGTTTCATCCTCAGTGGTGTCTGGCACAGGAGTGTGGCTTTGGAACCATCTATCTATCTATCTATCTATCTCTGTTTCGGATCCGCTGATGCTGCGCAGTCTTTTAACTGTGTCTTGCAGCTCAGCTACCTGACGTAACAGATCTTCGACCCGTGCACACCCTGTGCAGGAACTTACCTTTGCATCAGGAGGAGGGTGAGGGCACTTGCTGCAGCCTTCCACCTGAACTGAGATTTCCTCCCTTGCCAGTTCTGTCTGGCAGGATGCATCAGCCATCTCGGGGGCTTTCACCATAGGAGCACCCGTCTTAGCTCTGAGGCGGGTGCCCACCATTGCGGCAGAGACCGAGAGCACTTCCCTGGGCTGTGGGGCCACGAGCAGGCTGCAGGGCCCTCCCTGCGTGCCCTCCCGCATGAACTGCTGCGCAAACTGACGTGCCACGCCCTGTATGCTGTAGGTGACCCGTTTTACGACAGGTTAGAGCTGATTGTAACAGCAGTACAGTAATTGAAACAGCAGTACAGTAAAGGTCAATGAAGGGACACAGTAAGGTAAACAAGAGTAACCAGAAGCAGTCAGAACCAGAAAGAAGTTTGTTGTTACACTAAAGAATTTCTTTGTTATGTTTAATTGTACCAATCAAGAAATGTTTGCCCTTCGCGTGGACAGAAGAGAATTACCAATCACAAAGCTGTAACTATGCATGCCAGTCGCGTGGACAGGTGTTAGAGCGCGTGTAGTAGATAAGGAAGCTTTATAAACCCCTGTAAGTGCGCATTAAAGCGTCTCCGCTTTCCACCTATGCCGGAGTCCGTGCCTTCATTCCCTCAGTATGCCCGCCCTGGTCGCCGCTGCTCCTGGTTGCTGGCATTCCTCAGGGCCGTTTAAATCTCCCGCGGTTGCTCCTGGCTACGCCCAAGCCACGTCAGCCTCGCTCGTGAGAGCTGCCGGCGCCTGGCGGGTCCCTCTCTCCTCTCTGCTCTTGCTCGGGATTCCCTGGCTCCGGGAAAGCCCCTGTCCACCTCAATCTAGGGCGCAGCTACAGAACACGCCGTTGCCGCCGCTGCACTCCTCGCCGACTGAGAGGAGCCACTTCGCATATTGCTAATGCGTTTTCTCAATCCCTTTGGCAGCAGAGTGCAGGCCACAGTTTGCTTTCACTTGGAGGGGCATCCAGTACACCTGGAATCGACTGCCCCAGGGGTGGAAACACAGCCCCACCATTTGCCATGGGCTGATCCAGACTGCCCTGGAAAAGGGTGGAGCTCCAGAACACCTGCAATACATTGATGACACCATTGTGTGGGGCAACACAGCAGAAGAGGTTTTGGAGAAAGGGGAGAAAATAATCCAAATCCTTCTGAGAGCTGGCTTTGCCATAAAACGAAGGAAGGCCAAGGGACCTGCACAGGAGATCCAGTTCCCAGGAATAAGATGGCAAGATGGATGTCATCAGATCCCAATAGATGGGCTCAACAAGATAACAGCGATGTCTCCACCAACTAACAAAAAGGAAACCCAAGCTTTCTTAGGTGTTGTGGGTTTCTGGAGAATGCATATTCCAAATTACAGTTCTATTGTAAGCCCTCTCTATCAAGTGACCCGAAAGAAGTACGATTTCAAATGGGGCCCTGAGCAATGACAAGCCTTTGAACAAATTAAACAGGAGATAGCTCATGCAATAGCCCTTGGGCCAGTCCGGGCAGGACAAGATGTAAAAAAGGTGCTCTACACTGCAGCCTGGGAAAATGGCCCTACCTGGAGCCTCTGGCAGAAAGCACCAGGGGAGGCTTGAGTTCAACCCCTAGCGTTTTGGAGCCAGGGATACAGAGGATGCGAGGCCCACTATACTCCAACCGAAAAAGAGATATTGGCAGCATATGAAAGGGTTCAAGCTGCCTTGGAAGTGATCGGTACTGAAGCACAGCTCCTCCTGGCACCCCGACTGCCAGTGCTGGGCTGGATGTTCAAAGGGAGGGTCCCCTCGACACATCATGCAACTGATGCTACGCGGAGTAAGTGGGTTGCACTGATCACACAGTGGGCTCGAATAGGAAACCCCAGTCGCCCAGGAATCTTGGAAGTGATCATGGACTGGCCAGAAGGCAAAGATTTCAGAATGTTGACAGAGGAGGATGCGACGCGTGCTGAAGAGGCCCCACTATATAATAACTGCCAGAAAATGAGAAGGAATATGCCCTGTTCACTGATGGGTCCTGTCGTATTGAGGGAAAACATCGAAGGTGGAAAGCTGTCGTGTGGAGTCCTACACGAAGAGTCGCAGACGCCACTGAAGGACAAGGAGAATCGAGTCAGTTTGCAGAGGAGAAAGCCATCCGCCTGGCTTTAGATATTGCTGAATGACAGAAATGGCCAGTACCTTAACTCTATACTGACTCATCAATGGTGGCGAATGCCCTGTGGGGGTGGTTACAGCAATGGAAGCAGAGCAACTGGCAGCGCAGAGGCAAACCCATCTGGCCTGCCGCAGTGCGGCAAGATATTGCTGCCCGGTTAGAGAACCTGGTTGTAAAAGTACGCCATGTAGATGCTCATGTACCCAAGAGTCGGGCCACTGAGGAACCTCAAAACAACCAGCAGGCGGATCAGGCTGCTAGGATTGAAGTGGCTCAGGTGGATCTGGACTGGCAACGTAAGGGTGAACTATTCCTAGCTCTGTGGGCCCATGACACCTCAGGCCATCAGGGAAGAGAAGAGACATACAGATGGGCTCGTGATCGAGGGGTGGACTTGACCATAAACACTATTGCACAGGTTATCCATGAATGTGAAACGTGCTGCAGTCAAGCAAACCAAGCGATTGAAGCCTCTCTGGTATGGAGGACGATGGCTGAAATATAAATATGGGGAGGCCTGGCAGATTGATTATATCACACTCCCACAGACCCGCCAAGGCAAGCGCCACGTGCTTACAATGGTGGAAGCAACCACCGGTTGGCTGGAAACCTATCCTGTGCCCCATGCCGCCGCCTGGAACACTATCCTGGGCCTTGAGAAGCAAGTCTCATGGCGACATGGCACCCCAGAAAGAATTGAGTCAGACAACGGGACTCATTTCTGAAACAACCTCCTAGACACCTGGGCCAAAGAGCATGGCATTGAGTGGGTGTATCACATCCCCTATCATGCACCAGCCTCCGGGAAAATCGAACGGTACAATGGACTGTTAAAGACTACACAGAGAGCAATGGGTGGTGGATCCTTCAAAAACTGGGATACACATTTAGCAAAAGCCACCTGGTTAGTCAACACTAGGGGATCCACCAATCGAGCCGGCCCTGCCCAGTCAAAACCTTTGTGTACAGTAGAAGGAGACAAAGTTCCTGTGGTGCATGTAAAAACATGCTGGGTTATTCCTGCCTCGGGCAAAGGCAAACCCATCTGTGGGATTGCTTTTGCTCAAGGACCTGGATGCACTTAGTGGGTGATGCGGGAGGATGGGGCGGTCCGATGTGTACCTCAAGGAGATTTGATTTTACGTGAAAATAGCCAATAATTTGAACTGTATGATATTAATCGCTATAATATACTGTATATAATCATTTCTATGGTTGTTATATGTCATATCAACGGTATTTCAGTAAGAATCACTCAGATCAATGAAGAACGAACTTTAATGAAACCGAGAAAAGTGCAGCGGTGATGGAATCAGAACTGGCTTCAGCAACTGGCGCACAGTCGAGATCGACATCTTCAACCCGCAGACCGTGGACAAGATACACCAGCAGCACCGGATATATCGGCTCTAAGCTCCAGATGCAGCATGCAACAATCCAACACCACACACCATCTCTCCTGCCCTGAAAGACTGTTAAGACAGATGGAACCCAAAATCATGGACTAAATGAACTCAACAGACATTTTGGAGGGATGGCCCATAGACTAAGGGAATGATATCTGCGTGTATATATCAAAGACAGAAAAAGCGGCAGTAATTAATTGGAAAGTGTGAGACCTGAGCATGACGTAAATGGTATAGAATAAGGGCTGGATACTGTCCTGGTTTCGGCCGGGATGGAGCTAATTTTCTTTCCAGGAGCTACTATGTTTTGGATTTAGTATGGGATTTGGTATGTGAAGAATGTTGATAACATACTGATGTTATTAGTTGTTGCTAAGAGATCAAGGACTTTTTTCAGCTTCCCAGGTTTTGCTAATGTGCAGGTGCAAAAAGCTGGGAGGAGTATAGCCAGTACAGTTAACCCAAACTGGCCAGATCTCGGAACCACTGGGGAGGGGAGTGAGTGAGTGAGTGGCTGCATGGTACTTAGCTGCTGGCTGGGGTTAAACCACGACAATTACTTTCTAGCAAATTCATCAAGATCTGATTCTGTTAAAAGATTATGAGTTTTTAAAATGCCTGTTTGGACCCTATCACTTGGGAATAGAAAGGAAAAAGTTACAGGTGAGAAGTGAAAAGATGGGTTTTTTCCTTTATAAATCCGATCTGCGTGTATTTTGAAGAATTAAACAATTCCTTATACAGTCAACAGTTACATATATTTCATTTGCTTAACTAAAGATTGTATGCACACACATCTGCTGTTCCTTTCATTGATCCACTGTTGTTATTTGTTTGAAGAAAGAGCAACCACAAGGGGAAGTTGAAGTGAAATGATCTTTTCACTTCACCAAGACTGTAAAGTAAACAATGAGAGTATATTTGTGCCAAAAAAAAAAAAATGTTTTTTAATCACGCTGCTAGTTGAGACTGAAATATTCACAGTAAATTCAGAAAGAATAGAGTTGGAACCTTTATATTATTGTGTTCTCATTATACTGTGCTTCTGTACAGAAATGTGCAGTTATATTGTAAATAATGGAGAATTGCACTTGTTTACACTGAAGTGTAACTAAGATCTAGTTGTGGAAGAATTCCGTACAAATGTATCATCTTGGTATGTGTGTGGGTCTTTGTTGAGGGTGGTGGGAGGCTGGGAAAGTACTGCATATACAAATTGCTTTGATGAATCTATGGCATGGGAACCAAAACCGGGATATTGTTCTAGATTTGAGCAAACACATTTGAATAATGCAACCATCCAATGCAAGGTTACTGTGCACCTTATGTGCTTCTTCCAGTTCAGATCAGAAGCTGAAAAGCCAAAATATTTTGCACTGAGTTTCCCAATAGAGCACAAACAGAAAGTTCAGAAAATAACTCAAGTACTTCTTGCATGAGACTCCTCTGCCCAACAGGCACTTTGCACTTTAGGGGGGTGTTGCGGTTAAACCCCAGATGGTAACCGAAATACCACGCAGCCGCTCGCTCACTCCCCCACTCCCCGCTGGGGTGGGGAGGAGAATCGGAGAGAAAGGAAAACTTGCGGGTTGAGATAAAAGCAGTTCACCAGGACAGCAAAGGAAAAATATAAAAATATATTAATAATGATAATAATAATATATATAAGGATATTAGAATATATAAAACAAACGATACACAATTTCTCACCACCCGACGACTGATACAGCCCGTCCCGAGCAGCAGGCAGGGAGCAGGGGTATTCCCCCACCAGCTATCCCAGAACAGCAAGTCCAGAGAGAGCAGGCGAGTGTAGGTGTCCCGTTTTGCGACAGGTTAGAGCTGATTAAAACAGCAGTACAGTAAAGGTCAACGAAGGGACACAGCAAGGCAATAGAGCTGAATTGAAACAGCAGTGCTGCAAAGGTCAATGAAGGGACACAGTAAGGTAAACAAGAGTAACCAGAAGCAGTCAGAACCAGAAAGAAGTTTGTTGTTACACTAAGGAATTTCTTTGTTATGTTTAAGTGCACAAATTTAGAAATGTTTAAACAGGTGTTAGAGCGCATGTAGTAGATAAGGAAGCTTTATAAACCCCTGTAAGTGTGCATTAAAGCGTCTCCGCTTTCCACCTATGCTGGAGTCCGTGCCTTCATTCCCTCAAATGGTGACCCCGACGTGATGGGGTAAATCAACGCTGCACGAGCGTCCGAAAAAAGCAACGCTGCATAAGCGTCCAGTAAAGCAACGCCGAACGAGCGTCCAGTAAAGCAACGCGAAGCGTCCGGAGGGAACCCAGCCAAACGAATCAAGCTAGCAGCTGGACTGCGGCTTCCACCCCGGGACATCGCCTGAAAAACAGGTGAGCGGCTGGGCATTTATAATGGGAGCTAACATTTCTGCGGAAGAAGAAGCTCTAGTTAAGTTATTAACGCACCTTTTGACAAAAAGGGGAGTAAAGTATGACTCTTATAAAATTAAACTGTTGCTGAAGTTTTTGCAAAAGCAAGGAGTCCCCTCTGCTGTCTCTGCTGTGTTTGATGTAAAGACGTGGGAGCAGCAGGAGAAACGATATGGGAAGCAGTCTCTAGAGGGAATACAGCTGCCGTTGAAATTTTGACTACATGGCATTTAGTAACTGAGACTTTAAGATCGTGGGAGGCGGAAAAGAAGGTTCAAAGTGCTGCCGTTCAAACAGTACTCACAGCTGATTCGCGCTCAGAGACAGAAAAGACATCGGATGAGGGAGATTTGATAGATTTAAAGAAAACTGAGATACCACCGACAAAGCCCGACCCAATGATCCCCTCGGCTCCTGCACGAACCTCCGCCCCTATTCCGGAGGGGGTCGGAGAGTTCAACCCATGGGCACGATGGGAACAAGTGCGCCGGGAAGCATTAAAGGAGGGAGATCCAATAGGATTAGCCCTCCCCGCGCGGCGCGGACCGGAGCAGCCTCCCCTCCCCTGGCCGCCATGGCTCTCTACGGCCGGTATCGGGAGCGGAGAGCGGAGCTCAGCGAGCCCGCAGCAGGGAGCAGCCCCCCCACAGCCGGCCTCAGTCACCATCACACCGCGGGAGGCGGAGCGAACAGCCAGTCACCACCACCGTCCGCACCGAACAGCCGCCGCCGCCCGCCGCCGAAGGAAAAAAAAAAAAAAAAAAAAAAGCATACATGCAGTTTACTGATAGATTACGCGATGCTTTAAATAAGCAGCTTGATAACCGTGAAGCAAAAGAAGCCTTAATGTTAAAATTAGCTGTGGAAAATGCGAATACGGACTGTAAAAAAATACTCCAGGCGATGCCAGCGAATACTACACTAGTGCAAATGATTGAAGCATGTAACCGTGTTGGGTCGGTGGAACATCACACCGCCGCGTTAGCTGGAGCTTTTGCAGCAGCTCTGCAAGTCGGAGACAAACGTTGTTTTCGCTGCCATGCTACGGGACACATTGCTATTGAATGTCCCTACAAGGAAACAGGGGGAGGCGCAGTGACGCTGCCCGCCCACCCCCCCCCTCGACCTGTCCCCGCTGAAGGGATGGCACTGCGCGTGCGCAACTGCGAGGAGTTAAAGGGAGCGAACTCATTTTAATAAAGACCGCCTTTGCGAACTCATTTTAATAAAGACCGCCTTTTCGGGGAAAGGTGATGAATATGTATAGACGTATGATGAATATGTAACATTTTGCTGACTAACTGGAGTGATAATTGTGTGTCTTGTTTGTAAATGCCCAGGTATTTTATGTTAAAGGTACTTTATGGTACTTTATGGTACTTTACTTTATGGTACTTTACGGTATTTTGTGATGTTTTATGCTAAAAGCATTTGTTTTGTGGGTGTGTGTATTTTATCTTAAAAGCATTTGTGGATATTTTGTGTTAAAAACATTTGTGTGTGTTGTGGGTGTGTGTGTTTGAGACGCGGCGCCGCTGTGAAGCGAGTGAGTCCTGATTTGTGGTTCCGTAACTCTGTGTGGGTCCCGCTGAAGGGAAAAAAAAAAAAAAAAAAAAAAGAGGTATTGGATTATCCCAGAGATTTGGGACGTTTGGGAATGAAAACGAAGCACAATAGCTAATAAGAAACAATCTAGAAAATAAGCATAAGGAGTCAGAATAAGGGTATTTTAAAGAAAAGCCCCCTTGGTCGTATATTGACACATTGGAGGGATATTGTTGGAACCGGGGGTACAGAGAATAAGAAGACTCTCATTAAATATTGTAATCAATGGTGGCTGATTTATAAGGTGGAAGATGGAACTAAGTGGCCACTTAATGGGTTAGTTCCACTTCATGGGTCAATTGATTATAACACTATCTTGCAATTAATGTTGTTTTAAGGAGAGAAGGAAAATAGGATGAAGTGTCATATGCAGATATGTTTTTCACCCTCCGAAATCACCCGGAGTGGCAAAGGGACTGTGGAATGGTGCTGCCACAGGACCCTATGGTACTCGCCCTCGAGTGGGAAAATAACAAAGAACTTAAAGGTAAACTGAAGCAGTGTTGCTCCGCATGTAGTATCGGACAAAGGTGTACTAAAATAGATAAATTCACCGGGCATCAGAACAAGATCTAACTGATTTGCTTAAGCCTCCCCCTCACAGAAACAGAATGTATGACTGAGATGGAAAAACAATTAATTTAAAAAAAAAAAAAACAAAAAAAAAACCAACAAACTGCAGGGGATTTGGCTAAGGACCATATCCTTTGATAACCTGGGGGCGAGGATATGCTTGTGTTTCCACAGGACGAGGACCACGATGGGTACCAGCCCGTGGTGTGCGGCCTTGGTTGGGATCATCATCCTCTACTGTTGCGGTTTCAGCGCCTCATGGATCTCCATCCAACCTAGAGCAAACATCTGGGTCACACTTGCCAACATGACGGGACAGAACCACATGTGCCTCTCGATGGCCAGCGCAGCCAACCCATTTACGACATGTTTAGTTGGAATTCCGCTTTCAGACAAGGAAGTTGTAGCTGTTGTTAATAGTACCTCAGTAGGGCATCATATTATGTCTAAATGGAATGTTAATCTGACGGGAAATGCTAGTAAGGAAGCGGTAACCAACTGGGATGGCTGGGCCACCTATTTGCCGGTCGTTTCATTGGAGCCACAGGAATTAGATATTTTGGGAAGTGTGAGTGCCTATGCCTGTCTAAGCTTTAATTATACTGGACGTGATAACACCGTAATTGATGTAACAGCAAGTTTATCCGTCTATAAGAACGCATCTGTGTGGTGTAATTATACCACCTCTAAAATATCTAAGTCTTCAAACGAACCTTTAGCCTTGCCGGCCGGTGTGTTTCTCATCTGTGGGGACCGGGCTTGGCAAGGTGTTCCTTCTCATATTGCAGGAGGCCCTTGTACTCTGGGCCGCATAATGTTATTAACACCAAAAACGTCCATGGTTTTAAATATTAACAGACTTCATGGGCGATCAAAACGATCAGTGAATCATTATCGAGAAGACTGTAAGGACAATGTGGATTTTTGGGCGGCCGATAAGACTATCGTAGCCTCAATCTTAGCGCCTGGTGTCGCTGCCGCAAAAGCCCTTGCGACACTTAATAAATTAGGATGTTGGCTTGCTAAGCAAAACAATGCCACATCAAAAGCTTTAAGTGCTTTGCTGGTAGATACAGATTCTATTAGGCACGCCACTTTGCAAAATAGAGCAGCTATAGATTTTTTGTTATTAGCACAAGGACATGGGTGTGAAGAGTTTGAAGGCATGTGTTGTATGAATTTAAGCGATAACTCTCAAACAGTATTTCAACAGATAAAGAAATTGAAAGAGCTATCTGAACAATTAACCACAAGCTCAGTAGGATTAGAATCTTGGCTGAAAGGGTTAGGATTAACAGGATGGTTAGTAGAATTAGCGAAAGGAGGACTTGTTTTGCTCATTGTATTAGTCACAATTATTATTATAGTGCCTTGTCTGTTGCAGTGTTTGCTAAAAAAATGATTGAACATTCAATGCGCTCTATTTGGCTTGTAAAAACAAAGAAAGGCGAGGGAACAAACAGCCGAACAAACAAACAAAAAGGCCCAAACGAACGAAAAAAAAAAAAGGAAAAACAGGGAAACAAAAAGCAACCCAAAGGGAAGCTTAAGGATTAAGGCAAGTTAAGGGACTAAAAGCTAGTGGCCCGCCGGCCAACCCTCACTTATACTGGGCACGACGTCTATGGTATGGAATACTCTCTTTGGCCAGTTTGGATCAACTATTCTGGCTCTACCCCTCCCAAGTTTTTGCACCTGCACATTAGCAAAACCTGGGAAACTGCAAAATGTCCTTGATCGTTTAGCAGCAATCAACATCATCAGTGTACTATCACCATTCTTCACACACTAAATCCAAAACACAGGAGCTGCTGAAGACAAAACTAGCTCCGTCCTGGCCTAAACCAGGACAGGGGGAAGGGTGGATTGAACTTAATCTAACTTCAGAATCTTTTCAAGTTCCCATTACATGGATCACAACCTATTGTACGTGCTAATGGAATAGGTAACTGCTGTTGCTTCTGGAAAGGGAAACGCAGAAACTGTGGGGATTACTCTATGAGCAGGGCCACAAATAAAAGATTCTCTCTTTTTCCCAGTTCCCCATCTGTCTACCTGGCCAGTCAGGTTGCGCATTAGAATCCACAATATGGCTTCTAGTATAATGTAAGCTCATTAAAGCAGGAATTGGGGATGTACATTAAAGAAGCAGAAAGATTTCTTACTCTCTTCTGATTCTTAGAGTGTTACCTTTACCACTCACTACTCACTGTAAGTAAATGAGAGGCTACATTGCTGATTGTAAACCCTTCCACATCCCCAGGAGCTATGCTTTTTACTCTTGAAGAGCTTGTAAATCTGCATGACTCGGGCAAGGTTTGTTCACAGTACTGGGAAAAAAAATTATTACAAGAAATCCATTGACAGTCCTAACATGGCACTAGTGAATGGTTCAGTGCATTTGAAAGCATGTATGAATGCAAAGATGTAGAAAACTTATCAGAAATCATATATCATAACAAGAAAAGTTTCTTCAAAGCCATATTTCCAACTTCCAAAAGGTCTACATGCTGAATGTCTCTTGTCCAGAACGTTCACATTACTGTAGTTTGACACAGTATGTTTTCTTAAATTTCAAATCCAAGAGGTAGCAGAAGAATCAATTTATTCCTATAACTTTCAGAAGAAATTAGCTGCTGAGTTGACCAAGCAGCTGAACAGATTGTCATTTACAAGTTCTGAAGACTTCAGACACTGAGGGTAAGTTATAGTATCTGATGGATTAGATTTTGCTACAGAAGTTAAAAAAAAAAGCATGCATTAGTACAGAGTCAAAAGAGATTGGAGACAGAAGTCTCTGTTATTCTCTCTGGCACTGCACTTAGCTTAACTTTCTGTTTAAGTGGGTAAAATCAGTGCTTTGTGAGGTATTGTGGGAGAAATCTTGAATGATTAGTGATACATATCTCTGCAGTTTAATTGTGTGTGTGTGAGTGTATGGTGTGCGTCAACCAGCAGTAGATAGCTTAAACCTGATAATCTCTATAGTAAATGTGTACTTCCTCCCTTCCCTACATGAGCAAAAGAGATAACAACTTGGTGCTCTGGGGATAAGTTTCATATATGTCTATCTTGTTTTGGCTGCATTTATTGTAAGTAACTTTGTAGTATAATACAGAGTTTGGAAAGACTGAATTTCTTGGTGATACTGAAAGACTGGGAAAGTTAACTTTAAGTTGCAGAAGCCACAGGTAAAACTATTCCAACATAACAGGCAATTCATGTAATGTGATACAATCAAATGGAAAGCAAAAGGAGCAGAACTCCAGTACAGAAGCTCTTGTTAATGAAGTAAAAAAAAAAAAAAAACCAACCAAAAACCAAAAAACCCAAAAACCAAACAACTGAACACCCGCTGAACTGTACTGAGTGAAGACACAGTTCATTCTTCTACCTCCTTCTAAAACTTTTTCAGACCCTTATTTATTGTGCTTTGTAGTGATCATAGAATCATAGAATAGTTTGGGTTGGAAGGGACCTTTAAAGGTCATCTAGTCCAACCCCCCTGCAATGAGCAGGGACATCTTCAACTAGATTCAGGTTGCTCAGAGCCCCATCCAGCCTGGCCTTGAATGTTTCCAGGGATGGGGCTTCTACCACCTCTCTGGGCAACCTGTTCCAGTGCTTCACCACCCTCATTGTAAAAAACTTCTTCCTTATGTCTAGCCTATATCTCCCCTCCTTTAGTTTAAAACCATTACCTCTTGTCCTATCACAGCAGGCCCTGCTAAAAAGTTTTTCCCCATCTTTCTTATAGGCCCCCTTTCAGTATTGAAAAGCCGCAATAAGGTCTCCCCGCAGCCGCCTTTTCTCCAGGCTGAACAAGCCCAACTCTCTCAGCCTTTCTTCATAGGAGAGGTGCTCCATCCCTCTGATCATTTTTGTGGCCCTCCTCTGGATTCGCTCCAACAGATCCATGTCTTTCCTGTGCTGAGGGCTCCAGAGCTGGATGCAGGACTCCAGGTGGGGTCTCACGAGAGTGGAGTAGAGGGGGAGGATCACCTCCCTTGACCTGCTGGCCACACTTCTTTTGATGCAGCCCAGGATACGGTTGGCTTTCTGGGCTGCAAGCGCACATTGCCGGCTCATGTCCAGCTTTTCATCCCCCAGTACGCCCAAGTCCTTCTCCACAGGGCTGCTCTCAATCCATTCATCCCCCAGCCTGTATTGATACTGGGGGTTGCTCCGACCCAGGTGCAGGACCTTGCATTTGTCCTTGTTGAACCTCATGAGGTTCGCCCGGGCCCACCTCTCGAGCTTGTCCAGGTCCCTCTGGATGGCATCCCGTCCCTCAGGCATGTCCACCGCACCACTCAGCTCGGTGTCGTCAAGGTGATACTCCTTTATTTCCAAACAAATGATTCGGAGCCCTTCCTAGTTATAACATCCCTGGTTTATACCCTTAATCTTACATTTTAACTTCCCCACACAAAACAGATCCTACTTAAGACAAGTTGTGAATCAGATACGCCAGCATATCTGCTGTAGCTACACCCCTGCTGCCACTGTCGTCTGGGAAAGGAGTCCTTGCTGTTGAGGGCTCCTGGGACCCAAAGGTGGCCCCAGCCCAGGGCAGTGGGACCAGCTTACTCCCCTTTGCCCGGATCTTTCACTGTGCTGTGTTGTAATTGCACTGAATTCAACTGCATTGAGCTTTTGCTCTCGGTTCGTATTAAAGACTGGTCCTGAAAGGTATTGAATAGGGCTGACCAATTAAAGCATTTTGAATGAAGCTGGGTTTATCAACTTGGAATTGTTCAATCCCCCCCCCAAGAAGTTAATATCTTTGACAGTATCTGGGTGTATTGATTGTCATTTCTTCTTTACTCCACATATTTTCATTTTCTATCCACGCATGCACAGGTTTTTTCAGATACAAAATGGAGAAGAGAAACAAGGACAAAGTGAGGGTGGGGGGAGCAGCAGGGAAGAAAATTGCTGAGAAGGGAAAGAAAAACTGACACACACACACACACCCCCCCCACACACACCCCCCCAAACCAGAAGAATTTCTGTTTTCACAAAGGAACTTGCAGTTTTCCAAAGAGCTGGCAGGAATAACACTAGTCTGGTACATAATCCAGGTTCCAGTACAGTCTATGCTTCTCACCACAGGACACATATTTTTAGGGATACCTTAATTTTGAAGTAGTATGTATTTTCTTATATTTATCAGGTGTTCAGTTCCCAATTCCAGAAATAAATCAGAAATTATAGTATGCACAAAAGGAGCTGCATAACCACTCTCTAAAGGCAGTACCTGCACTGAAAATGTTAAAAGATTGTATAACCACAGCAAGGATATAACAAAATGCTCAGCTTCTCTGACCCTACAGGAAGATGTGCTACAATATCTCCACAGCCAATCAGCAGTACTACAAGCCTCAGACCAGGAAACTCTTTAAAGTACAGTATGTGTGAACATTGCAACAGGGACTTTCTCATTGCTGCTCTTTCTTTTTCTGTTCTTTATGCTCATAGGATGGCAAGGCAGATGTGAAGTCACTCATGGCGAAATTTAACATGGATAACAGCCCCACAGAGGATGTTTCTGGTAACAGTCAACCCTTCAAAGTCCCAGGACAACCTATCCATATGGGATTACAGACGAGGAAAGCAGCACTTGAGAAATTTGCAAGTCAAGGAAATGCAACTTCTCCTTCAGGACCCAGTACCTTTCACAAACCTGTTCATCCTAAGCCTCCTCTGGGGGTCAAGCCTTCAATTGATTATAAGACAGAGAAGGATCCAAAGCCCCCGTATTTGAAACCAGTGTCACAAAGGTTTGGGGTTCAGCTTCAGGCAGCTAACAGAGAAAATGATGGAAAAGCTGGATGCACTAACCCCCCCCCCCAAAACCAGTGACTTGGTAAAGAAGAGCCAAAGCCTCTGTATCCAAAACCTGCAGGGAACAAGTTCCTTAACTCTGCTCCTCATGAGAAAGAAAAAAAGCCTCTGGGAACAAAACCAAATTCGAATTTTGCACCACAGGAGAGTGAGGCAAAACCAGCATTTTCAAAAGTAACTGGAGTTAAGGAAAACTTCATGTCTGCAACACAAGAAAACGAGCCCAAGCCTCCTTTCTCTAAACTACCTCTTGCACAGAAACCTTCTCTAAACCATGAGGTCTCCCACAATGAAGACACTTCTAATAAAAATGTTTTTCTGGATAAAGGACTATCAGGCCCTAGACCAAATATACACTCATTTAAAGCAGCAAAGGAAATGAATGAAAATAGTAACTGTGCTGCAGAAGCTGCAGGCAGTCATTTTTCTAACATGGCTCTGAAGCCTACTGGCCACTGGTCCAGCTCATCTCAAGGCACCCCAAAAAACGTGGAGGAAAAGACTGAAGAAAAGGGAGTGAGTGCTGCCAAGAACATCTTTCTCAACAAAATCAGCCAGGAAGAATCAGGTTCTTCTCCTAAGTTCCATAAGACAAACACAGCGCTTGCTTCAGATAGGCCATCAGGTGGATCACGAGAGAAAGAGGGTGGGGACAGGAGCTCAGGAACCCCCAAGCGGAAGGCCTCGCCCCCCACAGTTCAAGCTGGGCCAGCCCCCACAGAAGCATAGCAGACCCCCCAGCACGGACCTGGAAAGGTTCCAGAAGAGCAGCCCAAGAGACAGTGAGTCCTCTCTGTTCTTGCTTTCTTGGGTATTTGCTTTTTTACCCATTTAGTACCCGATTCATTTCAGGTGGAATCCCCTCTTCTATTCAGCAATAACATGAGACCTGTGCATCAGACAACCCCTTAAAGCTTTAGCCTATACTTGTGTCTCTTCCGTACAGGACAGAAATTAAAATTATATTCTCCCTCCCTCAGTGATAGAGTGTAGGGTGAATGCTTTCTATATTGGGTTTATTTGTTTTTCAAAACTACTTAGATGTAGCTATAACTTGTATCAGAGAGTTTAAGTATTTTTCTCAACAGACATTTAAGTCCTGACTTCCTATAAATGAGGTGTTGGTGTTCTGTGTCCTGTTCTCAAAAGTAACTTCCTGGGCACAGCTTGAGGGCCACCAAAATGATATACTACAACCTGTAGTAACCACACCTTTTTTTTTTTTTTTTTCTTTTTTTCCTTTCACAATGACTAACCACAACATGACCCTATAAATTGCTGTATTTTAGTGTTTGTTTAGAAAGTTGAACACTATGCAAAGTTACAGAATCAATTGTTCCCACGTGGAGCTGCATCAACTTTATACCCAGATCTGAATCCAGACTCCAAAAGCATCTCCTTAACTTAGTGTTTTCTGCTAAATTTGCATGATTTCAGTAGTGTGGCAGTTAGTAGCACCTGAGGCTCTGCCTCACTATTTTTGTGAAGAACCAAGCCTCTGAACTTTCTGATGGTTGTAATCCAGACATGAATATTAAGGCTTGTCACTAGGTTTCTGTAAAACTTGAGATGGTTTTGTGTGTGATGAGTAAATACATTTGAAATATCTGGGAGGACACAAATTCCTGTGAAAATAAAGAAATCACTGTGACTCTACTCCCGCAAAGAGTTCTGCTTCAACAGGTTCCTTTCACCACATAAGACAAGTTGCAACAATGATATAAGCTGTTTCAGAGGCACTCAAAATATGCCCTTGAAAATCTCATGTAAAAATGTAGTTTCCTAAAGTTAGACCCAGAAATCCACTGTCACCTCCTTGAAGGAGAGATCGGTTTTTCAGAGGTTCTGAATGTCCTTAATTCTCCCTTAAATCACCTGTATTAAGCTTTTGGGTTAAGGTTTTCCTCCAAAGCATTTTAGGCACTGTGACAATTTTAAAAAGTTAAAATCAGACACCCTTACCTCCAGTTGGAATGGGTGATGCCAATTGCCACATTTCTATTACAAATTTTATAGTAGCTGAAGGAGGCTTTCTCTTTTTTTCTTATAGCACCAGGTGCTGGGAACTATGATTGCATGAGAAACACTGATCACATTTTATAATCAAAGTTTTGAGCTGTATGGGTCCAGAGGAAAGCTGTTCTTGATCTCAGTGCATGAGAGAAACAAGGACAGAAATAAAAATGTATTATTGTGTTAAATTTTTATAGGTTGTGTTTTTTTTTTTCCATTTATTTCTGTTTTGTTTTTTTTTTCTTAATGCACTGTTGTCTGTATTGAGCTCAGGAAGCAAAGAATATGTTCAATCCTCACATCTAATTTTTTAGCTCAAGTCATTTTATCCAGTTATGTCCTGCAACAAATTGTGTCAGGTGATACACACAGCTAAGTAATTTCTGATAATGAGGGGCATTTCACCTACACATCTCTCTCAGATTTAATTAAACAGATCAAACTTAGACTCTTAAATTTTCAGTGTAGTCAGTGGGAAAGGGAGATGCCCAATGGTGTGATTCAGAGCATTTAAGTTAGATGCCTAATGTAGCTGATGAAAGATGATCTGAATGACTCCACACTATGCATGTGCAATACATCAGGTACATTCATGTAATTTAATTGATACAAAAATTGTCCTTGTGCCTTCCATATTTAGAATACAGCGTCTTGTGTTTCAGCAGTTTCGAATGCATGTAAGAGTGGTCTTCCTGAGACAGAAGACATTCAAAGGGGTTACGACTGGATGAAAAAGCTCAGAGCTGAGTTTCTCTAAAGACAAAAAGCCACACTAAAAACATAGAGTGTGCATGCAACTATATATATAGTTATTATTAATTCCACTCAAAAACTATGAATGTATTAGTAACATATGCCAGTATCGGATGGCAGCAGCGAGCACTCCTGTGGGAGGTGTGCCCAGGTAGAGGAACTCCTCCGCTTGGTGACAGAGCTCCGGGAGGAGGTGAGCAGGTTGAGAAGTATCAGGGAGTGCGAGAGAGAGATTGACTATTGGAATCGCACCCTACCATCCCTGAGGCAGGTGCAACAGGCAGCCAGGGTGCATGACACAGAGGATTCCCTATCCCTATCCCTATCCCTATCCCTATCCCTATCCTCTCCTCACATGGCTGAACACAGTGACTTAAGGGACAGGGGGCAATGGCGACTAGTTCCTCCCTGGCGCAGCAGGTGCATCTCCTCCGTGACTACCCCACCTCCCCAGGTGCCCTTGCACAATAGGTATGAGGCTCTGCAAGTGGAGCTGAACAATGACAAGGACGATGGTTCATCTAGCTTGGAGGTGTCACTGAGGATAAGTCGGCCTACATCCTGCATCAAAACCGCCCCCATAAAGGAAAAAAAGAGACGGGCCGTTGTCATAGGAGACTCCCTTCTGAAGGGAACAGAAGGCCCAATATGCAGACTGGACCCACTTTTTAGGGAAGTCTGCTGCCTCCCTGGGGCCCGGGTTAAAGATGTTGTCCTGGTTGCGGCTGGGATAGGGTTAATTTTCACCAGAAGCTGGCCGGGGTCTATTCTATACCATGTGACCGTCACGCTCACTATTTAGAGGGGGGTCGACTGGAGGGGCGGGAATCGCTGCTCGGGAGCGGGGCTGGGCGTGGGGCTGCGGGCGGGAGCGACCTGTCCGGAAAGCACCGCTAAGTACACGCTGTTGTTGTTATTGTTGGGGTTTCTCGCTTGTTTGTTCTCTTTCCCTTTGTTGTTTGGTTAAACTGTTGTTGTTGTTAACCCACGAGTTTTTGCTTTTCTTCGTCCCAATTCTCTCCCCGTCCCACCGGGAGGGGTGGGGTGAGGGAGCGACCGCGTGGCTCAGCCTCCGGCTGGGGCTAAACCACGACAGATGTGAAGAGAAAACTTCCTGCCCTGGTACGGCCCTTGGATTATTGATTATTATCCATTATTGATTTTTCAGGTAAGCAGCGAGGAAGTGGCAATAAGAAGTCCCAGGGCAATCAAGAGAGACTTCAGGGCCTTGGGACGACTGGTTAAGGGATCAGGAGCACAAGTAGTGCTCTCCTCTATCCCTCCAGTTTTGGGGAACGATGAGGGAAGAAACAGGAAGAGCCAGCAGATCAACACCTGGCTCCGAGCCTGGGGTCACCGGCAGGACTTTGGGTTCTTTGACCACAGGTCGGTTTACATGACACCAGGCCTGCTGGTGACAGACAGGGTACACCTGTCTCAAAGGGGGAAAAGGATCCTCGCACAGGAGTTAGCAGGGCTCATTGAAAGAGCTTTAAACTAGATTTGAAGGGGGAAGGGGATAAAACCAGGCTCGCTAGAGATAAGCCCCCGTATGAGGGACGGTGTGCTAGCGCGGTTCGTCAGTCTGCCGTCTCAGACAAGGTACAGGATAGAGATCCATGTGGCAGCAAAGACACAAGGGTCATTGATCTGTAAGTAACCATGGAAATGCATGAGAATGGTCACGTAGGAATTAGGGCTTCTCCCCCCAGAAAGGTGGCAGGATCATTAGCCCAGCTGAAGTGCATCTACACCAATGCATGCAGCATGGGCGACAAACAGGAAGAGCTGGAAGCCATTGTGCAGCAGGAAAACTATGATATAGTTGCCATCACGGAAACATGGTGGGATGACTCGCACAACTGGAGTGCTGCAATGGATGGCTACAAACGCTTCGGAAGGGATAGGCAAGGAAGGAGAGGCGGTGGGGTAGCCCTCTATGTTAGGGAGAGTCTTGACTGCCTAGAGCTTGAGGACGGTGACAATAGGGTTGAGTGCCTATGGGTAAGAATCAGGGGGAAGGCCAACAAGGCAGATATGATGGTGGGAGTCTGTTACAGACCACCCAACCAGGATGAGGAGGCAGATGAAGTATTCTACAAGCAGCTGGGAGAAGTCTCACAATCGCTAGCCCTTGTTCTCATGGGGGACTTCAACTTGCCAGATGTCTGCTGGAAATACAATGCAGCAGAGAGGAAACAGTCGAGGAGGTTCCTGGAGTGTGTGGAAGAGAACTTCCTCACACAGCTGGTGAGGGAGCCAACGAGGGAAGGCGCCCCGTTGGACCTGTTGTTTGTGAACAGAGAAGGTCTTGTGGGTGATGTGACGGTTGGAGGCCGTCTTGGGCATAGCGATCATGAAATGTTTTCGCTTCTCAGAGAAGTAAGGAGGGGGGTCAGCAGAACTGCCACCTTGGACTTCCGGAGGGCAGACTTTGGCCTGTTTAGGAGATGGGTTGACAGAGTCCCTTGGGAGGCAGCCCTGAAGGGCAAAGGAGTCCTGGAAGGCTGGACATTCATCAAGAAGGAAGTCTTAAAGGCGCAGGAACAGGCTGTCCCCATGTGCCGAAAGACGAGCCGGCGGGGAAGAAGACCAGCCTGGCTGAACAGAGAGCTTCGGCTGGAACGTAGGAAAAAAAGGAGAGTCTATAACCTTTGGAGGAAGGGGCAGGCAACTCAGGAGGACTACAAGGATTTCGTGAGGTTTTGCAGGGAGAAAATCAGAAGGGCCAAAGCCCAACTAGAACTTAATCTGGCTACTGCCGTAAAAGACAACAAAAAGTGTTTGTCTACCTGGACTTCAGCAGGGCTGAAGAACATGAGGTCCTGTCCGGTGCATGGGGTTGTTCCTCCCCAGGTGCAGGACCCTGCACTTGCCCGTGTTGAACCTCATGAGGTTCTTCTCTGCCCAACGCTCCAGCCTGTCCAGGTCTTGCTGAATGGCAGCACAGCCTTCTGGTGTATCAGCCAGTCCTCCCAGTTTCGTGTCATCAGCAAACTTGCTGAGGGTACACTCTGTCCCTTCATCCAGGTCATTGATGAATAAATTGAACAGGACTGGGCCCAGTAACGACCCCTGGGGAACACCACTAGCCACAGGCCTCCAGCTAGACTCTGTGCTGCTGATCACCATCCTCTGAGCTCTGCCATTCAGCCAGTTCTCAATCCACCTCACCGTCCACTCGTCTAGCCCACACTTCCTGAGCTTACCTATGAGGATATTGTGGGAGACAGTGTCAAAAGCCCTGCTGAAGTCCAGGTAGACAACATCCACCGCTCTCCCCTCATCCACCCAACCAGTCATGCCATCATAGAAGGCTATCAGATTGGTCAAGCATGATTTCCCCTTGGTGGATCCATGCTGACTACTCCTGAACACCTTCTTTTCTTCTACATTCTTAGAGATGGCTTCCAGAATGAGCTGCTCCATCACCTTTCCAGGGATGGAGGTGAGGCTGACTGGCCTGTAGTTTCCCAGGTCCTCCTTCTTGCCCTTCTTGAAGACTGGAGTGACACTGGCTTTCCTCCAGTCCAGAGGTACAGGTGTATGCAGGTCTAAAAGTGGTGTAGCAGGTCACCGACCATTTCCCCTTGGATTATGGGGGCTTCATTCTGCTCCCCATCCCCGTCTTCCTGCTCAGGGGGCTGGGTGCCCAGAGAACAACTTCCCTTACTGTTAAAGACTGAGGCAAAGAAGGCATTAAGTACCTCAGCCTTTTCCTCATCCTTTGTGACTATGTTTCCCCCCACATCCAATAAAGGAGGGAGATTCTCCTTCGCCCTCCTATTGTTGCTAATGTATTTATAGAAACACTTTTTATTGTCTTTTACGGCAGTAGCCAGATTAAGTTCTAGTTGGGCTTTGGCCCTTCTGATTTTCTCCCTGCAAAACCTCACGAAATCCTTGTAGTCCTCCTGAGTTGCCTGCCCCTTCCTCCAAAGGTTATAGACTCTCCTTTTTTTCCTACGTTCCAGCCGAAGCTCTCTGTTCAGCCAGGCTGGTCTTCTTCCCCGCCGGCTCGTCTTTCGGCACATGGGGACAGCCTGTTCCTGCGCCTTTAAGACTTCCTTCTTGATGAATGTCCAGCCTTCCAGGACTCCTTTGCCCTTCAGGGCTGCCTCCCAAGGGACTCTGTCAACCCATCTCCTAAACAGGCCAAAGTCTGCCCTCCGGAAGTCCAAGGTGGCAGTTCTGCTGACCCCCCTCCTTACTTCTCTGAGAAGCGAAAACATTTCATGATCGCTATGCCCAAGACGGCCTCCAACCGTCACATCACCCACAAGACCTTCTCTGTTCACAAACAACAGGTCCAACGGGGCGCCTTCCCTCGTTGGCTCCCTCACCAGCTGTGTGAGGAAGTTCTCTTCCACACACTCCAGGAACCTCCTCGACTGTTTCCTCTCTGCTGCATTGTATTTCCAGCAGACATCTGGCAAGTTCAAGTCCCCCATGAGAACAAGGGCTAGCGATTGTGAGACTTCTCCCAGCTGCTTGTAGAATACTTCATCTGCCTCCTCATCCTGGTTGGGTGGTCTGTAACAGACTCCCACCATCATATCTGCCTTGTTGGCCTTCCCCCTGATTCTTACCCATAGGCACTCAACCCTATTGTCACCGTCCTCAAGCTCTAGGCAGTCAAGACTCTCCCTAACATAGAGGGCTACCCCACCGCCTCTCCTTCCTTGCCTATCCCTTCCGAAGCGTTTGTAGCCATCCATTGCAGCACTCCAGTTGTGCGAGTCATCCCACCATGTTTCCGTGATGGCAACTATATCATAGTTTTCCTGCTGCACAATGGCTTCCAGCTCTTCCTGTTTGTCGCCCATGCTGCATGCATTGGTGTAGATGCACTTCAGCTGGGCTAATGATCCTGCCACCTTTCTGGGGGGAGAAGCCCTAATTCCTACGTGACCATTCTCATGCATTTCCATGGTTACTTACAGATCAATGACCCTTGTGTCTTTGCTGCCACATGGATCTCTATCCTGTACCTTGTCTGAGACGGCAGACTGACGAACCGCGCTAGCACACCGTCCCTCATACGGGGGCTTATCTCTAGCGAGCCTGGTTTTATCCCCTTCCCCCTTCAAATCTAGTTTAAAGCTCTTTCAATGAGCCCTGCTAACTCCTGTGCGAGGATCCTTTTCCCCCTTTGAGACAGGTGTACCCTGTCTGTCACCAGCAGGCCTGGTGTCATGTAAACCGACCTGTGGTCAAAGAACCCAAAGTCCTGCCGGTGACCCCAGGCTCGGAGCCAGGTGTTGATCTGCTGGCTCTTCCTGTTTCTTCCCTCATCGTTCCCCAAAACTGGAGGGATAGAGGAGAGCACTACTTGTGCTCCTGATCCCTTAACCAGTCGTCCCAAGGCCCTGAAGTCTCTCTTGATTGCCCTGGGACTTCTTATTGCCACTTCCTCGCTGCTTACCTGAAAAATCAATAATGGATAATAATCAATAATCCAAGGGCCGTACCAGGGCAGGAAGTTTTCTCTTCACATCTGTCGTGGTTTAGCCCCAGCCGGAGGCTGAGCCACGCGGTCGCTCCCTCACCCCACCCCTCCCGGTGGGACGGGGAGAGAATTGGGACGAAGAAAAGCAAAAACTCGTGGGTTAACAACAACAACAGTTTAACCAAACAACAAAGGGAAAGAGAACAAACAAGCGAGAAACCCCAACAATAACAACAACAGCGTGTACTTAGCGGTGCTTTCCGGACAGGTCGCTCCCGCCCGCAGCCCCACGCCCAGCCCCGCTCCCGAGCAGCGATTCCCGCCCCTCCAGTCGACCCCCCTCTAAATAGTGAGCGTGACGGTCACATGGTATAGAATAGACCCCGGCCAGCTTCTGGTGAAAATTAACCCTATCCCAGCCGCAACCAGGACAACATCTTTAACCCGGGCCCCAGGGAGGCAGCAGACTTCCCTAAAAAGTGGGTCCAGTCTGCATATTGGGCCTTCTGTTCCCTTCAGAAGGGAGTCTCCTATGACAACGGCCCGTCTCTTTTTTTCCTTTATGGGGGCGGTTTTGATGCAGGATGTAGGCCGACTTATCCTCAGTGACACCTCCAAGCTAGATGAACCATCGTCCTTGTCATTGTTCAGCTCCACTTGCAGAGCCTCATACCTATTGTGCAAGGGCACCTGGGGAGGTGGGGTAGTCACGGAGGAGATGCACCTGCTGCGCCAGGGAGGAACTAGTCGCCATTGCCCCCTGTCCCTTAAGTCACTGTGTTCAGCCATGTGAGGAGAGGATAGGGATAGGGATAGGGATAGGGATAGGGATAGGGAATCCTCTGTGTCATGCACCCTGGCTGCCTGTTGCACCTGCCTCAGGGATGGTAGGGTGCGATTCCAATAGTCAATCTCTCTCTCGCACTCCCTGATACTTCTCAACCTGCTCACCTCCTCCCGGAGCTCTGTCACCAAGCGGAGGAGTTCCTCTACCTGGGCACACCTCCCACAGGAGTGCTCGCTGCTGCCATCCGATACTGGCATATGTTACTAATACATTCATAGTTTTTGAGTGGAATTAATAATAACTATATATATAGTTGCATGCACACTCTATGTTTTTAGTGTGGCTTTTTGTCTTTAGAGAAACTCAGCTCTGAGCTTTTTCATCCAGTCGTAACCCCTTTGAATGTCTTCTGTCTCAGGAAGACCACTCTTACATGCATTCGAAACTGCTGAAACACAAGACGCTGTATTCTAAATATGGAAGGCACAAGGACAATTTTTGTATCAATTAAATTACATGAATGTACCTGATGTATTGCACATGCATAGTGTGGAGTCATTCAGATCATCTTTCATCAGCTACATTAGGCATCTAACTTAAATGCTCTGAATCACACCATTGGGCATCTCCCTTTCCCACTGACTACACTGAAAATTTAAGAGTCTAAGTTTGATCTGTTTAATTAAATCTGAGAGAGATGTGTAGGTGAAATGCCCCTCATTATCAGAAATTACTTAGCTGTGTGTATCACCTGACACAATTTGTTGCAGGACATAACTGGATAAAATGACTTGAGCTAAAAATTAGATGTGAGGATTGAACATATTCTTTGCTTCCTGAGCTCAATACAGACAACAGTGCATTAAGAAAAAAAAACAAAACAGAAATAAATGGAAAAAAAAAAACACAACCTATAAAAATTTAACACAATAATACATTTTTATTTCTGTCCTTGTTTCTCTCATGCACTGAGATCAAGAACAGCTTTCCTCTGGACCCATACAGCTCAAAACTTTGATTATAAAATGTGATCAGTGTTTCTCATGCAATCATAGTTCCCAGCACCTGGTGCTATAAGAAAAAAAGAGAAAGCCTCCTTCAGCTACTATAAAATTTGTAATAGAAATGTGGCAATTGGCATCACCCATTCCAACTGGAGGTAAGGGTGTCTGATTTTAACTTTTTAAAATTGTCACAGTGCCTAAAATGCTTTGGAGGAAAACCTTAACCCAAAAGCTTAATACAGGTGATTTAAGGGAGAATTAAGGACATTCAGAACCTCTGAAAAACCGATCTCTCCTTCAAGGAGGTGACAGTGGATTTCTGGGTCTAACTTTAGGAAACTACATTTTTACATGAGATTTTCAAGGGCATATTTTGAGTGCCTCTGAAACAGCTTATATCATTGTTGCAACTTGTCTTATGTGGTGAAAGGAACCTGTTGAAGCAGAACTCTTTGCGGGAGTAGAGTCACAGTGATTTCTTTATTTTCACAGGAATTTGTGTCCTCCCAGATATTTCAAATGTATTTACTCATCACACACAAAACCATCTCAAGTTTTACAGAAACCTAGTGACAAGCCTTAATATTCATGTCTGGATTACAACCATCAGAAAGTTCAGAGGCTTGGTTCTTCACAAAAATAGTGAGGCAGAGCCTCAGGTGCTACTAACTGCCACACTACTGAAATCATGCAAATTTAGCAGAAAACACTAAGTTAAGGAGATGCTTTTGGAGTCTGGATTCAGATCTGGGTATAAAGTTGATGCAGCTCCACGTGGGAACAATTGATTCTGTAACTTTGCATAGTGTTCAACTTTCTAAACAAACACTAAAATACAGCAATTTATAGGGTCATGTTGTGGTTAGTCATTGTGAAAGGAAAAAAAGAAAAAAAAAAAAAAAAAAGGTGTGGTTACTACAGGTTGTAGTATATCATTTTGGTGGCCCTCAAGCTGTGCCCAGGAAGTTACTTTTGAGAACAGGACACAGAACACCAACACCTCATTTATAGGAAGTCAGGACTTAAATGTCTGTTGAGAAAAATACTTAAACTCTCTGATACAAGTTATAGCTACATCTAAGTAGTTTTGAAAAACAAATAAACCCAATATAGAAAGCATTCACCCTACACTCTATCACTGAGGGAGGGAGAATATAATTTTAATTTCTGTCCTGTACGGAAGAGACACAAGTATAGGCTAAAGCTTTAAGGGGTTGTCTGATGCACAGGTCTCATGTTATTGCTGAATAGAAGAGGGGATTCCACCTGAAATGAATCGGGTACTAAATGGGTAAAAAAGCAAATACCCAAGAAAGCAAGAACAGAGAGGACTCACTGTCTCTTGGGCTGCTCTTCTGGAACCTTTCCAGGTCCGTGCTGGGGGGTCTGCTATGCTTCTGTGGGGGCTGGCCCAGCTTGAACTGTGGGGGGCGAGGCCTTCCGCTTGGGGGTTCCTGAGCTCCTGTCCCCACCCTCTTTCTCTCGTGATCCACCTGATGGCCTATCTGAAGCAAGCGCTGTGTTTGTCTTATGGAACTTAGGAGAAGAACCTGATTCTTCCTGGCTGATTTTGTTGAGAAAGATGTTCTTGGCAGCACTCACTCCCTTTTCTTCAGTCTTTTCCTCCACGTTTTTTGGGGTGCCTTGAGATGAGCTGGACCAGTGGCCAGTAGGCTTCAGAGCCATGTTAGAAAAATGACTGCCTGCAGCTTCTGCAGCACAGTTACTATTTTCATTCATTTCCTTTGCTGCTTTAAATGAGTGTATATTTGGTCTAGGGCCTGATAGTCCTTTATCCAGAAAAACATTTTTATTAGAAGTGTCTTCATTGTGGGAGACCTCATGGTTTAGAGAAGGTTTCTGTGCAAGAGGTAGTTTAGAGAAAGGAGGCTTGGGCTCGTTTTCTTGTGTTGCAGACATGAAGTTTTCCTTAACTCCAGTTACTTTTGAAAATGCTGGTTTTGCCTCACTCTCCTGTGGTGCAAAATTCGAATTTGGTTTTGTTCCCAGAGGCTTTTTTTCTTTCTCATGAGGAGCAGAGTTAAGGAACTTGTTCCCTGCAGGTTTTGGATACAGAGGCTTTGGCTCTTCTTTTACCAAGTCACTGGTTTTGGGGGGGGGGGTTAGTGCATCCAGCTTTTCCATCATTTTCTCTGTTAGCTGCCTGAAGCTGAACCCCAAACCTTTGTGACACTGGTTTCAAATACGGGGGCTTTGGATCCTTCTCTGTCTTATAATCAATTGAAGGCTTGACCCCCAGAGGAGGCTTAGGATGAACAGGTTTGTGAAAGGTACTGGGTCCTGAAGGAGAAGTTGCATTTCCTTGACTTGCAAATTTCTCAAGTGCTGCTTTCCTCGTCTGTAATCCCATATGGATAGGTTGTCCTGGGACTTTGAAGGGTTGACTGTTACCAGAAACATCCTCTGTGGGGCTGTTATCCATGTTAAATTTCGCCATGAGTGACTTCACATCTGCCTTGCCATCCTATGAGCATAAAGAACAGAAAAAGAAAGAGCAGCAATGAGAAAGTCCCTGTTGCAATGTTCACACATACTGTACTTTAAAGAGTTTCCTGGTCTGAGGCTTGTAGTACTGCTGATTGGCTGTGGAGATATTGTAGCACATCTTCCTGTAGGGTCAGAGAAGCTGAGCATTTTGTTATATCCTTGCTGTGGTTATACAATCTTTTAACATTTTCAGTGCAGGTACTGCCTTTAGAGAGTGGTTATGCAGCTCCTTTTGTGCATACTATAATTTCTGATTTATTTCTGGAATTGGGAACTGAACACCTGATAAATATAAGAAAATACATACTACTTCAAAATTAAGGTATCCCTAAAAATATGTGTCCTGTGGTGAGAAGCATAGACTGTACTGGAACCTGGATTATGTACCAGACTAGTGTTATTCCTGCCAGCTCTTTGGAAAACTGCAAGTTCCTTTGTGAAAACAGAAATTCTTCTGGTTTGGGGGGGTGTGTGTGGGGGGGGTGTGTGTGTGTGTGTCAGTTTTTCTTTCCCTTCTCAGCAATTTTCTTCCCTGCTGCTCCCCCCACCCTCACTTTGTCCTTGTTTCTCTTCTCCATTTTGTATCTGAAAAAACCTGTGCATGCGTGGATAGAAAATGAAAATATGTGGAGTAAAGAAGAAATGACAATCAATACACCCAGATACTGTCAAAGATATTTAACTTCTTGGGGGGGGGATTGAACAATTCCAAGTTGATAAAACCCAGCTTCATTCAAAAATGCTTTAATTGGTCAGCCCTATTCAATACCTTTCAGGACCAGTCTTTAATACGAACCGAGAGCAAAAGCTCAATGCAGTTGAATTCAGTGCAATTACAACACAGCACAGTGAAAGATCCGGGCAAAGGGGAGTAAGCTGGTCCCACTGCCCTGGGCTGGGGCCACCTTTGGGTCCCAGGAGCCCTCAACAGCAAGGACTCCTTTCCCAGACGACAGTGGCAGCAGGGGTGTAGCTACAGCAGATATGCTGGCGTATCTGATTCACAACTTGTCTTAAGTAGGATCTGTTTTGTGTGGGGAAGTTAAAATGTAAGATTAAGGGTATAAACCAGGGATGTTATAACTAGGAAGGGCTCCGAATCATTTGTTTGGAAATAAAGGAGTATCACCTTGACGACACCGAGCTGAGTGGTGCGGTGGACATGCCTGAGGGACGGGATGCCATCCAGAGGGACCTGGACAAGCTCGAGAGGTGGGCCCGGGCGAACCTCATGAGGTTCAACAAGGACAAATGCAAGGTCCTGCACCTGGGTCGGAGCAACCCCCAGTATCAATACAGGCTGGGGGATGAATGGATTGAGAGCAGCCCTGTGGAGAAGGACTTGGGCGTACTGGGGGATGAAAAGCTGGACATGAGCCGGCAATGTGCGCTTGCAGCCCAGAAAGCCAACCGTATCCTGGGCTGCATCAAAAGAAGTGTGGCCAGCAGGTCAAGGGAGGTGATCCTCCCCCTCTACTCCACTCTCGTGAGACCCCACCTGGAGTCCTGCATCCAGCTCTGGAGCCCTCAGCACAGGAAAGACATGGATCTGTTGGAGCGAATCCAGAGGAGGGCCACAAAAATGATCAGAGGGATGGAGCACCTCTCCTATGAAGAAAGGCTGAGAGAGTTGGGCTTGTTCAGCCTGGAGAAAAGGCGGCTGCGGGGAGACCTTATTGCGGCTTTTCAATACTGAAAGGGGGCCTATAAGAAAGATGGGGAAAAACTTTTTAGCAGGGCCTGCTGTGATAGGACAAGAGGTAATGGTTTTAAACTAAAGGAGGGGAGATATAGGCTAGACATAAGGAAGAAGTTTTTACAATGAGGGTGGTGAAGCACTGGAACAGGTTGCCCAGAGAGGTGGTAGAAGCCCCATCCCTGGAAACATTCAAGGCCAGGCTGGATGGGGCTCTGAGCAACCTGAATCTAGTTGAAGATGTCCCTGCTCATTGCAGGGGGGTTGGACTAGATGACCTTTAAAGGTCCCTTCCAACCCAAACTATTCTATGATTCTATGATCACTACAAAGCACAATAAATAAGGGTCTGAAAAAGTTTTAGAAGGAGGTAGAAGAATGAACTGTGTCTTCACTCAGTACAGTTCAGCGGGTGTTCAGTTGTTTGGTTTTGGGTTTTTTGGTTTTTGGTTGGTTTTTTTTTTTTTTTTTTACTTCATTAACAAGAGCTTCTGTACTGGAGTTCTGCTCCTTTTGCTTTCCGTTTGATTGTATCACATTACATGAATTGCCTGTTATGTTGGAATAGTTTTACCTGTGGCTTCTGCAACTTAAAGTTAACTTTCCCAGTCTTTCAGTATCACCAAGAAATTCAGTCTTTCCAAACTCTGTATTATACTACAAAGTTACTTACAATAAATGCAGCCAAAACAAGATAGACATATATGAAACTTATCCCCAGAGCACCAAGTTGTTATCTCTTTTGCTCATGTAGGGAAGGGAGGAAGTACACATTTACTATAGAGATTATCAGGTTTAAGCTATCTACTGCTGGTTGACGCACACCATACACTCACACACACACAATTAAACTGCAGAGATATGTATCACTAATCATTCAAGATTTCTCCCACAATACCTCACAAAGCACTGATTTTACCCACTTAAACAGAAAGTTAAGCTAAGTGCAGTGCCAGAGAGAATAACAGAGACTTCTGTCTCCAATCTCTTTTGACTCTGTACTAATGCATGCTTTTTTTTTAACTTCTGTAGCAAAATCTAATCCATCAGATACTATAACTTACCCTCAGTGTCTGAAGTCTTCAGAACTTGTAAATGACAATCTGTTCAGCTGCTTGGTCAACTCAGCAGCTAATTTCTTCTGAAAGTTATAGGAATAAATTGATTCTTCTGCTACCTCTTGGATTTGAAATTTAAGAAAACATACTGTGTCAAACTACAGTAATGTGAACGTTCTGGACAAGAGACATTCAGCATGTAGACCTTTTGGAAGTTGGAAATATGGCTTTGAAGAAACTTTTCTTGTTATGATATATGATTTCTGATAAGTTTTCTACATCTTTGCATTCATACATGCTTTCAAATGCACTGAACCATTCACTAGTGCCATGTTAGGACTGTCAATGGATTTCTTGTAATAATTTTTTTTCCCAGTACTGTGAACAAACCTTGCCCGAGTCATGCAGATTTACAAGCTCTTCAAGAGTAAAAAGCATAGCTCCTGGGGATGTGGAAGGGTTTACAATCAGCAATGTAGCCTCTCATTTACTTACAGTGAGTAGTGAGTGGTAAAGGTAACACTCTAAGAATCAGAAGAGAGTAAGAAATCTTTCTGCTTCTTTAATGTACATCCCCAATTCCTGCTTTAATGAGCTTACATTATACTAGAAGCCATATTGTGGATTCTAATGCGCAACCTGACTGGCCAGGTAGACAGATGGGGAACTGGGAAAAAGAGAGAATCTTTTATTTGTGGCCCTGCTCATAGAGTAATCCCCACAGTTTCTGCGTTTCCCTTTCCAGAAGCAACAGCAGTTACCTATTCCATTAGCACGTACAATAGGTTGTGATCCATGTAATGGGAACTTGAAAAGATTCTGAAGTTAGATTAAGTTCAATCCACCCTTCCCCCTGTCCTGGTTTAGGCCAGGACGGAGCTAGTTTTGTCTTCAGCAGCTCCTGTGTTTTGGATTTAGTGTGTGAAGAATGGTGATAGTACACTGATGATGTTGATTGCTGCTAAACGATCAAGGACATTTTGCAGTTTCCCAGGTTTTGCTAATGTGCAGGTGCAAAAACTTGGGAGGGGTAGAGCCAGAATAGTTGATCCAAACTGGCCAAAGAGAGTATTCCATACCATAGACGTCGTGCCCAGTATAAGTGAGGGTTGGCCGGCGGGCCACTAGCTTTTAGTCCCTTAACTTGCCTTAATCCTTAAGCTTCCCTTTGGGTTGCTTTTTGTTTCCCTGTTTTTCCTTTTTTTTTTTCGTTCGTTTGGGCCTTTTTGTTTGTTTGTTCGGCTGTTTGTTCCCTCGCCTTTCTTTGTTTTTACAAGCCAAATAGAGCGCATTGAATGTTCAATCATTTTTTTAGCAAACACTGCAACAGACAAGGCACTATAATAATAATTGTGACTAATACAATGAGCAAAACAAGTCCTCCTTTCGCTAATTCTACTAACCATCCTGTTAATCCTAACCCTTTCAGCCAAGATTCTAATCCTACTGAGCTTGTGGTTAATTGTTCAGATAGCTCTTTCAATTTCTTTATCTGTTGAAATACTGTTTGAGAGTTATCGCTTAAATTCATACAACACATGCCTTCAAACTCTTCACACCCATGTCCTTGTGCTAATAACAAAAAATCTATAGCTGCTCTATTTTGCAAAGTGGCGTGCCTAATAGAATCTGTATCTACCAGCAAAGCACTTAAAGCTTTTGATGTGGCATTGTTTTGCTTAGCAAGCCAACATCCTAATTTATTAAGTGTCGCAAGGGCTTTTGCGGCAGCGACACCAGGCGCTAAGATTGAGGCTACGATAGTCTTATCGGCCGCCCAAAAATCCACATTGTCCTTACAGTCTTCTCGATAATGATTCACTGATCGTTTTGATCGCCCATGAAGTCTGTTAATATTTAAAACCATGGACGTTTTTGGTGTTAATAACATTATGCGGCCCAGAGTACAAGGGCCTCCTGCAATATGAGAAGGAACACCTTGCCAAGCCCGGTCCCCACAGATGAGAAACACACCGGCTGGCAAGGCTAAAGGTTTGTTTGAAGACTTAGATATTTTAGAGGTGGTATAATTACACCACACAGATGCGTTCTTATAGACGGATAAACTTGCTGTTACATCAATTACGGTGTTATCACATCCAGTATAATTAAAGCTTAGACAGGCATAGGCACTCACACTTCCCAAAATATCTAATTCCTGTGGCTCCAATGAAACGACCGGCAAATAGGTGGCCCAGCCATCCCAGTTGGTTACCGCTTCCTTACTAGCATTTCCCGTCAGATTAACATTCCATTTAGACATAATATGATGCCCTACTGAGGTACTATTAACAACAGCTACAACTTCCTTGTCTGAAAGCGGAATTCCAACTAAACATGTCGTAAATGGGTTGGCTGCGCTGGCCATCGAGAGGCACATGTGGTTCTGTCCCGTCATGTTGGCAAGTGTGACCCAGATGTTTGCTCTAGGTTGGATGGAGATCCATGAGGCGCTGAAACCGCAACAGTAGAGGATGATGATCCCAACCAAGGCCGCACACCACGGGCTGGTACCCATCGTGGTCCTCGTCCTGTGGAAACACAAGCATATCCTCGCCCCCAGGTTATCAAAGGATATGGTCCTTAGCCAAATCCCCTGCAGTTTGTTGTTTTTTTTTTTGTTTTTTTTTTTTTAAATTAATTGTTTTTCCATCTCAGTCATACATTCTGTTTCTGTGAGGGGGAGGCTTAAGCAAATCAGTTAGATCTTGTTCTGATGCCCGGTGAATTTATCTATTTTAGTACACCTTTGTCCGATACTACATGCGGAGCAACACTGCTTCAGTTTACCTTTAAGTTCTTTGTTATTTTCCCACTCGAGGGCGAGTACCATAGGGTCCTGTGGCAGCACCATTCCACAGTCCCTTTGCCACTCCGGGTGATTTCGGAGGGTGAAAAACATATCTGCATATGACACTTCATCCTATTTTCCTTCTCTCCTTAAAACAACATTAATTGCAAGATAGTGTTATAATCAATTGACCCATGAAGTGGAACTAACCCATTAAGTGGCCACTTAGTTCCATCTTCCACCTTATAAATCAGCCACCATTGATTACAATATTTAATGAGAGTCTTCTTATTCTCTGTACCCCCGGTTCCAACAATATCCCTCCAATGTGTCAATATACGACCAAGGGGGCTTTTCTTTAAAATACCCTTATTCTGACTCCTTATGCTTATTTTCTAGATTGTTTCTTATTAGCTATTGTGCTTCGTTTTCATTCCCAAACGTCCCAAATCTCTGGGATAATCCAATACCTTTTTTTTTTTTTTTTTTTTTTTCCCTTCAGCGGGACCCACACAGAGTTACGGAACCACAAATCAGGACTCACTCGCTTCACAGCGGCGCCGCGTCTCAAACACACACACCCACAACACACACAAATGTTTTTAACACAAAATATCCACAAATGCTTTAAGATAAAATACACACACCCACAAAACAAATGCTTTTAGCATAAAACATCACAAAATACCGTAAAGTACCATAAAGTAAAGTACCATAAAGTACCATAAAGTACCTTTAACATAAAATACCTGGGCATTTACAAACAAGACACACAATTATCACTCCAGTTAGTCAGCAAAATGTTACATATTCATCATACGTCTATACATATTCATCACCTTTCCCCGAAAAGGCGGTCTTTATTAAAATGAGTTCGCAAAGGCGGTCTTTATTAAAATGAGTTCGCTCCCTTTAACTCCTCGCAGTTGCGCACGCGCAGTGCCATCCCTTCAGCGGGGACAGGTCGAGGGGGGGGGTGGGCGGGCAGCGTCACTGCGCCTCCCCCTGTTTCCTTGTAGGGACATTCAATAGCAATGTGTCCCGTAGCATGGCAGCGAAAACAACGTTTGTCTCCGACTTGCAGAGCTGCTGCAAAAGCTCCAGCTAACGCGGCGGTGTGATGTTCCACCGACCCAACACGGTTACATGCTTCAATCATTTGCACTAGTGTAGTATTCGCTGGCATCGCCTGGAGTATTTTTTTACAGTCCGTATTCGCATTTTCCACAGCTAATTTTAACATTAAGGCTTCTTTTGCTTCACGGTTATCAAGCTGCTTATTTAAAGCATCGCGTAATCTATCAGTAAACTGCATGTATGCTTTTTTTTTTTTTTTTTTTTCCTTCGGCGGCGGGCGGCGGCGGCTGTTCGGTGCGGACGGTGGTGGTGACTGGCTGTTCGCTCCGCCTCCCGCGGTGTGATGGTGACTGAGGCCGGCTGTGGGGGGGCTGCTCCCTGCTGCGGGCTCGCTGAGCTCCGCTCTCCGCTCCCGATACCGGCCGTAGAGAGCCATGGCGGCCAGGGGAGGGGAGGCTGCTCCGGTCCGCGCCGCGCGGGGAGGGCTAATCCTATTGGATCTCCCTCCTTTAATGCTTCCCGGCGCACTTGTTCCCATCGTGCCCATGGGTTGAACTCTCCGACCCCCTCCGGAATAGGGGCGGAGGTTCGTGCAGGAGCCGAGGGGATCATTGGGTCGGGCTTTGTCGGTGGTATCTCAGTTTTCTTTAAATCTATCAAATCTCCCTCATCCGATGTCTTTTCTGTCTCTGAGCGCGAATCAGCTGTGAGTACTGTTTGAACGGCAGCACTTTGAACCTTCTTTTCCGCCTCCCACGATCTTAAAGTCTCAGTTACTAAATGCCATGTAGTCAAAATTTCAACGGCAGCTGTATTCCCTCTAGAGACTGCTTCCCATATCGTTTCTCCTGCCTGCTCCCACGTCTTTACATCAAACACAGCAGAGACAGCAGAGGGGACTCCTTGCTTTTGCAAAAACTTCAGCAACAGTTTAATTTTATAAGAGTCATACTTTACTCCCCTTTTTGTCAAAAGGTGCGTTAATAACTTAACTAGAGCTTCTTCTTCCGCAGAAATGTTAGCTCCCATTATAAATGCCCAGCCGCTCACCTGTTTTTCAGGCGATGTCCCGGGGTGGAAGCCGCAGTCCAGCTGCTAGCTTGATTCGTTTGGCTGGGTTCCCTCCGGACGCTTCGCGTTGCTTTACTGGACGCTCGTTCGGCGTTGCTTTACTGGACGCTTATGCAGCGTTGCTTTTTCGGACGCTCGTGCAGCGTTGATTTACCCCATCACGTCGGGGTCACCATTTGAGGGAATGAAGGCACGGACTCCAGCATAGGTGGAAAGCGGAGACGCTTTAATGCACACTTACAGGGGTTTATAAAGCTTCCTTATCTACTACATGCGCTCTAACACCTGTTTAAACATTTCTAAATTTGTGCACTTAAACATAACAAAGAAATTCCTTAGTGTAACAACAAACTTCTTTCTGGTTCTGACTGCTTCTGGTTACTCTTGTTTACCTTACTGTGTCCCTTCATTGACCTTTGCAGCACTGCTGTTTCAATTCAGCTCTATTGCCTTGCTGTGTCCCTTCGTTGACCTTTACTGTACTGCTGTTTTAATCAGCTCTAACCTGTCGCAAAACGGGACACCTACACTCGCCTGCTCTCTCTGGACTTGCTGTTCTGGGATAGCTGGTGGGGGAATACCCCTGCTCCCTGCCTGCTGCTCGGGACGGGCTGTATCAGTCGTCGGGTGGTGAGAAATTGTGTATCGTTTGTTTTATATATTCTAATATCCTTATATATATTATTATTATCATTATTAATATATTTTTATATTTTTCCTTTGCTGTCCTGGTGAACTGCTTTTATCTCAACCCGCAAGTTTTCCTTTCTCTCCGATTCTCCTCCCCACCCCAGCGGGGAGTGGGGGAGTGAGCGAGCGGCTGCGTGGTATTTCGGTTACCATCTGGGGTTTAACCGCAACACCCCCCTAAAGTGCAAAGTGCCTGTTGGGCAGAGGAGTCTCATGCAAGAAGTACTTGAGTTATTTTCTGAACTTTCTGTTTGTGCTCTATTGGGAAACTCAGTGCAAAATATTTTGGCTTTTCAGCTTCTGATCTGAACTGGAAGAAGCACATAAGGTGCACAGTAACCTTGCATTGGATGGTTGCATTATTCAAATGTGTTTGCTCAAATCTAGAACAATATCCCGGTTTTGGTTCCCATGCCATAGATTCATCAAAGCAATTTGTATATGCAGTACTTTCCCAGCCTCCCACCACCCTCAACAAAGACCCACACACATACCAAGATGATACATTTGTACGGAATTCTTCCACAACTAGATCTTAGTTACACTTCAGTGTAAACAAGTGCAATTCTCCATTATTTACAATATAACTGCACATTTCTGTACAGAAGCACAGTATAATGAGAACACAATAAATATAAAGGTTCCAACTCTATTCTTTCTGAATTTACTGTGAATATTTCAGTCTCAACTAGCAGCGTGATTAAAAAACATTTTTTTTTTTTGGCACAAATATACTCTCATTGTTTACTTTACAGTCTTGGTGAAGTGAAAAGATCATTTCACTTCAACTTCCCCTTGTGGTTGCTCTTTCTTCAAACAAATAACAACAGTGGATCAATGAAAGGAACAGCAGATGTGTGTGCATACAATCTTTAGTTAAGCAAATGAAATATATGTAACTGTTGACTGTATAAGGAATTGTTTAATTCTTCAAAATACACGCAGATCGGATTTATAAAGGAAAAAACCCATCTTTTCACTTCTCACCTGTAACTTTTTCCTTTCTATTCCCAAGTGATAGGGTCCAAACAGGCATTTTAAAAACTCATAATCTTTTAACAGAATCAGATCTTGATGAATTTGCTAGAAAGTAATTGTCGTGGTTTAACCCCAGCCAGCAGCTAAGTACCATGCAGCCACTCACTCACTCACTCCCCTCCCCAGTGGTTCCGAGATCTGGCCAGTTTGGGTTAACTGTACTGGCTATACTCCTCCCAGCTTTTTGCACCTGCACATTAGCAAAACCTGGGAAGCTGAAAAAAGTCCTTGATCTCTTAGCAACATCTAATAACATCAGTGTATTATCAACATTCTTCACATACCAAATCCCATACTAAATCCAAAACATAGTAGCTCCTGGAAAGAAAATTAGCTCCATCCCGGCCGAAACCAGGACAGTATCCAGCCCTTATTCTATACCATTTACGTCATGCTCAGGTCTCACACTTTCCAATTAATTACTGCCGCTTTTTCTGTCTTTGATATATACACGCAGATATCATTCCCTTAGTCTATGGGCCATCCCTCCAAAATGTCTGTTGAGTTCATTTAGTCCATGATTTTGGGTTCCATCTGTCTTAACAGTCTTTCAGGGCAGGAGAGATGGTGTGTGGTGTTGGATTGTTGCATGCTGCATCTGGAGCTTAGAGCCGATATATCCGGTGCTGCTGGTGTATCTTGTCCACGGTCTGCGGGTTGAAGATGTCGATCTCGACTGTGCGCCAGTTGCTGAAGCCAGTTCTGATTCCATCACCGCTGCACTTTTCTCGGTTTCATTAAAGTTCGTTCTTCATTGATCTGAGTGATTCTTACTGAAATACCGTTGATATGACATATAACAACCATAGAAATGATTATATACAGTATATTATAGCGATTAATATCATACAGTTCAAATTATTGGCTATTTTCACGTAAAATCAAATCTCCTTGAGGTACACATCGGACCGCCCCATCCTCCCGCATCACCCACTAAGTGCATCCAGGTCCTTGAGCAAAAGCAATCCCACAGATGGGTTTGCCTTTGCCCGAGGCAGGAATAACCCAGCATGTTTTTTACATGCACCACAGGAACTTTGTCTCCTTCTACTGTACACAAAGGTTTTGACTGGGCAGGGCCGGCTCGATTGGTGGATCCCCTAGTGTTGACTAACCAGGTGGCTTTTGCTAAATGTGTATCCCAGTTTTTGAAGGATCCACCACCCATTGCTCTCTGTGTAGTCTTTAACAGTCCATTGTACCGTTCGATTTTCCCGGAGGCTGGTGCATGATAGGGGATGTGATACACCCACTCAATGCCATGCTCTTTGGCCCAGGTGTCTAGGAGGTTGTTTCAGAAATGAGTCCCGTTGTCTGACTCAATTCTTTCTGGGGTGCCATGTCGCCATGAGACTTGCTTCTCAAGGCCCAGGATAGTGTTCCAGGCGGCGGCATGGGGCACAGGATAGGTTTCCAGCCAACCGGTGGTTGCTTCCACCATTGTAAGCACGTGGCGCTTGCCTTGGCGGGTCTGTGGGAGTGTGATATAATCAATCTGCCAGGCCTCCCCATATTTATATTTCAGCCATCGTCCTCCATACCAGAGAGGCTTCAATCGCTTGGTTTGCTTGACTGCAGCACGTTTCACATTCATGGATAACCTGTGCAATAGTGTTTATGGTCAAGTCCACCCCTCGATCACGAGCCCATCTGTATGTCTCTTCTCTTCCCTGATGGCCTGAGGTGTCATGGGCCCACAGAGCTAGGAATAGTTCACCCTTACGTTGCCAGTCCAGATCCACCTGAGCCACTTCAATCCTAGCAGCCTGATCCGCCTGCTGGTTGTTTTGAGGTTCCTCAGTGGCCCGACTCTTGGGTACATGAGCATCTACATGGCGTACTTTTACAACCAGGTTCTCTAACCGGGCAGCAATATCTTGCCACACTGCGGCAGGCCAGATGGGTTTGCCTCTGCGCTGCCAGTTGCTCTGCTTCCATTGCTGTAACCACCCCCACAGGGCATTCGCCACCATTGATGAGTCAGTATAGAGTTAAGGTACTGGCCATTTCTGTCATTCAGCAATATCTAAAGCCAGGCGGATGGCTTTCACCTCTGCAAACTGACTCGATTCTCCTTGTCCTTCAGTGGCGTCTGCGACTCTTCGTGTAGGACTCCACACGACAGCTTTCCACCTTCGATGTTTTCCCTCAATACGACAGGACCCATCAGTGAACAGGGCATATTCCTTCTCATTTTCTGGCAGTTTATTATATAGTGGGGCCTCTTCAGCACGCGTCGCATCCTCCTCTGTCAACATTCTGAAATCTTTGCCTTCTGGCCAGTCCATGATCACTTCCAAGATTCCTGGGCGACTGGGGTTTCCTATTCGAGCCCACTGTGTGATCAGTGCAACCCACTTACTCCGCGTAGCATCAGTTGCATGATGTGTAGAGGGGACCCTCCCTTTGAACATCCAGCCCAGCACCGGCAGTCGGGGTGCCAGGAGGAGCTGTGCTTCAGTACCGATCACTTCCAAGGCAGCTTGAACCCTTTCATATGCTGCCAATATCTCTTTTTCGGTTGGAGTATAGTGGGCCTCGCATCCTCTGTATCCCTGGCTCCAAAACGCTAGGGGTTGAACTCAAGCCTCCCCTGGTGCTTTCTGCCAGAGGCTCCAGGTAGGGCCATTTTCCCAGGCTGCAGTGTAGAGCACCTTTTTTACATCTTGTCCTGCCCGGACTGGCCCAAGGGCTATTGCATGAGCTATCTCCTGTTTAATTTGTTCAAAGGCTTGTCATTGCTCAGGGCCCCATTTGAAATCGTACTTCTTTCGGGTCACTTGATAGAGAGGGCTTACAATAGAACTGTAATTTGGAATATGCATTCTCCAGAAACCCACAACACCTAAGAAAGCTTGGGTTTCCTTTTTGTTAGTTGGTGGAGACATCGCTGTTATCTTGTTGAGCCCATCTATTGGGATCTGATGACATCCATCTTGCCATCTTATTCCTGGGAACTGGATCTCCTGTGCAGGTCCCTTGGCCTTCCTTCGTTTTATGGCAAAGCCAGCTCTCAGAAGGATTTGGATTATTTTCTCCCCTTTCTCCAAAACCTCTTCTGCTGTGTTGCCCCACACAATGGTGTCATCAATGTATTGCAGGTGTTCTGGAGCTCCACCCTTTTCCAGGGCAGTCTGGATCAGCCCATGGCAAATGGTGGGGCTGTGTTTCCACCCCTGGGGCAGTCGATTCCAGGTGTACTGGATGCCCCTCCAAGTGAAAGCAAACTGTGGCCTGCACTCTGCTGCCAAAGGGATTGAGAAAAACGCATTAGCAATATGCGAAGTGGCTCCTCTCAGTCGGCGAGGAGTGCAGCGGCGGCAACGGCGTGTTCTGTAGCTGCGCCCTAGATTGAGGTGGACAGGGGCTTTCCCGGAGCCAGGGAATCCCGAGCAAGAGCAGAGAGGAGAGAGGGACCCGCCAGGCGCCGGCAGCTCTCACGAGCGAGGCTGACGTGGCTTGGGCGTAGCCAGGAGCAACCGCGGGAGATTTAAACGGCCCTGAGGAATGCCAGCAACCAGGAGCAGCGGCGACCAGGGCGGGCATACTGAGGGAATGAAGGCACGGACTCCGGCATAGGTGGAAAGCGGAGACGCTTTAATGCGCACTTACAGGGGTTTATAAAGCTTCCTTATCTACTACACGCGCTCTAACACCTGTCCACGCGACTGGCATGCATAGTTACAGCTTTGTGATTGGTAATTCTCTTCTGTCCACGCGAAGGGCAAACATTTCTTGATTGGTACAATTAAACATAACAAAGAAATTCTTTAGTGTAACAACAAACTTCTTTCTGGTTCTGACTGCTTCTGGTTACTCTTGTTTACCTTACTGTGTCCCTTCATTGACCTTTACTGTACTGCTGTTTCAATTACTGTACTGCTGTTACAATCAGCTCTAACCTGTCGTAAAACGGGTCACCTACAGCATACAGGGCGTGGCACGTCAGTTTGCGCAGCAGTTCATGCGGGAGGGCACGCAGGGAGGGCCCTGCAGCCTGCTCGTGGCCCCACAGCCCAGGGAAGTGCTCTCGGTCTCTGCCGCAATGGTGGGCACCCGCCTCAGAGCTAAGACGGGTGCTCCTATGGTGAAAGCCCCCGAGATGGCTGATGCATCCTGCCAGACAGAACTGGCAAGGGAGGAAATCTCAGTTCAGGTGGAAGGCTGCAGCAAGTGCCCTCACCCTCCTCCTGATGCAAAGGTAAGTTCCTGCACAGGGTGTGCACGGGTCGAAGATCTGTTACGTCAGGTAGCTGAGCTGCAAGACACAGTTAAAAGACTGCGCAGCATCAGCGGATCCGAAACAGAGATAGATAGATAGATAGATAGATGGTTCCAAAGCCACACTCCTGTGCCAGACACCACTGAGGATGAAACACCTTGGACCGTAGTAACCCACAAAACCAGGGCTCCGCTTCAGTCCTCGCCCTCCAGTATCACAACTAGAAATAGATAGGAAGCTTTAACAGCTGTAGACACCCACGAGCAAGGCGGGCAAGGAGAAACTACTCTAGCAGCACACAGCACGCACTGAAAAAAGAAGCGACGAGTGATCGTAGTGGGGGACTCCCTGTTAAGGGGCACTGAGGCGCCCATCTGCCGACCTGACAGGGAGGCACGAGAGGTGTGCTGCCTCCCGGGAGCCAAGGTCCAAGATGTTGCTGAGAGGGTGTCGCGACTTGTCAGGAGCACGGGCTACTATCCGCTGCTACTCTTCCATGTGGGCACGAATGACGCCGCAAGCCGGAACCTGGGCAAAATCAAAGAAGACTTTAAAGCCCTGGGGGAGCAAGTGAAAAATGTTGGTGCCCAAGTTATATTCTCTTCCATTTTACCACTGGGAGGAAAGTGGGCAGTCAGAAATAGGCGCATAATACACATCAACTCCTGGCTTCGTGGCTGGTGCCCACGTGAGGGTTTTGGCTTTTATGACAATGGGACGTTCTTTGGCGACTATAACCCATCGGGGAGGGATGGGATCCACCTGTCTAAGAGGGGCAGTGGAATCTTTGGCGGCAGGCTGGCCAACTTGGTGAGGCAGGCTTTAAACTGAAGGACTCGGGGGGAGGGGTCCAAAGTGGCGATGCTCGTGCCAGCGCACCCAACTGGGGAGTAAGCCAGGCCAACCTGAGCAGAGACAAATGTTCCTTAGCTGCCTCCCAAGAAGAGAACCAGAAGGCCGACCACCCTAAGGGTGTGTATGGCTATGATGGGTCCTCCTGCACCCCTCCAGGGAAACCTGCGGACTAAGCTACCTCTCTGAAATGCCTGTACACCAACACACGCAGCATGGGGAATAAACAGGAAGAACTAGAGATCTGTGTGCGCTCGCAGGGCCATGATCTCATGATAGGGGACTAGGACCTATGCTCTTTGAGTTGCTGAATCTCCCAGCACAGTTTTTCGAACAGGTTTTCGGATCTTTCAGCCAGTCTTTCCACAGCCGAGACGCAGGCCCATAGGGAGGAAGAGAGATTGTCTTCGTACGGTCGGAGTTCGTTAGCCGCTGCACGCACCGGTGGTGCCTCTTCATCTTTCCAACCCATTGTTGCCAATGAGTTGGCATATGACGATTGTGCACTCTGTACAAACTTTTGCCACATGGGTCGGGTACATTCGATTTCATCTTAGTCTAGAGATGTCTACGGGTTATCCAGGTCACGATAAATCAGCTCCCACACAGCTAATTCCCTCAGGTACTGAATACCTCCCTGCATGGTGGTCCACTTGCTTGGGTGGCATATAATATCTTCCTTAAAGAAATACCTGTCCTTCACACCTGACAGGAGTCTCCCCCAGAGACTTCGGGCTTCTGTCTCTCTTCCAATCGCCCTGTCAATGCCGCTTCCCTAGACAGGGATCCCAGCTGCCCGGCTTCCCTGCCCTCTAGTTCCAGGCTACTGGCCCCGTTGTTCTAGCATTGGAGCAGCCAGGTGACAAGCTGCTCACCTTGATGACAGCTGTAGTCTTTTCGGATATCTCGCAGCTCAGTCAGGGATAGGGGTCGGGTGATTATCTCTGCTTCTGCCTCTCCCTGTTCTTTTGATGTCCCTGAATCATCTTCATCTTTCATCAGGCGAACAGATTTCTTTGTGCTTCTCTTCTTTTGTATAGGGGCGACTGATACCAGCACGGGTTCATCTGCAGTACCTATTGCTGGGGTTTGAGCAGCCACGATGCCCATGGCCGGGGCTGGGGCAGCCGCGGTGGCCTTGGCAGGGGTGGGGCGGCCACGGGGGTTGGGATGGCCACGATTCCCATAGCAGGGGGTAGGGCAGCCACGGTGGCCGTAGCAGGGGCCTGGGCGGCCGCAGTGCCCGTGGTGGGGGCTGGGGCAGCTGCGGCGCACCCACATCTGCACCAATGTTTAATCTTAAGCAAGATCTTTACACAAATTCATTACTAGTAATAGGAGCAAGCCGGTTCGAGCATCCCAAAGGTATTCGAAATTCTCAAGAGCTCCTGTAACTACCCAGGAGAGGAAAGGGAAAGCAAAGGAAGGCATTTCCCTCTGGTGGCCCTCTGGGGAGGAAAAATAAAAGGTATAGTTACTGATAGTCCCCACCAGATTGCTCCCGAAGTACGGAGCCTTATCCGCTGCTGCTGCTCCGCTCTGCACGTTGCCCCCCCCCACCAATTGAATATGAATACAGGTAATAAAATGATCTAAGCACCAATGATTTTATCATACCATAAGCCAGTGCTACACCGCTCAGCAAAGTGATAACCTTAATCCGGCACCCAGAGGTGACAAACCACACATAAACACTGATAAACAGCATATATGGCAAGTAAGGTGCTACATGATACAACCCTGAGAACAACTCTGAGAGCAAATAAAACAACATTGTGGCCAGTGACAATAAAACTAACATAATGAATGCTTATAACGAGTTTGTTTTAACACGCTCTGGTCAAATCTGTCGTTATCTCAACCCTTTGAGCCTGACCAGGGGCTCGAACCCTGGACCCTCAGTCTGATGCTCTCTTGACTGAGCTAGCTGGGGCCCTCTCGAGCCCCACGTTGGGCACCAAAAAGGACTGTCGTGGTTTAACCCCAGCTGGTAACCCAATACCACGCAGCCACTCGCTCACTCCCCCCCTCCCCAGTGGGGTGGGGAGGAGAATCAGAAGAAAGGAAATCTCATGGGTTGAGATAAAAACAGTTCACCAGGACAGCAAGGAAAAATATAATAATAATTATTATATTATATATTAATAATGATAATAATAAAAAAAATTAAAAAGAAAAGAAAAAATATAACGATAATAGAATATACAAAACGAATGATGCACAATTTCTCACCACCCGACAACCCGATGACCAATACAGCCTGTCCCGAGCAGCAATCACAGAACAGCAATATTCCCCAGCAGTGATCTCGGAACAGCAAGTTCCAGAGAGAGCGAGCGAGGGAACAAACAGCCGAACGAACGAACGAAAGCCCGGACGAATGAAAAGTCCTGAATGAACGAAAAACCCCAAATGAATGTAAAGGGAGGAACGAACGAAAAGGGATGGATCGAACAAAAGGAAGGGGCCTGGCCCACCGGCCAACCCCCACTTATACTGGGCATGACATCTGCGGTATGGAATACTCTCTTTGGCCAGTTTGGGTCAACTATACTGGCTACACCCCTCCCATATTTTTGCACTTGCACGTTAGCAAAACCTGGGAGGATGGAAGACACCCTTGATCGCTTAGCAGCAACTAATAACATCAGTGTATTATCAACATTCTTCACATACCAAATCCCATGCTAAATCCAAAACACAGTAGCTACTGGGAAGAAAATTAGCTCCATCCTGGCCGAAACCAGGACAGAGGCTGAGAGCCTCTATGTTATCCTGAGATTGTTTTTTCAAACATCTCTCTAACACCAGCAAGACAAAACCAGCACACTCATGAGGACATGCGATGATTGTCAAAATTAGACAAGACAGTGTTCCAGCCTGATCACGCTGTATTCTGTATCTTTTCTGTTGCGCATTCCTCTACACCTTTTTTGTCCCTCTCTTGTCACTTTTTCTCATCTTTTACCTAATCATAAGACCAACTACATCATATTGCAGGAACATGAGAGGACAATACAGTTCATCCACTCCAGGTCAATCTGAGACCAGGACTAGTGAAGGCATAGGGCTTGACCACAACAGCCAGATAACATCCCAGCTTGGTCCCAAACTATTGCTGTCACAGCCTATGCACCAGGCCAAAGCATCTATCCATGTATGGTCATCTCTTCATCCTATGTCCTGATAAGTTCAACACAAAGTTTCACTTTTCTTTTCTTGCTTCTTTTTAGTAACTGTCTACATCAAAATCAGAAAAACTGTCTGCCATTGGCAACTCAGTCTTCAACAACAGAAGCCTAGTAGCTTCAATTTTCCACCAAGAACTTCTGCTCAATAAAACCATATTAACTAATATCCCTTTCTGATTTTTATTTTCTGATTTTTTTTTTTTAACGTGGCTTTATATAAGCAGAGAGTTTCATGATACTTAATACTTCAGGCTTTTAAAATTATTTTTCTCATATGCTAATCAACAGCTTTCAAAATAATGTAAATTTTCTAGCAAGTCTGCCCAGAAATGAAGCAGACAGATCCCTCTTCACTCAGAACCCTATTTATATATAGTGTATACAGTGACTGCCTTATGAGTGTCTTTGATTTGACTCTGGTCATTTCACTAAAACTAATGTAACATCTCCGAGTCTCAAGGAAGAAAAACTTGAGTTCCTGCCACTGAAAAGTTCCTACCATTATTTCTAGAATTTCAAGATTCCATATGATTTTAAAGGAAATTTTGTGCCGTTTTAAGCCATTAAGTACCCTTCTGACTCACCGCTGGAAAGAAAAATATTTTCCATGACCCACTACAAACAAAATAAATACATACACTGATATCTCAATCCAGAGTACGGTATATTAAAAAATACCCCACCCACAAACCAACCAGCCACAAATAATGTAAAAGGAATTACTAGAAAATAATTGCCTCTAAGTGATACCATTTCTGTTGTTCTTCAAAATGCAAAGGTGAATTAGGACTGCTCTTCGTAAAATCTCAGGAAACCAAACACAAAACTTTGAGAGAGAAAAGTCCATTTCATCTGCTTGAAATCTTTTCAGCTCCACAACTAATTGCAAGTAAAATCTACAATTAAAATTTCCAGTTATATGAGGTTATATGTAATACCTTGTGCTGATTCTATTTTCTCCTGGAACTTTGCATTTTTATTTCTAAGACAAACACGTACAACGATTTACCTGGATTCCCCAAAGCTTTCCAATATTTTGATACAGGCAGAAAAACTGGCTCCCTCAATGAGACAATCCATGGGTTTATCACCTTAACAGCCTGGTCTGTTTGCTAAGAGGAGTTCTGCTTCTCAGCAAGGGTTTGCATAAGAATGTCGCTTGTGGGTTTCATTATCGTGATCAGTAGAGAAAACTGCTCTCCTCAGGATATTAGGCAAGAAGTGGTGGGGGAAAAGGGAACTATAATGTGTTCAGACTGTTTGGCTGCTGCCATCAGCAGTATGCACCATGTGATATCTAAAAGCAAAGTGAGCTCCAGTATTGCATTTACCCCATATTGCAGAGTCCTGTGAAGCTATATTGGTGCATACAAGCTTGAGTCTTTACAGAATAATGGCTAATGAAATGTGTGTGGTAATTACAAGCTTAAAGACAGGAGTGGACCTCTTGGGTCATCAAGTCTAGTCCCCTGCTACCATGGAGAATCACTGCATGCATTCCCACTCATCAGGTGTCAGCTAACGTGTTTGCTTGCTCCCGCCTTTGCCAGTAGGATCTCAAGAGATTCTGCTGGCCTTTTTTTTAAAGCTTTTGCTTTATGGAGTTGGTTTTTTTTTAAACTACGATCATACATTTCTTCTACCCTTTTGCCTCTGAGTTTATTAGACAAATCAAAGACTTCAAAGGATGATATGGGATAGGAAAACCGATATTGAGAAAATAAGCTTCACAAGAAATTCTAAACCTGTGTTTGTGCTGAAGGTAAATCCAAACCATGAAGGTGGAACCCTCTACTAAATACAGCTCAGTAAAGTTGCTGGAGCCCTGCATGGGGATGAGATTGCAGAGGAAAAATGGTGTGTCTTTGAGCTTCATAAAAGATTCTTTGAATCTTCCCCATTGTATCACTTTTCCTTCTGCACAACTTACTTAGTATTTTTTGAAACTTTTTTGGATGTCAAAATAAAGCATTGGGGGTGCTTGATATTTCCAGCTTAATTTTAAAAAACCTTCTATCTTAGCTAGTCCAGAAGCTTATTAGTGTGTTGGATGGAGCTTATTTGAGTCAAAAACACTGCCACATGCTTTATATTTGCCACTTGCCAATGATAACTATTTTTTTGTTACATAACACAATGGTTTTTTCTTAGTGGGAGAAATGCAGTTCTGAGCAGAATTCTTTATGCTATTAATTCTGCTATACACTGTATTTGATTTATAAAATCATATTTATTTGTGAAAATAAACAATCATCACCAGCGATGAAGTATTTATCATTAATATTAAGGCAGATTAGACTTTGTGACTGTTGCTATTCTAGCTGTCAGTCTCCGTGACTGTTTTGCAGTGCTAACTGTAGCAATATAGTCACTTTGCACTGGTAAACGCCTCTCACAAGGGTTTGCACTAGGCAAATCATGCAACGATCAAAGAATGAGCTCTCCTTTGCAACTCTGAATGCTAGACAGTTCCTGTCGTCTTCTCTTTCATCCAATACACAGAAATAAATATATCCCTAACAGATAGAATGCTGCTGAGAATATAAATTGCAACAAACACAATGAAAATAAGTTTATGCTGTGAAATTGCTGTGAAAGTTGCCCATCTGCAATGTCTACCATATGCTTCATTTTACACTTGCAGGTGCAACAGCTTCCCAGATGCTCTCTGTTTTTTTCACGTAGTCCTGTGGAGGATGTTTGTGAGTGATTTGGGGGAATTACCTATTTTTAGCCAAAGAAAGAATCTGAAGGAATTAATATTTTAAGGAACAGGATCTGCAAGCCTGAAAACAGCTTATAGCTATTTTGCCTTCTTTTTATTTTTCACAAAAACAACAGCAGCAGCAGCAACAAAATCACAAAATTATAATCAAGCAAGACAAGCATATCAATAATGATAATGCCTTCTCATGTATAAGCATGCTATTCCAGACTTTGTGTAAACCAAAACCTGCATCTAAATCCTAGCATAACAACGGTTTGCTAGTATTCCCATGTGCAGCATTTATGACTGCAGCCTTAGGTATTTTTTTGTATCAGAGCATTTATTCAGCTTTCTGTTTTCACATACCTTTGGGAAAAGTGGCTGCTTAAGAATTAAATTTGTCAAAAACAGAGGAAAGATAAAAGGGGGGGAAAAAAGGGCCTCACTGTCTTTCTCTGCCGTAAGTGCTAGTCCATCTTTTTAAGGTAGCTTACTTCTACTGATGTTGTCCTGTGCTCTGAAATGGTTTGAGAGGTTGGGCACTCCCATCTGAACACCTCTGGCTTTCCAATTCAACGCTCACAAAGAATATCATAGGTAGGATCTTGTTACCTCCACAGCTGTGTTGGTACCACTTGTTAGAGGTGGTGTAAACTGAAGTGGTGAAACGATACAAAGAAAAAATATTTTTTTTCTTTCCATGTTGTTTTTAACCCACTTCATTTCACTGATCTTAGTCTATTACATGATTCCAAAACAGGTGAGACAGCATAACAGAATTAGTGGTGAATGAGGGTGGGAGAAGAAAAAGACAGAAATGATTGGCTGGGGCAGGTAATCCTTAAACCATTTATAAAAAAAAAAAAAAAAAAAAAAAGTGCATGGGAGATCACCTTTGGACAGGTGCATTAATATCATTAAAACAAGTTTGACAATCTCCTTCCTAAGTCAGAATAGTGTTGCTCCATCTGTAATATACAATACATGCAAATATGAGGAGTGCTCAGCAAGAGAAAGTCAATGTTAGCACAATTTTTCACTGAAGCTTCTCTTCCTGCCTCCTGCTCACTCTCATAGGCCTTTTGCCTCCTAGTGGCAGACTAGGAGCAGCAGAAGACAAATATTTCTCTATTTGATAATATCTTTGTACATACTTGTACTCAGAGAGTTACAGTCTACCTGGTTTCACGACGCTCCTGGGGGATAACATTTCAAGTATTTGAACCTCATCAGACGGCAAGGCAAAGAGTTAACGAGCCTGCTTAGTGCTGCTGCACCACTCCCTGGAGTCAGGAGTTCTGGGGAAAAGTGCCACTCAGCCGCCTTCCAGGACACGCGGCCGGGATCCTGTTAGGGCATCACTTTGGAAAGTACCTGATTTTCAGTAAAAACCTAATATTCCTGAACACTGGCAGGAACTTCTGCCTGCAATCGCTACAGCATGCTATAAGGACTAATGTTTCTTGTAGGGGTAGTCTATGTTATCTTTGTGTCTGCAGACAGGGCTAGCTAGACTTCCTGAAAAAAGTGCTGTTGCATTTCCATCAGGTTGCCGTTTGAAAGCGCTTTTTAGCATTTCTGACAGAAGTTTGATGTGGTCATGAGTGAATTAACAGAATTCTCTCTCTACATGCACTGTCATGCATACGGGAGCAACTGGGCTTTCCAGATATTATTTGTGGAGAGCTGACATGCAGGATTCCCTGAAAGCTCCTCAGCTCAACGCTGTGGCTCTTTTAAATTGTCATAATTCCATCCTTATAAGATTATAACTGTTGAATATTATTACTATATTTCTATTTGTCTGAACAAGGAGTGCAGAAACCTGTTTCCACTATTTAGATTTTTTTATACTAGAGAAAGGTAGAATTTGCAAATTCAAGAAAGAAGTCAAAAGATGATGGCAGAGTCTCCTTACCCTGATTATGCTTTGTGAAGGATGTATTTCTGTCACAAAGGAAAGCCCAGCGTACTCCTGAGTGCCATGATCACGTGCATGCCTTGTGTATGAAATGGTAAGCTCCTGGTTTTCTGCTTGGGTGTATGCACTATAATAAATCACTCCTTCCAGAGCACAGTCCTTCCAGTGAACATCTAAAGCTGATGCAAAGCACCTGCAGTACAAAGCAATCTTACATGCAAAAAAGCCAAAAGTCTTTCTTTTTTGTGACTTGACTGTAGTAGTGCTCTGTTGGCTCAAATCTTAAGCAATTCTTCTTTGAATACAAAGCTTGTATTCAGATATTAACTGTCATATTCCACCAAATTACTCATCTTCACTGCCCTGCACCTCCCCCCCATGCTCTGTCCCAAACGCACTGCCCCCAGGCTGCCCTTTTTGTCCCTGCCATGTCACAGGCTCTTCCCTTCCTCTTTTGCTGCAAAGCTCACTCACGCAGGGGGGGCTCAGACTAAGCAGCTTTTGAATTAGGCTTGTTCGCTCTGCAAGCTGTGTGGCTTTTGCTGATGTTGGTGCTCCTGGGTTTTGCCCACATGGGTTCAGCAGCAGGAGTACAGTGGGAATCAAAAGCGGTGTGGCAGCAGAAAACACTCCACACAGGCCAGACAGGAACACTGGGCCTTTACTAAACCCTCCACAGGCACTATAAAACCCTCTTGAAAGCACAGGATTTACCGTGGCGGTCAGCAGCCCTGACACACGCAGACACAGCCCCATGAAGTGCAGGCTGGGAAGACTTGCAGAGCTGCAGCACAATCACTCCACACCTCCTGCCTCACTGAGGGCCACAACTGATCACCAGCAGTAGTTTGATTAGATGATTTAATGGGCTAAATTGCAGGTGATGTGCATGTAGCTGTGATGGCTGAGTTTGCAGTGGCCAACTCCTGGCTTGAGGGAAGGGGGATGCGGAGATGACCTAGTAGCTGGCCATCTTGGTAAGTTAGGCAGGTTGGGAAGTTGCTAGAAGCTGTGGAAGAGGGGAAATTGGTAGAGACTGGGGTGAGAGGGAGGATGGAGGTGAATGGCAGGGCTAATGGTGATATCGATAACGATTAACTTAGCTCACTTTACCCTAACAATAGTATGGCATGGTGAAATAGGATGTCCATCTCAAAACAAAAACCCCAAAGTGAATGATAGTCTGCTTTGTTAACGGCCCGTGAAGGACTGTTTAGTGTTGCCAAATTTAAGTGAAACTAGAGGTAATTCCAGCAGGGGGAGATCATGACCACTGACTCAAAGACCACCCACTCAAGAAACCCGATGGTAGGTGAAGAATTTAACCAATCATTTAATAGAATAACAATGAATATGTACTAGATGATTAAATATGTTGATGTCTTGTGTATAAATAACGGTTAGCTTATATCAATGGTGTGCTGGTTTGTACCTTGCACCTGTATCTGCACATTTACGTAATAAAGGAAAATACCTTGACTCTGTGTGTAAATTGGGTGACGCGCACCGGGTAACGGACCCAAGTTTTTGGGACAACAATGGGAGCTGGGCAGGGGCAATTCGTGTGGGGAGAGGAGCTCTGGCAGCTTTTTGCCTCCCCTCACGAGGTTGTGCTCCCTCAGCCCCCCCTCCCCGATGCCCCTCAGCAGTGGGCATGCCCTGCCTTTCCCTGCCATTGGCTCATGGGGCTCTGCCTCACTCCATGCCTCCCTGCTGGGCCTTAGCCTGTCAGGGAGGGTATCAGGGTTGGCTAGAGCCAGCACAAACCTGGGAGTATGGAGGTGGCCATCTTAGTAGCTGCTGTGTCAGCAGCATCCTGTCACCCAGGGAGAGGAGAACAGAGGGAGCCTGCACTGGGGGAAGCAAGGGAGGAAACAACTTTCTCAAGGAAGAAGTCACTTCAGTTTCCTCCCCCATATACCCTAGTGTAAATTGTTGGGCGGGGGATTATCCACTGGCCCGGCTTCCCCCTCGGCATCCCCCCCCAGCTGCTGATACCAGGAGGAGGAGGAGGTGGAAAAGCAAGAGGAACAGACAGCTTTAGCAAAACACCCCTGACTTCCCTTTCTCCTCAACACATCCTTCCCTGCCTCCGCCTGGGAAGCAAACAAATGTGCAAGAACATGTAAGTACCTCGCCAGGAGCTGTGCAAACCCCGTGGGGTGTGTCTCTCTCTCTCTCTCTCTGGACACCCCATGCTTTCGCACTCACACTTAACACCCTCCTTTCCTGCCCTCTCACATGTTAAACCCCCACCAGCTCTTCAAGTTTCATCTGCTTTTAGTGCAGAGAAGCAAAATAGAAACCCATGTTTCCTAAAAAGCATCCCAGCTCCAGGCAAGGTCCTGCTCTCACTGGGTGCCCTTTTGCTCTAGCTCACTGGGGCACAGAGGACTCACAGATGATGTCTGTGCCTCTTCAGGTATCACCTAGCTCAGTTACCATGAGCTTTCTCTGGGAAGTGGGTAGCAAAGGGCCTTTACCCTTCAAAATCTCCTCCTTAAGCCTCTGAAGAAAAGGTTTCAGATCAGAGCAATTTAGGCTCTGTTAATGTCATGTGATTTCTTATCAACAGCTCTTCAGTCTTTTCCTTAGCATTGAATTAAAAAGTGCAAGATCAGACCTACATTTGGTAGCTATTGCCCAAGTCATACCAGAGGTGGTCAGGCTGCTTTTCTTTAAAAAGATGTTTGCTTAAAAAAAAAAACCAAAAACAAAAAAACCTCAAAAAGAGATTTTCATGGTCAGTTTTGATAAGTCAAGCACTCCCCGACAAAGTTAAGACAAAAATGTGTTTTACTGAAATGCAATTGACATCTTTCTGTACTTTACGTGCTCTCAGGAAAGTACCTGTCACCTGTCACGAGTAGGGCCAAATTTGAAAACATCTGGAACAGAGAAAATGAAGGCTCAAGTTAAATTCTCAGTTGCTGTGAATCTTTCACCATCCTGCCTCTGCATCCTTTCATGGTGCTTCTGTGATAATTAGTATTATTTAGTATAACTGCAGCTATTAATAATTTTAGAGTCTCTTCTCATAGTCTTGGATTTTAACTTTTTAGTTACCATATATGCTGTATTACAAGTATTTTTATATTCTGAAACATGAAGGGGGAAAGGTTAAGTTAAAAAAACTCAGTGCTTTACAGTTTAACCTAATTTATATAGTAGAAATTTTATCTATGTTGCAATGAAACCTTCTTGGCTTATTTTGTCAAGTCAGTTTTCCCAGGCAGTCACACAGCTAAAGAGTGTGTATTTTTGTTTGTGTATCATTAATGGGTTTCAGAAAATAGATGGTTACTTTCTCATGCAAGTCCCGTTGATTCACTGAAGAGCTAGATAAGGAAGGAAAATTCTATTCTTTCCAGGCTGGAGCTCCTTTTCTTCTGCTCATGTGCCAGGAATAACACAAGAAGGGTCCAACAAGAAGCTATACTGTAGAGCTCACCAAACACCATGTTCGCCTGGGTGAGACACCATGTAACACTAATCTCTGATATCATTCTGTAATGTCTCTTTTTTGTACTAATGTAGTACTTTGCACTGGGGAGTATTTACAAAAATTTCTATTACATCCTTAATCTTTTAATGACAAACTTCTCAACAGATGAAAAATGCACACAACAGGAACTAATTTTAGAAGGGCTTCACAATTTCAAGTACAGTTAATCCAGCATCAGATATTTTTGTCTATTTCTTATGAAGTTTCTCCAGTTTCTTGTCCTTTGCATTGAGAAGTTTCTTGAAAAATATTGCTGATTCTAGTAGATCCAGCTTATTTGCGAAGGCCAGAAATGGAAAGGTGCTAAGCACTTTCACAGATTTTGTCCTTCAGTAGCATTTAATGACTTCTCTATAGATTCTCTGCTCTCAAAGTTCAGAAGCAGTGCAAACTCATACAGAGCAGTTGGTGAAAAGTAATGTGTACTATTAGCATTATGTGATGAAGGGGAAATTCAAATTGTAACTGCTCAGCAGTGGTTATTTGTGACCAAGGAATGATCTGGCATGGAGGGCAAGAAGGCCCAACTGCAAGAAGGGGTTAAACTGGCTGGAAGCAGGAATGCCAGAGACAGACTCCCTGCAAGTTTCCCTTGGTGATGAGATAAGAAACAGCCTCAGCATTGTCTTGTAGACCATCCCGAAATGCAAGTGCTCAGGGGCCACCTTTGGGCAGCAGAGCTGGGCTGGGGGATGGACCCAGGGCTGGGCTGAGGTGCTCCATGCAACTGCTCTCCGGATTGGTGCTGGTGCAAGTGTATATAAGGAATCTGCTTGTGACTCATCTTTGCAGACTCCTTGTAGAACGGCTTACTGTGGTAGGACTCTGCCCAATGCATTGTTCATTAATTTTTTCTTTTATATTTAAGCACAAGCGTGTGTTTAATTTGCCTTGAGGGGTACCATAAAAATTTCCCAACAGTGAACTACTTCAAAATGAGACATAGCATTAAGGGTTGGACCAGATGATCTTTTGAGGTCCCTTCCGACCTGGGCTGTTCTATGATTCTGTCATAGCAGTGACTCTCAGTTTTGGCTTGCAGTTGGTTCTGTTCAAATGCTACCCCCTCCCCACCTGAACTGCAGGATAAAGTACCTCCATGCAAGTAGTTTGCTTATCACATGGCTGAAGAGAGCCTTCACACAGGCAGCTACCAGCCATCAGCTGATCAGCTACAGATTGCAGGACTCTGCATCTGGACCACCAGCTCCCCGTTTCCCAGTCTGTTCTATGAGTTCAGACAGTGCAGAGACTCTGAGTGCTGGCTGAGAGTGCAGGCTCAAGGCCCAAGCAGAGTGAAACAGAACTCTGACAGGATGCAGTTAGGGTTCTTTTTTTTGAGAACTAAAGATATGTTGTAAGGAGGTAGGGAACAGACTGGGATCCCAGTTTGTGTGTAGTATCAGGTAGGAGGATGAGGATGTAGAATAAGAGTCTGGGTTGTGGAAGGGAGGATGTATGTAGAAGAGTGGGGGAAGGAAGACAAGAACACACTTTATGCCCAGCTACTGCCACTGTGCAGAGCCCTAATCCCCTATGTAGGCCTTGCATGCATTCTTTCTTGCTGCAGACCCATTCTACTTATTTATAAATCATCATTCATGCGTTTGCCACACATCCTATGCACGGTTTCTGCAACTCCTCCTGTAAGTCAACAGTTTAACCACATCAGTGGAAAATTCACAATAGAAAAAATGAACCTATGCTGTCATGGTGTTCAGTCACCTCGACTAGTTGTACCTTCTGAGAAAGTAAACACGTTCTCAGTGTTGATGTGGGGCATGGGACACCTAACAATTACTCTTTTAAACTATTTCCCCAAAAGGCTGGAATACTGTGTAATGACCTCTACTATTTTTCACTGCAGTTTGTAAAGGTGCCTCACCCACCATCCCCCCGCTCTCCTCAGGTTTGATCATAGAATCATAGAATAGTTTGGGTTGGAAGGGACCTTTTAAAGGACATCTAGTCCAACCCCCCTGCAATGAGCAGGGACATCTTCAACTAGATTCAGGTTGCTCAGAGCCCCATCCAGCCTGGCCTTGAATGTTTCCAGGGATGGGGCTTCTACCACCTCTCTGGGCAACCTGTTCCAGTGCTTCACCACCCTCACTGTAAAAAACTTCTTCCTTATGTCTAGCCTATATCTCCCCTCTTTTAGTTTAAAACCATTACCCCTTGTCCTATCACAACAGGCCCTGCTAAAAAGTTTTTCCCCATCTTTCTTATAAGCCCCCTTTAAGTATTGAAAGGCTGCAATAAGGTCTCCCCGGAGCCTTCTCTTCTCCAGGCTGAACAAGCCCAACTCTCTCAGCCTTTCTTCACAGGAGAGGTGCTCCATCCCTCTGATCATTTTTGTGGCCCTCCTCTGGACTCGCTCCAACAGATCCATGTCCTTCTTGTGCTGAGGACTCCAGAGCTGGACGCAGGACTCCAGGTGGGGTCTCACCAGAGCGGAGTAGGGGGCAGAATCACCTCCCTCGACCTGCTGGCCATGCTTCTTTTGATGCAGCCCAGGATACGGTTGGCCTTCTGGGCTGCGAGCGCACATTGCTGGCTCATGTCCAGCCTTTCATCCCCCAGTACCCCCAAGTCCTTCTCCGCAGGGCTGCTCTCAGTCCCTTAGAATCATAGAATCATAGAATCGTTTTGGTTGGAAGAGACGTCCAAGATCATCGAGTCCAACTGTTAACCTATCACTACCAGGTCCACCACTAAACCATGTCCCTAAGTGCCACATCTACACGTCTTTTAGATACCTCCAGGGATGGTGACTCCACCACTTCCCTGGGCAGCCTGTTCCAATGCCTGATAACCCTTTCAGTGAAGAAATGTTTCCGAATATCCAATCTAAACCTCCCCTGGCGCAACTTGAAGCCATTTCCTCTCGTCCTATCGCCTGTTACTTGGGAGAAGAGACCGACCCCCCACCTCTCTACAGCCTCCTTTCAGGTAGTTGTAGAGAGCGATAAGGTCTCCCCTCAGCCTCCTTTTCTCCAGGCTAAACAACCCCAGTTCCCTCAGCCGCTCCTCATAGGACTTGTGCTCTAGACTCTTCACCAGCTTCGTTGCCCTTCTTTGGACACAGCTTCATCCCCCAGCCTGTATTGACACCGGGGGTTGCTCCGACCCAGGTGCAGGACCTTGCATTTGTCCTTGTTGAACCTCATGAGGTTTGCCCGGGCCCACCTCTCGAGCTTGTCCAGGTCCCTCTGGATGGCATCCCGTCCCTCAGGCATGTCCACTGCACCACTCAGCTTGGTGTCATCTGCAAACTTGCTGAGGGTGCACTCGATCCCACTGTCTATGTCTTTGATGAAGATATTAAAGAGTACTGGTCCCAATACGGACCCCTGAGGGACACCACTTGTCACGGATCTCCATCTGGACTTTCAGCCATTGACCACTACCCTCTGGATGCGACCATCCAACCAATTCCTCATCCTCTGAACAGTCCACCCATCAAATCCATATTTCTCCAATTCAGAGAGAAGGATGTTATGGGGGACCGTGTCAAAGGCCTTACAGAAGTCCAGATAGATGACATCCGTAGCTCTTCCCTTGTCCACTGATGTAGTCACTCCATCATAGAAGGCCACTAGGTTGGTCAGGTAGGACTTGCCCTTGGTGAAGCCGTGCTGGCTGTCTCCAATCACCTCCCTGTCCTCCATGTGCCTCAGCATAGCTTCTAGGAGGATCTGTTCCATGATCTTCCCAGGCACAGAGGTGAGGCTGACAGGTCGGTAGTTCCCAGGGTCCTCCTTCCTACCCTTTTTAAAAATGGGTGCAATGTTTCCCTTTTACCAGTCCCCAGGGACCTCACCTGACTGCCATGACTTTTCAAATATCGTGGAGAGTGGCTTGGCAACTACATCAGCCAATTCCCTCAAGACTCTGGGATGCACCTCGTCAGGTCCCATAGACTTATGTATGTTCAGGTTCCTCAGGTGGTCTCGAACCTGATCTTCTCTTACAGTGGGAGGGACTTTGCTTCCCCAGTCCCTGTCTTGCAGACCATCCACTTGAGAGGTGTGGGAAGAGAGGTTGCCTCCATGCCGGTCTCTTGCCCTCCTCGCCCGATTTCTTACACCTGGGGATCAAGAGCTCTTGCGCTCTATGGAAAGCATCCTTAAAGATCTACCAGCTCTGTTCTGCTCCCTTTTCCCTCCCCCTGTTCCCAGGGGGTCCTATTGACTCACTCCTTGAAGAGCTGGAAGTTTGCTTTCCTAAAATTCAGGGTCTTGACCTTACTCTTCGCCTGACCCGTATCCCCGAGGACTGTGAACTCCACCAGAGCGTGATCACTGCAGCCCAGGCTGCCTTCAATCTTGACATCAAATGATGTTATGGAAGTTGAAGAACATTCTATATCACGTGTCACTGAAAAAATACAAATTAAAAATATTCAAGGAAAGAAAAGGAAAGAAACTGAGAGAAAAGGAAAGAGGGACTGGGACATGGGAGGAGAGGTGCTTTTCAATCTAGATCATTTCACTGGTTGAGTTTACAGGACACAGAACATTTGTACCAGCAATACAAAGAAACACAGGATTAGAGTAACTGCATGAGAGGAGTGCTTGGGTGAGGAGTCCCTAAACCACTGTTGCAGTGGAGGAGAAGGAAGGTAGGAACACATCCTTCAAACATAACTTTGGGACAGCTTGGTTGGTTAGAGAGGAACAAGCAAAATACAAACATAGTAATTTCTTTGCTACACATGGGCAGAATAATTCTTGTTCCCATCTCCCAGCCAGTGCCCTACTGCAAGGTCTCTCGTATGAGCTTTTTGTTCTTTTGTTGATACTTTTCTTACTGGACCATCTGCCCAGGCACAGAACTGGTCAAACCTCAGAATTGCTTTCATGTAAACAATCTCACGTTTTCTAGTGTAAATTTTCTAGTGTGACCAACACGTTTTCAAGGATTGTCAGACATGAAATCGGGCATCTGGAAAAATGTTCAATCTGGAATGTTAAAGTTTAATTAAAAATAAAACCAGCCCTTTATGTGATTTCTTAGTTTAATAAAATTCCTGGCATCAGTAACAAAGACAATAATGTGGCCTAAATAACAACAGCAAAGAGCATGCTCCCACAGCATAAACATTTCAAAACACAAAATGACTTCAGAAATGTTCCCATGGGAGTTTTAATCAAAGACAATAAAGTTTAAAAATGAAAACCCAGTTTAATCCAAACAGCTTCAAAAAGAATGTTTCAACAAAAATTTTCCTAAGCCCTTCTGCCTAGGATTTGCATAATGCCTAACACCCTTTCTATGGCCCGATCCTTTGGGCTTTTAAAAAAGTTTATTTTGACTATCAATGAATTCTGATCCCTGAACCTTAGCAGGTGATAGCAGGTTGTTCACAAAGCCTGCTGGCTTTAAAGCAACCGGTCAACCTGTGATATAAACCCATAAAACAAAAGAAATGGAAAGTTAGGTTAAATAAGAGTACATTCGTCTGTGCCTCTGACAAGCACAGCAGAAAACCAAGATCAGTTTTCCACCTGCTGAAAGAGTCCTTTTGGTTTAGCCAACTTACACAGAGAGTGTACACAAACCCCATATTCTAAAGCCTTGCTGGTACACTCAGTTTCTTCTTTCAAAAAGAATACTACTTCTTTCCTGTCCTACCCTCCTGTCTTTTTCCAAGATTCCCCTCTCTTCTGCTAACCTCACTTTTTCCCTTTTTATCCCATACTTGGCATGTGCTACCTAGGAAGCTTGAGAGATGAGTGGGCCACGTGTCCCATCTTCCATCATACATCTGCCCTGCAACCAGATGGATCTCACCTTTCAGCTGTTGGACAGAAGGGATCCCTAATTCATGCAGCACTTTCTCTGTGTAATTATTGTGTGCATATTTTTTCTGTGGTGTCATTCCCGGGTGCTTGCACAATAGTGACCTCTAATGGAGGAGCCACTCCTGTTACAAATCATAGCCTCACAGAATAATTTAGGTAGGGAGGGACCTCTGGAAGTCATCTTGTCCAACTCTGCTCCGAGCAGGGCCAATGTCTGCCAGATTGCTCAGAGCATTCTTCAGTTGGGTTTTGACTGCATGCAAGGATGGAGATTCTGCAGTCCCTCTAGGCTGTCCCAATATTTGATTTCCCTCACTGTAAAAAAAAAAAATCTAATTAGGATCTTGTTTCCAATGCCTCTTGTTTCCATTGCCTCTCATTCTATCCCTGTGCATCACTGAGATGAGTCTGGCACCATCCCGTTAGATATCTGAAGACAGCAATAAAGTCTCTGCTTTGACGCCTTATCTCCAGGCTGAACAGGCCCAGTTCTCTCAGCTTCTTGTCTGTCATGTGTCCTAGTCCCCTGATCACCTACTGTGAGCACAATGAATTGGGTTGTTGCTGTTATGTCTGCTCAGTGCCTGCCTTCTGCCTTGCTTCAGAGGCAGAGAAGTTATGGCTGATTTCTTAACTTTAATCATGCAAATTTAGTAGCTTACCAAGTTTATTATTTGCAGGCACTTGAATCTGCTGATTACAGGGTATGTGCAAATGAGAAGGGGAAACCTAATTCAGCAGGGTCTCTTTCAGTTTTGCTGTCTCCTCGCAGAGGCTACATTCCATGACAGATAAGGAGACAGCACATACCAGCCTTTCTGCTCCAAGGGTTAAAGTGTATGGGGAAAATAATATTTTCTATTTTGCTGTCGTGCAGGATCACACTGCCAAATTTGTTGCTGAACAGTGGCTAGATGGAAAGGGAAGGCAAGTCAACTGGGCATCCATTAAGGGGTGGGCCATTGTGTAGATCATCAATTGCACAGGATACTTTTATTGTGGAGGACAGGACAGCTACTGACTGTGGTGGGGAGAAAAGTAGCAGGAAGCAGAAAGGCACCAGTGGTAGGCTAAGGGAGATCCATATATTGACTGTTTGTTCTTGTGAGCTAGTGCATAAATTTGAGCCATAGCAGCTGCTCTTGGAGGCTGAGAAAAAGAGATTTGATCGAAAACTCATATCATGTAAGGAAAACTTTCAGATCAATGGAAACCTAGTGGTAGAGTAATGAATGAATTAGAGACTGAGGTCCAAAAAAAGGATAAGGTGGGGCCAGTGGTAGAGACAGGACCATTGAGGGATAAACTGCTGGGCCTGTAAGAGATAAAAGGGATTGTCAAAATGATTTGGAAAATAGTTGAAAAAATTATGAAGAGATGGAACAGATCAATGGTTGTGGCTAAATTGTTGCTTTGAGAGGCTTTGTATAGGAGAAGTGAGAGCCAGGGGACATGATTTCCAAATATTTTTCTTCTCCAAGGAGAATAAGAAAACCACTCTCCCTATGACTCATCCTCAGAGTCAAAATGCAGATGCCCTCAGAGGTTTAGAGAAGGGTCATGGTATTGTAGAGGTTGTGACACTTCTCCAAAACTTTGTTACACAAGTGACTAATGGGAATAAGAGCTGTTAGAGATGTGTCAGCAGAAGTGAAAGGAACACCCAGCCATAGCTGTGAATTCAAGTTGCACAAAATCCTCTGATCCCCATTTCATTCTGTGAAAATGTAAGCCCCCCCAAATGGAAGGTCTGGTTGGGGATGTGAAGGTTGGGGATAGCCTTGGCTGCAGTGACCAGGAGATGGTGGAGTTCAGGATCCTGCGTGGAGGAAGCAGGGCACTAAGCAGGATTACAACCCTGGACTTTAGGAGAGCTAACTTTGCCCTCTTCAAGGACCTGCTTGGAGGAATCCCGTGGGTTAGGGCTCTAGAAGGTAGGGGGGCCCAAGAAAGCTGGTCAATATTCAAGCATGACTTCCTCCAAGCTCAAGAGCGGTGCATCCCCAGGAGTAAGAAATGGGGTAAGGGAGGCAGGAGACCTGCATGGATGAGCAAGGAACTACTGGCAAAACTCAAAAGGAAGAAGGAAGTCCATGGAATGTGGAAAAAGGGACAGGCCGCATGGGAGGAATACAGGAAAGCTGTCAGGGTATGCAGGGATGCTACAAGGAAGGCTAAGGTCCACCTCGAATTTACTCTGGCAAGGGACATCAAGGGCAATAGGAAGGGCTTTTTCAAATACATCGGTAACAAACAGAAGACTAGGGAAAATGTGGGCCCTCTGCTGAATGAGGTGGGTGCCCTGGTCACAAAGGATGCAGAGAAGGCAGAGTTACTGAATGCCTTCTTTGCTTCAGTCTTTACTGCCAAGGCTGGCCCCCAGGAATCCCAGACCCTGGAGGTAAGAGAGGAAGCCTGGAGAAAAGATGGCCTGCCTTTGGTCGAGGAGGATCGGGTTAGAGATCACTTAGGCAAACTGGACACCCACAAATCCATGGGCCCCAATGGGAGGCACCCACGAGTGCTGAGGGAGCTGGCAGAGGTCATTGCCAAGCCATTCTCCATCATCTTTGAAAAATCATGGAGAACGGGAGAGGTGCCTGAGGACTGGAGGAAAGCCAATGTCACTCCAGTCTTCAAGAAGGGCAAGAAGGAGGACCCAGGAATCTACAGGCCAGTCAGCCTCACCTCCATCCCTGGAAAGGTGATGGAGCAACTCATTCTGGAGGCCATCTCCAAGCATGTAGGAGAAAAGAAGGTGATCAGGAGTAGTCAGCATGGATTCACCAAGGGGAAATCATGCTTGACCAATCTGATAGCCTTCTACGATGGCATGACTGGCTGGGTGGATGAGGGGAGAGCAGTGGATGTTGTCTACCTGGACTTCAGCAAGGCGTTTGACACTGTCTCCCACAATATCCTCATAGACAAGCTCAGGAAGTGTGGATTAGACGAGTGGACAGTGAGGTGGATTGAGAACTGGCTGAATGGCAGAGCTCAGAGGGTGGTGATCAGTGGTGCAGAGTCTAGCTGGAGGCCTGTGGCTAGTGGTGTCCCCCAGGGGTTGTTACTGGGGCTGGTCTTGTTCAATTTATTCATCAATGACCTGGATGAAGGGACAGAGTGTACCCTCAGCAAGTTTGCTGATGACACGAAACTGGGAGGACTGGCTGATACACCAGAAGGCTGTGCTGCCATTCAGCAAGACCTGGACAGGCTGAAGCGTTGGGCGGACAGGAATCTCATGAGGTTCAACATGGGCAAGTGCAGGGTCCTGCACCTAGGGAGGAATAGCCCCATGCACTGGGACAGGTTAGGGGTTGACCTCCTGGAAAGCAGCTCTGCGGAGAAGGACCTGGGGGTCCTGGTAGATGACAAATTCACCATGAGCCAGCAATGTGCCCTTGCTGCCAGGAAGGCCAATGGCATCCTGGGGTGCATTAAGAAGAGTGTGGCCAGCAGGTCGAGGGAGGTTCTCCTCCCCCTCTACTCTGCCCTAGTGAGGCCCCATCTGGAGTACTGTGTCCAGTTCTGGGCTCCCCAGTTCAAGAAAGATGAGGAACTACTGGAGAGAGTCCAGCGGAGGGCTACAAAGATGATTAGGGGACTGGAGCATCTCTCCTATGGGGGAAGGCTGAGTGAGGGAGCTGGGGCTGTTTAGCCTGAGGAAGAGAAGACTGAGAGGGGACCTCATCAATGCTTATAAATATCTCAAGGGTGGGTGTCAAGAGGATGGGACCAGACTCTTTTCAGTGGTGCCCAGCGACAGGACAAGGGGGAATGGGCACAAACTGGAACACAGGAAGTTCCATCTGAACATGAGGAAAAACTTCTTTACTGTGAGGGTGACAGAGCACTGGAACAGGCTGCCCAGGGAGGTTGTGGAGTCTCCTTCTCTGGAGATATTCAAAACCCACCTGGATGCAGTCCTGTGCAACCTGCTTTAGGTAAACCTGCTCTGGCAGGGGGGTTGGACTAGATGATCTCCAGAGGTCCCTTCCAACCCCTACCATTCTGTGATTCTGTGATTTTCTGAACTGATCTCCAAGCAAGAATTTGCGGCTGAAGCTCCTAGTAGAGTACATGCAGCCTGTAATATACTCTGAGCTACATAACCTGATCTTATGAGTCTATGGAGATGAATGGTTTTAGATTTAAATGGTTGGTTTCCGTCCCAAGAAAACTCATACCAATACAAAGTCAGTGCTGTATGTCAATTTTTCTTTATAGTACAGACCTTTCTCTTCAGCATTATTTTAGTTAATCAGTTATAAAAGTTATTTTAGTTTTCCCTTATATGCATTTGATCTCTTGAGCTCTGAAGGGGTCCTAGACAACAAGGCTGACAAGAAACTTGAATGACTGAATTAGTTGAGGCAGATCTATTCTTCCTTGCATGTGGTGCATTTCAGCACTATGGAGTTGATGCACCTTGTACATGATGGGATGATACGATCTCAGACTTTGGTGTATATGCTGGGAAAGGATATACGACGTGGTTGGTTGATTCCAGTAGCTCCCAGCTGCTGGATTAGGCCATAGTGTCTAGTATCACTTTTTGTGGTCTCTCTGTTTGACCTCACTAGATGCTAAGGCTACTTCTGTACTAGTAAATGAAATGGGACAGGGTCTTTCCTGTCTCAAAGGACAGGTAGAGTAGTATGGCTCATGTGCAACCCCAAAACAGACTTGCTTTCTCCAGACTGCCTACTGGGAACATTCCCTTCAAAGATGCTGCAGGAAACCACAGAATGGGCATTGCTTATGAGAGGTGACACAGACCAAAATCTTGGCAGTGTGCTAGTAAAACTACAGATTATTGTGTGCCAGTGCTAATGCCCATGTCTCTTAGCCCAGGCTAGTTTATTGGTACAGACATACCTGAATGGCTGAGATCTGACCTTTGGTTATTAGTCTACATGTCTATTTTGCATGTCCAGTTTACCTAGTTTAGGCCTACTCAGTAGCAATTTTTTATCCCAGGACTTGATCTAATTTGCCCACACTGCACTAGATCAGAGCTGCTCTTTAATCAAGATGAGATCAGAGATCGCTGGCCTTTTCTAACATCAAGCCCCTGTTGAAGATGAGGGTGATTGCTAGTCAAGGGTCAACAGTGGGAAGATTAAGCTACATTTGGTTACCCTTTGGCCACATCTGAAACCTTAACCCTAGTATTGCCAGTATTTCATTTTTGTGAATAAATACCAGAAAAGCATCAGACAACTAGAATACTTAGATTAATATTGCGTTATTCTAACACTGTGTAAATTTTACTGTTTGTAAAATAGTTACATTAAACACTTTAGCTTGATTAACCTTACCTTTTCTGTAAAGCTTTTCAGGATAGAACTTAAACTTGAATTCTTGCTATAGTGATACTTGAAATTTCCTTCTGAACCATTTTTGTTAATTCCTTCAGTAGGCGTGTATTTCAGAGACATGTCAGCATTAAAGTATTTTTGGTTTTCTATGTAAACCTCTCGTAACATTTTTACATGATCATGGTAGAACTCAGATGTGAACGTTTTTCTGCTTTTGTCTTAGAAAAGATAATGAAAAGGTTGTATGAGAAAACAAAACAGGCAGCAACAGAAAAATCTATATGTAGCACATTAAAGTTGTATGTTTTACTTAGTTTATCAATACACTTTCTTATAGCTCTAATAAAAGAAAACAAATGGAAATACCACCCCCTCCCAAACCACCTCATCTGGATCAGCTCAGTGGTTCAAAAGTAAACAAAAAACTGCAGTGACAATATTTCAGTGAGTGTTAAATCTCAGCATGTAACACTGCTGAAGTAATTTATGTTTGTCAACAGTTCCTTCACATGTAAGGAATAGTACTCTCCAGCTCCTTCCTAGAACACAGACAAGATTTGCTAATAGGTCCTGACAGCTGAAATGAATCAGAATACCTATTTCAGTGTTGTTTATATTTGTATATTTTAGCAGAACATAGAGTTTTAGTAACTGAAAATGGTTATGTATCAAAATCAAATATGAGCAATGATCTCTGGGTCAGATTTGCTCATTTTGGGCAGGATCTGATTTAAATTGTCATTGTTCTATGAAGTTCCTACTTACAGTGATAGGCAAAGCATTTGGTAAGCAAAATACTTGCTTTAATTTCTGAAATGCATCTGACTGATGTTTCTAAGATCACCAACATTTTTGGTATTCAAACGTCACTGGAAGTCATAGTCTCAATCTCAAAAAGTCTATTAGATTTTTTTCAGTGGGACAAAGAAAGTCATCACTGATTAGAAAACCCAAGCAGGACCAGAGTATCATAATGTTATTTCTGCCTTTTTATCAATGTTTTTTGTGTGCCCTTGAAAAAGTAGCTTGATAGTAAAAGCTAGGTATCATATTCCTTTCTGTACTTCTCCTGTTCATCTCATCTGCTCATATTGTAAACATTCCAGAAAGACACTTTCATTTACTGTGCACAGGTGCAGCAATGAACATGTGGGAATTTATCTGGAGCAACTGAGCTTAACTGCTAAAGCAAATGATAACATAACCTGTTTCCCTCTGGACTTTATCAAAAGCTTGAAGCTTAAAAGCTGCTGCTGCCTGACTCAAGAGATATGTCGAGTCTTCCATGTCAGGATTCAGCATTCAATTAAACACAGCCTAGTGTGCACAGAAGGACTTAGACTTACATTGTAAGCGAGAATACCCACGTTCCACAGTGTATTGGGTTTGCATGGCAATGTTTTGGTAGCAGGGGTCTACAGGGGTGGCTTCCATGAAAAGGTGCTAGAAACTTCCCCTATGTCATGGACCCACTGCTGACCAAGGCTGAGCCAATTAGCAATGGTGGTAGCGCCTCTGGGATAACATATTTAAGAAGGGGCGGGGGTGGAAACTGTGCAACACCAGCAGCAGTCAGAAGACAGGAGTGAGAATATGTGAGAGCAACAACTCTGCAGACAGCAAGGTCAGTGAAGAAGCAGGAGGAGGAGGTGTTCCAGGCGCCGGAGCAGAGATTCCCCTGCAGCCCATGGTGAAGACCATGGTGAGGCAGGCTGTCCCCCTGCAGCCCATGGAGGTTAATGGTGGAGCAGATATCCACCTGCAGCCAGTGGAGGACCCCATGCCAGAGCAGATGGATGCACCCGAAGGAGGCTGTGACCCCATGGGAAGCTCGCACTGGAGCAGGCTCCTGGCAGGACCTGTGACCCTGTGGAGAGAGGAGCCCATGCTGGAGCAGGTTTGCTGGCAGGACTTGTGACCCCATGGGGGACCCACACTGGAGCAGTCTGTTCCTGAAGAACTGCACCCCATGGAAGGGACCCACACTGGAGCAGTTCATGAAGAACTGCAACCCACGGGAAGGACTAACATTGGAGAGGTTCATGGAGGACTGTCTCCTGTGGGAGGGACCCCATGCTGGAGCAGGGGAAGAGTGTGAAGAGGAAGGAGCAGCAGAGATAACGTGATGAACCGACTGCACCCTCCATTCCCCGTCCCCCTGCACCGTTGATGGGGAGGAGGTAGAGAAAATGGGGAGCGAAGTTGAGCCTGGGAAGAAGGGAGGGATGGGGGGAAGGGATTTTAAGATTTGGTTTTATTTCTCATTACCCTACTCTGATTTTGATTTTGAATTAATTTCCCCAATTCAAGTCTGTTTTGCCTGTGACGGTAATTGTTGAGTGATCTCCCTGCCCTTATCTCGACCCACGAGCCTTTCATTATATTTTTCTCTCCCCCTGTCCTGCTGAGGAGGGGGAGTGACAGAGCAGCTTTGGTGGGCACCTGGCAGCCAGCCAAGGTCAACCCACCACAGTCCTTTTTGGCACCCAATGTGGGGCGCGAGACAATGGCAGTTTTGTATTGTGTGCTACAGCTATAGTAGTTATTAAGTGGCAAGCCCCTGTGCAGGTCACGGAGTTTGTTGGCTGCACTGCTTATCTCTTAATTTTGCTGAGCTTGGGAACACGTTAATACAAACAATGGCTATGTGCTTTGCCCTGGCATTGATGGCCTTACTGTGCTGGGGGATCTATCTTGTGGAGAAGATGAGAGAATACATCTCCCTCTCCCTACCCAGGATTGATGTGGATAGGTTTATTATGCAGGCTCCTGAAGTCCTTGTTCACCCTTATGTGAGCTGTTTAATACTACTAATTAACACCGTTAGCATATTATGATGTTTGTGGAATCTGGTCTCGTCCTGGTGGAAGAGAAGACAACTGTTGGGTGAGGAGATACTGAAATGTGCCCTGAGGCGGCCGGTCCCAGGGTGGCAGGGTGTGTGGAAGGACTTGGGCAGGTTCCTAGGGCAGTTAACACCTCCCATAGCCTGGGACTTTACTCCTGAAAAGGCAAGCAACCCTGGCAAACTGACACGCCACCTGATAGAAGGGTGCCTTGCCTATCCCAATGAGAACCAGCAGCTTCTAGCACTGTACTGGGGCCTGGCTTGTGACTATCGAGCCACAGTTCAGCATTCCCAGAGGACTCTGGTTGAGGCAGGGACCCAAACTGCACCTGAGGACACCATGGGTGAGATAGGGACCCAAACACCACCACCAACTACAGTAATTGCCCCAGTAGTTAAAAAAAAAAACAAACAGTGGACAAGGAGAACAACGGGTCCGTATCCTCGGTTAGTAAGGGAGGAGGAAGAAGAGGAAAGATTTGATCACGAAGCCGGTCCTTCGACAGGGACATCGGAGGAAGGAGTGAGAGAATTCAGACAGGAAGCAGAAACTACCCGGTCCCTGACCTCAGCAGAACTTGGAGACATGCGGAAAGATTACAGCCGCCAGCCAGGGGAGCAGATTGCTGCCTGGCTGCTCCGATGCTGGGATAGCGGGGCTGACAGTCAGCAATTGGATGGTAAGGAAGCCCAACAGCTGGGATCCCTTGCTAGGAACCGGGGAATTGAGAGAGGAATTGGAAAAGAGGCAGCAATTTGCAGTCTCTGGAGACGGCTCCTCTCAAGTGTGAGGGCAAGGTATCCATCCATTCAGGGAAGATCTTGTGAACTCCCCAGGGAAGTGGACCACTGCAGATGAAGGCATCCAGTACCTGAGAGAATTAGTGGTACTGGAAGTCATCTACAGGGATCTAGACAATGATGAGGTCTCCAAAGATCCAGAGGATGTCCTGTGCACACAGGCTATGTGGAGGAAGGTGATTCAGAGTGCCCCAGCGTCATATTCTAACAGCCTGGCAGCGATGTACTGCCCAGATATGGATACACCAACTGTGGAGAGAGTGTCATCTTGGCTCCAAAACTTTGAAGAAAATCTCTGTACCTCCTCATCCCTACGGGCCACTGCCTTGGCTATCAGGGGTGCCCCAAGAAATCAGTCCTCTCCTGCCTCGGTCGGAGGAAAAGGGAACCCCAGGCGCATGCCACGTAGTGCACTCTGGTTCTTCCTGCGTGACCAGGGGAAGGACATGAGGAAGCGGGACGGTGAACCCACCTTTAAGCTGGAAGGCCGTGTACGTGAACTGAGAGGGAAGACAGCTGTTAAGAAGGGGCCACCCAGGAAGTCTGTCAGCAGAGTTGCTGTAGAGACACCCTGTGCTGGTTTTGGCTGGGATAGAGTTAATTTTCTTCCTCGTAGCTACTATGGGGCTATATTTTGGATTTGTGCTGAAAACAGTGTTGGTAATACAGGGATGTTTTAGTTATTGCTGAGCAGTGCTTATGCAGAGTGAACACACCACCCCACCAGCGAGTAGGCTGGGAGTAGGCAAGGTCTTGGGAGGGGACATAGTCAGGACAGCTGACCCAAACTCACCAAAGGGATATTCCGTACTGTATGGCATCTGCTCAGCAATAAAAGCTAATGGAAAGGAGGAGGGGAGGGGGGCATTCGTTATTATGACATTTTTCTTCCAGAGCAACTGGTATGCGTACTGAAGCCCTACTTCCTGGGAAGTGGCTGGACATCGCCTGCTGATGGGAAGTAGAGAATAAATCTTTTGTTTTCCTTTGCTGCTGCGCGCAGCCTTTGCTTTATTAAACTGCCTTTGTCTTGACCCATGAGGTTCTGTCCCTCTTATTCCCCCGCCCCCCCGCTGAGGAGGGGGAGTGATAGAGCAGCTTGGTGGGCACCTGGTGTCCAGCCAAGGTCAACCCACCACAGTGACAAATAAAAGATAGATATTAAACATCAAATGCAGTGAGAACCTTAGGACCAAAAGGAAGTAAAAAACATTTCTTCTATGTACCAATGTACAAGAGCTACTTCAAAAAATAACTGCTCCTTGGGGGATTCTGTATTGGGTTTTTTGCCTTTCTAAGTCTGTTTCATAGAGTTGAATCTTTTCAGTATTTATTTCCAATATTTATGTCTGATTCATATCCATATACCTAGCTGAGTGTAGAAAGTGGTCATCAATTCATCGAAGTCATCAGCATCACTACTGCACATGTATACAACATTTTCTCATGGAAGATTTTAGTAGTGGATTATAATAAAAATGATAACGAAGCTACTTCTAAAAATGCTAAGTACCTCTGTATCTTCCCCATGTGACAAAGATAGCATTTTTTTCTTGTGCAGTAATACTATATCAAAATGAAAAGCAGGATGCATCCTTTTCATTTAAATACAAGGTAGTGCTGTAGTATACTTTTATTTTCACCTGTTCCAGTTTGGATAGCTGCCTTCTAACTCGATGTGTAGATACACAATATGTCACATTTTCTTTTTGTTTGAAATGAAAGAAATCCCGAAGGGTCTGAGAATAGCAAGATTAATTTTTGACTTAGATTAATGAGTAAAACTCCTGTAAACAAAGATCTAGGAAGTGGAGAATGCAATACTGGGAAAAGCTGCAGGCAGAGCGCTGTTGCAGTAAGGCAGCCTGTTGTATAAATAATCAAGATACATTTTCTTCCTTTTAGATGTGCATGTTAGTAAAGTAATTGGGAATGACTAGACTGATTCTTTACGAAATATCACTTGAAACATATCTATATATCTATAAACTTTACATTTAAATAGTATTATAAGTATATTCATATAACACCTATATATGATTCTGTGTATTAATATAATGATTGATTTACTTAGTATTCACATCTGGATAACTATTTTATTCTCCCCAAGTATACAAAATAAAACAGTAGTTAGGTGTTCTTCCAAAAGCTATGTTGCATTTCTGAATACAAGTGTGACCACAATTCAGATTCCACTTTTAGGAATGTCAGTGTGCCCCAGTGTTTTCAGCTGGCTTTGGAGGCAGTCTTAGACTCTTCACAAGGCCCTATACTACTTTTTCCTTCATTACATATCCTTGCCCTGCAGTCCTGCCAACTTCAGACACATCAATATCATGGTTATGGCATGGTGATTGTTGGTTGGATTCACAGTTATCTTCATCAGAAAAGTCTCCACAGTCATTATCTACATTACACACAAGTTGTTGCTTTATACATCGACCTAATCAAAAAGAATAAAACATTGAATGAATCCATTTTTTTCCAAGATGCACTTTAAATGACACCCCCAGCTACTCTTTATTGAGATCTTCCTCTTTGTATATTTCTATTATTGTCACAAGGAATTAGAGTCCTACACCCTGCCTCCTTCAAATGAAAACAAAATCATACTACTACATTTGCTTATTAGTTTACTGGGATGGCTAAGAAAAGTAAGTGACAGGAGAACTGCTGTTATTTGCAGAAAATAGTTGTTTCCTGTGATTGTTCCTATATTCATCTTTGAATATTAGGGTTTTTTTAAGAATTTGTATTAAGAGAATACAAGACTAATGAAGAATCTTGAACATTAATTCATATGCCATGCATGTATTGCTTTACAAATTTACATCTTTCTTTGAACCTAGAGGCATTCTGGTCGCCAGCTAGCATCTATCATACCGCTCTGGTCAGTAAACCTCCCTATTCATTTTGTTAAAATTTCTTCAGTCCTAGTTTTTCCCAGTGATTTTTTCATAAAACAGTGATTCTGTAGCAGGTATGCTAGAAGAAAGGACACTATAGTCAGTTTGTAACCATAGAGTAGAAAATACAGGAGAGAAATTTAAATTAGATGCAAATTATTACGGGAGATGAGAGGAATGTACCCCTTCTCAAGCATTGTTCATGCTGTGGTTTTGGCCTTGTGGCTTTGCAACCCACCTATCTAGACACTGGGGACTCTCCTTAAACCCTAGCAATAAGACACTGCTTCAGGAAATCATCCCTAACTAGAAAAGCACTGAAGCACATCTCTGGTTTTGTGTATGCATTTTGTCTTCAATGAAAACTGGTGAACTTCTTCACAGAACTAAGTAAAACATGGTTTGCTGAGTTACTGCATAATTTGCTATATCACAACATAGCCAGGACAGCTGACTTTCATTGGTGCTGTGATGATGCTATTTTGATTTTGGTGTAGGGAATTGTTTTTGTTGATGCAAGTAAAGATTATATGAAGAATGTGTATTTTAATGATAATTCTTAAATATGCGATTCACAGAGGCGAGGGGTCCACAAAAGGGGACAATTTACACACAATCCACCCCTCACCCCTTCACTACCATTTCAGCAACTGAAATCCACCACTCCCTGTGGGCTCCTCTCTCCACAGGGCCACAGGTCCTGCCAGGAGCCTGCTCCAGCACAGGTTTCCCACAGGGTCACAGCCTCCTTTGGAAACATCCACCTGCTCCAGCATGGGGTCCTCCACTGGCTGCAGGTGGATATCTGCTCCACTGTGGACCTCCATGGGCTACAGGGGGACAGCCTGCCTCACCGTGGTCCCCACCCTGGGCTGCAGGGGAATCTCTGCTCCAGCACCTGGAACACCTCCTCCCCATCCTTCTTCACTGACCTTGGTGTCTGCAGAGTTGTTGCTCTCACATATTCTCACTCCTCTCTTCCAGCTGCTATTGCACAGCAGTTGTTTTCTCCCTTCTTAAGTATGTTATTCCAGAGGCACTGTCACTGATGGGCTCAGCTTTGGTCAGCAGTGGGTCCGTCTTGGAGCCAGCTGGAATTGGCTCTATCAGACATAGGGGAAGCTTCTAGTGGCTTCTCACAGAAGCCACCCCTGTACCAAAACCTTGCCATGCAAACCCCTGGTTCCCCTCCAGGTTGGGGCGCAAGGTTCACATGATTTGCTGCAGATCCAGCTTTAAGGTTTTGGATTTACTTGAGGTTAGAGAAGAAAAAAAAATTAAAATGAGAAAAAGCTCATTGCAAATGTGTCTCAAACTCTAACACACCAACACTGCATCCACTCTCCAGCTTGATCCAGAAATTCAGAGGAATACACAACATTGTTTTGAAAAAATAAAGATATTGGTAAAATTGACAGGCTTGTCATCTCCACATTAAACCCAGGGAGAAAGCGTTACTGAAAAATCATGCTGAAGCAGGAGATGTTAAGTCACACAATTTAAGTAGGAGAGGAGGTGAAAGCAGTTCAGCTAGTGAAGAATGTCACTGAAGGTGGCAATTGGTAGCAAGAACTTCAGAGACAAGTGTAGAAATCAAAATACCTTCTCTGCTATCCATTATTGGGGAGGTTTGAGGGATGGAAGAGTGCTTTTTGGAAAGGAAAAGTCATTTCACAATCAGTACACAATTGCTTGCACCTTGTCTTGGATTGCACAATACACTCCAAACACCTTCAGGCCACCTAGCTTCAGTGATTTGTTGTTGATCCATACTTCAAAATAGAGCTGCTCAGTCCATCAGTTATAAAACTGATGACTCAAGAAAAAGGCTTGGTTTGACAGCACCAACAAAGAAAGAAGGTATAGCTCTATTGCACTTGGAGACATGATAGCAACTACAGTTGGCAAAATCATGCCCTCATGTGATGCTAGCACCATCATGCAGCTGCATAGTCTTTGGTATGATGTAAAATCAAGCAGCTGGCTCACGTTGCCTGCTATGGAGTCTCTGTAATAATCATATTCAGTTAGTAATAATCCAGCCAGAAGATATCAAACCTGTGCTGTAGTTGGATCTGAATGCTAAAGTAATAATAATCAAAACAAAAAGAGAGAGAGAAGCAGTATTCCTTATAGTTTTGAAGGCTCTTCAAAGTCTGTTCAGGTATTTCAAGCAATAATAGCAGCAGCCACCCTCAGGCCTAGACACGTGTAAGAGGCAACACTGGGTTGTTCAGACAGTATTTACATCTTCACAAAGTGCTTCACATACTGTTACAGGTGAATTAAGAGAAGTCATTGTTGTGGGGTTAACTAAAAGTTTTACTAATGATTAAATGATGATCAAATGATAATTATTGAATGATAATCAAATGGTGATTAAGCAGCAATTGAATGGTAATTAAACAGTGATTTGGCAATGATTTAAATGATAACTTAGACTATGATTAGACAGCAGTCAAACACTACTACTTACTACACTTCTAATAATTAAGCTATAGCTGGATATATAAAAAAATGTTGCTAGCATACAATATACCTTTAGGCCTAATGTAAAATGTCACTTACCTCATTATAGATATCAGCTGCTGGGTAAGGAGGGTCTCAACCTCAAGGAGTAACCTTGAGAGGCACCCCTGATCAAGGGAGAGATCACCACCCTGCAGCCTGCTGCCATACAGGAGAGCTCAAGGGGCTTGGGGAGGGGCTACAGATATTTGTAGTGTAAAGTGATTGACTCATAGTCAAACACCCCTTTGGTGTATGTGCAGCTGTAGCAGTTTTAGTTTTGTCTAGTCCCAGCTCAGGCTGGTACTGTTAGTTCCTGATAAGACATGGCCTTGACTCCTTAGCTCCTAAGATATGGCCTAGCACAATTCTCGAGGTTTGCACAGCAAGGCTGATTACAGTCAGGCCTACTTATCAGTGATGCCTGAACCAGAGTACTGTTCACTCAGAGTGGGTGCATCCATCACACATACTTCAAGTCATAAAGCAGATGGATCCCAATTTATTCTTAGTGTACGTATAAGACTCACATTCTTATACCACTTAGTACTGACCATTCTCGTAAGTGATATATAGACGAGGCAGCTCTATTTCTGATAGCTATTCAGTTGTTTTGACACAGTGTTTTTGCAGGGGCTAAGCCTTTAGTTCTCCTTCTAGTAATACTTAGAGTGAAAAACAAAGGCTATGTTTCCAAAGAATTAGAAACAGGTAGTCTAGGAGACTTGAAATAGTAATATAAGTACTGTCAGCATAAAGTTGTGCATCTTCAGAAACAGATTGAGATTAGATTCTATTTTCACACTCAGCATGCAATAGAAGACAGCTGCCTGAGCTCCACCTCCCTGAAAGAATAGGGCTTCAACTGCTATCAGTCACCTTTATTGTGCCACGTACATGCAAAAAAATCAATGAAGTAGATAAACCTCCAATGCAGACAATTCCAATGGTAGCTTGCTCAGATATCCAATGAAAAAGGAAACTACTACTTGCTGTATTTCAAGGAGTCAAATAGAAATGGTTTATGCTCCGCGTTGGAGAAACAAAACAGTATAGACATCTGCAGAAGACTAAGGACACTTACCTTCTGCTTTCCCCCAAAAGTAAGGCAGCCACCTCTGAACTGTATAGTATGGATATAAGCTGCAGGATAACATGCATGCTTCTCATTTGGTAGCTGAATAGAGAACAATTACTATAACTGAATAACAAAGGGAACAAAAAAATTACAAATTTATTACCAAGAGAACAAACAAAAAGCAGTGCTTACTGAAGAATGCCAATTACTGGCCAAAACTGACTTATAGCAATCACTCTAAAGTCCACTTTTCAGAAAATTCTGCTTTTTCCTGCATGGAGACTGGGAAATAGTGTAAAATTGTTTCAAGATTGAAAACAAACCATTTTTGTTTATTAGTACCTTTTAAACATGAGAAAGGCATTTTCTATTTAATTAGAGAGCAGTTAACTGCCTAGTAAAAGCTGTCATGGCAGTGACTTATGTAAGGAACAAGTAGTTCCTAAAGCAGAGCTGTTGACAAGAGCAAATTCAGCATCTAACATATTTGGAATCCTCATTTAGAATATTGGAGGAGTAAAGGCCCAATATTCCTTTTTCTTCCTCTCTTCTCCCTGCCAATATAAAAGAACACCACACTTTTTTTGTGTTTCTGGAGCCTAACATTCTTCTATCTTTCACTCTGTCACCAAAACCCAAACCACAAGCTAGCTCTTCAGCTCTATTCAGCAGTTTGCTGTAATCCAGATTTAAGGCATCACGTGTTGGACACAGTCACAAGATGGAAGTAGCTCATGAATAGTCTACTGTTAAGCAGTTAAGAATTGTTTAAGTATCTGGACTCAAGCTTAAAATAATTATCTAGTATAGGGATATTCTACATTACTATGGGTAAATAAAGAAATTGACTTTTTTCCCATTCCCCCCCTTTTTGCATGTGTAGGAAATGAGGAATAGGGCAGGCAATTCCCCCCCCCCCCCCATCCTTAATTGGGGATAATTTCATTTAGAGGAATTTAAATCTGATGCAGACTCAATCCAACTTGATGAGTCCAGTTGCACTAAACTCATTTGTTGAGCAAGAATGCAAGACACAATGAAAGACAGACATTTGTAATATTGTACTGTTTCATCATACCTGCTTCAGTGGATGCTATATACACCACCACAGTTCATGGTTCTTTAAGACAGACTAAATCAGGGTAAACAGCTATTCAAACTAAGCTAGCAGACCAGCAAGCATCTTTGATCAGCCTGTAAGAGGTCCTACTAACCAGCTCTTAGCAATCATCCTGACAGCTATTGCAAAACTCCAACATAGGACTCAATTTTAGCTTGACAAGCAAATGGTCATTTAGATACTTAGTTCAAATGCTGTTAAACATATCCCTTCTCTCAAGCACTGAAACAATTGGGTTTTTTTTAGTTTTAGATTAAATGGTATCTTCTAATACCAAGTTACATGTTGCCATGCAGCCAAAAACAACACAGTGATTCTCTGAAGCACTGCAAGACCTATATTTCAAGCTGGATACCAACTCCCTTTCAATGAGTTGTTTTCCCTCCCTTAACCATCCCAATCAAGTGGTAGCAAAATAAGCAAGCAAGCATCCATTCTATTTATTGAGTGATACATCAGGCTGACAGTTACAGGTCTATCTCCAGTACTAAAGGCTAGTCTAACAAAAAAAATAAAAGTAACTTTCTGATTAATTTATTCTTGTTAGCCATCTGCATTAATGGAATTGTAAAATTTGTTTTTAACATGAGTTAAATGTTTTCCCCATTCTAATTTAGTTTTCCCAGCATCAGTTTAGACTGCTTGCAGAGTTGGAATAGACAAGTTGAATAAAACTTCTGAATGCAATGCAATTTAAGTACCCAGTTTCCATGGTCCTGCAGAAGGGAGCAAGAAAGCATCTTTAGTAGTAGCAAACTCAGGCTGAGCAGCTAATGGAATGAGCCTCTAGTGACACTGTACTAAGGCAGTTGGAGATTTTGTTTTGCTGTGAGGCAGCTCATGTTGAACAGGCCTGATGCAAGAAGCTACAGAAAGACTTCAGACCATGCTATCAGACAGCTATGGTAAGAACCTGTGAGACAAAATTTTCAGCAGGCTCTGAACTCCTAGTGTCAACTAGGCCATAAGATTGAGTTATGGAAGACAATCAACAGACACACTGATGTTAGCTTGCTATGAAGAGTTGCTTTTTTTTTTTAATGTCATTAGGTAACATCACTTGATACACTGTTATATAAAGTGGTAGCTTAACATCCATAAGTTTCTACATTTCCAGTTTGAGACAAATACCTAAATTCATAGCTTTTTTGTATTACAGAAAGTGCAAGAGAAGTTTATATATAAAGACTAATTGTGTGACTGGCTGAATTTGGTACTAAGGCTGTCTTCAAGTTGACTTTCTTAGCTCTCCAGTTCAGTATTGTTAAATCAAATGCCTAAGCAGTTGCTATTTCAAGTCTATACTTAGCATTACAGAAAAACCTCTGACACATCAGCCATCACCACTGGCCAAGAATGTAGCTGTTACAGTCAGTTATAACCAACTGATTTAGAGACCTGTTAGTAAAGAGGTTCTTTAGAAAAGGCACTGTTTTCAAGAGATTGAGGACTACCTCACATTAATGGCACAGAGGTGGTACATCTGTTCACAAGTAATCTAGGCATGGAGTAAAGCCATGATTGTCTTTCTGCTATCATACTGGAAACATGCCACATTACACCACATGACAACTCAAACTGAGCAACATCAGGGACATTCACTGATATACACATGCAAGAAGCCTATTGCTTATTCCATTTGTCTGCCAAGCCACCTTAAAAAAGCAATCCTAGTAGATTTCCCTCCCTGAAAAATACCAGATTAGCACTAAGACAACAGTTAGTGTCCATGACTACCTCAATGTTCTGCAAGAAGTGTCTCAGCTTATCTGACCCTACAGTGTAGGCCTCTAGTACTCAGGACCGCAGCAGTTCTGTTGCGGACCCAACAGTCCCTTTATTACATGTTTATGGCAGAGTGCTACTTTTAATAGTAAATGGACAAATATTAGATTTCCACCCTCCCCCCCACCATACAGTTTACTTCTTTGTGGCTCAGAGACCAAGTCATATGTCCAGTCACCAACTAGTAGTGTCCACTTAATTTTACAATTGGCTGCTGTTGTGATAACATGCAAGTGACCTAGTTGTTTAAAGCATGGAGTTTTAGCTACTAATTCAATTCCCTTATGTGAAGGCAGCATTTCTTCCCCAAGTACATTCAGTTCCTATATTTTAGGACAGTAAGTGCCACAGAAAGAGGAATTGTGGTGACCATATTTACAAGACGCACAACTTAATGTTGCTAAGCTCTTCTGTGGAAGATTGCCAAGAACTAAAGTAAAATTAACATCAACCAATTTGAATTTGGCTCTTCAGCATGAGTCCAACTTTCCATTTGCTTTTCCCTGAATTATCATCTTCACAGCATGTTCTTTGAGGGTTCTTGTTTCAATCCAACTGGATGTGTTCTAGATTACAGACATCATGGAACAGCAGCAAGAGTGGCAGACAGCAAAATGAAACAAGTAGAAAAGTCATATTGAGAAGAGGTCCAGTTATTCCATTTGTCCTTTTCTGGTTATGCCTAGCATAATGAAAAGGACTTAAGGTTAGGATGGCTATAAGTTATAGTTTTATTGCTTAGACTAGCTTAGAGCCACTAAGAGAACAAAAACTAAAGCAATAAATAGCAACACATCTTCTGTTAGAAGCTAGACAGTATTTCAGGGGAAGTCTTAGAGGTGTGGCAGAATAGATTTGCTAGTTTGACAGTTCATGTTCTCTAGTCAATGGTAGAAAAAGTTTGAGTTACATTAGTTTCTAGGGACACAAGCTCTAATAGCCCTTATCCTGTTTTTACTGTAATTCACCCAGAGTACAAACCGACAATATTTAGAGGATTAAACTTCAGAAAGCTGTATAGGGCACTGTGTGCTAACACTCTCCTAAAGAGATATCCAAGAGATTTTAGTCAGCCCCTCTGAGTTTTTCAGCACATTTACTTAACTTTCCTCAAGGAAGGGAAATCTAGATCTATTGTGGCCATGACATTTAAGTCCATGGAAGAATAAAGTCTTTATTTCTAAGAAAGTGAAGCCAGCTAAGGCTTAGCCACAATGCAGCTATATACAAGTCTGAATAGAGGTACTCTAGTAGAAGTGTTCTTTTAGGGACTGTTTGCCATACTTCTGAGGAGCATTAAAGTTAAGCCAGTATAGTTTTTTTTAGTCAGCTCTTTGCTAAAAGGTTTTCCAAATCAATTTTGGAGAATGAAGTAGGTTGTTTTATTAGTGAAAGACTTACCTGATCTATGCAAATTGCTTGCCAAAAGGATCACCAAAAGGTCCAGAAGGTGGTTTCCGAGATTCCTTCTAAGAAAGGGAGATCATAGGCTGTTAGTGGATTTCCAGGTTTCATCAGGTTTATTCTGCATGTTTGTATCAGATGATAGTTCCTGTTCTGAATACCTTCTGGGAAGAGAATACTATAGAGTGTCTGCTAAATACACATTAACTGTACTGCTTTAACAAGAGAAAAGAGCTCTAAATCCATGTTAGCAGTTATCCTAGTCTGAGGCAAGGTATCTTTCAGAAAAGCCATATGTGCTTAATGAACTCTCATTTGGAGCTAAGCCAGTATAGTCATAGTGAGGTCTGTTTTAGCCAAATGCTAAGTGTCTTAAGTCAGCATTCTGAAATTGATCCAGAGTTTCCACCAAGGGCTTTGAGTGCTGTGTCCCAAATGACATGATATGGTAAAGCCACTTCCTCTCCCAGGGGGTACTGAACATGAGAGCCTCCCATTTGTTCAGCTAGAGAGCTGCACAGTCCACACTCAGTCTACTCTGCAGAGAGGTAAGCATAGCCAAAGTGGAAGACTTCTGCAGCTACATTATTTTACAGTCTTTTGTAGAAGCTCCCAATACAGGGCTGAAGAACTTCCTGGTAGGGCTTGCAGCTTGGGGAACTGGTTACAGACTCCTCAGGGGGAATGGGTGGTGGTGTGTGGTGTTTTGTTTTGTTTTTTTTTTTTTTAACTACTTACTGAAAAGGCACTGAAAAGGTCTGTTTTAGCTTGACTTTCAAACAGGCCATCAGCTGGCAGCACAGTTTGTTGGAGAACAGGCTTTGGTGGTTCTAGGTAAGAGAGACATACCGCTATATCACTAAACAGCTTTAACAAGTACTCAGCTCTGTCTGTATAGCAACACCAAAGCTCATCTAGTTAGGCACACAAAAACCCCACACAGAAGTTGCTTTGAGTGGCCTCAGTTTTATCTCCTGCTTGTCCCTCAGTACACTTAAGCTAGATGGGACTTCTAATGCTGTACAGACCTAGTTTACCTCAGTCTAGTCAAGTAGTTTAGGCACTAGGTATCAGTGTTTGGACACTGACATTGGTCAATTCTTTAACATTATTAGGGGAAATAGTCCTTCAACCCTGTTTCAGTAGCCATTAAATCAAATTTTTAGTTCTATCAGAAAAGAATAGTGATCAGCCATCCCACTGCTTGAGCAGCTATCCAAGCAGACAAAAAAATTTTCAGTCATTTTGGCAGACAGCTTACTAGCTTCCATGACATCATGATCTGTACTATCTTGAGGAATGCCTACTTTAGTAGTAAAGTAATTGCTGAAAGATCCAGAACCACCTGAAAGACTTTGCTGCTCTCCTCTCCTTGCTGGTATTGCAGGTGGCTTTGTCAGCTGGAAGTCTCTGAACATTTCCTTGACATCCTTCATCTCTCTATCACCAAGTGGATCCAGAGCAATAAAAGCATCACTTTCTCTCTCGGATAGCTCCTTCTGAGGTGCAGTTCTAGGTGGTGGCTGAGGTGGGCTAGTAGTTGACACAGAGGGCAGTACAGATGAGGTCTGAGCAGGTAGCGTTGAAGCTGGGAACACACTACTCTGGAAGGGATTTACAGCACTGGATGGCTGTGCCCATGAAGTAGATGGGACTTGTGCTGGCTGTGCCCAGAGACCAGAGGTCTGAGAGGCTGCTGGACCAAAAGATGCAGGCTGGCTCCATCTTGGCACTGCTTGAGTACCAAAAGCAAGTGGTTGAGTAAGTCCTGTAGACTGAGCAGGCATCATAGACACAGGAAAGATTGATGGAACCTGAGTGAAGGCAGATGTCTGTGCACTCCATGGTGACAAAGCTACTGGCAAGGCACCTGGGGGGAGATTGTTGTTATACAGCACTTCAGTGATCTGAAGACCTCAAGTAGGAGTGTATCAATTCCACCAAGGGTACCAGCAAAACATTTTTCATGTGCCATTTGCAAAAGACTGTTGCTTTACATTTAATTTTATGTCATTGGAGGGGGGAGAAGGGGGTTAACATTTTTTACTTGGCTCCATTTTGGACCTGGAAGAACAGAATTGAGGTTGATAGAACAGTAGTAGGAACATACATCTATCACTTCTGTGCTGGGACCAAGTATTTACCATATAGTTACTTTGTGTAAATGGGATTGGGATGCAAAGTTTAGGGCTCTATTCACAGAACTTAATAATTTAGGGCAGACAGCACATGGGTTAAAGGGCAGGGCACTGCACATGAAGTAAAGGACAACTAGAACCCCTGTATCGGTGTTAACAGATATCTTGGACTGGAGCAAGAGCTTCACTTTGTGAACTAACCTAAACCAGCCAATGGAGGTGCTGTGGTAGGACTTGTTTTGAAGAGGTCCAGTGGATTAGTTGGCACAGGTCCCGTCTGTGCCACTGAGGTCAAGCTGAGGCTCTCTGTAGTTGGCACAAACAAGTCTGAGCTAAAAAAGTCATTCAATGCAGTCTAGAAAGAAAAAAAGCTGTTGTGAGATAGCATGGCAGAACACATGCTAGCTTGATCAAGACCCACCAGTTCAGAGTTACAAGCTTTTATTTCAGCTACAGCAAAGCAGGGAACTTTGATGCATCCTTTAGAGACCAAGTATAAGAGTTTCAAAACCTTACCATTTTGTTCACACCTACTGAGATGCATGGCATTAAGTAGGTATAATATACAGTAGTTACAAGTCAACAGCAGAAGAATAAGACTTTAAGTGACTGAATTATTTGATAGCATAATAAGCCCCCCCCTCCCCATTCCTGCTCAGTCTGCAGTGACCCCTGCAGTTGCAGCAAGGCCAGCAACCGAGTTTTGCATCATTTCAGTGCAAGACAAATGCAGCTGTCCCAGAGCCACCCTGTGTCTAATCAGGCAAGTGACCAATACTAGCCTCGGTAGGCAGGTACTGCAAAACTACATAGGTTTCTGTAAGCTAGTACTAGTACCTCATTGTTATGAAATCACAGGCTGATGGGCATAGAACTATCATAACAGGTTCTGACATTATATCAAGTGACAACATACATAGCAGTATACTTACCAGACCTTTACAGAAGTATGGCAGCATTAAGGAAGAAAATATATAATTTAGTGATCATAGCTACTATGAAGCATTCATGAATGTTAGAATGTACCATAGCTGCAGAGAGGTTTAGAGTAAGCATGGCAGGCAAAAGTAGACATGCTGTGAAGCTGTTTAGCCAGTTACATAGTATGAAGAAAGAAAAGCTTCCTTCACCCAGCTTCTTTAAGTAACAGCATGCATATCACCATTAATTACTTGAACATTTTTCACCTTGACAGACCTCCTTCCTCTTCCTGGCTTGGTACTTTGTGGTGGTGGGCTAATTGTTATAGACTCGTGTGACATGAGCTGGATATTGCTTTCAGAATCCAGCTTTACTCCATTCTGCAGAGATACTCCTTTGGAAGGACCTTCCACAAACAGGTTTGATGGGGCTTTAAGAAAGCCATTCTGTTCTCTCTCTGGTACCCCATTTGGAGTTCTTGCTGCAGGCAACTCACTCTCAAATGGCCACTGGTTTGCTAGTGCTTCTTGTTTGCCGGTTCTATTAGAAATCTGGTCAAACTGTTTACCAAAGTAGTCAATATCACCATTTGAAGCACCATTACCCACCAGTGTCAAGGTACTCAGACTTTCCTTCTTCTGATCAGCAGATTTTAGAGAATCAAATAAAGACAGTGCCAGTTGGTCTGGCTGTGCAAAAGGATCATCACTGAAAGGGTCTGGATTAGGTGTGGGAAAGAAGCTGAGATTGGTAGAGAAAGAACTCCCAGGCAAGAAGGGTGGCTGTGGCTTTGGTTGTGGAAGAGAGGTTGTGATGCCATTCAAGAAGAGATCCTCTTTTACAAAAGTCTGTTTGGTCTCAATTTCAGAGTTTAGATCCACTAACAGAATCTCTTTAGTTTCCTATTCATTCAGAAAGAAAAAATTATGTTAGCTTTATGTATTACTTACTGCATAGTACACAAGCTCAAGGAAAATAGCTGCAAAAGGAGAGATACTGGTATCCAACACATCATACTAATAAGTATTCAGTGTCACAGTGAAGTTACACTAAAGCTTCATCTTATAAGCCATTAAGGCAAGCACCACAAGCTGCGGTCAAGTCAGTTACTTAGTGTCAGAAGCTCAATGTTAAAAGCATCTGTTTTAAGATCCCTTAGTTAAATATCAGATGCTTGTTCTACAGCCTAGAGACTGTAGAGTCATTAAGCACTAATTGTACCTAGGCTTTTACTTGAGTCAAGCAGCCCTGGTTGAATTCTAGTCCTTTGTTTTGACAAGTTGTGAAGTTGCTGCTTTAGCATGACTTCAAGTTGCAGTCTCAGCTTTGGAGTAAGATTAGAGAGCTATTTGCAGGTGGAAGAGGTGAACATGCCATCTCTCCACAAAGCTGGCAGTAGAAGGATAAGACTTGGTCACTAGCTGGACTGACACCTATTACAGCACCAATTGGATCACAGCTGATGGTGGCTTATAGTGCTAGAATAAACCAGTAGGATTTTGGGGGTCACACTGCACTATGACAAGCTAAATGCATACTTTTGTGGAGTTAGGCCACATCTTGAGCTAGGGCCACCCATCTAGAATGTCCAGGAGTCCACTCTGAGGGACTTAAGTATTTGCTTGTCCATAAAATGAGCTTCAGCTTTAAGGGTCTTTAGTTGAGTTTCTGTAATAGCTCTCATAACAGCAGAGGCATGTACTGCTAGTACATATTTCTAAAGGCATCTGACTAACAAAATAGGATTATCTCTGTCATGCAGTCTCAGGTGAACTCTGCTGGATAAGAATGACATTAGCTACTCTAGTAAGTAGATACTTTTATAGCCCTTAAACACTTGTACATTGATGATAGCTAAACAGATGTCTCGGTGAAACCAGAAACCAGGACTAAAAGTAAAAACAAACACCGACAAACAACAAAAAACCCCACAAAAAACCCCAAACAGATCTATTAGTAGGACAAAGTTTGCTCTCAAAGCAAGAACCAAGACAGCTAAGCTAGATTCTACTTACTGTGGGACTGCTCACATCAGGAGGCGTTGACATATCCCCAAACAAGTCCATCTGGTCAATTCCCTTGAAGCCAGAAATATTGAAAGAATCAGTATCTGTTACAGTTCTTACAAGAGCAAGAATCAAGCATGATGCAGTTCTATTGCAAACACATCTATAAATACTGCATTTCCTACACAATGCAGAGAGCCAGTTATGAACTCCTTAATGCATCAGCCTAAAGCTCTAAAATTTAACCTACCAGTTTCAGTTTGTCAGCTTGATCAGCAGGTAATGCTTCACTACTATTCTGTAATAGATGGACAACAGTGTCAATGATAATTGGAATATCAAAACTTGCCTTAAGCAAGCAACTTGCAGGCTTGAAAAAGCAAGTAATGGAAAGAGGAAGTATGAGGGAGATCACTACTTCATATTAGTTCTGGAGACCCCTTTCACTCCCATTTCCAGTGCAATTGAGTATCTGATGTTGCCTCTATAATGCTAGCAGAAAGTCAAAGCTAGTTATATCACAGCAGCATACCTAATCAAGTGAGGCTGAGTTGGAGTGACTTACCTCAGTCTTACTTGCTTCTTCACTCTAAAGAGAAGGCTTTTAGTACCTAGATATCACATAGAATATCCAAAGTCTTGCTTTGGAGAGCTTACCAGATCTAGGAGATAATCAAACTGCTAGTACACCTACCAACCAATAGCCTCAAATGATCCTGGCTCTAAACAGACCTCAGTGTCAAGTCTCACAAGAGCCCAAAAACCAAGCCAAAGCTGAAACAAGCTTTATTTCTATGCAGACCAATGCAGTTTCTATAATTTTACTTGCCTTTTTCTTGTCTTCCTCTTCCTCCTTCTTCATATTATATATTAGCTGGAAGAGGTCCTTAAGATCAACAACTAGAGGCTGAGCCTGAAAAAGAATGTAGATTTTAGGCCATGTACTACTTCACAGCTTGCTTCAGTAGAAGGCCAGGGAGCAGCAAACCAAACTTTCCTAAATGGTGCAACACTAAGGTTGAGATAACAGGAAAAGAAAGAGTTTAAATGACTGTCTAGTCTCTGCATAAGGGAACTTATGCAGAATCCAAGGGTAATGGGGCACAGCCAGCTTAGAACTGTTGTTAAGTCCCCAGGGAAAGTGACTGTACTTGTGCTAAGCATGCCTTTTTTTTTTGCTAAAAGCATTTAGCACAACATTTCATAAGTACATAGCAAGTCCTAATCATATTTCCTCAAAAGTTGCAAAGGGTATCCAAACCCTCTGGTAATCTCATGAGAGAAAAAGCAATTTGCATCCCTCTGTTTTCTACTAACTCCAACACTGAACCTGGAACAAGCTTATATAGCTAGTACTACATTTATTTTAAACACTAGGCAAATGGTAAATCAGTGATGCTAGCATAAGGTAAGATTATCATCACCTCAAATGTGTGGAGCAGACACCAGCTTTAAGTGATATCTGTACCAGGATAGAAATTTAGTATGAATTAGAAAGGCACTGCATTCCCTGCACACCCATTAATGAGAACGTTTTGAGTAGTTGTAGCTGAACCTGCCACTATCTCACACCTATTTGGATCTTTTGCTTGAGGCACATAGCAGCTGTGTCAGTATTTAAGAGTAGGACAAATCCTCCTGTTTAGGTACTACCTTTAGCTCAAGCAGAGAATCTATTGAACAGATCCCACTGTTTACATGGGAGCATCATCCTCTCCTAATCAAGGGTTTTAGACATACAACTGCAGGAATAGCCATTTCAAGAGTTATCACCTTTGACAAACAGTACAGCTGCAGCAGTCTAGAGCTGCAGCAGTCCTTATCAGGTAGACAAGTTTGTGTTAAAAACAACTAGCAGCAAGTTAAGAGCTTTCTACAGTTTGGCTAAGCTTATAGACTGGCAAGCAGCACCCCATAGTGAAAAGCTCAGAGAACAGACACCAGAGCACACACAAAGATTTTGTACTTGATCTACAATTCCAGTGAAGCCAGAACAACACAGGACTCCAATAAACTAATAAAACAGGCTTAAGAGAGCATGTTACAGCTATTACTAAAGTAATAACATGCTCCAACAAGGAACCCTTCAGTCTCACCTGTAGTGGGTCTGAAGCTGCCAACAGTTAGCCTTGGAAATTCAAGTCATTTTAATGACTATTATAAAGACAAGCAAATAAATGATAAATATTTGACCTAAGTTCATGTCATTTAGGAAGATGCATAATACTCAGCAGTAATTCCAAGTATTTGTTTCCAGTACTGCTTATGCACAGCTTCTCTTCATAGAGACAGACCCTGCATATGGGATTCCCCCATAGAGAAATCTGGTAATAGAAAAATCAGAATCCCTCCCAGAATAACTAGGAGAACCAGACCTGCCATTCATTGGCTCCAGAAACTCTGTTACACAAAACAAAAGCATTGTGAGAGCTAGACTAGTGCAGTTGTAACATCTTTCCTGCTAATTCCAAGTAAAGCTCTGGACATCTGACTCAAGAAAGGAAAGCCCATGATAATAGCTCCATTCATTTTGGCCTCTTCAAGGACCTACTTGGAAGAATCCCATGGGTTAGGGCTCTAGAAGGTAGGGGGGGGGGGGGCCAAGAAAGCTGGGCAGTATTCAAGCATCATTTCCTCCAAGCTCAAGAGCAGTGCATCCCCAGGAGTAAGAAATCAGGTAAGGGAGGCAGGAGACCTGCATGGATGAGCAAGGAACTACTGGCAAAACTCAAATGGAAGAAGGAATTCCATGGAATGTGGAAAAAGGGACAGGCCGCATGGGAGGAATACAGGAAAGCTGTCAGGGTATGCAGGGATGCTACAAGGAAGGCTAAGGTCCACCTCAAATTTAATCTGGCAAGGGACATAAAGGGCAATAAGGGCTTCTTCAAATACATTGGTAGCAAACAGAAGACTAGGGAAAATGTGGGCCCTCTGCTGAATGAGGTGGGTGCCCTGGTCACAAAGGATGCAGAGAAGGCAGAGTTACTGAATGCCTTCTTTGCTTCAGTCTTTACTGCCAAGGCTGGCCCCCAGGAATCCCAGACCCTGGAGGTAAGAGAGGAAGCCTGGAGAAAGGATGGCCTTCCTTTGGTCAAGGAGGATCGGGTTAGAGATCACTTGGGCAAACTGGACACCCACAAATCCATGGGCCCTGATGGGATGCACCCACGAGTGCTGAGGGAGCTGGCAGAGGTCATTGCCAAGCCACTCTCCATCATCTTTGAAAAATCATGGAGAACGGGAGAGGTGCCTGAGGACTGGAGGAAAGCCAATGTCACTCCAGTCTTCAAGAAGGGCAAGAAGGAGGACCCAGGAAACTACAGGCCAGTCAGCCTCACCTCCATCCCTGGAAAGGTGATGGAGCAGCTCATTCTGGAGGCCATCTCCAAGCATGTAGGAGAAAAGAAGGTGATCAGGAGTAGTCAGCATGGATTCACCAAGGGGAAATCATGCTTGACCAATCTGATAGCCTTCTACGATGGCATGACTGGCTGGGTGGATGAGGGGAGAGCAGTGGATGTTGTCTACCTGGACTTCAGCAGGGCTTTTGACACTGTCTCCCACAACATCCTCATAGACAAGCTCAGGAAGTGTGGGCTGGACGAGTGGATGGTGAGGTGGATTGAGAACTGGCTGAATGGCAGAGCTCAGAGGGTGGTGATCAGTGGTGCAGAGTCTAGCTGGAGGCCTGTGGCTAGTGGTGTCCCCCAGGGGTTGGTACTGGGGCCAGTCTTGTTCAATTTGTTCATCAGTGACCTGGATGAAGGGACAGAGTGTACCCTCAGCAAGTTTGCTGATGACACGAAACTGGGAGGACTGGCTGATACACCGGAAGCCTCTGCTGCCATTCAGCGAGACCTGGACAGGCTGGAGTGCTGGGCAGACAGGAACCTCATGAGGTTCAATGTGGGCAAGTGCAGGGTCCTGCACCTCCGGAGGAACAACCCCATGCACCAGGACAGGTTAGGGGTTGACCTCCTGGAAAGCAGCTCTGCTGAGAAGGACCTGGGAGTCCTGGTGGATGACAAATTCACCATGAGCCAGCAATGTGCCCTTGCAGCCAGGAAGGCCAATGGCATCCTGGGGTGCATTAGGAAGAGTGTGGCCAGCAGGTCAAGGGAGGTTATCCTCCCCCTCTACTCTGCCCTAGTGAGGCCCCATCTGGAGTACTGTGTCCAGTTCTGGGCTCCCCAGTTCAAGAAAGACGAGGAACTACTGGAGAGAGTCCAGCAGAGGGCTACAAAGATGATTAAGGGAGTGGAGCATCTCTCCTATGGGGAAAGGCTGAGGGAGCTGGGGCTGTTCAGCCTGAGGAAGAGAAGACTGAGAGGGGACCTCATCAATGCTTACAAATATCTCAAGGGTGGGTGTCAAGAGGATGGGACCAGACTCTTTTCAGTGGTGCCCAGCGACAGGACAAGGGGCAACGGGGCACAAACTGGAACACAGGAAGTTCCGCCTGAACATGAGGAAAAACTTCTCCACTGTGAGGGTGACAGAGCACTGGAACAGGCTGCCCAGGGAGGTTGTGGAGTCTCCTTCTCTGGAGATATTCAAAACCCACCTGGATGCAGTCCTGTGCAACCTGCTCTAGGTGACCCTGCTCTGGCAGGGGGGTTGGACTAGATGATCTCCAGAGGTCCCTTCCAACCCCTACCATTCTGTGATCTCACTAATGTCTTCCATGAGGCATAGACATGTTAAACAAGATTAATCATAGCAAGCAAGGCTGCTTGAATGTTTTTGTTCTGGACTACAGAGAAACTGTACAAGATAAAAGCCATTTGTGATACAGTCAATTTCTACTACCCTTCTGTAGGAGAACCACCAATCTATCTGTGCTGATGTTCCCCTACACCTCATAGGGCTGCTAGCAAAACACTACACCCTTATCAGATACTAAGTGCTTACACAATAGCGTTACTCACAGCAAGTGAAAAAGGGCCTCTGATCCATACCTGTTGTGCTGTTTTTATTGCATAAAATTGATGCTGGCCTTCTCCTCCACAAATATAGCCAAAGGCACGATTGTCTGTTATATCCTGAGCAATAAAGGAGATTTTGTTCACTGGATGCTCATGCTCTATGACCTAGAATGTGGGGTGGGGAGAGAGAATTTAGTTTAAATTGCAGGAGACACAATAGCTGCTCTTCTCTATAGTTAGAATTAAGATTTAGAAGGCTCCCGTTCAAGACTCAGATTTATCAAGCTTTGACTAACCAAAATAGGATGTAGCTATCCTTTCTGGCAGGAGGCTTCAGCTTTACAACCCATTCCACAAGCCAATTCTTATATGCAGAAGGGGGGCATAATGCTATTAATGAATCTAGTTCAGATTGGCCTAACTTCCAAGCACCTCACTTGCTTTAAGAATCACATTAAGAGAATGAGTCATATCTTACCCCAGTTTTCTCATCTATTATCTTGATACCAGAGAAGGAGATGTTCACCCAGATCTTCTGTTTGTGTTGACCTTGGGAGCGGGCTGCTACTGCCATTCCCTGAAGAGGATGAATATCAAAGTATTGATGAGATCTCTGTTAGATTGAGCTTTAACTTGTTTCCTTACATTTCTCATGAGCCCATGGCTGTGACTGTACTAGCGCTAATCTAGTTATTCCTATGCAACTGTACAATTAGAGCAGCATTCTTCTTGCAACATATGCCTGACTAGATCAGAAGTGATACCTCAGAACTAGATTGTATTTCCTCTGTAAACGTTTAGGAACTTTAAAGCTTCCTATCTTAGTTCACAAAACTGTTGCAGTAGCAGCATCCTTACCAGCTTCTGTGGCCTGATTGAAGCTATGTGAGGGTTCTGCTCTCCAGAAGTAATCATCTTCGTTGCTGCAGGGTCTCATTTATTCTTTGGCTCATCTATATCTCTTGGTGTCACCATTGCCATAGGATGCCAACTTGTGCTTTGAGTTCTTATGTTAAGTTGCACAAAGTTCCACCCCTCCCCACCCAAAACCCAAGCTCACTATTTGTGATCAAGTTCATGCTATTAGCACCCATACTGAATTCCAACAAGAGACCCAAAGGAGTATTCCCAAGCCATTAGAGAGACACTGTCCTTTGAGCAAGGGGTTGCAGCTTTAGAAGTAATGTCCATCTAGGATGGTGCTATTATTACTAGGTTACCATTAAGCTGTATTTTAAGTTATGCCAAAGTGACTATTTGATCAGCTTTCTGAAGGCTACCCAGAAGACATTCCTTACATGCCAGCTCAAGCTTTTACCTTCAGCTTCATCATTGAATCCTGACTCATTTTGTCACCTCTTGCCTCTGGGACATCATCAATGCCAATGAGTTTAGCTTTGTATCTTACACCATCACCTTTGAATCTGGCCAAGAGAGATTTATCTGTCTTTTCTGGCCCTGGAGACAGAGAAAGGTTTTTTTGGGGTTTTTTTGTTTGTTTGTTTTTTTAAAAAGTCCATGTTGTGGTTTTGAGAGCTTTTTTTTAATATATATAAAAAAATACATCATCATATTAGTACATATTAAAACTATCCCTTGAGTATAACTGAATAATAACCTTAGTCCTTCCAGTAGTGCATGCACTGCAAGGTAGTTACTCCTTTAAGGTTGCAAGATTCTGTAAGAAGACTGTCTCAGTTCAAAGAGTGGAGCCTAATGCTTAATATTCGTCGACTTCAAGAACAATCATTTGCCACATAAAAGACTAAGATATTTATAGACAACAGCCAAGTAAATACAAGTGCTAAGCAAGAACATCAAGCAAAGTGGTACTTCCCATGGCCACATAGGATCTTCAGTAAGCCTTTCAGATGTTGGCCTCTAGTTCTGGCATAGTCAGATCTCTTCTCAGCATGCAAGAATCACCTAGTCCCTGTGCTAGAACTTTCTATCAGCACCATCATTTCTACAAGTCCTGGTACTCCCATCCCTATAATCACTTGGTATTTTAGCTATATTTGCTATTTCCACTGTTCCCACTACTTCTCAGAACTGCTTGGTTTCCTTCTCTGCATGCTCAACATACTCAGTGTGTGCCTAGGTATGTACCTCTGAGGTAATTACATTTACATGACCTAATCTGTCAAAAAACACACCTATTATCTGATCCTACAATAATTCTCATGAAAGGAGTTTTCTAGCTTCTCTGGACTAGAATCTGTATCCGTGTCCAGCATGTCACTCCCTCACTAGAGGGAGTGGAAGAAGTGAGTTCAGGTTCAGACTGACAGCTACTGGGATGGTCCTGGTCTGGTCACCTCCTCAGTAAGCTTTTATTTAACAAGTTGCCAAAAGCCTGGAGAAATAACTCATTTGCTGAGCCTGACAAGTGGAACTAAGAGCTTCAGAACTTAAAGCTAGAAAAAAAAAACACCTTTCAAGCTAAAACCCTACCTTCTGGTTAGATTTATTTTACTAGCTCATTTATTCGCTCTTCCAGTCAGCTTGAAACCTCAGAATTATTTCTACTATGGTGTGAGAGTGATCTTAGTTTTAGGCAAGTGCAAGAGATTAAGGAGACTGACTAAAGGAAGTGTTCAAGAAGTAAGTATTCCTTACCTTTCTTTTTTTCCTTCTTTGAAGGTTGTGCTTTCAGTGGAGCCTGTTGCTCAGGCTGGCTGTTGATAGTAGTAGTTTCAGCTTTAGTAGACATGATGAGATGGTGGTCAGCTATGCTTGCTGTAGTTTTTAAAAAATCCAAATAACAATCAGTAGGCAGGCATAAGAATATTTATTCTTCAAGGTAAAATGTTATTAGACCTGTTAGTCCAATTTTTTCTGCTGAACACTGAAGCCCACCAATGCCTGAAGATATACTCTCTAGGAGCTGAGCTTTAGGACATTCTGCCCAGCTCCATGCTGGAAAGAAAAAACAGCAACCTCAAGGCACAGTCCTGCCTGTCAGTGACCCTACTTCCTCAGTTTAGTTGGCAGAGCTACACCCAGCTCTAGTGTTATACAGCCACAGCAAGTATCTGACTCTGAAGTAAAGTTAAGGGGCAATAAATAAATAACCTAGGAAGGAGCAAATATACACAAGCAATACCTCACTTTGTCAACTGTAAAGTGGTAGAACTCCAGATGGACAGTTGTCATCTTTACACTTCAGTCATCCCTCCATTATTGCCATCTGCCTCCATCCCATGGCGGCCAGACCACTTATTTGCATAGACCCAGACAGCCACAAAACCCAGAGGCATGGGGAAGACGGTGTGGTGGGTTGTCCTTGGCTGGATGCCAGGTGCCCACCAAGCTACTCTATCACTCTCCCTCCTCAGCTAGACAAGGGGGGAATACAACAAAAGACTCACGGGTTGAGATAAGGACAGGGAGAGATCACTCACCAGTTACCATCGCAGGCAAAATAGATTCAACTCAAGGAAATTAATTTATTACCAATCAAATCAGAGTAGGGTAATGAGAAATAAAACAATCTTAAAACACCTCCCCCCCCACCCCTCCCTTCTTCCCAGGCTCAACTTCACTCCCAATTTCTCTCCCTCCTCCCCTTGAGCAGCACAGGGGGATGGGGAATGGAGGGTACAGTCAGTTCATCACACGTTGTCTCTGCCACTCCTTCCTCCTCACATTCTTCCCCTGCTCCAGCATGGGGTCCCTCCCACAGGAGAGAGTTCTCCATGAACTGCTCCAGCATGAGTCCTTTCCACAGGGTGCAGTCCTTCAGGAACAGACTGCTCCAGTGTGGGTCCCCCATGGGGTCACAAGTCCTGCCAGCAAACCTGCTCCAGCATGGGCTCCTCTCTCCACAGGGTCACAGGTCCTGCCCGGAGCCTGCTCCAGCACAGGATTCCCACGGGTCACAGCCTCCATCAGGCACATCCACCTGCTCCAGCATGGGGTCCTCCACAGGCTGCAGGTGGATATCTGCTCCACCTTTAACCTCCATGGGCTGCAGGGGGACAACCTGCCTCACCATGGTCTTCACCACAGGCTGCAGGGGAATCTGCTCCAGCACCTGGAGCACCTCCTCCCCCTCCTTCTTCACTGACTTTGGTGTCTACAGAGTTATTTCTCCCACATGTTCACACTCCTCTCTTCCAGCTGCTGTTGCACAGCAGTTGTTTTCTCCCTTCTTAAGCATGTTATCCCAGAGGCGCTACCACTGTCACTGATGGGCTTGGCCTTGGTCAGCAGCAGGCCCATGTTGGAGCCAGCTGGTATTGGCTCTATCAGACATAGGGGAAGCTTCTAGCAGCTTCTCACAGAAGCCATCCCTGTAGTGCCACTGCCACCACCCCCCCCTTGCCACTCAAGCCCAATACATTCCACCCCTCGCCTCTGTGAATCACATATTTAAGAATTATCATTAAAATCCACATTCATCACACAATCTACACAAACTTCACTCACATCAACAAAAAGAATTCCCCCCACAACAACAACAAAAAAAAAAGATAACATCATCACAACACCACCTAAAGCAGACGATTTACACACAAACCACCCCTTGTCCCTTCACCAAAATTACAACAACCAAAGTTCGCCATGATCATTCCACTCTTCACTCTCTAGCTGTGTTCAGCCCATGTTTTGCCTGTTACCTCTCCCAATTACTATCCTTATCTTGAATTCCTCATGCCCCAGGTTGGGCACCATAAAGAACTTTGGTGGGTTGACCCTGGCTGGATGCCAGGTACCCACCAAATCTGCTCTATCACTCCCTTTCCTCAGCTGGACAGGGGAGAGAAGATATAATGAAAAGCTTGTGGATCAAGATAAGGACAGGGAGATCACTCACCCATTACTGGCACAGGCAAAACAGACTCAACTTGGGGGAATTAAAATAAATTTATTGCCAATCCAAATCAGATTAGGGTATTGGCTTTTACAACAGTGGGATGTTCTTTGGCAACTATAACCTATTGTGGAGGGATGGGATCCACCTAAGAGGGGCAGGGGAATCTTTGGCAGCAGGCTGGCCAACTTGGTGAGGCAGGCTTTAAACTGAAGGACTCGGGGGGAGGGGCCCAAAGGAGCAATGTTTATGCCTGTGCATCCAACTGGGGAGTAAGCCAGGCCAACCTGAGCAGAGACAAATGTTCCTTAGCTGCCTCCCAAGATAAGAACCAAAAGGCCGACCACCCTAAGGGTGTGTATGGCTACGATGGATCCTCCTGCACCCCTCCAGGGAAACCTGCGGACTAAGCTACCTCTCTGAAATGCCTGTACACCAACGCACACAGCATGGGGAATAAACAGGAAGAACTAGAGATCTGTGTGCGCTCGCAGGGCCATGATCTCATAGCAATTACAGAGACATGGTGGGACAGCTCGCATGACTGGAATGCTGTCATGGATGGGTATGTACTTTTCAGGAAGGACAGGCCAGCAAGGCGAGGTGGTGGAGTTGCTCTCTATGTGAGAGAGCAACTGGAGTGTATCGAGCTCTGCCTAGGGGAGGATGAAGGACGAGTCGAGAGCTTATGGGTAAGGATTAAGGGACAGGCTAACATGGGGGACACTGTTGTGGGTGTATACTCCAGGCCACCTGATCAGGAAGAGGAAGTCGATGAGGCCTTCCACAGGCAGCTGAAAGTAGCCACACAATCACAGGCCCTGGTTCTCATGGGGGACTTCAACCACCCCGATATCTGTTGGAGGGACGACACAGCTAGGCACGCACAGTCCAGGAGGTTCCTGCAGAACATCATTGATGACAACTTTCTGACACAGGTGGTGGAGGAGGCAACGAGGAGAGGGGTGCTGCTGGACCTCATACTAACAAAGAAGGTCTGGATGGGGATGTGAAGGTTGGGGATAGCCTTGGCTGCAGTGACCATGAGATGGTGGAGTTCAGGATCCTGCGTGGAGGAAGCAGGGCACTAAGCAGGATTACAACCCTGGACTTCAGGAGAGCTAACTTTGCCCTCTTCAAGGACCTGCTTGGAGGAATCCCGTGGGTTAGGGCTCTAGAAGGTAGGGGAGCCCAAGAAAGCTGGTCAATATTCAAGCATCACTTCCTCCAAGCTCAAGAGCAGTGCATCCCCAGGAGTAAGAAATCAGGTAAGGGAGGCATACGGAAAAAGGGGCAGGCCACATGGGAGGAATACAGGAAAGCTGTCAGGGTATGCAGGGATGCTACAAGGAAGGCTAAGGTCCACCTGGAATTTAATCTGGCAAGGGACATCAAGGGCAATAGGAAGGGCTTTTTCAAATACATCGGTAACAAACAGAAGACTAGGGAAAATGTGGGCCCTCTGCTGAATGAGGTGGGTGCCCTGGTCACAAAGGATGCAGAGAAGGCAGAGTTACTGAATGCCTTCTTTGCTTTGGTCTTTACCGCCAAGGCTGGCCCCCAGGAATCCCAGACCCTGGAGGTAGGAGAGGAAGCCTGGAGAAAGGATGGCCTTCCTTTGGTCAAGGAGGATCGGGCTAGAGATCACTTGGGCAAACTGGACACCCACAAATCCATGGGCCCTGATGGGATGCACCCACGAGTGCTGAGGGAGCTGGCAGAGGTCATTGCCAAGCCACTCTCCATCATCTTTGAAAAATCATGGAGAACAGGAGAGGTGCCTGAGGACTGGAGGAAAGCCAATGTCACTCCAGTCTTCAAGAAGGGCAAGAAGGAGGACCCAGGAAACTACAGGCCAGTCAGCCTCACCTCCATCCCTGGAAAGGTGATGGAGCAGCTCATTCTGGAGGCCATCTCCAAGCATGTAGGAGAAAAGAAGGTGATCAGGAGTAGTCAGCATGGATTCACCAAGGGGAAATCATGCTTGACCAATCTGATAGCCTTCTACGATGGCATGACTGGCTGGGTGGATGAGGAGAGCAGTGGATGTTGTCTACCTGGACTTCAGCAAGGCGTTTGACACTGTCTCCCACAATATCCTCATAGGTCAGCTCAGGAAGTGTGGGCTAGACGAGTGGACAGTGAGGTGGATTGAGAACTGGCTGAATGGCAGAGCTCAGAGGGTGGTGATCAGTGGTGCAGAGTCTAGTTGGAGGCCTGTGGCTAGTTGTGTCCCCCAGGGGTCATTACTAGGGCCAGTCTTGTTCAATTTATTCATCAATGACCTTGATGAAGGGACAGTGTACCCTCAGCAAGGGCAGAGAGGAACCTCATGGGGGTCAACATGGGCAAGTGCAGGGTCCTGCACCTGTGGAGGAATAACCCCATGCACCGGGACAGGTTAGGGGTTGACCTCCTGGAAAGTAGCTCTGCTGAGAAGGACCTGGGAGTCCTGGTAGACAACAAATTCACCATGAGCCAGCAATGTGCCCTTGCAGCCAGGAAGGCCAATGGCATCCTGGGGTGCATTAGGAAGAGTGTGGCCAGCAGGTCAAGGGAGGTTATCCTCCCCCTCTACTCTGCCCTAGTGAGGCCCCATCTGGAGTCCTGTGTCCAGTTCTGGGCTCCCCAGTTCAAGAAAGATGAGGAACTACTGGAGAGAGTCCAGCGGAGGGCTACGAAGATGATAAGGGGAGTGGAGCATCTCTCCTATGGGGGAAGGCTGAGGGAGCTGGGGCTGTTCAGCCTGAGGAAGAGAAGACTGAGAGGGGACCTCATCAATGCTTATAAATATCTCAAGGGCAGGTGTCAAGGGGATGGGGCCAGACTCTTTTCAGTGGTGCCCAGCGACAGGAGAAGGGGCAACAGGCACAAACTGGAACACAGGAAGTTCTGTCTGAACATGAGGAAAAACTTCTCCACTGTGAGGGTGACAGAGCACTGGAACAGGCTGCCCAGGGAGGTTGTGGAGTCTCCTTCTCTGGAGATATTCAAAACCCGCCTGGACGCAGTCCTGTGCAACCTGCTCTAGGTGACCCTGCTCTGGCAGGGGGTTTGGACTAGATGATCTCCAGAGGTCCCTTCCAACCCCTACCATTCTGTGATCTGAGGTCTGGCACAGCTCATCTCACCTGGTGAGAGCTCACAGTACATGACAGTTATTTATCATACCTTTGGAGAACTTAATATCTTTGAGAATTGTGTCTCTAGAGCAAGAGAATTAGCTGCTAAGCTAAGAATGCAAGGATAGATAAAGGCTGCCTTAATACAAGTTCATATTTTAAATAACTACTTTTTGACATCCTAGTTAAGCCACTAGACTAGCACAAAATCAGGCTTTACTTTATGATTTCCCTGGGGCAGGGAGCAACATTATGTAGCTCAAGCTAGCAGTAATCTGGTTTGCTTGGGGTATGAGAGAGTCTTAGCCACAACTAAATTTGGATTCTATGCTTTAGACCCAAGTTACAACTGTGCTACAGTGCAAGGTGTTTATCACACTTAAGTTTGGCTTTTCTTAATGGAAAGTGCTGGTGTGGTCTACATGCAAGTAGACTAAAGTGAAGTTGAAATCTTCTGTTCACAGTTCTTGCTTGGAGGCTTCCTTTTGCAGTACTCAGTCCCTTAGTCTTCCCTTAGAAGAGTTCTAATCTCTTGTTGCTTTACTCCTGCAGTCTGACTATTACACTTGACTTCTGAGTTCATCTGAAAAGAGCCAGCCAGCAGTGTGGCAGGGTTAGAGATGCATGTGCTTTCATGCAGGGACAGTCATACTGGCATAGTGAAGAGCAAGATCATTCCCACAGAAACTATGTCAGACTTAAGTGATGCCTTTTGAATCTTCTCCATGTAGGTAAGTCCATTGCTATCACCACAGCTTAATTACTCGCTATACAATTGTATGGCCCATTTTAACTACTATGCTAAATGCACTATTTCAAAAGTCCTTAGACTACAGATTTCTGTATATTGCTACCCTGGGAGAAGTGCCTCAAACTCTTTCCTGTATCAGTAGATACACACCACATTACACTCACCCACTTTTCAATCTACTCCAGAAAGGGCTTCTTAAGAGGCCACTAGTAGAAACTCCCTCCTTTCCTATAGGAACTATCCTGTGAACAATGATTACTAATCACTCCTTAAGGGAAGGCCATTTCAGGCCCTCAACACATACATAGGCATTGAAGTATGAGCTGTTGCCTACTATCTCAAGTCAGGCAACTCTCCATTCAAGCATTGTACTTAGTTTCCACACATCTACCCTGGGAAAGTCAGTCTTAAGACTTTGGGCATACTGCACTCTTGGTGTCTTCTCTGAACTCCCTACAAGGAGAGCTGTTTTAAGTGACAAGACATCCTTGAAATACCTGTTTCTTAGCAAGAATTGAAGCACATGCCAAACGATTTTGTTGGATAACATTTAGTTTCCCTCAAGAGATGCTTTCACAATTATCCCTTATTTGAGCAAGGGGTGGCAACACAGTAGCTACCCTTAATGATTAGGTTTTTTTGTCCTGTGCACAGGGGATTGAGAAACTTTATGGCTATAGTCTGTCATAGGATTTAAAGACTGGACGATATTCTTCACCCAACAGACAGGCTTTTTTCCCCCCTCAGCAGACAAAGATAATTACCTTAATGTTGATGAAAGGCTGCCTGAGAAGACATTAGGGACACTGAAAAAAGTCAGAGACAAGACAGAAACTAAACATCTGCTCAGCACTAATACTTTGTCCTTTTCACAGCCCATGCTCCTCCTTTGTCCCTTGATACTGCAAATGCATGATTCAGCTTAAAGAGTTATTGCATGTAAATGTTAACCTCAAATTAGAATCTGAGAGGCCCAGAGAGGACAAGAGAAGTTTTTACTGCCAAGTGCAACATGGCCTGTTAAGATGAAATAGTAACCGGAAGCACAGCGATAGTTCAAGTGCTGAACATGCTTCTAAGGCAGATTGTTCCCTCCCCCACCTTCTTGAAGAGTTAATTCAAGTTCTTCTTGTTAGAAGGTTGTATCAGGACCTGCACAATATATCCTTAGAAATATCTCTAGCCATCAAGTTCTTGACAGAAGAGCTGTTTTCAGAAGGCTGGTAGACAAGCTGTCCACTTGAGTGAATTCAACACTTCATTTTTTTTCAGGCTGAAGAAATAGACTAAAGGCTAACAGCAATACGTACAATGACTAGCAAGAGTCAAAGTTGTAAAACCAGATACATTTACCAATAATGGACAATCTTGACTAGCAGGATTCTACCCACATTAGAAGTACAATAGTGCATTTGTGTGAGCCCCTGTATGACTGACATTTGCATCTAACAAATCCCTATGTGTATAACCAGCTATCACATTTTCTGCCTAGTTCCTGCTGCAATGGTAGTGCCCCAAGTAGCCTTGGGAAGCACTAGGCATGCATTAATGAGTCAGAAACATGAATGTGCTATTCAGACTTTTACCTTTTAAACAGGGTCATTCATGCTGCGGAGTCAAATAAAATATAAGTGTTGTTTCATTACTAGAACACCAGTTGCTCTAGCATCTGACAGTGTCAGAGTTCAAGTTAAATAAGCCTCCTGTAACATGACACAAGATTACATGATTTAGATGGAAAATTCCAGCTGCTTGCTCTGATGCAAGCACTACCATTAGTCTCCTCTATGAAAATAATGAAATTAGTCTGTTAAGAACTAGCATAGTCAGTGACCAATACATATGAAAGACTAGCCTTACCTACAGGTAGGGTTATATCTGATAAATATTGTTCAGACTAATACATAACAAGTACCTGCTTGAAGACAAGTGGTAGAAGAGTTCATAGCTTGGGAGCTGTTCCCCTCCAGTTTATGCCATGTCTGGAATGCAAGAACAGCATCACTTGCCAGAAAGTTGACCAAATACAGGCTCTTATTCTGCCACATCTAACCCAAGCCCCTGTGGTTAGTCTTGTAAGAGAGACAACTGAAAAGGATGTTGATTGAGCTTCACTTGTCAGGTAAGGTATCTATCATTCCCTCAATCAGTAAGATCTAGATTAATGATGCTCCCACCACTCCATTTCTCCTGTGATTCCTTGATAGCAGGGAAACAAAGATCAGTGTTTTTAACCCAAGTTAAAAAAAACCCCACAAAACCACCCAAAAAACCAAAAAGAAACATTCAGCTGTCCCATTTAGGCCATAGGTAGTTAGAAATCCAATTTGTGGTCAAGAGATCACTTGCTTGGTATCATGGCCTTAGTCAAGCCAGACACTTGGCCTGTTGGCCAGAGTATTTCCAGATTAACAGGATTTTACTTCAAGGAGCTACCCCTACTTCTTTCATGCAACTTCCTTTAAGCCCTGTTTGATGTCCTCTCACCTAGAAGAGTATGGATCAATACTTTGCAGAGGTATTAAGGCAGCCTTATGCCGAGGGCTTCCTCTGCCAACAGGAATACCCTTTTGGAATAAGCTACAGCTGTACTTACATATTGGAGAATAGGGCACATCATCCAGCTGTCTTGATTGTATACAGCCAGTAATGAGAAACAGGGAATGGTGACATTCATCTACTTAACAGGATAGGAGTGTGGTAATAGACACCTCAGGGAATACCTCCTTCATGCTGCTCCCTTCCCCCTAGTACCTTCTGTGAAGTATATAGAGATTTTATTACTCTAACTAGTCATGTCAGCTACAGTTGTTGGCATGTGTCCTGGTTTAGGCTGGGACAGAGCTAATTTTGTCCCCAGCAGCTACTGTGTTTTGGATTTAGTGTGTGAAGCATGGTGATAGTACACTGATGATGTTGGTTGCTGCTAAACATTCAAGGACATTTTGCAGTTTCCCAGGTTTTGCTAATGTGCAGGTGCAAAAACTTGGGAGGGGTATAGCCAGTACAGTTGATCCAAAGTGGCCAGAGAGAGTATTCCATACCATAGACATCATGCCTGATATAAGTGAGGGTTACCCAGTGGGCCAGTCCCTTTCTTTTTCCCTTTTTTCATTTGTTTGGCTGTTCATTCCCTTGCTTGCTCTCTAGAACTTGCTGTTCTGGGATAGCTGCTGGGGAATATTCTTGTTCTCCAACTGCTGCTCAGGACAAGCTGTATCAGTCATCAGGTGGTGAGAAATTGTGCATCGTTCATTTTATATATTCTATTATCCTTATATATTATCATTATTAATATATTGGTATCTTTTCCTTCGCTATCCTGGTGAACTGTTCTTATCTCAACCTGCGAGTTTTCCTTTCTCTCCAATTCTCCTCCCCACCCCACTGGGGGGGGGGGGGGTGGGGGGGGGGGGGGTGGTGGAAGTGAGCAAGTAACTGAGTACCACACAGCCACTATCCGGAGTTAAACCATGACAGCATGTACCATTGCTGGTACAGGATCATGCCTGTGAACCACTACCCAGACATCTTACCATTTCAGTCTATTTGCCAACTGCTATTTCATCAGTTAAACAAAACAGCATTACAATCAGTGCATCAGTCTCCAAGAAGTAGTTTGGTTTTTAGCAAGAACATAGCAGTTTAAACTAAGTTCCTAAAAGTGCTTTCTGCACACTTGAATCACTGGAATTACAGCCAAGTGAACATCACTAAGTTAACAGCTGGAACTGAACAGATCACTCAGTTCAAGTGGTGCAATTTACCATTGTACTATGCTTTTGAACACATCATTACTGATGATATTAGTTACTTCTCAACCCAGCTACCACAGTAGCTCTATTTTGGATCCCCTCCCTTATCATGGGAATCAATACAGCTGTTGCAGGACTATTAGAACAGAGGTCTCAGGAGAAGTCATGACTAGTTTAAACAAGCTGGTATGATATAAATTAGCAACTATTGCCCTCTGCTTACTTTTAAGGAAGAAAGTGAAGTGCTCTTCATGTGCTATTGCTATCTGGTTTTCTGAAGACTTCATCTCAAGCTGAAGGGAACTAGCACTATCATAGTCCATTTGATAAACAAGAGTTATTCTTCAACCAGGCACTTCAGTATCCAAAGTTAGACTAGCTAGGTGTCTGGATGCTATCTCAAGTTATGAGTTCTTCAGAAATAATGCAGCATCTTGCAACAAGTCTTGTTAGCAGTCTTTCCAACCTCTGTTCAGCATTTAACATACCAACCTATTAGTTCATTTATCAGATTAAGAAACCCATTCACTCTTAGCACCAGCAATACCAGCATCTTAACTCCAGATTCTTCTTTTAAAGAGATTGATAGATACTCTAGTATTCTCTTTCTTGTTAGAGAGCTCTTTGGTTGGTAATAGTCTTATGCTTAGATTATATAGTTTGATATGAAGAAACTTCTAGTGGATAATCTGTCTTTCAGAAAGACAGTATGCTTTGCAATTTGCTAAGGGGCCACTCCTCTATACCACTCACTCCAGTCCTGAAGCCCTATAAGTCAGTGGCTCCTGAGCCAGAGTTCAGTTGTCTGTTGTAGCTATTGCTCAGGAAAGTATCACCTGCCTACTCACAGGATGAGGAATCTCAGGCCATGTGCCTGCAGTGCCTACCACTCAGTCTTCTGTCAATACTACCTGTTGAGACTCACTGGATATACCAAGCAACCTGGAAGCAAAGTAGTTGTTAATCAAGGCAGCTAGTGTTTACTCAGATGCAAGTTAGAGTTTGAACTAGACAACAGCTCAAACACTTCACTTCCAACTGTACTCCTAACTCCCTCCTGCCTAGAACTGTTTCTGATCTTCTTACTGGTTAGTACAAAGGACTCTTGCCAATAGCCATGCTTTCCACCCCCTCTTCCTCAGAGAGGGAACTTGACACATATTGAAGCTGTTATCATAGGCTATTTCCACTGCATGCTGTTAACTCTTCAGTGCTGGCAGAGTTATCCCTCCTTGCAGTTTGGGTGTGTGCAAGCTGTACTAAGATTACATGTGTTCTACATAGCCTATGCTGAACTCTAAGTGTTCTCTACACCTGTTCACAAATGTATCTGCATGAGAAACAGGCTTTTGCTGTATTATTCTTTGAGTTGACCCAACTTAAAACCATATAGTCATTACCAGTGTCAAAGTACTTAGTTTGCTTATCCAGAAGGTGCTTACCCAGCCTGATGATACCATGAGCAGCCAGAAGCCTATCCTTAAACATTTGTTTCAGCAGTATTTGAAGAACCCTCTACCTAGCCCCCAGCTACTTGCTAGCCTCTGGTTACATAAGCTGTTATAGCAGTCATTGGTCATAAGAGTCACTCCTTACTGTTTAACACCTTAGTTAGGTAGTATCAAGCATACTGCTTAACACAAGGGTTACTCTTGCCTTCATTAGTCATTACCAAGGGCCCCAGCTCTCCCTTGTATATGCAGCAAGAAAGGCAATGAATAACTAAAGAGGCAAATCTAAAAAGGAGGTACAGAAATATCTATACCAGATGTAAAAAAAAAAAAAAAATCTAACCATGATTTTCAGAGCTCCACTGCAGCTTCTTCAGTAGCTGTCCTACTGAACAGCTAGTCAAGTTTCAAGGATTACTCTTCCGCAGTAAGTTTCCCTATAGGTAACTGTAGTTACATGTTTGTTATGTACATTACAGGAAGTTTACATTATTGCTCCTAAATCCAGACTCTGAAGTAATCCTGACCAGGCTCCCTCTAACTTTCCACCTCTGATGGGCTTGATATATTATGTGGATGTCCCCATCCATCAGAAGCATGCAAGGACAAGCATCAGCCTTCCATCCTGCTCTAGAGTTTACCTTCCATCAGCCAGGCTAGCAGCTGTTTGCAGCTTGATCTGCTGTTCAAGCTACTAGAAAGCTACTTCTTACTCAGTGACCCCTGTGCCCTCCCCTTTAAAGCACAAATAACCCTGTTTTGAGGGAACACAGAAGATAGTCTGTGAGGTAGAAATGCAAGTTGCAATATTAACAGTACATCCTTAGTGTTCCCAACTTGTCCTGTCCCTTCCTAGGAAGGAAGTCTCATCCATAAGTGTTTTAGCCATAGGGCAGGCATATTAGAGTTCTCATAGGTTGTGTGCCACATCAGCATTAAGAGCACAGTATACTTTGCTAGAGGAGCCAGTTCCTAGCTGACATTGTCATGAAGGTTCCTGAATGCCAAGGTAAAGGTCAATTATCCTGTCTCTGACCTACTTGTCCTCTTCAAGAGATAATCCTCATCAAGCAATTCACTTATCTTATTGCTTAAGGATGCAACATGAACTAACAGAGCAACAAGAAATTCAGCTCCAAAGCCAATAGTCTGTCCTTAAATAGCCCTGTAATGTCCAAGCTTTGAGGTGATACGCATCAGCTATGAAGCTTTATTAGAAGCTTTTAAAAACCCCAGAGATAGTTGGGAATAAAGGTCTGCAGGGCATTTCACAGAACCAGAATGGTAGGGGTTGGAAGGGACCTCTGGAGATCATCTAGTCCAACCCCCCTGCCAGAGCAGGGTCACCTAGAGCAGGCTGCACAGGACTGCATCCAGGCAGGTTTTGAATATCTCCAGAAAAGGAGACTCCACAACCTCCCTGGGCAGCCTGTTCCAGTGCTCTGTCACCCTCACAGTAAAGAAGTTTTTCCTCACATTCAGATGGAACTTCCTGTGTTCCAGTTTGTGCCTGTTGCCCCTTGTCCTGTCACTGGGCACCACTGAAAAGAGTCTGGCCCCATCCTCTTGACACCCGCCCTTGAGATATTTATAAGCATTGATGAGGTCCCCTCTCAGTCTTCTCTTCCTCAGGCTAAACAGCCCCAGCTCCCTCAGCCTTTCCCCATAGGAGAGATGCTCCAGTCCCCTAATCATCTTCGTAGCCCTCCGCTGGACTCTCTCCAGTAGTTCCTCATCTTTCTTGAACTGGGGAGCCCAGAACTGGATGCAGTACTCCAGATGGGGCCTCACTAGGGCAGAGTAGAGGGGAAGGATAACCTCCCTTGACCTGCTGGCCACACTCTTCTTAATGCACCCCAGGATGCCATTGGCCTTCCTGGCAGCAAGGGCACATTGCTGGCCCATGGTGAATTTGTCATCCACCAGGACTCCCAGGTCCTTCTCAGCAGAGCTGCTTTCCAGGAGGTCAACCCCTAACCTGTCCCAGTGCATGGGGTTGTTCCTCCCCAGGTGCAGGACCCTACACTTGCCCACATTGAAACTCATGAGGTTCCTGTCTGCCCAGCACTCCAGCCTATCCAGGTCTCGCTGAACGGCAGCACAGCCTTCTGGTGTGTCAGCCAGTCCTCCCAGTTTTGTATCATCAGCAAACTTGCTGAGGGTACACTCTGTCCCTTCATCCAGGTCACTGATGAACAAATTGAACAAGACTGGCCCCAGTAACAACCCCTGGGGGACACCACTAGCCACAGGCCTCCAGCTAGACTCTGCACCACTGATCACCACCCTCTGAGCTCTGCCATTCAGCCAGTTCTCAATCCACCTCACCATCCACTCGTCCAGCCCACACTTCCTGAGCTTGTCTATGAGGATGTTGTGGGAGACAGTGTCAAAAGCCCTGCTGAAGTCCAGGTAGACAACATCCACTGCTCTCCCCTCATCCACCCAGCCAGTCATGCCATCGTAGAAGGCTATCAGATTGGTCAAGCATGATTTCCCCTTGGTGAATCCATGCTGACTACTCCTGATCACCTTCTTTTCTTCTACATGCTTGGAGATGGCCTCCAGAATGAGCTGCTCCATCACCTTTCCAGGGATGGAGGTGAGGCTGACTGGCCTGTAGTTTCCTGGGTCCTCCTTCTTGAAGACTGGAGTGACACTGGCTTTCCTCCAGTCCTCAGGCACCTCTCCCGTTCTCCATGATTTTTCAAAGATGATGGAGAATGGCTTGGCAATGACCTCTGCCAGCTCCCTCAGCACACGTGCTTGAGAATGAAGTGTCTCACCCACTTCATAGCATTTGCAAGGCACATCTTTTCAGCAGAGGGGAAACTGGAATGCTCTATGTCCCCATCAAGCAGGGCTGATGTGAATTGGCTGGAAGATGCTTTGTTCAGCACTCAGCTGCCCAGCTTATATAAACAAGCTAATCCTGTTGAAACTGGTACCTCTTGTTTATTGACTAGGCCTGCCACTATGCTTCATCCAGCTTCTTTATAACCCTGAGACCCTTGAACCCAGATACAGCCTCAAAACCAGGTTCCTAAAGTCAGTTTGTTTTGTCAGTTACAGTACTTAAACACCTTATTCTATTTGATCCCTCTAACATAACTCCAAGTTATATTTCTGTGGAGTCCATGCTGAAGCAGGGGAGTAGTGGCTTATTCTTGGTTATGTTTCACAGCAGAAGCTGATTAGAATTCCTACTCTGAAGTTTTCCAGGGATGGGGGGGGTGGGAGTGTCTTTATTCTACTAGTAATCCTTTAGTCTACATGCAAGGACTAGTTTTTTTTCTCCAAAATCCTTGCAGATTACAAGGTACCTTTGTAAGAGACTGAGGGGCTGAAAGAGTTAATGTCTCTAACACTCAACAAAGAAGGACCTTGAAGAAACTGAGAAGTTGAAAGAGTCATTGTCTCAAACACTGGACAAAGGAGGACCTGGTGTGAAGGATGTTACCACGCTAACAAGATAAGGTGCAGCTGGAAGGGAGGATCTTGCAGAGGCAGGATAGCACTTTTCTGGGCCTTATCTTGAGTAATTGCTTAAAAGACAAACAAGCCTGAGACAGCATCCCCCCTGCATCTCTGACGGGGGGGGGGGGGGGGGGGGACAGCAGCACCAAAATCACTACCCTCAAACCCCCCCAACTCATTTTGAGAAGGTTCGAGAACAACAGACTACACATGCGAAGTAATTAGCATATGCAGTGGGACTAGTCAATAAATAGCGCAACTCAGAGGGGCTGGGTGCATGCACCCACCATCCGATGGAACTGGATCAGAGTCATTGCTGGAGCCTAGGGTGGTGATCTTTCCTTTATCTTTTCTCTGTCTCTATCTTTTAATTTAGCCCAAGAGTATCCCACTCAGAGTGAGTCATCCAGGACAGCCCTCTCAGGACATTATATACTCCTTTAGACATAAACCGTTGACCAAGTCTGGGACTAGGATTGGACCCAGCCACACCTAGACTCCTCTCTGAGAAGGAGTTTAGAAAGCAAGGGGGTCCTTTCCAAACCTCATGACTCAATGGGAGTGTCTCCCTGACCACTGACCCCCATTGGCTGGACCAACACTGGACTGATGATCTCTCTCCCCCCTTCTCTCTTCCTTTTTACTGAAAAGCAGGATTAGCAATTAGTGAACTTACTGTTATTCAATGACAACTTGTACGCCCAGATATCGAATGCATAAATTGTGTGCCTGAATTGTGAACCTTAGCACCATTTGTGCTCAATTCCAACAAAGTAGATTGGCAAACCTGAGCCACTCCTCCCTCTTCTCTGCCACTGTTCATTTATGACCCATAGCTGGGATACAGCATCACTGCTGGCAGAAAGTTGGGTCGTGACAACCTTCATGCTATTTCTTCATCATTTCTCTTGACAGAATCTAGCCAGCAAGCAGGATTTGTACCATCAGTACTATTTCCAGAAGCTGGCTCTCTCTGGATGTGAAATTTATTGCTTCATTGTCCAAGCAACTTCTTGCTTCTGAAGCACTCACATATTGCTAGCCTTGCTGAATAAAGTCCACAAGCATTCCCAAGAACTGGGTTAACCCAGCAGGCTGCACAAACATCCTAGCAGTGTAAAGGTCACCAGGAGAAAAGAAAAAAAGACTGTAGGTTTGGCAACAATCAATACTCAGTTACTACAGCATATTCTGTGCTTTTATTTACTTTATATCTCAAAATGTCATTTTTATCCAAAACATCCTGTCCAGACACCAGCCCTTGACACTAAGTACATTTATTTGCCTTTACACAGAGAAAAATCAAAGAGCTCTTATGTCACCCTTTGTATCTATCATATTCACCTGTTTAGAGTGCTGCTTTTCATATCTGCTCATGAAGTAAAGGCCTTAAGCAAGAACTATATCCATAGCTGCTACTGGTCTGTAGCGTCCAATAATAGGGTTATGCAGGCACTTTGACAAGTAATACTCTTCTCAATGAGAAAGTGGGTTATGTACTGCAGATGTATAGAGATACTTAGAAACACAGCAGAAGGCACACATTAGAATGTATAACCATCTCTACCCTCACAAGAGGAAGCTGATGCCGTATTTTTGGCATTTGGCCCATCCTTCCAACTGATAGTGTTGGACACAACTGCTGGTGCTCAGCCAATAGCTTTGTTTGAAGTAAAAGCACAATAGACAAGAAGTATCATAAGTCACAGGACTATCAGAGTAGTGCTCATCATTCTCCCAGTCTCCCGTGAGAAGCACAAAAGACCCTGTTAGATTCTTCTCAGGAGAATCAGACTTGAAGCACCTGGCATTCACACCACTTTGCTAGCTTAGGAAGGTTCAGGGTAGACTTCATGACATGGAATAAAGCCTCTGTTTTGATGGTTCACCTGACATTCACTTAGCACTCACATACTCCTTAGTATTTCTACCACTTGGTTCTCCTCCAACTCTAGTGAGTTACTATTAATAGAAATTTCTGCTTTAGACTTGACTGTGTCCTTGGACCATTCAGGGAATTTTGGAAGCCCAATTATGCCTCAAGAACAGTTCTGTTGGATGTGACTGCAGTGATTCTTTAAACATATATGGTGGATTACTCCCTCAGACAATCCCCTTCTCAGCTGAAGGGATTGCCTTTGGTATCTGATTTGCCCCTCTGATTAGCCACCTACTGCCTCACCCATCTCCTGGGAGGTCCTATAATCACCTAATGGAAACTGATCTGAAGACCTACTAGCATTATAACTGCCAACAGGTCACTATCAGACACCAAGACATGTTATCAATTTACTAGTGCCTGATAAGTCTTCACAGCCAGCTAGAATACATAGCTTCATAATTGCTTCTAATTGAATCTGCATCTCTATTTTGCCTACCTACACAGGAGTTCCCATCCCTAAGCATGCCTATACCCATTCCTCAGCATACAATAGGCAAATCTAAGCCTGCATGCTCTCAGAGTTGATCCATTTTGGACAGTCTTGTTTGTGGAAATTACAGAAGACTGAGGCAGAAATTATAGCCTTTTAAGGCAAACTAGCTTCATTAAGAGGGAAACAATTCCTTCTCCCAAGTTAATCCTACCTTACCAGTGGATTTACATGCTTCCCTAGTAAGTACTCAAGTAACCAGCCTCAGCTTATCCAAGGGGTAGAAGCTCTGCTTTTGAGAAGTCTAGCTGTATTAGCAACACCTGCTTTTATCTTACTGCTCAGAGTACAGGCACTACCCCAACATAAGTGTTGTCATATGATGACCATTAGACTTGAAGTCTCACCAAATGAGTATTTTTTCTGACAAGATAGAAGACTCATTTCCTGTTAATTCTGGACATCTTTTACTTATTTATTACAGACACAAGTAGCATCCTGAGATTCACCAGCAGGTAGAGGAGTGCCCAGCAAGGATGCTCTATCCAAAACCAAAAACCCACCCCTGCTTCACAGCATCCTAACCTTTCACCTCCTTCCTGCTACTTGAGAGATTCTTTCATCTCAGTTATTTATGTGAGATTTTGTGCTTATATACACGTATTTTTTCATGTCTTGATCCCCTCCTCTCCACACACACAAAAGTGAAAACGCACATTTAATTTGCTTTGCGCTCAAGCTTCCTCAGGGCGCCGGCCCTGCTAGAGCCCAGAGCAGGATACAGGCAGCTTCCACCCCGTCTCAGCCGGGACACGCTCCCCCACAGCCCGGCTCAGGCAGCGCCGAGCTTCCCGCACGCCGCGGCACGGCCGAGCCCAAGTGCTCCTGGCACCCTCCTCCCACCCCTCCGCACTGCCAGCACCACAATCTCGCCGGCTTTCGGTGGAAAAGCACAACCCCACCTACACCTTTTGCCCGGGGCTACGGCAAGATGCGAGTAGACGAGACAGGCTGAGCCTCGGCCTGGCCGCGGGTGGAGACCCGCCCGGCACCCCCTCTTTGTTAGCGTCCACCACCACTCCAGGGGACCAGTGGCCGGGGCAGCCCCACCACAAGCACCGACTGTCACATGTACTTAGAGAAAAAAAGCTCTCCCTTTTCCCCCAGTGACAGCCCCCCACATGCTTTGCGGGAGCCGAGCCCCGCTCGCAAAGCTACCTACACGCTAGATCCGTACCGCTCCATGCATGATCCGATGACTGCAGCCGATAGCCTGGCTAGGACCGGGGGCCCGGTTAAATATTCAGTTGTACTCTCGCCTTCAGATTAGTTAGCCACTCACAGCGAGAGATATGGTTTTAATCAAATGCTGGCAGCTGAGAACGACCCAGGAATGTGCTATGATGTTTTTGCTGCTTGGTTTTGGCTACTCCCCCTCAACGTGTCGGTGCTCACAAGCTTAACCCCTTGCGAGCCGCCGCTTTGGCCCCTGCTGCGGGGGTGGGGGGGAGCTGGGGCCCGGGACTGCCCCCTCCCAGGAGGGGCTCGGAGTCCCCTGGAGGGCATGACGGGAGGGGAGTGGGGTGGGAGACCGCGGGACCCTGTGGGGGCACGGAAACATGTGGCGCCCACAGTTTGCAGGGCACAGGTATTTATGCTTCTTAGGCAGCAATGGGCCCGAAACGCTCTTCTAGAAAATGGGTCCCCTCATATGTCTGTATAAACGTGGGTGCAGTGTTAAAAAGTCCAAGTCTAAACCAACAGCATGTGGGTTTGTTTTTTCAAAAACACCAAAACCAAAATACCACCCTCTCCCCTCCAAATCTGTGGCTAGCTGAACCAAAATATTGGGTCAGTGCAATTCAGTTTCTGGGTCACATCCAGACCTGACCTTTGTACTTCCCACTCATCTTTATTCAAACATCTATCATGTTGTGTTTCCCAGTGCAGTACAGCTGTTTTCCAACTTGTATGAAAGAGCCTCTGATAAAAAAAAAATCACATTTTTGTCCTTGTATCAGAGCTTCTTATTTTTTTTTCAAGGCTGTAAACTTTTCTGTTCAAAACTATGATATTGCCCTCTACAGCAATACCCAATTTAAAAAGAGAAAAAAGCGCAATATTTCCCCTGCAGTTTTAATATATTTGTTTGATATTTCTAAGTGTTTTGGAAGAGGGAAATATTTAATACAAAATGATTTTACTACCAGGGAGTTCAGGGCTCAAAACTGGTGGATGCATTTGGTCATCATCCACATACAAAGCTACCAAATGATACGATACTTTCCTTGATATGGTGTGGTACTCTTTTTATGACTGACCACTCAGGCCTGGAATAGCAAAAGTGATAGGAGTCCTGTGCCTGAGGTGACTAAAAGCTAGTAGCTGTGTCTCACTTGCCTGTATCTGACTTTCATTTCAGAAGTGCTAATTTTAACCAAAAAGGACTCATGAGGGACGTGTTTTTTTATACACTAGCCTAGTGTTCATGGAAGGAAGTGCATGCTACATAAGTAAAGAGGCATTTGCTACAATTAACAGGTTGCTGGCTACACACATGTTGGTATTTGCAGGATTAGATCTGAATTCTTTGGGACACTGTTGTATTCATGCTTAACAATTTTGGTTTTGTACAGCTTGCACTGCACTGTACATTGTTTTGAACACCTTGCGCTTAGAGACCTACCAGCAGGGCTGGAGCTTCTTGGTGCTGGGGCAGTATATATTTTAAAGAATAATACTTTGCTCAGCATGCTTTGTGGAAGTGAGTTACACAGACTGCCTAACATGAAGGATGAGATTGTGCCTAGTTTAAATATGGTGCAGTAGCAAAGTAACTTCTATGCTTGGTGCTGGCATAAGCAGGATTAACATTTGTGCTTTGCCTAACACAAAACCTAGGCACATTTCACTGAAATACCTTGACTAGTCGCACTAATGGTTACAAATATGATTTATACTATTTGTTGTTAAATTTGAAAGAGATGAAAATGCTTTTCATTTGCCAATAGAGAGCAGTTTAAGAGCCCTTTTGAGGTGCAATGAAATTACATCTATTACAGAAATGCCAAGAGGTCCTTCACTATCTACCAGCACTTGGGACATCACTAATAATCTCACAGAAAAACTTTTTTACTGATAAATGGTTAATAACTAACTGGAAAAAATTAGTTTTCTTAGAGAATAAAATGTCTCAAGCCTTGAAGGACTGCGCTATCTATTTTGTAATTCAACTTAAAACAGCTCCCCTGATGTCCCACATTGTTGAGCTAAATGCTAAAATTCAGATGTTGTGTAATAGGATCGCCTTCTGAACGTGGGAGGAATCCATGCAGAAAGCCTCACAGGAATTCAGTTATTTCATCTATACTGCACTGCAGGACTTAAAGGGCATGCTTTACACTTTATGAAAAGTAAAAGGATGTTTATTTTGCTACAGTAAAACCAAAATCAAATGGACAATGGCTGTTATGACTTTAAGCCTGACTATTAAAAGATTATAGCAGAGAGTGCTATGTTTTCCAGGATGATGACTTTTTTTTCTCATATTTGTTGTGTCTGATCTTACTATTGCTAGCATAGGTTCAGTGCCCTACCCAAGGTATTTTGTTTTAAGTTAACTGCTTATTATACAGAACAGTATCAGTCTCAGCACTTCCCAAACACAAGCCATTTTTCAGCAGGTCTAAAATTATCTTGAAGTTGTAGCTGGAAACCTTCACCTCAGTGAGTTTTTCTATCGCTTTTCCAGACACTAACTCTGCCCAAACCACAGTATGTCATTAGGATCACTGGGATTCCAGTCTGGGTGGAAACTGGGGTAGCAGCGTGAAATAAAAACACCAAAGTGCAGAGACCTTCGGAAGACATCAACTTTAACTTTAGAAACATGAGTGCTTTGAAGGTGGTATCAATAACAGTTTGTGAAAAATCTGCTTGCAGCAAAGCAATGTGGTAGCTAATCCTGTGATGGCTTGCTCAAGAATGCATGGTTTATCATTAAAGTAATTTTTTAAGATTTTATTGGAATGTGCTTCCACAGTGGTGTCGCTGCCTTTGTGGGCTTTACTATGTGTGTGTCATCTTGTCCATAATTAAACTTTTCACTGACAGACCTGGGACTTTTTTGTTTTTAAACCTCCCACTTTGAATGCTGGAATTTTATTTGAACTTTAAATACTGCCTTGGAATTTGCCATAAGGTAAACTGTCTGCTCCTGGAAGCTTCCCTGCACTGCTACAGATGTTGTAGACACACAATAAGTGACTGAATGTAAGAGGAGTTACAAACTGTGTCTTAGTGTTAAAAAAAGGCTGACAGGAATGAAGTAGTTGTTCAGATGCTCAGGCTGTCCCTAGAGAATTCTCACTTTGGAATATATGGAAATTAAAATTAATGGAAAACTGGCCTAGAAAGTACATTTTCAGTGAAGCTTCACTGCTGTCAACTGAGAGAAGGCAAAATATGTCAAAGGAAACATGAAGGAAGAATTTGTACTTCAGCCTTTGGACTTCTCAGCCAAGTTTCTCATGTGACTTGGACTTACTGACCACTTCTTTTTATAAATTCAGTTAAAGATAAAGTCCACTGAATATCTGAAGCAAAAAAGCATCCTTGCTATTTTAAAAATCTTAAATTACAATATATGGTTCATTTTAGTATAGCTCTAGGCATATCTCTGGGAAATGCAGTCCACAGGTAACAGCCTTGGTACCCAAATGCTGTATCATCAGCAGACCTCAAACCTGTCTTGAAAATAGTTTCTCCTAGAATCAAGAATAGACTTGAATAATTATTTAATCCAAGGCATGTTTGTTGAGGCCCAAGTTTGGGCATCTCAGGCTTAGACTGCCACAGGGATTTAAACTGGTGATATGTTCAACCATTTAGAAGTGATTGAGCAAGAGAAGTGTAAGAGCCATTGCCCCTCAGCCAAGGTACAACAGCACTCTCAGTCTGTGCCTTAACCAGCTGCAATGCAAGGTAAAAACAATTATTTTAAATTGCCTTCAGTGGTATTTTCTAACAATTTAAGCTAACCTCTCTCAGCTGATGACTGCTAATATTTGGCTGAGAAAGGATGACTTCCCATAATACTTTACCCTCTGTCATGCTTCAGGCAGGGATATTTTGGGAGAAGATGGTGAATTTTAGGACCGGAAGCTCATGCATTGCTATTATAGCTCTGTGGTTCTCTAGCCCTGAGGTTCTACCCATCCGATGTGGTCACCAGCACAATGCAGGCTTCCAAAACAAGAGAGACATTGTGGGGCTGTTCAGCATTTTTTGATATATCTCCTCTCGTCTGCAGCAATAGTTTGCCTCAGGCCTGTCTGTGGATATGTGCCAGCATGGAGGGTAGGCATGCTCTTACGTCATACAATGTAGTCACAGTGTGCAGCTTACACAGTGCCTCTGTTCCTAGCACGGCTGTGCTTGGCTCAATAGCCAGTTGAAGCAGTAGTGACATTTCCGTCACTGAAACCCAGTGCTTGGTCACTGGTATAGTCAATCAGGACCATGAATTCATCTGAGCAAAAAATATGCTGGTAGGCAATATCATCTCATTTGAAAGAGTACACTGCCCCCACTCACATTAAATAAATAAACACAATATTTTGTTTGGCAACCCTCAAGATGAAGAAAGGCCAATATCCAAGCCATGTTCTCTGACTGTGAGGCTACTCTGTAAAAGGTGGGAGGCGACCACTGTCTGTCTTGAAGGAAGAGTGGCTAGTATCTGTGGCCCAGATGACAGTGCATGTGTATACAGGAAGGGATTTTGGCCGTGGTGCACTTCTTCCTTGGAGAAGTGCTATGTCCAGAAGAGAGGGAGCATTTCAGACGCATCCCTCTTGCCAGTGTTTCATGTTGGCTGGCTGTAGTTCCCTCTGTGCGCATTTGTATTGGGTCTGGCTGGGATGGAGTTAGTTTTCCCCATAGCAGCCCTCATAGTGCTGTGCTTTGTATTGGTAGCTAGAAAGGTGTTGATAACACACCAGTGTTTTGGCTACTGCTGAGCAGTGCTCGCACAGCATCAAGGCTGTCTCTCTAACATTCCCCCCCCACCCCCAAAGGCCAGTAGGCTGGGGGTGGGCAAGGTCTTGGGAGGGGACATAGTCAGGACAGCTGACCCAAACTCACCAAAGGGATATTCCATACTATATGACATCTGCTCAGCAAGAAAAGCTAATAGAAAGGAGGAGGGGAGGGGGGGCATTCGTTATTATGACATTTGTCTTCTGGAGCAACTGGTACACGTACTGAAGCCCTACTTCCCGGGAAGTGGCTGGACATCACCTGTTGATGGGAAGTAGAGAACAAATTTTTTGTTTTACCTTTGCTTCCGTGTGCGCCTTTGCTTTTGCTTTATTAAACTGCCTTTATCTTGACCCATGAGTTCTTTTCCATCTTATTTTCTCTCCCTCGTCCTGCTGAGGAAGGGAGTGATAGAGCAGCTTGGTGGGCACCTGGTGTCCAGCCAAGATCAACCCACCACAGCGTTATATGTTCTGGCTCTGTTTTTTGAGTCCACAGCTGGCGCCTGACTTTTGGGCTTCATAATATTTAGCATCCAAACATGTGAGCCTCTTCTGAGGTCTGACCCATCATTCCTAACTTGTACAGATTGTTAACTGGAGTTTGACAGTTGATCTGCTTAGCTGTGTTTGCAAATTCTGCTAAAAATGCCTTGATGTTTTAGGTGTCTAAATAGCTTTATAAACCTAGTCTTACTCCTTTCAGTTAATTAAAACCTGTCTTTGGCGCGCTGTACAATTCCCTGCCTATATGTATTAACATGAAATCTTGTCCTTAACCCTTGTGATCTGTAAAGTGAAGTTTGCATAAATTACACATTGTAGATGATTTAGATCTAAGCAAATCCAGAAGAATGTATTAAAACCCACAGAGTCTTATTTGATGTAACATAATCAGGTGTAGACATCCTTGCTAATATGGTTTCTATTGCATTTTCAAAGATTGGCTCTGTGGTTATAAAGTAGATTGAGCAGAAGGGAATCTGAGATAATATAACTTTATCTGCAATTCTAAGAATTAAGCCTCACCTTTGAATTTGGCCAAATAAATGAGTATGCAAATAAGGAGCCCAAAAAGTATAAACTAGTGCCTGAAAGGTGTCAGGTATATCTACTTGAGATTGTGACATTAACTTTGTGTTTAGCTAGGAAATAGTCAGAGCCAGGAAACAACACTGTTGGGATCAGTCATCCAGGAGAAGAAACACACACGGTTCTTTCTTCTACTGTCTGTAGAGAAGCTGCTTTGGTTACAGCCTTTCTGTGTTCATGTACTTTCAGAAATCTTCCTCAAATGGTGTTTACTATGTAGATTAAGTCATTCTGATTTAGTGGATCCTAGAGCAGTATATTGCTCTAGAGGGCCAGCCCTGGCATATTTATGTAACAAGACTCAAAAGGAAGTATAAATACTTTCCAAAAACATTTTTGGATGAAAATATGCAATGTAGTCCTGTAGGGAGTTTTGATTTAAACAGGTTGTTTATCTGCTCATCTTCTTTCTCTTATCCCATGTACCTTGTACTTCTAAGTTAGAAACACATACTATAACATAGTGGAGTAAATTTTGGTTATTTTCTGTGGAGCTCCAATTCCATCCAAACATAGAACATAACATTTGTATTTTTTATTCACAGACCTCTTCATAGGTAAATTGCTTTTATTGCCTGAACTTTAGATAGAGTAGGGTTCAGAGGTGTAGTTTATGCTACAGAGTAACTTCACATTCAAAGTGCAGACACATCTCACATCAGTGACAAGTGCACATTTGGAGACCATCTGCACTGACCCATCTCTTCCCTTGTATGTGTCGTTTCATTTATTCTAAAATTTAAAATTTTTTTTTAATAATATTTTGGTCAAGTTGACCCATCCTTACTGCCACCTAGAAATTTTTATATTTCACCCAGAGTTAATATTTTTGTTTTCAGTTTACAGAAAAGGACATAGAGGATCATTATGCAAACTCCTATTGCATGTTCCTGACCTATACCAGAAAACTGAGGCTCAGCTTTGTCATGCTTTGCCTATGAGGGAAAAACAGTGATCCTTGTTGTTCTTTTAATTGATATTAATTTTACAGGAGCCCATCTGGGCCCTGAAGGTCCAGGCTCGACAATACTGGGTATAGAAGACAAGAAACAGAAATAGTTCAATACGATTGTAGAGGAGCGATACTGGATGTGGTTTGTCTCGACATTGCCATCCTGCCACCACCCCCACCCACCCCCGGCGGCCAAAGGCGCGAAAAGAGGAGAAAACGGCGCGAAACAGGAGGCGGCTTTAAGGGGACAGCACGCCTGGCACGAGCCGCACTTACGCGGTCGCGGTCTGTGCATGAGCAGGAGGGGGAGCCCCTATAAAAGGAAGCACGTGGGCGCTCTGGCGGTGCGGTTTTTCTTTCCCTTCCCTGCCTCCTGCCATCCTTGTGCCTCTCCCAGACCCCGGCCTCGATGAAGCTTATGGCGATTAAGGACCTCAGACGGAGTCAGCGGAACATCATTGGACTCGGAGTGGTGGTAGCTAGTTTTCCTCCCTTTCTCCAACTCTTTCCCTCTAACTTTTCCCCTCTATCCCTCTCCTATTCCCTGCTTTTCTCCCCTGTTTGTTGCAAATAAAATCAAAAGGTTGTACGATATCTGACTGGTTTTGGTGTCTTAATCTCGTCCCTGGGATTGTAATGCAGCCTCCCTGATATTGGATTGGGACATTTTAATTGGTGTCACGGACAGGATCCCTTGAGATGAGTGTTGTACAACCTTATGGCGTGCTGAGTGATTGTGTGTGAATGAGATGTACAAATAAGTACGAAGCGAGTGCGGAGTTCTGATCTGTGGTTCTGCCCTCCCGTGAGGGAAGCAGCCAGAGATGAACGAAGCGTAAGGAAGGAGTAAATGTTGAGACCTTTATGTTAAAATTTGTATACTAGTTTATGGTTTGGCCTCCTGAGGGCGTATAGGGGAGACTTGGATTTTACGGTGTGACCCCCTCAGGACGATATCCCCTTTGTAGGCCATTTTTATTTTTTGTAGTAGACTACAGTTTGGCCTCCTGGGAGTGTATAGGGGAAATTTGGGTTCTTTAAGGTTTGGCCCTCCCGGGACGAACTCCCCTTTGTAGGACATGGCCGCCCAGAAGGCAGGCAATTTCTGTGAAGAAACAGAGAAACTATATGATTTCTTGGAAACATACCGCTCTCGCCCCCAGGATGAGATTGGGCACGGGACCATTGGTTCCAGCTGCAAAGTGTTATAGACCGAATAGTGGTCTTGCATAAAGAAGCTAGGGTTAAGAAGGGAAAAGGGAAAGCTATTGTTTGCGCTGTGCTAGGAGCATGCTTGGCGGCTGCGGTGGAGGACAGGAAGCGGGCGCCTTGTCAGGCGGAGGCTGTGGTCGCCTCGCTGCAAGCGGCGATAATGCCGCTGCAAGAACAATTACAGGAGACCAGACGGGCACTGGAGGAAGAGAAGCGCCAAAATCTAATATTGAAAGAGGAGCTGAGAATTCAGCTTCTGAAGGAAGCAGACACCCTCGCTGAGACGGAGGTGTTGCTGGAGGAAAAAGGGGTACGCCAAATTTACCCTCAGAGGGATTTAAAAAGACTAAAAGAGGCTGCAGACGACCCCCCCATATGTGCCCACTGGTCAAAACAGAATATATGAGGATAACAGCGATGACCGCCCCCAAGTTGTCACGAAAGAAATTCCCTTTACTGCCACCGAATTGGCTAAACTGCGAAAAGATTTTGCTAGGATGGCAAGAGAGTCCGAAACTGAATATGTGTGGAGGCTATCTCCGTCGGGAGGGGACGGGATCATGCTATCGGAAAAGGAGGCAGAGGGATATTGGGGCCCCGGTGTCTTCCTCACAACGGGCGATCGCCGAGCTCCATGGTCTCTGACTCAGAGGGCTGCATATTGGGCAGGGGGGTTGAACCCATTAGAAAGAGGGGATCCCCTAGCTATAACGGGCTCAGTTGATCAGTTATTGGAAAGGGTACAGAAGGCGGCTTGCCTACAAATGATGTATGATCGGGAACTCAAGCCGAACCTTAGCTCCCCGATGCTGCTGCCAGTAGACCCTGAGCGAATGACGCCCTTAATACGGGGACTCCCTGAAACCCATCGGAATCCAATTGCAGGGGAGGATTCAAAATGTGCCTTGTGAAAGACGAATTGCGGCTGCCCTAGAGGGGATGGTAACTCCTGAGCAGCGGCGGTAGGGGAGAAAGGTATGGACCTAGGGAGAGATAGCCCAGGAATTAATAAACTATGGGAGAAAATATGGGCCCGTAGGTCGGACTTATCAAAGAGCAGAAGCTAGGGCCGTGCAGGCAGCGGAGCTGGCAAATAAATCGCTGGCGTTTTCTGGAAGAAGCCCTGAGTTAACCAAAAAGGAAAGACCCCTAACTCGACAGGGGCTGTGGCAAGAGGGGTTGCAAAAGGGAGTGCCCTGAGACTTGATGGATGGGCTCCCAACTAAAAAGCTAGAGCTCCTGGTACAGAGGTGGTCCAGACAGGGACCCCTGCCCTGACCGAACTCGCCTTCCGTGCCAGCATTAAACATGGGGGGGGGGGGGGGTTCAAGGAGAACGAGAGGGTGGTGGGAAACTACATCCTCCGCCCCCTCAGGGTGAGGGAGGAGGTGGAGGGTGGATGCATATTAGACAACTCACCTGCAATAATAAGGAAGATTTATTAATTACTGTTGCAGTGGGGCCGAAGAAAAAGCCCGTAACCTTTTTAATTGACACAGGGGCCCAAATTACAGCGCTAAAACAAAGTGAGGTGGAACAGTGTGGTATTTCGATCCCGTCCTAAATGCCCTGGGGAAAACCCAAACCGTGCCTATAACCCCGGTAACATTATGGTTGCCAGGAGAAGAGCGCCCTGTGGACACCATGGCAGCGGTGGGGCCCTTCCAAATGAACCTCCTAGGTATAGACGTCCTGAAGGGGAAGCAATGGCGGGATACCCAGGGAAATTCGTGGTCATTCGGTGTCCCCCAGGTTAGGCGGCTAACCGGAGATTTTGGTGCGGCAGTGCGCCTGCTGCAAGCGGCGCCTCCTCTCCCCGCTTCCCGACTAACAAATGTAAAACCTTATCCGTTACTCTTGGGAGCGAGGGAGGGCATCGTGCCCGAATTGAAGGACCTAAAAACCCAAGGAGTCGTAATCCCGGCACAGTCCCCTTTCGGTTCCCCTGTATGGCCGGTCCGAGGGCCATGTGGAAGGTGGAGACTAGCTGTGGATTGTCAGAGGCTAAGTAGCAATACAGGCCTGCTGCTAGCTTCAAGGGAGGCTGAACGAACCATTCAAAAGCAACCTATAGCTCTCCGAGGCCCATTTAAAGTAACCAAGGCAGTCCTAGTGGGAACCCCACCCCCTGACGGGGTGGCTCGGAGAGCCTCTGTGCAAGGGTGGTGCGCCCAGATAGAGCACTATTGTGACATTTTCTCCGTGTCCGAAGGAGCCACCAAAATATTAAACATACAAGACAAAGTAGACTTAAACAAAGGAACCCCCAACTTCCCCCTGTAATAATACAGGTAGCTCCCCCATTTTCAGAGCAAGTGCTTGGTGCATGGTTCACAGATGCCTCGTCAAAGCAGGAAGGGAAAGGTTTAAATATACGTGGAGAGCAAAAGGTGCCAGTGGGAAAGTCCACAGAATCCACACTAAATGGATTATTCCCTCCTTCTGACCCGAGGAGCGAGTTTGTTTCTGTTTTGTTTCAGGGACGAAGACCTGACCAAAAAATGCACGTTTTTATTGATCATCCTAGTTCAGGAATGCATCCATGAAGGTGACGAAAAACCACTCCCTTTACCTTCCCTCAACCCATACAACCCCTTCGAGAACAACGAATTTGTGTTGTTGGCGAAAGCAGTAAGCCAAACCTTCAATTTAAGCCATTGCTGGGTTTGCGGAGGACCTCTAGGGTTATCAAGTTGGCCATGGACATCCACACCCCTTGTCCCAGACCAGATTGTAAGCAACTGTAGTGAAACCGCAAACGACACATGGGACGACAGTGAGACACGGCCAATTCATTTTCCAAGTATGGGGGAATATTGTCTAAACTGCACTCAGGAGGGAGGGATCGAAGTGGGGAAAAGTAAATGTCGGTGGACACTCACTCGTAAGGTAATCAATAAACACAGGGATATTTACGCATGGATGTGGCTCGATGAAACCGGGCGCAATCAGGGATTTGAGGGGTATTGGTCAAACAAAAATGAAACCTTAAGTATCCCACGATCCGATCATCACCCTTACGAACAAACTTGCGAATGGAAAGGCAGCTCTGGCGCTTGGTATTGCACTGGCCGCATAAATGATCGCCCAACCTCATTTTTCAGCCCCCTAGGTGACAGAGGCACAACTTATTTTCAGTTTCCAAAAAGAGCCAATGGACCATTTGCTCAGGGCGTCAGAGCTAAAAAGGGGCATTATTGGATCTGCGGGCATACTGCATACAAATTTTTACCCGCGGGGTGGTCAGGAATTTGTTATATAGGAATTATCAGACCTCTATTTTTCCTCTTACCAGAGATAGGCGGACCTCGGTTGGGAATAAGACTATACGATAACCTGGGAGACAGAGGTATTGCCTGTAAGACGTGATCAATTAAGGTAGATTTGGGTGGGACACAAAAATGGGGGGGACAATGAATGGCCCCCTGAACGAATAATCCAATATTACGGACCTGCAACTTGGAATCCCAATGAGCCGATATCAGGGGCAAGAGAACCAATTTATAATTTAAATCGGATAATCAGGTTACAAGCAGCCCTAGAAATTATCACTAACAAAACTGCTGATGCAATAGACCTCTTGACCCGGCAGTCCCAACAGATGCGCACGGCAATCCTTCAACACTGCAGGGTTTTAGATTATTTGTTAGCTGAGGAGGGAGGGGTGTGTGGAAAACTGAACATCTCCAACTGTTGTCTGGAGATAGATGACGTGGGCGAAGTGGTTCTCCAGCTAACCAAAGACATCAGAAGAATAGCCCACGTCCCCGTCCAAACCTGGAACAGTTGGAGCGGCGACTTGTGGTCTTGGTTACCAGGCGCGCCATGGGTAAAACAGTTGTTATTGTATTTAATGTTCATGGTTGCTGCTTTAATGTTTTTACCTTGTGTGATCCCTTGCTTTGTTCAATTAATCCGACATGTTGTATCTAATATGCGCTTTATTCCTACTACCTCACCTGATGGCATAAAAGAGATCCGTGCCATTCACCAGCCACAGCCAACAGCAGTGGCTATTATTTGAACCCTCTCATACTTACCAGTTGTTCTATGTTTGAAACCCTCTTGTTAACTTAATTTTCCAAGTTTGTTCTGTAAAGTTAAATGTTGTTAAAGTTGTTCGAGAACGAGCTTGCATTGAGTAACATCTTTGTTTAATCCCTGTTAAAACACTTTTCTACCCGAACCCATATTGGTCCCTTTTCTTTCCCCTTCCCACAATTTCCCTCTACCCCTGTCCCCAATTCCATCTCCTCTCCGCGTTTTCCTTCTTTCTCTTTCTCTCTCTCTCTCCTGCCACCACGCTGCAATGTCGAGCCACGGGGTGGTGTAGAGGACCGATACTGGATGTGGTTTGTCTCGACATTGCCATCCTGCCACCACCACCACCACCCACCCCCGGCGGCCAAAGGCGCGAAAAGAGGAGAAAACAGTGCGAAACAGGAGGCGGCTTTAAGGGGACAGCACGCCTGGCACGAGCCGCACGTACGCGGTCGTGGTCTGTGCATGAGCAGGAGGGGGAGCCCCTATAAAAGGAAGCACGTGGGCGCTCTGGCGGTGCGGTTTTTCTTTCCCTTCCCTGCCTCCTGCCATCCTTGTGCCTCTCCCAGACCCCGGCCTCGATGAAGCTTATGGCGATTAAGGACCTCAGACGGAGTCAGCGGAACATCATTGGACTCAGAGTGGTGGTAGCTAGTTTTCCTCCCTTTCTCCAACTCTTTCCCTCTAACTTTTCCCCTCTATCCCTCTCCTATTCCCTGCTTTTCTCCCCTGTTTGTTGCAAATAAAATCAAAAGGTTGTACGATATCTGACTGGTTTTGGTGTCTTAATCTCGTCCCTGGGATCGTAACGCAACCTCCCCGATATTGGATCGGGACAACGATCACTGTCAAATATGCAGGCTCCACAGCCTCATTACACTAGGTCACCTCATTCTCCCCTTTTTGTAGGTTGAAACTCTGAAAAGAACAGGCCTTTTATGACTTGTCTTCAAGGCACTGAGCTTTAACAGCCTAAGATGATTCCTGTTTCATTTGAGATGTTTTCATCTTAGACACCTGAGGTCTTGGAGCTTTGGCACTCCCTTTGTGGCTTTGACCATGTCAGTTTGCCTTTGCTTTACTCAGACTGGTAGGAAAGTTGGGACAAAGCCATTTTGTGAGTTCAAACTAAATAAAGTTTGTAGGGTACTTGTAAGATCAGCATCAGGATATGACTCTTCTTAGACTTTGCTCATTCCTCTAGACTTCCTGTTTGCTAAAGGTTTTTTCATAAAAAGCTTCCTCTTGCTGCTTTTCGGAGTTTGATATTTTTACATGTCAAATTAGATTTTGTGCTTCCCTTTGTCATAACTGATATAAAACACTGTTAAGACATTTGCAATGTCATAAAATGATTATGATTTGACAAATCTGAGAACACTCAAATTTGATCACCTCTCCCCAGCTGTAGCATTCCAGTAGCCTGGAAGATAAGAACACACTGTTGTTATTAGGAGACAAATGGTTTGTAAAATGGATTCAGGATTTTCCTAGTAAATGCAAGTTACTAGACTACTACTTTATGAAATAAATTTGGATTGCTGATAAACAGTGTAAAATATTAGAGAAACGTGGAACAAATTCATCTACATAAATCTGACTGTAAAAACGTATGAGGTTTAACACAATTTACTTGTGCTTGGGAAAATGATTACCGCATATAATGTAGCTCATGCTGAGGAAGTGACACTATAGACTATAAACTACTATATCAATGCTCTCTCTACAGTGTATGGCACTAAATACTCAGAAGACAGCTTTGTTTTGTATAACTTGGCCTAGAGGTAAATACAAAGATCATGGTAGACTTATTTTCTGTACTAATAGCCACAGAATTCCTCACAAAAAAGTTTGCTGGCAAGAAGCCTCACTTTCCTTAACCCCCTTCCCATACTTGCTTCAATTTGAGCTGACAGAAGTTATATTTTTTAAGAGGGGGCATCTATCCAATTTCTGTCACATCCCATCATGCAGCAGTATATAAAACTGATTTGCTAGTATGAGAGGCCCTCTTTTTCTTTAGGGCACCTTTGTTTAAAATATAAATTAATGAAATAGCCCAGGAACAATCCCTGTGTTATAAGTGGTAAAAATGTGTCTTCTTTTTATTTCAGTTTTCTATTACAAATGTTCCTTTAAGGGTTACTATAGCAATGCAAGCTGCTATTGAGACTGTAAACATTAATGATGACTTGGAAGTTGACACCCTGCAAAAACATTTCAGTCATTCTAAGTAAGACTTCCAACAGCACTGCCATAATATGCAACTCCTACCGAGAACAGCAGGATTCAGAGTTTTTTAAGAAAATAGTCTATATACTAGACAGCAAAACTGCAATGAAGGGAAAATAATATACTCTAATTTTGCAACAAACCAAAATTCCCATTTCAGTATATTCTGATGCCATATTCATTATATTTTGGGAGGTCTGTCAGGCCACTTTTAAAGCAATATTTGCCTGCCAAGTCCAAATTGGCTCTACATCTCTCTGGAATCAAACTTTTGTTGCTATTGTTGTTGCCTTTCTTTTGCAAATGCAATAAAAATATATGCTAGGTTACATGTGACCATGGATATAATTTATCATGTAGGAAGCACAGAAACAAACCAACCACCAATCCAAACAGATGCTCATAGGATCTTTTGAGAGGGCAAAATCCAAATTTGGGCTTCACTCCAAATTTGGGAGCTTTAAAATAGAAAAGGAAAATCACAGGTTTGTGTCTTAAACACATTTTCTGATAGGTTTTCACAAATACACTTTGTAAGATAGGCTGAAGAATTCTATCTTCAGTTGCTACTTACAGGGAAGGACACTTCAGTATAATATCAATACATATATCTGTATTTAATGTTCGCTAATGCACAGCTCCTTTGGGAAGCAACAGAATAGTAGTTAACAAAGCTGAGACAAAAGGCTAATAATTTTAGGGACTCATGGCTATTTAATTTTCTCTTCCTAAAGAAATATAATATTTGGGCTTATTTTGCAGCTTATTTTAGGTATCTAGCACAAGTTGAAATTTATTTAACTAACAATTGTCAAATCAAAAAGGCACAACCCAAGACAAATTCACAAAATTTTCATCTCCCAGTAGCATTGCTTTTGTAGAGGCCAAAGATACTGGTGGTGAGCTGGATCTTTCCTGCCCTCTTCCTGTGGCACACTGCAGTCTTTGTGGCTTTTGGTCTTTTGCACCATAGGTCGTAGGCTTGTTACAGAGTGTTGGGGGGTATTTTGTGGTTTGTAGGGACCCTTCTGGACTAACGAACTCTCTTACATTGTTGTCTGTGACTGTAGGAGCCTGGACTTATGGTCCTCTCCAGTACTGTGATTCTGGAAACTTTTCATTTGCAACAGAATTGATCTCAAGGGTGGATTGTGTTCCCCTGCTAAGGTTGGTATGTGTGGATTCTTGTAAATACAGCGGCCATTAATTTTCTGACTTTCTCTGGTGTTGCACTGCTCTTTTACAAGACTCCACATAGGGGCTGTGCTGGGGAAGATCTATATCTTGATCTATAAGTCTTGAGAATGATCTAATTCATGGTGTGGCCACTTCAGCTTTTGAGGATCCCCAAATCTGGAAGGTGCAAACTGTTTAGCCTTGGATATGGGCTAAAAAATTGGACAATTTCAGATTTTAAATAACTCTATTTTTTAACCCTTTTTCAGGGACAAAGATATAAAATTTAAAAATTCAAATTCCAAAAGTAAAGAAATATAAAAATTTTGAAAACAACAAATAAATGTTTGTCTTCCACTGGTTTCTTACATTGAGCTGTCATCTGACATCAGGCCATCTGTACTGAGCCATGTACAAATACCCATGGTCCCTGCTCTCAAGATCTCGCAAAGCCAGTAGCCCAATGGGAGGTGGCCAAGGGCACAAAGAGTCTGCTGCAACAGTGTCCCATGCAGAACTCGCATTGTTTTAGTGACAGGACAGACTAAACTGCTTCCATCTGCTCATTTTTAAGCATGTCCATCTTCTACAAGGATGGAATTTCTCCATAATTTGGAGAAACCTGATAATCAGAATTTGAAAACACACAGGAAGGTAACTTGGAATCTACTGATATAGCTCCTATAAGGTATGTTGTTTAAGTATGCGGGCTGACACAGTGGTGATGATGCACATTAATGTTCCTAATGGTTGTTAGAAGGGCCACAGTAGGAATGGCTCTGTTACCTGACTGAGATATGAACTATGTCTTCAGCTGATCCTAATAGTTCCCATTTTGAACCTATATAGCCTGTGCTGGAGGCCCCCATTGCCCGTACACACCTTGTTGTGTACTGCTCCAAAGCAGGCAGCAATTGTATACCATAATGCCCTGTCTCCATCTCTCCCATGTTTCTTCCTCCTCTTTCCAACCTTCTCTAAGTATGTCCTTAAATGTTTCACAATACATTCAAACAATCTGGATACAGGACAGCACTAGCTCTTAGAAGTTATCATCTAGCTACTTACCACTTAAATCATTAGAGACTATACTGACCACACGGTCTGTTTTGAGCTTAGAAAACACATTCCATGTCTTAGCTTCCATGCTCCTCTCATAAGTGTCACAGGCTTCGTGTATTATCCTTAACAAAAAGCACCAGTAGAAAAAGATGTTTTGAAATGCAATTTTTTTAGTATTGCTATGCTTTTTAATTTTTGATGTTGGTTGAGAGCTCTTCTCTTGTTGACTGGAAAATTAATTTAACTTCTACAGGAAAAAAGTGGCCAGATAATAGTAAACTAGTAATATAAATTATGGGGAATGCATGCATCTATTTCCTTCTAGGAAAAGAGTACTCTCTGAAAGACACCTGACAAAAGCTAGCAGGTCTCTCTAGCACAGTTGTGCATTGGTATGTTTGACATTTTTCTGTAGATTTTCAGCATATTGAGGATATAGTTTGGGATTCAGTGGGGACATTGCATGGAAATACCCTCTGTACCTATTCACATTTCTACCTAACTATTTACCAGTGATAGGTGCTGTGCTGGTGATGTTGCAATTCCAAACTTATGTGACATCAAACAAATGCAAAACTATTGCAGCCTGGCTGGACCCCAGGGTCTAGTCCTGTGTTCCTGTTGGTATCACCCTGTGTGGCCCAGGTCGGCTGCGGAGTGTGGGAACCAATAATGAAAAAGAGAAAGCCCTCAGCGATAGCTGCCAGAAACTTGCCAGGGTGCTGAGTGCACCAACCAGCGCTGTAAATTCTTCCTCCCATCCTAGGAAGCTGTGTTCAAGATCAGCTTTGATACGGCACAGCCATGTAACCTTGGATCAGGCTGCTGTGAAAACAGTTGATTGTCAGAAGTCTCTGCCCTTGTGCTCTCCCGATTCTCACCTTGCTTCACCAGTCTGACTTTTTGGCTTGACTCAGACCTACCTTATCCCTACAGACATGTCCAGCAGTCAGTGGGCTGCCACTGGACCTGCTCTGTTCATCTTGTTTGGGCGTTGTTGGAATGGGCCCCTGCCGTGAGGCCATGCTCCTGCCTGCCTTGCCATCCCCTTGGCTCCCAGCTTGCCCTGCCATGCAGAGCAGCCCCACTATTGTATCTCCCTGACAAAACAGTAGGGATGTTTAAAAGTGTTATGATATTTTGATTCGCATATGTGGATCATGATTTTTTTTTTTGGCATTAGTTTCACTAACAATTCAAAATATGGCTCCCATCGCAACTCTCTAGCTACCTACTTACCGTTTTATTTTGGTAGGGACTAGACAGTTAAGCAAAGATTGAGAACTCTTGTTATAGGTGGGATAAAATGCTTCAAAAAGCCCTGTCATCTACTGCCATCCATCATCAGCAAAAAGTACCTCAGTATCCTGACAACAAGTCCTTAACACTACAGCTAAGTGTGAGGAAATCCAAGAGTAGGACTCCAACATCTCAGTATAATACTACTATAATAAGACCAGACCAGACAGAATATGTGGTACAAATTATGGACAACAAAAATGGTATACAAATGTTGTTCAGATAGGAAAGAAAAATTTCAGTTAGTATAAGGCCAACAGCAGAGGGAAAAAAGAATTAGGAGGCACAGAGAAAGCTAAAATCCGCAATACTTATGATGAGGTTTGAAAAGCCATGGAAATATGATGACAGAGGACAATACAGGACACAGGTTGTCAGAGCTGTTGTTAAGTGGTACAATAACCTAATTGTATCCCTGCAAACTAGAGTGATATAAACTGCATCCATGTCATAGGATAGCTAAATGAGCTCAAAATGGACCTGCAATTGAATTTGCCTGACATTCAAATTCAGCAAAAGTTGCAGCTTGCATGCATATTTCCATCTGGATGGTTTGTGGTGGCCAAGGATGCTGGGGCAAGCTGAACGCTGAACCTGAGCTATACTGCAGGTATGCTGGGCCAGCAGAGTCAGCTGGTGAAAGATCCTTCTTGAAAGCTGCAATTGCTGCATGTCAGCTGTGTAGTCTGTATGTCAAATACTGTGACTGGTCTCAGTCTAATTCCTAGTAGATACTCCCAAAATTTCTATCATCAGAATTATTACTAGTGAGCTGTAGTTCCAGAAGAGACGACACCACAGGAGGACCATGATGACAGCATAGCTCTCCCTGGCAAGGGGTAATGTACACTTGCAGGTTGTGCTAAAGGAGCTGAATGTATCTGCTCTGTAGATAATGCACTCTGCTGTTTGCTGCTATCATCTTGGCACTTGCAGAAGCATGAAGTACAAGCAAAAAAAAATTGTGTTTCAAAGAGTATTGGAAGACTTCATTTTATTTGCTGTCATCTTGCATGAAGTGACAAAACTGCACCAGTTCCCTTCCAACTTTCTGAAAGGGACATCCAAGTTCAGTGCAGTAAAAACATCCTGGAACCCAATCATCAACCTCTGAAAACAGGAGTTTGTAACTGAAATGGGGAACTGGGAACAGAAGTTGACAAGGGCTCCTCTGTTTTATATATACAGCACAAAGTCCAGAAGTATAAACAGAGAGTAAGAGAGGGTAGTGTGTTATCTATCTAGATAGCAATTTTACACAGTGGATCTGCCTCAGGAGCAGCCCATCTCTTGCTCTCCTGTTTACCTTTCACTTGGTTGTCAGGGTGGAAAAGCAGGGTCCTTCACTACATGGGGTAGGTGATCTCGCAGCTGCTGTAGCCTGTATTGGAAGTAACAGGAAAAGAGGAACAGGGAGTAAAGTGTCCTTCCATTTACTACCTCTATCTATTTCTTTCCAGTCTACTGACTTGAGAGAAGCACTTACACTCCTCCACTGCTGTCCAAGTCTGTAATAATTAATTCAGACAAGGGTACAAGACAAACTCTGGGGCCCCATGGCTTGTCTGCATGGAGAAGTGAAAGTCAAGTAAGACTCTGTACATTGATTTTCTGCTAAATCAGTACATAGTTGTGATGAGTGATATACTTGAATTCTTTTCAAAACCAACACCAAAAAAGTATTGCAATACCACAAAGTATTGTGAAACTATTAAACTAGCTATAATTGGGGTGAGGGGAGGCTGTGGGTAGGGGCAAGGAGGCTGTGGGTAGGGGCAAGGAGGCTTTTTTCCATTATTTCACTTGTTCCACATTATTTCCATGTTCTCAAATCATCCGATTTTGTTGTGGGACCAGAATTTGCCCTGTGGGATTCCACTATCTGTTTCTCTGGTTTCTGGGGCCCCCACCCAGAACTCCTCAGCATACCTCCCTCCTTTTCCTATCCCTTCTTCTGGGGGCCATGGATGGTACATGTGTGGCAGAACTTCTCTGTTGGGGAGCTGGAGGACCTCTGCCAGATAAGGTAATGGAGATGCATTACCTCCTGGTAGACCTTTCCTACCACATTGCTAGAGTGGAGGAGCCACATTCAAGGTCCCCCTTGAATGTCCCCCTGCCCCAGTGAGGACAGACCTCAGAATTCAGTCCAAGCCAGTTAGATCTCACTCTTACATGTGCAACTTTATGAATGTTACTGACCCTGGGAAGTGCAGAGTGACTCACATGCCACTTCCAGGACTGAGACTAAATTTGTTTCATGGAGAAGTGAAAATGGAGTAAGATAACTATGACACAGGGATATTTGTTAATAGTTCAGCACTACAGCTGTGGCAACATGGGGAACTGAGTGTTCCGAATTTCTGAATTACCTTGCTCATGAATACTTTTCTTTCCAGGAGAGTTGACTTAGACAATACTGATTGTAGACTGGCTATTTTCAGTGTGTTGCATCTCCTGTGTACTGCTGCTTTTCTGTATGGCACAAGGTGCATTACTGTCCTGGTTTAGGCCAGGATGGAGCTAGTTTTGTTTTCAGCAGCTCCTGTGTTTTGGCTTTGATGTGAGAAGAACAGTGATAGCACACTGATGTTGCTGGTTGCTGCTGAACGACCAAGGACATTTTGCTGTTTTCCAGGTTCTGCTAACGTGCAGATGCAAAACTTGGGAGGGGTAGAGACAGGATAGTTGATCCAAACTGGCCAAAGAGAGTATTCCATACCATAGACGTCATGCCCGATATAAGCGAGGGTCGGTCGGTGGGCCACTAGTTTTTTCTAGATCTTTCTTGGTCTTTTGGGCTTTTGAGGCTTTTTGAGACCCTTAACTTGCCTTAATCCTTAAGCTTCCCTTCGGGTTGTTTTTTTTGTTTCCCTATTTTTACCTTTTTGTTTTTCACTCGTTTAGCTGTTTGTTCCCTCGTCTGCTTTCCCTGGAACTTGCTGTTCTGGGATAGCTGGGGGGGGGATACCCCTGCTCCCTGCCTGCTGCTCGGGACGGGCTGTATCGGTCATCGGGTGGTGAGAAATTGTGTATCGTTTGTTTTATATATTCTATTATCCTTGTATATATTATCATTATTATCATTATTAATATATTTTCATATTTTTCCTTTGCTGTCCTGGTGAACTGTTTTTATCTCAACCCGTGAGTTTTCCTTTCTCTCCGATTCTCCTCCCCACCCCAACAGGGAGGGGGGGAGTGAGCGAGCGGCTGTGTGGTATTGGGTTACAATTTGGGGTTAAACCACGACAGGAAAAAGGATCCAAAGAATGTAACTGTATGCTTGGAAACTCATATTACTTGAAGTGACGTGATTAAGTGCAAGTATGCATGTGTTCATGTGTATGTAGAGAACTGAAAACACACAAAAAACCAGATACGAAGCTTTAACAGCTGCAGACACTCACGAACAAGGTGTGCAAGGAGAAACTACTCCAGTAGCACACAGCAGATACCGCAAAAAGAAACGACGAGTGCTCGTAGTGGGGGACTCCCTGTTAAGGGGCACTGAGGTGCCCATCTGCCGACCTGACAGGGAGGCATGAGAGGTGTGCTGCCTCCCGGGAGCCAAGGTCCAAGATGTTGCTGAGAGGGTGCCACGACTCATCAGGAGCACGGACTACTACCCGCTGCTACACTTTCATGTGGGCACAAATGACACCACAAGCCGGAACCTGGGCAAAATCAAAGAAGACTTTAAAGCCCTGGGGGAGCAAGTGAAAAATATTGGTGCCCAAGTTATCTTTTCCTCCATTTCACCAGTGGGAGGAAAGTGGGTAGCCAGAAATAGGCATATAATGCATATCAACTCCTGGCTTCGTGGCTGGTGCCCACGTGAGGGTTTTGGCTTTTATGACAATGGGATGTTCCTTGGTGACTATAACCTGTTAGGGAGGGTTGGGATCCACCTGCCTAAGAGGGGCAGGGGAATCTTTGGCAGCAGGCTGGCCAACTTGGTGAGGCAGGCTTTAAACTGAAGGACTCGGGGGGAGGGGCCCAAAGTGGCGATGCTCATGCCAGTGCATCCAACTGGGGAGTAAGCCAGGCCAACCTGAGCAGAGACAAATCTTCCCTAGCTGCCTCCCAAGATAAGAACCAAAAGGCCGACCACCCTAAGGGTGTGTATGGCTACGATGGATCCTCCTGCACCCCTCCAGGGAAACCTGCGGACTCAGCTACCTCTCTGAAATGCCTGTACACCAACGCACGCAGCATGGGGAATAAACAGGAAGAACTAGAGATCTGTGTGCGCTCGCAGGGCCATGATCTCATAGCAATTACAGAGACATGGTGGGACAGCTCGCATGACTGGAATGCTGTCATGGATGGGTATGTACTTTTCAGGAAGGACAGGCCAGCAAGGCGAGGTGGTGGAGTTGCTCTCTATGTGAGAGAGCAACTGGAGTGTATCGAGCTCTGCCTAGGGGAGGATGAAGGACGAGTCGAGAGCTTATGGGTAAGGATTAAGGGACAGGCTAACATGGGGGACACTGTTGTGGGTGTATACTCCAGGCCACCTGATCAGGAAGAGGAAGTCGATGAGGCCTTCTACAGGCAGCTGAAAGTAGCCTCACGATCACAGGCCCTGGTTCTCATGGGGGACTTCAACCACCCCGATATCTGTTGGAGGGACAACACAGCTAAGCACGCACAGTCCAGGAGGTTCCTGCAGAACATCATTGATGACAACTTTCTGACGCAGGTAGTGGAGGAGACAACAAGGAGAGGGGTGCTGCTGGACCTCATACTAACAAACAAAGAAGGTCTGGTTGGGGATGTGAAGGTTGGGGATAGCCTTGGCTGCAGTGACCATGAGATGGTGGAGTTCAGGATCCTGCGTGGAGGAAGCAGGGCACTAAGCAGGATTACAACCCTGAACTTTAGGAGAGCTAACTTTGCCCTCTTCAAGGACCTGCTTGGAGGAATCCCGTGGGTTAGGGCTCTAGAAGGTAGGGGGGCCCAAGAAAGCTGGTCAATATTCAAGCATGACTTCCTCCAAGCTCAAGAGCGGTGCATCCCCAGGAGTAAGAAATGGGGTAAGGGAGGCAGGAGACCTGCATGGATGAGCAAGGAACTACTGGCTAAACTCAAATGGAAGAAGGAAGTCCATGGAATGTGGAAAAAGGGACAGGCCGCATGGGAGGAATACAGGGACGCTGTCAGGGTATGCAGGGATGCTACAAGGAAGGCTAAGGTCCACCTCGAATTTACTCTGGCAAGGGATATCAAGGGCAATAGGAAGGGCTTTTTCAAATACATCGGTAACAAAAGGAAGACTAGGGAAAATGTGGGCCCTCTACTGAATGAGGTTGGTGCCCTGGTCACAAAGGATACTGAATGCCTTCTTTGCTTCAGTCTTTACTGCCAAGGCAGGCTGGCCCCCAGGAATCCCAGACCCTGGAGGTAAGAGAGGAAGCCTGGAGAAAGGATGACCTTCCTTTGGTCGAGGAGGATCGGGCTAGAGATCACTTGGGCAAACTGGACACCCACAAATCCATGGGCCCCAATGGGAGGCACCCACGAGTGCTGAGGGAGCTGGCAGAGGTCATTGCCAAGCCATTCTCCATCATCTTTGAAAGGTCATGGAGAACGGGAGAGGTGCCTGAGGCCTGGAGGAAAGCCAATGTCACTCCAGTCTTCAAGAAGGGCAAGAAGGAGGACCCGGGAAACTACAGGCCAGTCAGCCTCACCTCCATCCCTGGAAAGGTGATGAAGCAACTCATTCTGGAGGCCATCTCCAAGCATGTAGAAAAAAAGAAGGTGATCAGGAGTAGTCAGCATGGATTCACCAAGGGGAAATCATGCTTGACCAATCTGATAGCCTTCTACGATGGCATGACTGGCTGGGTGGATGAGGGGAGAGCAGTGGATGTTGTCTACCTGGACTTCAGCAGGGCTTTTGACACTGTCTCCCACAATATCCTCATAGACAAGCTCAGGAAGTGTGGGCTGGACGAGTGGACAGTGAGATGGATTGAGAACTGGCTGAATGGCAGAGCTCAGAGGGTAGTGATCAGTGGTGCAGAGTCTAGCTGGAGGCCTGTGGCTAGTGGTGTCCCCCAGGGGTTGTTACTGGGGCTGGTCTTGTTCAATTTATTCATCAGTGACCTGGATGAAGGGACAGAGTGTACCCTCAGCAAGTTTGCTGATGACACGAAACTGGGAGGACTGGCTGATACACCGGAAGGCTGTGCTGCCATTCAGCGAGACCTGGACAGGCTAGAGTGTTGGGCGGAGAGGAACCTCATGGGGGTCAACGCAGGCAAGTGCAGGGTCCTGCACCTCCGGAGGAACAACCCCATGCACTGGGACAGGTTAGGGGTTGACCTCCTGGAAAGCAGCTCTGCTGAGAAGGACCTGGGAGCCCTGGTGGATGACAAATTCACCATGGGCCAGCAATGTGCCCAGGAAGGCCAATGGTATCCTGGGGTGCATTAAGAAGAGTGTGGCCAGCACGTCAAGGGAGGTTATCCTCCCCCTCTACTCTGCCCTAGTGAGGCCCCATCTGGAGTACTGTGTCCACTTCTGGGCTCCCCAGTTCAAGAAAGATGAGGAACTACTGGAGAGAGTCCAGTGGAGGTCTACAAAGATGATTAGGGGACTGGAGCATCTCTCCTATGTGGAAAGGCTGAGGGAGCTGGGGCTGTTCAGCCTGAGGAAGAGAAGACTGAGAGGGGCCCTCATCAATGCTTACAAATATCTCAAGGGCGGGTGTCAAGAGGATGGGGCCAGACTCTTTTCAGTGGTGCCCAGGGACAGGACAAGGGGCAATGGGCACAAACTGGAACTCAGGAAGTTCCATCTGAACATGAGGAAAAACTTCTTTACTGTGAGGGTGACAGAGCACTGGAACAGGCTGCCCAGGGAGGTTGTGGAGTCTCCTTCTCTGGAGATATTCAAAACCCACCTGGATGCAGTCCTGTGCAACCTGCTCTAGGTGACCCTGCTCTGGCAGGGGGTTTGGACTAGATGATCTCCAGAGGTCCCTTCCAACCCTTACCATTCTCTGATTCTGTGTTTTCCTGTGGAGTGCACCTGCACATATAATGAAAACAAATTAGTGTAGCTATACAAGGAAGATGTATTTGATAGTAGAATTTAAATGAGGACCAGTGATCTCAAATGGAAACTTGCATTCACATAATCGAAAAGCAATTCTTCTAATGTATATAATTAGTGACTGAAATTCAATAGGTAATGAGATGAAGTAGATATTAATTTTTTTTGTAATAAACCGAGATAAATTATAATCAGTGTGTTTCATTTAATTGCATTAGTAGTGTAGTTGTGAATTTTAATTTGGTATTTTATACTTATTTGTTAACTGGGTTATTCATCCTATGCATGATCTATTAGGGCAATCTTTCATTTGTATGGCAATGAAGATCTAATCTGCATTCAGTTAATAACACATACAGAGAAGTAATTGACATTCTGCAAGGAAATCCTGATGTAATTGGAAAACAACACAGAAGTTGCATAAATGGAACTCATAAAAATGAATCAGCATATGCTATGGCATCTAAGGAAAAAAACCCTATAGATTAAAAGTGAATGGGGTTTGGACAGATGTGGTTGTACATTTGTGACTAACTATGGTAGCTATGGTAGTTGTCGGGGCAAAAAAAAATCTCCACTTCTTTGCCAGCATGCTGGTGACCCTCAATGTGTAAGCACAAGTTATACTTACAGATGAGTCCTGCGCCAAAGCTTCTGTTGTTCAGAGACATCGTTTAACTGTCTCCCTACAAAATCTTTGCAATTAAAGATCAAAGTAAAATTGGCTCACATGTTGGTAAGGGAAGGTTTAAAGCCATCCGCTGCCCAGGAAGAAGGGGGGACTTATTGCATTTTGTGGCAGGTCTGACTCTGCTGGAGGGTGTGCCTAAATGAGATGTATTTCCTAGACTAAGGGCGAATGGGTTTATCCATCATGAGTGCAGTAAAGCAGCATTAGCACATTACCTACTTACCTGTGACTAGTTCTGGACTCTGCGTGCCTGTGGGAGCTGCTGGAACCTTCTGCACAGCTTGTGGAGCTTTGCAATAGATGTTGCTATGATAGGAAGGCTGCAAATCTTTGAGTTTTCTTGGAAAGTTGGAGATCTTTTGGAGATTTCCTCTTTTCTCTCTATATAGGATGATAAATCCATTTGCTTAGACTAGATATTGCAGCAAATCCACCTGCTTTTGCAGAGGGAGCTCTGTGGATACAATATAATGGGCCTCTGTCTTGGGCAGCAGAGCTGTAGGGATATTGCTACTTCATGGGCTTCAGTTTGCAAAATTTAGTCTTAATCTCCCCGTGGCAGGTAACTCTGTGGCTGGTCTGCGGTTATAAGTGTCAGCACCCATGCAACACCCCTCTGTGGGCAATGACAGATAGGAAAATGTCTTATGTAACAGCAGCACAGTGGGTACCTGCAGCTGCACCCTGTCCTACATGTCTCTGTTGATCACAGAATCACAGAATGGTAGGAGTTGGAAGGGACCTCTGGAGATCATCTAGTCCAACCCCCCTGCTGGAGCAGGTTCACCTAGAACAGGTTGCACAGGACTGCATCCAGGCAGGTTTTGAATATCTCCAGAGAAGGAGATGTCAGGCTTATGTTGAAAAAGGCAGTAATTAATATTTTTAAGACTGTCATTATCTCTGCTGTATAAGGAGGCAAGTATCACATGGCACAGACAGCATTCTCATTGCAGACATCTCTGAAGTACTATTAAAGAATTATCTGCAAGTGCCATGCAGCCAGGGTGGTGCCAGTCATCAGCTGAGTGGCGTTCAAAAGTAGGTGATAGAAAATCTTTGTGAGATAAGTGTAGAAATAAATCCTGATGAATGCAACTGGGTGGATCCGATAATACTTGGTATTATTCCAAAGCTTTCAGTTATGTCTCTCTATAGCTAGATAAAATGTGTCATCTAGGGTGTAGTGTACAAATTGAACAGATAATTCTGTGCTTGCCATGAATCTGGATTAATTAGACTACTATATGCAATTATTTAGCTTACTAAAAGACAATACGATAAGACTCAATTTTGCAACTCAGTATTTACTTATGCTAAAAAGCTCTTTGCCTGAGGAGGTGTTGGCAAGTGCAGTTGAAGCAGTAGTGTGAAATCCAGTTTGTTCCCTGGAGGCAGAAAGAGTCAAATTCAGCCCTTCTATATTTGGGTGTAACTCTCCTTGACTTCAACCAGAACACCCTCCACTTGTACAGGGCATGAATTTTGTCCTCAGTCCCATGTTATTTGTGAGGCTGTAATGATGTAATTGTTTGGGTATTGGTTTTCTATACTGCATCAAATTAATCTGCCTGTGCATATGAGAAACTGCTCATTGTGAATTTGTGTGGATTGTGAGAGATACCATACTCTGTCATCCTGGAAATTGTTGGTGGTTTTGTTTTCCTTTAATTCCTAAACTCTTTATTATAAATGAAGTTAATTCACACTGAAAGCACAGAACAGAGCTTCTATTTGCCTGCTAGAAAACTGTAGGCATATTTATTATTCAGTAAGGCTTTAAAAGCAAACACAGATACTTATAGACCAACTCTAAGTATGTACATTGTGTCAAGGAAGTTGAATAAAACATGGTGGAGTCAGAGGGCAAAAGTAATGAACTTCCACAGGTAGCTGAGGAGCATTTACACTGGGGGATAAACTCAATTTCCAGACATGTAGACTAATCAATATTTAGAAGCGTGCATATCTTGTCATAAAAATATGGGAATGTCTTAGTAATCCAGCATTCTTTGGTGTAGAAAAGAGATGGCTGGGAGATATGCTAGTGGTCTACAAAATCATGAAAGGCATGGAAAGGCTGGAAAGGGCTCACTCTTTCTTTCAGTAAAAGAACCAAAGTATTTCAAGTGAGGTTGGTAGGAAGTAGACTCAGACAAAAGAAGGTCGTTCTTTACACCACAGAGCTCCTTGCCAAAGGACGATATGGTAGGTAGGAGCTCGCCTAGGCTCAAGTGATGACTGGACAAGTTCAGGGTGGAAAAATCCAGTGAGGGTTGCTAAGTATGTGGAAACCACATCCATCTCAGGAAGATCCTGAGGTGAAAAGTATTGGAAGCTAGGAGAGTATTAATGGGAAATACTATACACTTGCCTTTCTTTTATGCTATATATCCCAGGAGTCTGATAAGTCATTTAGAGCATTGTACAATAGAAATAAAAATATAATGAATCATCATTTTTCCTCTACTTGTAAAATGTAGATAAATGTAAAACAGAGTGTGATTTTTGAAACCATTGGAAGGAAAGAAGGAGGATTTTCTATTTTGGGTTTTGTGGCGTTTTTTGTTTCGTTTTTTGAGGAGGTAGTTGGAGAGTGCCTATTTGCATGAATTATGAAGATGGTCTGAAATTTTAGGATATTTTGTTTTGAAAGTTATTTGATTGTTGCATAGGAAAAATGCAGTGGTGTCTCTAGAAGTGGCTGATAGCAGACTGCAGAACTGGTGCAGCTCTGGTGTCTCCTAAGTCAAAGGACCGAAAGAGGAAGGAATTTTAGTGAGACTGTTCAAAAAACCTTTCCAAAAAGAGAGTTGGCAGAAAATTTAGGAGAACCAACTGAAGACAAGATTTCTCATTTCAAGCATTTAAAAAAAATAAGCAAGAAATAAGGAGAACAAACTAAGAAACGCAGACATTCCTGGGCCATCACTGTGAACAGTAAATTAGCACAAACTCTGCAAGTCAGGCTTCTTAAATTCATCTCAAATTATCTCAATTTTTCATTTCAAAACTGAATTGACAGGATACGAAAGGTCTGAACTTGACTAAAGACAGAGTCATCTGTTGATTTCGGGTGCACTTGTGTGTTTCCTAGAAAATATCAAGTGTTAAATTGCTGTTGTTCAAAGAGAAAGACTAAAAGGCAGACAGGGCTTACCTAAGAAAAAAATTCAAAGCCATGTCATGATGCAAAACCAATAGTCAGAGTTTAAGGTGAACAGAATGAGATCCCAGCAACTCAGCTCTAGGAGGAAGCACACTACTGCAGATGATTCAGCCAAAAGGAAGATATGCAAAACAGAGCAAACCAACAAAAAGCCTTCTGGGTTGCAAGGGAGAAATCAGCTGTTGTGAGATTATCACAGGGAAATGGAGGTGCAGCTCTAACCATCTGTGCACATGACAAGGATACTTTCAGCATGTGGGCAGATGTGTACCACAAAGAAAAGACACAGGCTGCAGCAGAGCTGTTTGCCTTTCTTGCTAAAGAGGAAGAGAGTAGCAAACAAAAGCTTAGTGAGAAATGAAGTAGATAAAGGGAGAAGTAAATACATTTTGCATAGTAGAAACACATTGGAAACCATGTAAGTCTTGGCTTACATTTTGCTTCTCCTTTTGTCAAAGTTTCCCATCATTCTTCTATCACTCCTCTGCTTTTATTGTTTACATGGCTTTTCTGTCTCATGTGCTATGTCTCTTGAGGTTGTGCAAGCACTTACTTTGTGTACTACTCATTTCCTTTCTTGTATATTTCAAGATAGTAATTTTTTTTTATAGCAGTATTTGTAGTAAAGGAAATAAAAATATTGCATGGAGAAACACAAAGCTGTGTAGCAAAAGCCATCTCTGTCTATGGGAGATGGAAGCTGGATTGTATGTGCTTCTCTTTTACAAATGCCTGTGCTGATACGTTTTTATTGGGATATTGCAATGAGAGCACTGTAGGATAATTATAAATCCGGTTGGCGGCCGGTCACAAGTGGTGTTCCCCAGGGCTCAGTATTGGGGCCAGTCCTGTTCAATATCTTTATCAATGATCTGGACGAGGGGATAAAGTGCACCCTCAGGAAGTTTGCAGATGACACCAAGTTGGGAGGGAGTGTTGATCTGCTGGAGGGCAGGCAGGCACTACAGCAGGATCTGGACAGGCTGGATCGATGGGCCGAGGCCAATGGTATGAGGTTCAACAAGGCCAAGTGCCGGGTCCTGCACCTGGGTCACAACAACCCCAGGCAACGCTACAGGCTTGGGGGGGAGTGGCTGGAAAGCTGCCCAGCGGAAAAGGACCTGGGGGTGTTGGTCGACAGCTGGCTGAATATGAGCCAGCAGTGTGCCCAGGTGGCCAAGAAGGCCAATAGCATCCTGGCCTGTATCAGAAATAGTGTGGCCAGCAGGAGTAGGGAGGTGATTGTCCCCCTGTACTAGGCCCTGGTGAGGCCGCACCTCGAGTACTGTGTTCAGTTTTGGGCCCCTCACTACAAGAAAGACATGGAAGTGCTGGAAGCGTGTCCAGAGAAGGGCAACAAAGCTGGTGAAGGGTCTAGAACACAAGTCCTATGAGGAGCGGCTGAGGGAACTGGGGTTGTTTAGCCTGGAGAAAAGGAGGCTGAGGGGAGACCTTATTGCTCTCTACAACTACCTGAAAGGAGGTTGTAGAGAGATGGGGGTCGGACTCTTCTCCCTAGTAACAGACAACAGAACAAGAGGAAATGGCCTCAAGTTGCACCAGGGGAGGTTTAGATTGGATATTCGTAAAAATTTCTTCACTGAAAGGGTTGTCGGGCATTGGAACAGGCTGCCCAGGGAGGTGGTGGAGTCCCCATCCCTGGGGGTATTCAAAAGACGTTTAGATGAGGCCCTAAGGGATATGATTTAGTGGGGGACTTGGTAATGCTAGGTTAATGGTTGGACCTGATGATCTTGGAGGTCTCTTCCAACCAGAATAATTCTATGATTCTATGATTCTATAATTCTATGATAATCTGAAATGGAAGAATTGCTACTTGGGCGGGCACAATTGAGCCTAGTAAAGCCTACAGACTATCACCCGTTCCTAGTATTCCAAGTAGGGTCAAATGATGCTGCAACAAGGCGACTCGGAAATATCAAAAGAGACCTTATGTCCCTCAGAACAATGTTAAAGGGATTGGGAGCACAGGTGGTGTTCTCCTCTATCCTCCCAGTCGGAGAAGGGTGTTTGAGAAAAAGGAGATGAATTGAACAGGTGAATGACTGGCTGCATAGCTGGTGCCATGCTTGAGGTCTCGGCTTCTACAATCTTGAGCATACCTTCGAGAAACCGGATGTGTTGACAGCTGACGGGGCTCAACTGACCAAGTGGGGCAAGAGCGTCCTGGGCAACAAGCTGGCTGGACTTATAAACAGAGCTTTAAACTAGATGTAGTGGGGGAAGGGGATGGAGTTCTAAGCACTAGAGAAGAGCCAGGGGTTGCTGAGGCATTAGGAAGCAACAGGGAAAAACCTGTGAATGGCCTCAAGGGAATTAGGGTGAGCTCCTCTAAAAAGGTGATGTGGCCAATAGCTCAGCTGAAGTGCCTCTATACCAATGCACACAGCATGGGAAACAAACAGGAGGAGCTGGTAGCTGCTGCCCAGACAGAAAACTATGACCTGATTGCTGTCACAGAAACTTGGTGGGATGAATCGCACAATTGGAGTGCTGTGATTGACGGCTATAAACTATTCAGAAGGGACAGGCAAGGAAGGAGAGGTGGGGGAGTTGCCCTCTATGCCAAAACCAGGATTGATTGCACAGAGCTATCTTTGAAGAACAGCAATGCGCAGGTCGAGAGCTTATGAGTGAAAATTAGAGACCAAGCCAACAAAGGAAACTTTGTGGTTGGTGTCTACTACAGGCCGTCTGATCAAGGAGAGGAGGTGGATGAAGGGTTCTTTCTTCAACTGCAAGAAGCATCACACTCGCAGGCCCTGATCCTGATAGGGGACTTCAACCACCTGGACATCTGCTGGAAAAGCAGCACAGCGAGCTGCAAGCAGTCCAAGAAACTACTGGAGTGCGTTGAGGACAACTTCCTAGTACAGGTGATGGAGAGCCCGACCAGAGGAGAGGCACTGCTGGACCTGTTGCTCACTAATGCGAAAGAACTTATCAGAGAGGTCAGGACCAGAGGTAGCCTGGGCTGCAGTGATCATGCCCTGGTAGAATTCTCAGTCTTGAGAGGTACAAGACGGGTAAAAAGTAGAGTCAGGACCCTAAATCTCAGAAGGGCAAACTTTCGGCTGTTTAGGGTGCTAGTGCGTGGGATCCCTTGGGAAACTGCCCTCAGAGGCAAAGGAGCAAATGAGAGCTGGGAGATATTTAAAGACATTTTTCTTAGGGCGCAATCCCGATGTGCAAGAAGTCGGGCAGGGGAGGCAGGAGGCCAGCTTGGCTAAGTCAAGACCTCTTAGCCAAACTAAACCACAAAACCAAAATGCATAGGCAGTGGAGGCAGGGATACACATCCTGGGGAGATTATAGGGATATGGCCCGGGAGTGCAGGGAGGGGATCAGGAAAGCCAAGGCACAGCTGGAGCTGAACTTGGCTAGGGACGTAAAAAAATACAAGAAGGATTTCTTCAGGTACCTAGGACAACAAAGGAAGATGAAAGAAACTGTACCCCCTCTTGATGAAAGAAGGAGTGATTTAGGAGAGGACAGGATGCCCTGGAGCAGGGAGTATAGAAGACAAACGGGATAAGGAAGCCTAATCAAGAGGCCCAAGGATGGCACATCCTTGTTTGAGTCCTTGAATTTGTAACTCAGTGAGCATTCTGGAGAAGATAAACAGAACTCTGTGTGAACTTAGCTCATTAACATAGTAAAAGTCACACCCCTAGACTGTAGTCGCCCCCTACTCACAGAAGCCCTTTCCCATAGAGCATGTGTAGTAAAATAAATGTGTGCTGTGCCTTTAAGAAGAGATGAGACACGTAAGGACCAATGGGCAAGAGGGTAACTAAGCGTAACTGTGAAAATACTGATAACAGTTGCTCAAAGTGTATAAATGTTAACTGTATGTTAGCTGGGGTGTACTAGCTTTGTGGAATTACCACCTAGCACCCATCTTTGCGCAAATATGAATTTAATTAAATACCTCTACTCTGTGTGTATATTGGCATTTTGCACACCGGGTAAACGACCCCACTTGAGGGACAACACTCTGATGAGCGAAATGGGAGACCTGGCTACAACCAACATGGAAAAGGCTGAAGTACTCAACAACATTTTTGCCTCAGTCTTCACCAGCAAGTGCTCTAGCCACACCACTCAATTCACAGAATCCAAAGGCAGGGACTGGGAGAATGAAGTACTGCCCACCGTAGGAGATCAGGTTTGAGATCATCTAAGGAACCTGAAGGTGCACAAGTCCATGGGACCTGATGAGATGCATCCAAGGAACCTGAGGGAACTGGCAGATGAAGTTGCTAAGCCACTATCCATCATATTTGAAAAGCCGTGGCAGACTGGTGAAGTTCCCACTGACTGGAAAAGGGGAAACATAACCCCCATTTTTAAAAAGGGAAAAAAGGAAGACCTGGGGAACTTCAGGCTGGTCAGTCTCACCTCTGTGCCTGGCAAGATCATGGAGCAGATCCTCCTGGAAACTATGCTAGGGCACATGGAAAATAAGGAGGTGACAGCCAACATGGCTTCACTAAGGGCAAATTGTGCCTGACAAAATTGATGGCCTTCTACGACGGGGTTACAGCATTGGTGGATAAGGGAAGAGCGACCAATGTCATCTACCTGGACTTATGCAAAGCATTTGATACTGTCCCACACAACATCCTTGTCTCTAAAATGGAGAGACATGGATCTGATGGGTGGACCACTCAGTGGATAAGGAATTGGCTGGATGGTCGCACTCAAAGAGTTGCGAACAACGACTCGATGTCCAGGTGGAGACCAATGACGAGTGGTGTCCCTCAAGGGTCTGTATTGGGACCAATATTATTTAACATCTTTGTTGGGAACACGGACAGTGGGATTGAGTGCACCCTCAGCAAGTTTGCGGAAGACACCAAGCTGAGTGGTGTGGTTGATACTCTAGAGGGAAGGGATGCCATCCAGAGGGTCCTTGACAGGCTAGAGAGGTGGGCCTGTGTGAACCTCATGAAGTTCAGCAAGGCTAAGTGCAAGGTGCTGCACCTGAGTTGGGGCAATCCCAAATGTGGATACAGGCTGGGCGATGAGTGGATTGAGAGAAGCCCTGCTGAGAAGGACTTGGGGGTACTGGTGGAGGAAAAACTGAATATGAGCCAGCAATGTGCGCTCGCAGTCCAGAAAGCCAACTGTATCCTGGGCTGCATCAAAAGAAGCGTGGCCAGCAGGTCGAGGGAGGTGATTCTCCCCCTCTATTCTGCTCTCATGAGACCCCACCTGGAGTACTGTGTCCAGCTCTGGGGCCCCCAGTGTAAGAAAGGCATGGACCTGCTTGAGCTGGCCCAGGGGAGGGCCATGAAGATGATCAGAGGGCAGGAGCATCTCCCCTATGAGGACAGGCTGAGAAAGTTGAGGTTGTTTAGCCTGGCAAAGAGAAGGCTGCGGGGAGACCTTATTGCAGCCTTCCAGTACTTAAAGGGGGCTTACAGGAAAGATGGGGAGGAACTCTTTATCAGGGAGTGTAGTGATAGGACGAGGGGTAACAGTTTTAAACTGAAAGAGGGTAGATTTAGATTAGATATTAGGAAGAAATTCTTTACTGTGAGGGTGGTGAGGCACTGGAACAGGTTGCCCGGAGAAGTTGTGGATGCCCCTTCCCTGGAAGTTTTCAAGGCCAGGTTGGATGGGGCTTTGAGCAACCTGGTCTAGCGGAAGGTGTCCCTGCCCATGGCAGAGGGGTTGGACTAGATGACCTTTAAAAGGTCCCTTCCAACCCAAACCATTCTATGATTCTGTGAACTGGTATTGGAGCAGTGACCAAACAACATGTATTGCACAGATTCTGTGGGACACGATGGTAAATTCTTCCTGTGAAAAATGTATTTAACTGAATCTCTACTGTTGACCTTTTGTGTCATCCCAATCACTGCATCAGAGAAATCTTCTCGAAGTGCATTGAATAGCTCAACAAACCACACAGTAGTTTTGAGAAGACTCCAGCTCTTTCACTTCCTTTGCTGAAGATGTCTTTGCATCAGATATATATGTTTACTCTTTTCCTCCTTACTGTGTATCATCTGCAGCAGTTCTGTCAGACAGAAACATTTGGCAAAGTGGATTGAATTTAAGCAGGATTAAAATTACCTTTAATTGCATTCTGAGCCCTCTCTGTATCTCATACTCTTGTCCAAACAGTGACGTTATGGTGCTGAAAAATTGTCTTTTCTATAATAAGTGCAAATAAATACTAACATGCTGCCACTTGTTGAGTCCTCTAGAGAGCAGCTCTCCCTAAAAAGGGAAAGGAATGGGTCTGAAGTGAGAAATGTGTCATTGCCTTAACACCGATCTTTATTGCACATGTACAGAAATGGAGGGAGCGGGAATGGAAGGGAAAGAAATTGCTGAACTAATCCAAGAATAGCTTGCCCAATATCAGAGGAAGATGATAACATGAGACAGATTTCTCACATTTCCTTATTTGCTATTGTGCAAAAATAGCCAAGTGTGATATTGCCTTTGTACTGACCTCACAGAGAAATTCCTTGAAAAAAATTTCCATTCACTCTCCATTCCACATAGTGCTTGGAAAATAGATATTGTTTGGATCTGACATCTCTGGGCTATGTTCAAAATGCCTTAAGCTTTTACTTAATTAATGTTGTTGTTTTCCAAGTAAGTGAGGTCCTGTGCGGGTAATTAGGCCATGGAATAGTTATGTGAAAGGTAAAAGCATTCTATTGAAAGTCAAATTTAGCTCCACAATGTAAATTTTACAAAGCAAATGGGTTTAGCTGAGGACAACATTTCTTTATATATCCATGGGCCAAATTCTTTGCTGAGTCATAGTGCAACATACCATACATTTAAAATCAAAGCAAATTACAATCTGGAATGAAAATCTCTGTGGATACTAAATCTCAGATTTGACTCGTACTGTGGTATTATATGACAAGGAGTCTACCCAAGCTTATTTCTACCTTTGTAAAGTAGGCATGACCTGATGCAGATACAGATTCGGTATTTAATGAACTGTCCAATACTCAGCACTTCCAGTAGTGCTTCTCTTTTGTTTTGTAAGGATTTTAATCCATTTTCTGTATATTCCTTTAATTCTTCATTATTTTATTTTTGTTTTGGAACATTAAGTGGCTGTGTGTGTTGCCTGTATTTGGAATAAAACAGAAACAAATAAAAAATGGTTTGGGGACCACAGTAGAGTTTATATCCAACACTATGATCCATAAAAATTGGCATAAAGACTTTCTTTCTGCCTTCAGTGCCATGGGGTTTAAAGGAAATAGCTTTAATGGGCAGCTGCAAACAATTACTAAACTTTTTAATGGAACTCTACAATGTTATGAATCTGCTCTGCTTCTTCAAAAGTGCTGATTTTTTATTCTTTGGAAATAATCCCTTCACTCTTCTTATAAGTAAATCCTGTGTACCCAATACAGCTCAGAGACCAAACTCACATCGTTTCTTTCTGCAAGACTAGGGTTTTCAGAAGTCACCGTTACATTCAGATTTTGTCTTAGAGGCAAAGAAAGACGGAAAGCAAGAAACTGTTTCCCCATATATTTTAATTTCTGCTCTCCAAAACACATTTCCTATTTTTCCCCATTTGCTTCAGTGTTCAGAATTTCAAAGCAGTGGAAACTGGCTGCTGGAGTGGGAAAGAGGGAGAGTTGTGTACTTTCAGTAGGAAAATTTCTATTGGTACAAACAACATGGTCCTTTCCACCTGAAAGGAACTGATTGAGAAACACCGTCTCTATGAGGTCTTCTGATCCATAGTTAGGACTGAGTTCACAGAATGATTTGCTGAAAACATTTGACCTCTTAGAAAAGTTTGTAAAACTCAGGATTTGGGAAATGGATCAGGTAACAACAAATCAAAACAAAATAGAAAGGTCAGCATAAAATGTCAAGAGATAAAAGTGTTTTGGGGGAACGTGAACAGCAGTAGTCTGATTCCTCACAGAGCCATTAATTATTTTGTGAAAGAGAAGAGAGGAACTCGTTGCATTCCAGACATGTCTGTAAATATTACACTAGTCTATTTATTACTCAGTGGCCTAAAGTCACATTATTTAGACTATTGAAGGTCAGCACTTATAAAGACTCCTAGTCACTTGTTAACTATTTGCTTTTCTTTCATTGTTACAGTAAAAGAGTAACTTAGACTACTGATTAAGCCATGTTAGGCACAAGGATCTGATAGACCAGAAATGACCGTGCCACTAGGGACAGCAGATTGCAAAATGCAGACAGAGGAAGGAATGGGAAATAGAAGAAATAAGGCAGCCTCTTAGTGATTCCTCTTTCTCCTCCCAAACCTCCTCCTACAGCTGAGCTAGAAAACTTCCCAACTTCTTCTAGGTGCAGATCTCTTGTAGACTTTTTCTTTCCTAGCTCTCCCATAGACATTTTTCAAAACTTCTGGGTTTTATTTCAGTGCAGAAACAAAAGCCTTCAAACATATATCAAAATCTCATCTTTTTCATAAAGCATAGACCTTTGCATTACAGCTAGTAACACAACACACAACTATTGGCTTGGCCAGTATATCACATGAATACTGAAGTATGGAACTAAAAGCCACCAAACGTGATCACATAAAGCACCAGCAGTCCTTAGATAGTGAGGATTTTGTGCTTCAGCTGATGTGGGCTCACCATTAAATGATGATTGACAATGAAGGCCTCTGTTTCCTCTTACAAAAAGTAATGTAATGATAAGCAAAAATACCTGAGGAAGGTAAGACAGTAAAGGGGCGGGTTTCATCACATGCTCATTTGTGACAAAACTGGTCATACACCAAACATATATGACTATTTTCATAGAAAATCAACTTCCTACATCTGCCTTATGTCACAGTCCCTTCGTTTTCAGCTGGTGGAAAATAATGACCATCTACCAGAGTTGCTTGAAACATGGAAAAGCTCCTCTCTAGTGAAGATCAAGGAAGATATAGGTATCTGTCCAGCAGTTTGTGCCATCACATCATTAGCTAATTGGCTATTTGCACAGGTAAATGACCAGCTTGTGGTATCTATATATGCAGTGTTAACTATTGTTCTGAGTTCCTATTGTTCTGAAAAATGTATGCCACTGCTTTTAGTTCCAGTATCCAATTAGAGTTTAAGAGTGTGCTCATAGAAGAGAATATAACTTAATTACAAAAGCTAAAAAGCTCACTTAAGATAATTGTTTATTTATGGACACCATTGTCCCTGATTGGTTGTGGCACAGCAGTTTCCTTTCAGACAGAATATATGGCATAAATCTATCTGTCTGGATATGTTTGTGGTCTCTTTGATATGCAATCACTTTCAGAAATCTCTGGGATGGATCAGGCATGTCCATACTGCAGCAATGCAAAACTGTGTCTTGAAGGCACAATCTGCCCCCTAGAACTTGGTGTTACACCCTTACTCACTGGGCTAGTCTGTATTTGGACAAATCTTTCTATTATTTCTAATAGAACTGCTCATGTGTACAAGACTGACTTATAAAGGGCTTTAGGGGTGTGGAAATAGTAATTTCTTATTCTACAGGACCAACTTTGATAAGATAAAATTATAAAGAGCTATATCACATGTATAATATAACAAATAACAGAACGTATAGAAAAGGAAAAGCATCTCCAATTTTAGAAATGAAATCATCATCTTTGTCTCAATATTTATTTTCCATAAATGCCTCAGCTTTGCCCAATCCCATTCATACAGCAGCAGGAGTCTATTATATCATAATAAATAATGGTGAATCCTATGGACATTGTCTCTTAATTTTCATTCATCATGCTCACAGAATGTGGGTATTATTTATAACAAGTTGTACGACAAAACTCCAACAAAGAACAAAGAAAAGCCAAAGCCTTTTTTTTACTTTGACTATGCTCAGGCATAAGAAGTGCTTTGAATTATGAATATTTTTCAAAAATAGGTATACATTCCTTTTTAATAAATATAAAAATGTTCCTTTTTATTAAATATAAAAAATCAAAAATAGATTCTGGCCAGACTTATGTACAGCAAAGCAGATTTACACCTTTTAATTTTTAATTTATGTTATGAAAATGAACAATTGCTTATTTTCACTTTACAGATTGCACGATACAAAAAGGTCTTATATGAAGTCTACACACAGGCATTGCATAAAATAATTTCTAAAATAATTTCTACATCAGTTTATTACAATATTTCAACTCCTTTGTGTAGAGATATAACACTGTGCTGCTAAACTGAAGAGCAATTAATCAGTCTAAAATAATTTACTCCTATGTGTTTGTCCTATAGCTCTCATTTCACTAAATTGAAGCTGTTCGAAATATTCAATTTCTATGTGTAGCCTATCCCTCTGTCTAGAGATGATTCAGACTCAGAAAGCAAAAGACAAAATGAAATTGGTGTCATATTTACATTGGCAGGTATGGAGGGTAGATAAAAGTCAAATCTGGGGTTGCAGTTCATGTTTTGCAAAAGATGAATTAGGGCACATCCACCCACAGTATGGGATAGTGCAGAGGTTCCTGAGTTATCAGCCATCCTCAACCAGGGGCAGAACAGCAGTCCCAGGGTGGCATTCAGACAAGGCAAATTGGTCTGAAAGCCCTGGTGCTTCTGAGCTACTTCAGGAATCTTGATGAATTTGTCTCCCCAGTGCTCGTCTGTTTAAACTTGCTTCTTCCCCTGAAGGTAGCTTGAATATCTCACAGTAATAACACAGTAGAAACATGTGATGTGCCTTTCCAGTAAGTGACTTAGGGCTAAAATCCTCTAGGAGAACTGAATGCCACTTTTCTTCAGGGCATAGTTAACTTGTGCTTGGTTGCAGGAAAGAGTCTCCCTTCACTTGGAATTGCCTTGGGATTCCCATCCCCCAAATTAGATGCCTACAGTCTTTCTTCAGAAAAGGAACACAGCTCTTTTTTTTTTTTTTTTTTTCTTTCTTATAAAAACACCTCCAGAAGAGGAGATAACATCAGCCATTCCCTTTGTAACTAGGCAGGGCTTTCACCCAGGTGCTAGACATCCAGGTACTAGCTCCTCTGATTGACAGGCATCAGACTCGCCTCTCTTATTGTTGCAGGAATGTGTTTTGAGTAGAAGACAAGGGACTGTTTAGTGGAGAGAAAGGGAGAGATCAAGTTTAATCTATTTCAATGAAACTCTTCCACTTGCCACAGAAAAATGAAATTCCAGGGAGCAGTGGGGGCACTTGAGTCTCTGGGTTGGCAGAAAGGGTATCTATCATCTGCTGTGGGAAATGTGGGTTTGACACTTCTATTTCTCAGGTTCAGAGAAGAAATCTGGAGCCAGGTTCCTGCCTGAGCGCTCTAACCACTGAGCTTTTGTCTGAAAGTGAATCTCTGTCCCACCTCTTTCTGTCTATGTTTTATGCAGACTCTGATTTTCTGCTGTGTTTACATCATGCCTAGATTAGGGTAGGTGCATGCAAGACTACCAAATTTCTAGGCTCAAAGGGAAAATAAGTGCTGAATGAGTCAGACTGGTCGAGAAATGTTTCTAGGCTTGCTGAAGAGCAGAACTTTAATTGTCTGGAGTGCATCAGTGTGAAAAACTAGATCAATTACAGATTTTAGGTGGTTCTTCATTTGGCAGCAGCTAAGTATGAATTTTGAGGAAACCGGTTTTGGCACTGGAGCTTCTTTCTGCAGAGAAGATAGTGCAAAGCAGATTTCTTGCACACTAGTTAATGGCTCTACTCTGACTTCCCAGATAGATACAGCTGGCACATAGTAAGCTGCCTCAAACTTATACAGGGCAGCCACAATCTCTCTGAGGTTTCCCAAATAGGTTGCTGTTCATGGGCACAGCAGAATGTGCACAGCGAGTCCCACCTTTTGTGAAGACACTTGCAAAGCCAGAGAAAAGGGAAGGGCAAGCGGGGCTATTTAGAGTTGCTGCTAAACTTATAGAATCATAGAATTGTTCTGGTTGGAAGAGACCTCCAAGATCATCGGGTCCAACCATTAACCTAGCATTACCAAGTCCCCCACTAAATCATATCCCTTAGGGCCTCATCTAAACGTCTTTTGAATACCCCCAGGGATGGGGACTCCACCACCTCCCTGGGCAGCCTGTTCCAATGCCTGACAACCTTTTCAGTGAAGAAATGTTTCCGAATATCCAATCTGAACCTCCCCTGGTGCAACTTGAGGCCATTTCCTCTTGTTCTGTTGTCTGTTACTAGGGAGAAGAGTCCGACCCCCATCTCTCTGCAACCTCCTTTCAGGTAGTTGTAGAGAGCAATAAGGTCTCCCCTCAGCCTCCTTTTCTCCAGGCTAAACATCCCCAGTTCCCTTCTTGCTTATTCTCTTATACAACTTCTCTTATTGCTGCCCTTGTCTTGGGAGATCAGGCTCTTAGTGGTCCAGTGAGTACACAGAAGGTCTGGTACCTCCTGGAAGACAGACTTGTATGCAGGGCAACTGCTTGGGTGTGAGAGCTAACTCAAATGTCAGATGTGCTGCTTGTTTGCAGCCTAGTTGATCTGCACAAGCTATGTGCATGTGTCCAGATCTTACACGTCAGACAGCTGAGGCAAATATAAATAATCTGCAGATTCTGCCAGGCAATCCATCATCTGCAGAGATAATTAAGACAGTTGAAGTTCACTTTGGAACAAAGGTGCTACAAAGCTACAAATGTTTGCACTTGTCATGAACTAACAATCTTGTCTTTGGTGAGGCTTGAGTTCACTTCAGTGCACAGTTCCACGCTATTTCCCATTCAAGTTATTCCATGGAGAAATACACTACTGAGATATTTTAAGACTGGCTACTAGACTTTAACTACTAAAAAATCCCAAGAATTAGACTATAGTATAATGTAGCTCATTCTTTCCAATTAGGATTGTCATTAGAAGGATACAATTTATGACTTTGGGATCAATTCTGTGGTTTTGGACTGAGCAATTTCCCCCTGAAAGTAAAAGGATGAATTCTGAATTTGGAATATTTCAGCTCTATTGTCTGTTAGGATAAATAAACATTAATTTAAGGTTACATGGATGCATGTGCCAAACTGCCAGAATCTTTATGTACAATACAAACTACTTCAACTTTCATGATTTAAAAAAACCAATCATCTCTCTCACTATTGCTTGCAACTTTAAATGTGTCCTCATCAGACACAATTATTCCTGATTCAGCAAGAATAAATTATTTCTAACAAGTGATCAGACTAGCAAACAATCCTTTTACATCAGACAGTTTATATTTACAGAAAATGCCTTAAAAGAACTCTTCCAAAAGCAAATGTATTCTGCAGAAAGGAAACAGCAGAAGCATCCTGTATTTCTCTGCAGTTCGGCAGTATTCATTGCCAACACCAACATCATATACTTTCAAAGCTATGTTTTTCTTATTCTTACGCTGTGCCTTTTGAGGTTACATCGGGCAAACCAGCTTGGTATCGAAGTCCTCCATACACGTTGGTGATATGAATTTGGATGTTTTTCATTCCTTGTTTGTCCTTGGAAAAGCGATTGCAAAACCTTTATCAAACTAGCAGTCTTACATGTAAAGAAAGGGACATAATAAACCCTCTTTTTTGTCTTTTCAGGAACTGAGGAGAACACCATAACATTCAGGTAGTAGAATAACAGTGTAAGAAATCATTTACACACAGAAATAGCTAATGGCTGAGAAGTGACAATAAAATGTTTCTCCCATGTGTGTGCTGCTTGTTTTGGTTAGAACATATTTTGAAATATGCTTCAAAGATCCCTCAAGGATGGATTTATTTTTGATGTTACAAGACTCCTCCATGACTGCCCTTTGCACAAGAACCTGATGTATTATTGATGATGAGAAATCCTTGCTTCTGAGAAAGTCTCGAAAAGACATTTAAAGTGTTTGGGTTGGGTTTTTTTTTTTTTTTTGGTGAAATTAGAGTTTAGGTCATATGACCTGTGGAGTATCTCTGGCAGAAAAGGCAGGCTTCAGAAAAGAGATGAGATTGCCTCATTTGCAATGGCATTTTTCCATTGTTTTGCTGATTTAATTCTGTTGAAATCATCCATATGACATTCAAGTAACAAAATAGCTAATCAGATTGGGTAATCATAAGAGATCAAGATTTATATTATATGCAAGTAAAATTATCACTAGCAATGAGATGGAAAAGGTCAGATGGGGAACGCTTTAAAATTAGAATTCAACAGTATTTTACATGAGTTTGGTGGGATTATTCTCGAGGCAGATTCAGGGGTTCAAAATTCAATGCAAATTTTCTTGGTTTTAATCTCTTCAGAAGCTAGCTATTGATTTCTAAAACTGTGACCATTACAACTAATGCCTATTCAAATTATTTAGCTGTTTATTTCATTTGGGTTATGAATTAACTTATTTAATTTTGGCTGCCATCTCAGAAATTAAAAACAATTTTCCTTGCATTGATTCTTCAGTCATGTCACACTGTAATAGATCTACTTCCACATACCATTTGACAGTAACTACTAAAGGACTAAGGTTTTAAAAAGATTCTTTCAAAATTATACCTGTAATATCAGGCTATTGTTTTGAGGAAAAAGAGAAAATGCATTAAGCCTAACTCCAGTCGTCTTTTCAAACTGCTACAACTCCATTTACTTCAATAGACTTGTTCTGGATTAACACCACTCTAACCTGGAGGGTGTTAGGGGCCTTGGCTAACTTGAAGTTTTGTTCATCACCAGAATTCATTGTCCCTTGAGGCAAATATTAACCTTGCCTTCATCCTGCACCAATATTTACTTTGTAAATCAATAAACCTTGATGTTTAATCACTCCAGTTAAAGTCAATGTCTGTTTGATATCTCATACTACATACCATTACTGCCAAGAGTAAATTTAAAATCTCCTCTTTATTGAAATGCTATGTGAGGCGTCTTTCTGTGATGTTAACAAATATTTGGAGAGCTTATTTACAATTGCTCTCCAAGTGTGTGCTACAGCTTTACAAGTAGGCTTCATTAGTAATATTATTATTACTCTGCAGCTTTATTTTTCTAGAATTGATGGAACATGATGTAAAGATACATACAGAAGACTCTTGCTGTGGTATAGAGATGGCCAGGTTTGACAGCTCCAGGTGGCTTCCTGAGGGGCATTTGCTAAGGCTAACCTCAACTTACCATCTGTAGCCTCTGTAGGCTTTCACTGAGCATCTCAGATGTAACTATGTCAGCTTTGCTCTTGCTCCATACAGAGGGCACTGTGGTAGCTTGGCGTATCAGGCTATCCTTGGCCTTTGCAAATGCTCCCTCCTTGCAGACACCCCAGTCCATCATGGATATCAATTCTGGCACCACTGCCAACTAAACTAGGGCCCAAGCCTGCAAAACATTCACGTACTTGCATCACTTGTGTAAGCAGCAGTATTCAGCCATCAGCCAGGTTGCCCTTTACTATGTGCAGTAAAAAAAAAAGGGTTAAAAAAAAAAGAACTAAGAAGGCAACTCCTATCCAGGGCAGTCACAATTTAGGTTAATAGCAGGGCATAACAGACACATGCAACAGGAAATGGGGCATTTATAGGAATGTAAATATGAAAGAAAACTGGTTAGAGAGTTGCATAGAAATGTAAACATACACTAGCCATTAGAGTCCATTCTGCTTTAACTCTTTATCTCCTTCAGGATATTTTTATCATTCTTTTAAGAACAGAACAAAAAAGCTAACTCAATGCTGTATCATTTCACATTTTATATAGGTGACCACCATTTGGTATTGTATGGATGGGAACAAAAAGCTGTCAACATAAAATGTATTTTAATGCAATGTATTGTACCCATAGATATAATGAATATTTGTTCAAAGACAGATAAGGCTGGAATTGGTTTATTTCCTTACAGTACAAATAGAAACTTTTGGGGCCACACTTGTAGTGTGAATCAGCTCCATTTCATTCAGCCACTGATTTCAATCATATTTGTTGCAAGTTCTGCCCTTCTGAAAATGGTATTTTTATTCAGGCTGAATAGGAGAAGTCATAGTCCCTTTGGAATCAGGCACAAAGTCTTCATCTTTCAAATCTCAAATGCTATTTGAAAGGAGACAAGTATAATTATTTCCATTTTACAGATGGGAAAACAGAGGGAAATAAATTAAATTACCTAAAGTCTCACAGCACATCACTGAGAGCATTTTCTGCCTTCCAGATATAGACCCAAAACCTGGCATAGTCGCAGAACATTACTGTAATCATCTTGCTGTTTGAGACACCAGCCTTCTTTTTCTCAGATCTTTAACCAATTTCTCTCCTATTTTTGAATCATTTCTACTCAGATATGAATGATTTGTGTCATAAAAGCTACCCAAGGTGTCTGTTTCACCAACAAGTCAGTGAGAAACACGGTAAAATGTGAAACAAATACCATGCTTTTGGGTAATCTGAAAAACAACCTTGATCTTCTTTTTATTTTTGTTTCTTTTTTATTATCTCTTTTTTAATTCTCTCTTCTTTCTTTCTTTCTTTCTTTCTTGCTTTTTGGCTCTCTCTCCCCCCTTCATTCCTCTTTTTCTCTCTCGCTCTCTCCTCTTTTTCCTCTCTCGCTCTCTTTTTCTCTCTTGAGGCTAGCATAAGTACAGCTATTAAAAATAATACAAGATTTGTTTTTCTAAATATTTAAACAGGGATTCTTTCCAGTAGACAGGAGGAAGAACACTGCCTACAGGGCATGTTGTGCCAGCTCTCCTAAGACATTCCTTGTGATTTTTCAGCAGCCAGCATAATGATGTGGTTGAGTAACATTACATGAAATAAGATAAATATCACTGTCCTGCATGCCTTTGGCTGAGTCACAGAATCCTTTTCATGATAGCAAAAGCATTTAATAAAATTCTTTTTACTCTTTTAAAATAATGCGTGAGGCAGGTGACTATTTCTTCTTCTGGTAGTTACTTCTCATGGTAGCAGTTTATTAATTCTTAAGGATTCTACGTAAAAAGTTCCAGAACTTTTTTGCAGAATTTCCAAACAGATATAAAAGCAGCAATATAACAAGGTGCAAACTGCCATTTTGAGAGGGAATGACTACAGATATCAATGCAAAATTTTGTTATGTGAGAACAAAGTACTAATGGTATCTTCCGTACTGAAATATCTGTTTAAGTCTTTCAGTAACTGTACTTCTCTACTGTTAAGTTATACTACTACCATAGGTGAACAAAAGAAAATCCTGGGAACTTTTGAGGCCTGAGTCTTCTAATACCAATGCATAATTAAATAAATTAAATAATGATGTTCCCTTGTGGACATATATGGACTTATTCAGCCAGCATTCCAGCTTTAACGTCTTGGTTACCTCTATTGCCTTAGTACCATGCTAAACTGGGACCTCACACTGCTGTGAGAGACATCTCTTGGGGTAATGCTTGTGTCCTGTCCTTGCCAGGAAGGAAGAGGAGCAGAGCACTTGCTCTCCCTGTGTGCCTTGCGGGGCGATGGGAGAGCGCGGTGTGCTGGCCAAGGGGGTGGCTAGGTGCTGCCAGGCTGAACAGCTCTCCCTCACCCTGTCTCCGTCATGGCGGGGAGCTCTGCTAGCTCCTGGGCTGCTCTCACTCTTTGCTCTGCAGGCACAAAATGGAAATGCCTTACTCTTTATGCTCTCAGTGCGCTATGATTCAGGATTTATTCTGGCTCATCAGTAATGGTGAAGTCTCCTTCTTTGTTTTATGAGATCTATGGATTTTTTAGACATTTGAGACCTGTTGTAATAACATTCCTTTTACTGAAACCAACGGTAACCTTTCTGTCAACTTAACTAAGAGGAGGCTTGAGCCAGTGGCTTCTTTCCTGCACTTCTGTTTCATTATCTTGACCAGTTATTTTTGCTGCTACTGACAAATGTTCCAGATCACTGTAGTAACATCAAAACCTTTTTCAGCACTGGGTAGTACCAGTATCTGCTGTCATTTTTAAATGACAATGTCATAATATTTAATAGTGCCAAAAGTGAAACTTGGTTGCCTCTTCTTTCCTCTCATCTTCTGCTGATTGGATGACTAAAGTGCCAAGACCTGGAAGTGTTGCAACATCCTGGTGTTGCTGCCTTGCTGCCTGCCTAAATCCAACCTGTTTGTCAGTGGTGAAGAAGGCTAAAGGCAATTTTGGTGACTCAGTCAGAGGTGGATTGGATGGTGGAAGTGATGATGAGTGAGAATGATGGCTGTGGCTTAAGCACCAAGCCTGGGATGGAGCTGAATTTTTATTTTGCTGTAATTAGCACCAGGGGGGTGGAATTGGACAACGTTGCCCATCTTAGCACCATTACAAGTTCTTTCCAGCTCCTCCAGAACCCTGTGGAATTTCGGTATTGATTTTTGTGGAGTGTTTGCATATGTCAACGAGTGTCTCCAAAACTAACTGAAGAGGAGTCAGGCCAGGGAAGTGGAGGAGGAAAAGACAAGCAAGAAAACCAGCTGAATATTCCTGCCAAGTTTTGCTAAAGCTGTGTGGCTGGTTCTGTTATTCGGGTGTCATGGCATTTGCTGGTGGGCTGTAATAGATTACAGGGGCTTAATTATTAGCACCAGAGCATATGGTTGCTGGATGACCAACTGGGAAATGTAAATGAAGAACTACAAATATACCAATTAGTATATTTTTCTCACCGTGGGACTCTGACAGATATGGCATGTATTGCGGGCTGGAATCAGAATAGGCTGTGGTGTCCTCAGTAAGAGAAAGACAAAGAAAGAGAAAAGAATCGGAAAGTGGTGGCCCTAACATTTGGTGCTCAGTGTTCAAGTTCAGCAAAAATAGCTGTGCTGTAAGGGAGGGAGGTACTGAATATCAGAAAATATATCTGACCTCTGCCTGTTTCTGCTGCCACCATCCAAAGTGAAGGGTTGTCAGGCCCACAGTGGTGGCAGCTGGAAGAAGTAAGTGCCAGGCAACTGGCAGGAGTCTGGCAGCGGGAGAGCATACAGGGGCTGGAAGGAGCCAGGGGACAGAGGGGCCTGGCAGGACTGTGGGGTGCACCTAGGAAAGGAGCTGTGAGGGAGCTTGAGCTTTGAAAGCAGCATCACAGTCCTGTCCTCTCTCACCACATTCCCTGCATAAGCAGGCAGCGGCCTGCTCCTTTCTCCTCTGTCTCCTGTGTGCAAAGCTTTTCTTGGCTGGATACACTCCTGCGTGGTTAGTGCTCTCAGGCCACCTGGGCTCTGGGAATGGGTTTCTGGTGCATAGGCTTTTCTTGGCCCCTGTCACAAGGTAAGTGTCATATCTTGACCCTGGTGCCTTGACACACTTCCTGCCTTGGTCTGCAAAGTCCTGATAGAGATGTATTTAACAGCTGAAACACAACGCATTCAGATTTGTTTAAGTAGATCTGAGCAGATCTTTTGGATAGGTGTAGTACTTTTCCTATGGCTAGGAAAATATAGTTTCCTATTATTATCTTAGTATACTTTATCATTTAAAAGCACAAGCGTGCAGGCAGAAGGATATCATGGGCAAGTGCTGGGGAAGGGGCTTCAGGTTTTGAAAGCCTCTGCAATAATATTGATCCCTTCCAGACCCTTTTTCTCATCTGGACTCCTCACATACCTCCTGTCCCTCCATGCCCACTCTCCCTTGCCACCTGGATGTGTCTTGCTGCTGCAGTGAAATTAAACACTTTCACCACTGGGATAAAGACAAATTGTGAGTAGTTCAGGCTCACCCAAATTTGGGTACTGTGATTGACTGTGACCCTTAAGTGGGGCAGGGAAGTATGACACTGCACTTGAAACTGGATTGAGAGCAGTGGCTGCATGCTATGGAAATCAAAGACTCCAGGGTGGGATTTTCATGACTGCATGAGGATGAACCTTTCTAACCTGCCTCCTATGCAGGTGAGATTCCAGCCCAGTGCCTGGAGGGACATGGCTCTCCTTGCTGTCGCCCTATGAAGTTCTGGGTCTCCAGGCAGATGTACAATCAGCCATCAGCCTCCCCTCCTGGGTCTGCCAGCTTGTCCTGCTATCTGAGCCCCTTCAGCCACAGGTCCTCCTGCCCCTGCCCTCCAGCAAGGCTTGTTAGTGCAGTCCTGGTTCTCTTCACTTCAAAATGATCTCCCATTTCGAATCATCACGTGGCAATGTAACACACTGGTAGCTGCATGAGGTGCATGTAACTCCATGTGCTTTTGTTTACAAGATCACACCAGTAGTGCTAAATAGGCTCTAGAAATAAGCAAATATAATCCCTGATAGGTCCTTGCTGCTCTGCAGTATTACACATAGAGTTTTCCTTTACAGCCTGATCATTTAATCTTTCTCTCACCCTTTTCCCTATTAGTGTTGATCAAGCAAAACCACTCAGACTGTCAGAGAGAGGAAGCCAACATTATTTACATTAAATTTTGACCAAGTGAACTCCCTGATAAACCAAGTCGCAGAGGACACAGATCATGCTTGGTTTTTCTTGCGGACTCTCTGCTTTGTTGTGAAGGACATTTACAAATGTACTGTTCTTTCTACACGTAAATGACTTTCTAAACACCACAGACAAGTTCAAATGAATGTCTGCAATTTTCTTAAAAGGAAATATTTAGTACCAGACAGAGGAGATGGTGGAGATTTAAATGCTATTTCTTAGTAGCCTATTGGTTATTAATAACTGCTATGGCTTATTCCAAATAACTACAAGTAGCAACAGCAAAGGTGATACAGGCTTCCCAGAATGGCAACAGCAATTGCTGAAGGAATAACTGGCATTGTTGTGATAAAATTAAGCCTTGTAGATTTTGCAGTTAAATGCCTTGTCAAGCTCTTCTCTCTACACAGATAATTGCTCCATACATGTCCTGTGCTAATACTCAAATGTATCTTAATTACCTTTTTGCATCAGGCCCAACTAGAACTTAGTCTGGCTAATGCCATAAAAGACAACAAAAAGTCCTTCTACAAATACATTAACAATAAAAAGGGGGCTAAGGAAAATCTCCCTCCTCTATTGGATGCGGGGGGAAACTTAGTGTCAAGGGATGAGGAAAAGGCTGAGGTGCTAAATGCCTTCTTTGCCTCTGTCTTTAACAGCAAGGGAAGTTGCTCTCTGGGCACCCAGCCCCCTGAGCTGGAAGAGAGAGACAGGGAGCAGAATGAAGACCCCGTAGTCCAAGGGGAAATGGTCAGTGACCTGCTATGCCACCTAGACACACACAAGTCTATGGGGCTGGATGGGATCCATCCAAGGGTACTGAGGGAGCTGGCAGAAGTGCTCACCAAGCCACTCTCCATCATTTATCAGCAGTCCTGGCTAACCGGGGAGGTCCCAGTTGACTGGAGGCTGGCAAATGTGACGTCCATCTACAAGAAGGGCTGGAAGGAGGATCCGGGGAACTACAGGCCTGTCAGCCTGACCTCGGTGCCCGGGAAGGTTATGAAGCAGGTCATCTTGAGTGCCATCATGTGGCACGTACGGGACAACCGGGCGATCGGGCCCAGTCATCATGGGTTTACGAAAGGCAGGTCCTGCCTGACCAACCTGATCTCCTTCTACGACATGGTGACCCGCCTGGTGGATGAGGGAAAGGCTGTGGACATTGTCTACCTGGACTTTAGTAAAGCCTTTGACACCGTCTCCCACAGCATCCTCCTGGAGAAACTGGCTACCCATGGCTTGGATGGGCATACTCTGCGCTGGGTAAAAAACTGGCTGGATGGCCGGGCCCAAAGAGTTGTGGTGAATGGAGTTAAATCCGGTTGGCAGCCAGTCACAAGTGGTGTTCCCCAGGGCTCAGTATTGGGGCCAGTCCTGTTCAATATCTTTATCAATGATCTGGACGAGGGGATCGAGTGCACCCTCAGTAAGTTTGCAGATGACACCAAGTTGGGCAGGAGTGTTGATCTCCTTGAGGGTAGGAAGGCGCTACAGAGGGATCTGGACAGGCTGGATCGATGGGCCGAGGCCAATGGTATGAGATTCAACAAGGCTAAGTGCCGGGTCCTGCACTTGGGACACAACAACCCCAGGCAACGCTACAGGCTTGGGGGGGAGTGGCTGGAAAGCTGCCTAGCGGAAAAGGACCTGGGGGTGTTGGTTGACAGCCGGCTGAATATGAGCCAGCAGTGTGCCCAGGTGGCCAAGAAGGCCAACGGCATCCTGGCCTGTATCAGAAATAGTGTGGCCAGCAGGACTAGGGAAGTGATTGTCCCCCTGTACTCGGCCCCGGTGAGGCCGCACCTCGAGTACTGTGTTCAGTTTTGGGCCCCTCACTACAAGAAAGACATTGAGGTGCTGGAAGCGTGTCCAGAGAAGGGCAACGAAGCTGGTGAAGGGTCTAGAACACAAGTCCTATGAGGAGCGGCTGAGGGAACTGGGGTTGTTTAGTCTGGAGAAAAGGAGGCTGAGGGGAGACCTTATTGCTCTCTACAACTACCTGAAAGGAGGTTGTAGAGAGATGGGGGTCGGACTCTTCTCCCAAGTAACAGACGACAGGACAAGAGGAAATGGCCTCAAGTTGTGCCAGGGGAGGTTCAGATTGGATATTCGGAAACATTTCTTCACTGAAAGGGTTGTCGGGCATTGGAACAGGCTGCCCAGGGAGGTGGTGGAGTCCCCATCCCTGGAGGTATTCAAAAGACGTTTAGATGAGGCCCTAAGGGATATGATTTAGTGGTGGACTTGGTAGTGATAGGTTAATGGTTGGACCCGATGATCTTGGAGGTCTCTTCCAACCAGAACAATTCTATGATTCTATGATATCCATATTTAGTTTTAAAAGTAAAGAAGAATAGTTCATCTTCCACTCCTTCAAGGATTGTTACTAAATTACAGCACAGACCCACATTTTCATCTCTGTTGAGCAAAACTGAGAGCATGGACTATAAAAGAGCCAGTGCCAACCACATAACCCTGGAGCTGCTTGAAGTCCCAGATGCAGTAGCAACCTAGAGCAGAGCTGAGCTAGCTGTAGGTCTCAGCTGGCCATTTACTAACAGACCCCTGATGGACAGGAAGTACAGAATAATGTAATTTAGCATACATACCCTCTCTCCCACCTCTTAGGAGTGGCTATTGGAGAGGGCTAACTTTATGACCAGGCTAAAAGAAATCAGAACTGGGCTTAAGGAATATATCTTCCATGTTGAAGGTTTTGTCACAGGATGCAGGACCCCGTGGTGGGTTGTGACATACTGCTCCATAAATTATGTGATGCGACATTCACACTGGAGCAGTAATGGGGAACTCTCTTCTTTTTTCCTGCCTTGTCTTGGTACTGGGAAAGACTTTGGCTTTGGCCATGGCTTTAGATAAGGCCACAGGGAAAATCCCAAACCCCAGTAAGAGCTGAAACAGCATGATATCCTGGGGGTTTTCATCTTGAGGCAGTCCTTGAATCCCAGGGCTGTCACAGGCCGTAATCTGTGACTCTTCATGATTTCCCAGTGTTTAGGGAGATCTCTGGTTACTGGCTTTCTTATCAGCCAAAATACAATGAAAAAAACTAACCCATTCCTTCAAAGAATGGCATGCAAGACTTGAAATAAACAAGTATTTTAAAGTGAGAGGCCAGCTAAAACCACATCCAGAAATCTGAAATAGAGAGCTTTGTGCATGCAGCCTGTGTGCATGAAAGAAATGTTCTGTCTTTTCTGTAATTACATGAGAATAACTTTATTTTGATCTTCTCACCACAGAAAACTGCCTGTTAAAGGATGATCTGAAATATGCTTATTGCTATACATGGGTGAGTAGACATCTGAGCTAAAAAACCATGTGATTAAGCTTCTCTTTTTTATGCCTATTACTAGAATATCATAAATCCAAACAATTTGGGATTGCATCACCATTTGGATAAGTGAAAGGTTTTTTGTGGCAATGCTTGCTAGTGGAATGTGGATTGTTCAAATATACTATTCAGGTTTTCTTTTTCTTCTGAAAACAAGTATTCTGACAAAATACAGAACACATAAAACAATAATTTCAAAGTTATTCCTTAAACTTTTCTAAGCAAAGTAGTTCTGAAGTGGTAATGGCAGCAGGAGCAGCAGAACCAGCTGCAAATCAGTGTTATGCTCACTCATTGGGATTAATGAGGTCAGATCAATCAGGTACTAGTGTTTTGTCCCTGAATTTAATTCCTGAATACTCCCTGAATTTGTTTTTCTTAATTTTGCAAAACTTTTTCTACATTGCAACCCTTGAGGATCAGTGATACAGAAGAGGTATTCTTTCTAAATCCTACGTTTCTGTTGCAACAGGAGCTGTAATTGTGTCTTCTCGGGACTTTTTAGAAAGCACCACATCATAGTAAAACCTGAGGATTGTTGTATATATGTAGAACCTCTATATGTTGGTTTAGTAATTCCCAGTTCTCAAAGGGGAAATACTAATCAGTTTCTTAGGAGAACAAACATCTAATACACATAGAAAGCAGGCTGTGATTTCAGAAGATGAAGTCTTTGGCAATTATACTAGTTCAATTATACCAGTTAATGCATCACCCCTTCAGATGTTCCAACACAACAGTTTGTGCAGCTGCTGATGAATCAGACTGAGGAGATCATCAGCTTCAGAAAATACAGTTTTTGGGAGTGTTTCTAAAAATGAGATGTGTTTATAAGCTGGTTCACAGTGCCTTATGGCATTGCTGCACAAATGGCTGTGCCAGCACAACTGAGGAGAGTGGCACAGGGTGGGAATGTTACATAATGGGTGGGAAGGATAAGAGTATCTTACATTGGCATTGCTGCCAAAGACTTTGTCTTTTAACAGATAAAACTTTGACTTTGTCCTTTACAGCCACATAGTAAATTGTATAAGGCAGTGCAAAGTAGTATGCAGGATGTAAAGATCTAACAAAAAAAAGCTATTGGACAGTAAATTTACTGGTTTTCCTTATTCTGCCTCCTCCAGTTTGTTGCTGTTGTGTGTATTCAAATACATGGTTTCAAAACCACCTTTATACCTTTGTACTTTATCACACTTACATCCCCCACTGATCTTTGTCCAGAGCTGGTGTCTTATTCTTGACAGCATGTCCCAGACATGTATTTGCCATTATAGACTGCTAAGAGCTTGCAAAGGTCTCATTTTTTCCCAGTCCCCCAGCATCTTGGTGACAGGCACAGCCAGCAGCATTCCAGCCTCTGGGGTAACAGGTCAGCATAGACACTGGTGACAACAGAAATCTGTAGCCTGTGTTCGAAGTGGAGCAGGTATTAGGATCAGCCCATAAAATATCCCCAGATTTTGTGTAAGCCATTCAGTCTACAAGGTATTATTTCCTCCCTAAAACACAACTTGGTGGACCAAGCATTACTTCAATGATTTGGAAATCCAGTTTACTATTGCAGATACATGTAGTCCTGCATTAAACAGCTGCTTTTACACACACATATGCAAACACACAAACATACATACACACACACTTCACTCTTTCTGTATTTGCAGTCTAATTGGCTTGAGTGAAAGAAATGATGCCATATATGGCTTATGGTAACTACATAAGTGGTAACTACATCAGCTACTGAACATGTCTAATATCTGCCACTCTCAAATGTAGATCTTGCTGAACCCTCCTGGGTCGTTAACTCTGCCTTGCCTTTCATCATGTGTGCAGAGACACAGAATATCCTAGCACCCACATATCATCCTCACTGCTGAAATGTGAGCATTTTCTTTCCAATACTGGATGCACTCATAATATATAGTTAAATTACAGGCATATGGTGTTTGCTGCATTCTCTTAGATATTTCCACTATGCTCTGAATGAAATGTCAAGCTCTATAATGAATTGGTTTGTTCTTTAGATAGTGTTGGACATGCTCGTGTTCCCCTAAACTCAATGCGTGTGGGAGACAACTTCTCAGGTGGTGTTTAACTTCTTGCAAGATGGGGGCCCCAGTTTCTGCTTTAGATGAAGTATGTGAGCGACTTTTAAAATATATTTTTAGTTTTATGCAAAACATTCATTCTGAGAGTCCGGTTATGTGTCAGCCTAATTCCCACACACCTCAAACACAAATTACCAGGGCAGCAAACACATGTTCAAATTCCAAATATGCTTTAGTGCAGCACAATGGTTAAGAATTTTTTTTTTTTTTTAAGCTAGCTAGCATAGTATTAGGTAGGTCACTCTGGCTACATTCCCAGAATTTAACAGTGGGGGCCTTGTGGAATGCTAAACGATGTGTATAACAGCATTCAGGTTCTCCATGAGCCAATCTGTCAAAATATTTGCTGCTTTGAAAATGCGTTCTTCAAAAAAAGGACATATGGAACTTATTAGACTATTTGGTGGAGTTCAGGCAGCAGAGCCCAAGAAAAGCATAAAAACATCTGAGGACACAATTCTTCCTTAATGTAATAGGATCTCTAAACTGTTCTTTTGCAATCAATATCAAATACATACAAAATACAGGCAAGAAACATCCTGAATGGAGATGTTTGACATTCCAGTCACAAGACCCTAAGTAAAGAACTTTTAATAGTAGTAAAAAAGTAGTGGTTTGATTGCAGCAATGGCTGGTATGTTTGATTCGGTTTCCTCGGCAGAGTGTATTGATTCTTGGCTCTTTAACAGTTTAAGTTCAAGTTATATTGAGGAGTTCTGACTCATGGTTTCACTGCAGTGGATTTCTGTGTCTCTGGTGCATTGGCAGTGAGGATCAATCAGTCTCCTTGGAGATGAAAAAAAGACAGTGCTGCAGAAGAGAGAAACAAATGAGCTGCCATTTTCCAGCACCTGCTTGTACCTTCTTTGAGGTGACTCCTCATCCCTGTCAGACAGCGAGCACAGAACAACCCCAGAATGAGCAGATCTTCCCCTCACAGTGTTTAACAATAAGGCAAACTGCACAAATTACTCAGATTAAATTTTGGCTTTGGCAGCCACAGCAAGAGATAGCACTGGGTTTTGCTGCTCCAGGGGTAGACCTAGAGCGGATTATTACATGGAGTCATTCTTTGGGGAGACAATTAGAGGAGGGTGGAGTAATCTGTGCCAACCCTATACTCTGTTCCTTCCTCCCATCTACTCTGTCACCCCTCTGAGCATGCAACTGTGGCCTGTGCAGGCACTTCTTTATGCCACACTGCTGGCCTTGATCACTACCGCAAAGAATTAAAAGAAAACCCTGTTCTTGTGTAGCCTCTTTCATACAATTGTGTGTTACAGGCCAACATAGTATTTATAGACTTCTGACCAACTTCTTCTGTCCTGTAAAAAGACTGAAATCTAAGGTTTGGGACTTCATTTTGTTGATGTATCTGTACTCAAGGATAGTTCTCCTTTTGTGTGGCTGTAGTGCAAGGAGACAAAATGTGATACTGAGCTATTTTTCTGGACAAATAAATTTTAAAATAGAATCATCATAGAATCATAGAATCATAGAATAGTTTGGGTTGGAAGGGACCTTTTAAAGGTCATCTAGTCCAAACCCCCTGCAATGAGCAGGGACATCTTCAACTAGATCAGGTTGCCCAGAACCCCATCCAGCCTGACCTTGAATGTCTCCAGGGATGGGGCATATACCACCTCTCTGGGCAACCTGTTCCAGTGCTTCACCACCCTCACTGTAAAAAACTTCTTCCTTATGTCTAGCCTATATCTCCCCTCCTTTAGTTTAAAACCATTACCCCTTGTCCTATCACAACAGGCCCTGCTAAAAAGTTTTGCCCCATCTTTCTTATAAGCCCCCTTTAAGTATTGAAAAGCCGCAATAAGGTCTCCCTGGAGGTCCTTTTCTCCAGGCTGAACAAGCCAAACTCTTTCAGCCTTTCTTCATAGGAGAGGTGTTCCATCCCTCTGATTGTTTTTGTGGCCCTCCTCTGGACCCGCTCCAACAGATCCATGTCCTTCTTGTGCTGAGGACTCCAGAGCTGGACGCAGGACTCCAGGTGGGGTCTCACCAGAGCAGAGTAGAAGGGCAGAATCACCTCCCTCGACCTGCTGGCCATGCTTCTTTTGATGCAGCCCAGGATACGGTTGGCCTTCTGGGCTGCGAGCGCACATTGCTGGCTCATGTCCAGCCTTTCATCCCCCAGTACGCCCAAGTCCTTCTCCACAGGGCTGCTCTCAATCCCTTCATCCCCCAGCCTGTATTGATACCGGGGGTTGCCCCGACCCAGGTGCAGGACCTTGCATTTGTCCTTGTTGAACCTCATGAGGTTTGCCCGGGCCCACCTCTCGAGCTTGTCCAGGTCCCTCTGGATGGCATCCCGTCCCTCAGGCATGTCCACCACACCACTCAGCTTGGTGTCATCTGCAAACTTGCTGAGGGTGCACTCGATCCCACTATGTCATTGATGAAGATATTAAAGAGTACTGGTCCCAATAAGGACCCCTGAGGGACACCACTTGTCACTGATCTCCATCTGGAGATCCATTGACCACTACCCTCTGGATGCGACCATCCAACCAATTCCTCATCCTCTGAATAGTCCACCCATCAAATCCATATCTCTGCAATTCAGAGAGAAGGATGTTATGGGGGACTGTGTCAAAGGCCTTACAGAAGTCCAGATAGATGACATCCGTAGCTCTTCCCTTGTCCACTGATGTAGTCACTCCATCATAGAAGGCCACTAGGTTGGTCAGGCAGGACTTGCCCTTGGTGAAGCCGTGCTGGCTGTCTCCAATCACCTCCCTGTCCTCCATGTGCCTCAGCATAGCTTCTAGGAGGATCTGTTCCATGATCTTCCCAGGCACAGAGGTGAGGCTGACAGGTCGGTAGTTCCCAGGGTCCTCCTTCCTACCCTTTTTAAAAATGGGTGCAATGTTTCCCTTTTACCAGTCCCCAGGGACTTCGCCTGACTGCCATGACTTTTCAAATATCATCGAGAGTGGCTTGGCAACTACATCAGCCAATTCCTTCAGGACTCTGGGATGCATCTCATCAGGTCCCATAGACTTATGTACGTTCAGGTTCCTCAGGTGGTCTCGAACCTGATCTCCTCTTACAGTGGGAGGGACTTTGCTCCCCCAGTCCCCGTCTTGTGGTCCATCCACTCGAGAGGTGTGGGAAGAGAGGTTGCCGGTGAAGACTGAGGCAAAAAAGTCATTGAGTACCTCAGCCTTCTCCTCGTCTGTTGATACCAGTTTGCCAGTCCCATCGGGGGGGTATGCTTTCTTTGACCTTCCTTTTCTGGCTGACATACCTGTAGAAGCCCTTCTTGTTATTCTTTGCATCCCTTGCCAAGTTCAGCTCCAGCTGCGCCTTGGCCTTCCTGACCCCATCCCTACACAACCGGGCAGCATCCCTATACTCTTCCCAGGATACCCATCCCTGCTTCCACTGCCTGTGCATTTCCTTCTTGCCCTTTAGTTTGATGAGCAGGTCTTGACTCAGCCATGCCAGTCTCTTGCCTTCCTTGCCCAATTTCTTGCACCTGAGGACCGAGAGCTCTTGCACTCTATGGAAAGCCTCCTTAAAGATCTGCCAGCTCTATTCTGCTCCCTTGTCCCTGAGGGCAGTTTCCCAGGGGGTCCTATTGACTAACTCCTTGAAGAGCTGGAAGTTTGCTTTCCTAAAATTCAGGGTCCTGACCTTACTCTTCACCTGACCCATATCCCTCAGGACTGTGAACTCCACCAGCACATGATCACTGCAGCCCAGGCTGCCTCCAATCTTGATGACACCAATTAGCTCACTTGTGTTGGTGACCATCAGGTCCAGCATAGCATCCCCTCTGGTGGGGCTGTCTATTGCCTGGCTTAAGAAGTTATCCTCCATGCACTCCAGGAGTCTCCTGGATTGCCTACAGCTTGCTGTGCTACTTTTCCAGCAGATGTCGGGGTGGTTGAAGTCCCCCAGCAGGACGAGAGCCTGCAAGCACGATGCCTCCTGTAGCTGGAGCAAGAAGGCTTCGTCAATAGGCTCCCCTTGATCGGGCGGCCTGTAGTAGACCCCAACCACAAGGTTCCCTTTATTGCCTTGGTCTCTGATTCTTACCCATAAGCTTTCAACCTGCTCGTGGCTATTCTTCAGAGACAGCTCTTCACGCTCTATCCATTTCTTGATGTAGAGGGCAACCCCTCTGCCCTTATAGATTGTTAATTTAAAGTAATGTTGGTGCCATTTGCTGCTATAGTGTAGAGTAGTCTTTAATATCCTAGTGTTTGAACCAAGAACAGGATTGCATAGCAGGCTTTGACAGTTGTGGCGCTGTTATACAGAATCTCACATTTACTGTTCTTAGCACGCAAGCAAGTTTGTAATCATTGCAGGAGGGATGGACAATAACTCCATGGCATAGAAGTACTGTGCAATCAAGTGATGCCGAAGTTATTTGCCACCAATATTGTTATCTGCAATATGTCTCATATGCCCCATCTTGCACTTCTTGCCTTGGCTTGATCCAGTTCTGACTTGCACTGCTTGTCCCTGCTGTGCCCCTGTTTTCACTCTCCTACATTGCTTCCTCCAGGGCAGGATGCTGCTGTGTGCATGGCCTTTCTTCTTGGGGAGTGTGGAGAGGGAAGGGGCTGGAGATGGGCTGCTCTCTCACTTCCTATGCTCCAGCAGGCAACATGCCTTTCATTCCCTTGCAACCAGGCCAAGCTGCTGCCCATGTGGTGCCCCCAAGGATCTGTGGGGAAGGATCCTGGCATTTCAGCCTCTACAATTGAGTAAAGCATCCCAGAAAATGGGTCTCAGCTCTGAGACATTGTAATGGCTGGGGAACAGAGAGTAAGGAGGGAGAGTGAAACATCTTCGCCTTCAATCACAGCCCCCTGGAAACCTCATTGACCCTTGCCCAACAAGCTTAATATAATACCTGGCAATATCATGAGACTTTATTTGTTATCATTACTACCAGGAATTCAAATGGCAGTGCCCCTATCTACTCTGAAGAAATGCTGTATTGTTTTGTTATGTAAAGGTCCTTGAAATAAACTGTGGCATCAAGCAGAAATTTTCCTTTTTACTTTATTCCCTGTATTTGAAGAGACTCCTGGGACAGGAAAGCTTCCTGGGAACTGGACACTGCTGTATGAGTGGAAACATTTGAAAAAGGAAATTGCCTGTAATGGGTTTGTGGTTGCCTCCATTACCGGGCTGCAGTGAACGAGTAAATCAAGTTAAACTGCAGATATATTCCCAGACCCCTTTGGCACTGTTTTTTCCCACCTGAGGAAAACCAATCTGCCACATTCAAGAGCTGAATTTTCACATGGCAGAGGCAAGACACTGGAGCCACAGTTCTGGAACCAGGGCAATATTTTTGCCTGTAGTGCAGGCAAGAAAGAAATTAGCCTCAAAACTGCCTGGATAGAAACTTCAGAAGTGCTGTGCTTTGGCCTTCTGCCACTCTTTTTGAAGTCAGGGACTTCTCCCATTGTGTTAGATTTTAACAGAGTCAGAACAATGTTGAACTCCTTTATAAAATCCCATCCACTATTTTCAGTGCATGGTTTTATCAAGCCAGAAGATTTTGGTGCTGGAAAGCATTGTGGGATTTTGTAACACCTAGAGGTGGACACTCTGGTTCCTTCATGTTAGCCCTATCCCTTCAGGGTGTCTTTGATTCTCTTCCTGACACTGTAATAGTGCTGCGGCTGACACTGGTATTGCCTGCTTCTCAACCCACTGTCCTGGTTACGGCTGGAATAGGGTTAATTTTTGCCAGAAGCTGGCCGGAGTCTATTCTATACCATGTGACCGTCACGCTCACTATATAGAGGGGGTCGACTAGAGGGGCGGGGATCGCTGCTCGGGAGCGGGTTGGGCATCCGGCTCTGGGCGGGGAGCGACCTGTACGGGAAGCACCGCTAAGTACATGCTGTTGTTGTTATTGTTGGGGTTTCTTGTTTGTTTGTTTTCTTTCCCTTTGTTGTCCGGTTAAACTGCTGTTGTTGTTAACCCACAAGTTTTGCTTTTCTTTGTCCCGATTCTCTCCCCCATCCTGCCGGGAGGGGTGGGGTGAGCGAGCGACCGCGTGGCTCAGCCTCCGGCTGGGGCTAAACCACGACACCCACCATGGCAAAATGTGGGGAGAGACATGTGAAAGAAAGGCAGGAGCAGCATTACCCCCAGCAGCAGCACTGGCTGTAGGTCTACTGGGATGAGTGGCAGTGGGTCATGTAAGATTGTCCCTTCCTTTGTGCCGTCTCCCTTCTCTTGTCTGATGTGTACCGCCATAGTTCCCAGCTGCTCACGGTCCTGTGCATGAGCTTTTCCAGGAAGGTTAGTCATGTATTACTGGCTTCTGTCCTCACGGCTAGGTTTTTAAGAACCAATTTGCTCCGTTTGTTCCTCCTTACTGTGTGGTAAAGTACAGCATTTAGCCTTAGCTCATTGCCTTATGGTTGGGTTTTCTTTTGTTACAGTAAATACGGATTCATGTTCAAGGGATTGAGCTATCACATCTCCAGTTAAAGTTCCTTATCAAGCTTTACGAAGCCTTTAAACCGAATTGTTTTTTTTTAAGTCTCACTGGTTTACTATTCAAAGTTCAGGCCTGGAGTAACTAAATAAATGAAATGTTTGGTATTGAGATCTGTCTGTATTCAGCTCTCTGTTGTGACTGATATCTATTGAGCCATTAAGCTTTGTTCTGCTCAAGTTAAGTTATTTTATTTATATAATTTTAATTTATTTTACTTTGGTATTCTACAGCCACTTCCTAAGAGATTTGTGCCTGGAAAAATTAGAAGAATGAGCCATGTAAATCCATGAGAGAGGTTATAAAATAAACATTATACCATGTATGGGGTAACATTTTTTATTGCAAGTGTCTGCTCTCACTTTCTGGCATTTAAACACACGGCCATCTGTTTGAAGGCTGTTTGAAGTGGCTGTATTCCAGCATCTATGTAACTTGCCTGTAGAAAGGAAATGACATCACTTGGTTTCCTGAAGAAAATTACCAATGCCAGAACTGAGGAAATAATAAAATCTACAATAAAAAGAATATGTATTTTTTAAACCTTCTTCCCTTTTACAGTAGGCCATGTTGCGGTCAGACCCTCTGCCACTATCTACCATTTGAAGGAATAAGGTTCCGAGGTACAAAGAGAGGTTTATTGGGATAAGGCACTTACTAAGTGGATAACAATTACACCACCCTGAGAGTGGGGACTATTCTGCTTCTATTCCAAAATTCCTTATCTAGCTAATAGGTATCACTCAGTTCCCAGGAAAGTATCCTTACCTGATGTCCCAAGTAAGGGGAGATCACCAAGGTGCAGGCCAGCCATTCCTCGGGAGCGTTCGAATCAGGCTCTCAGGGAGCAGTTTATATACCCTTCCTCAGTGGTTTCTGTGGTCACCATCTAGCAGTATCATTTTGCTGTTGCCAGGCAAATCTGGGGCTCGCTGTTGCTGGGCAAACTCAGGCCCAGTGCAATGAAAGGTCAGACCTCTGACCAAAGCACTGCCACTTGGTCTGGATCGTCTCCCCACAGGCCATCTCTCCATACTTGTCTGACCATGCCTTCAAAGCAATGGCAAGCCCAGGAAACCCCATTCATTTCACATACATTTTCACACACGCTGCTAGCAGTGGACTGCAAGCCACTGTACCTTACACATTTGCTGAAATGAGATCCAGTGAGACAGGACTGAACTAATACAATGGCAAAGCTTGTAACGTGCCTCCATTGAAAGATATAGGCATAAACTAACAAGCACAGCGACTTCATAATTAGACTTCAGCACTTTCAAGTGACGATGAAAGAGCAGCAGCTATTTGTCATGCCTGGAAAAAACATGCAACTCCATTAATATGAGCTAAGCAGTTTAATACAAACCCATATTAGGGTTTAAACTGAAAGAAAGTTTACGTTATTAGAATCTGCATAAAGGCTGTATATGTTCTGAGACATTTGTTTTAAATCTTCACCAAGCTATAAAGGTTCTCATCTGGTGGTTTCAACTGAGCCATGTTGAATTACATCACATGAGGGCTTCCTCCTACTCTGTCTAACCAGGAAATTTTCAAACATTTGTCTTGGCTGATAATTCCTGTTTTACTACCTGCTTTGTCTACAGAAGTAGGTTGGCAAGTGAATTAAGGACTACTGAATCACCTAGCTAGCAACCCAAATAAACTAGGAAGGTAATTTACTTTTTATAGAGAGTTTTGATTGGAGTTTGCATTTGATTTTCTTTGTGTGAAAGGTAATCCAAAATACACAAGCCATACTCCCAAAAAGCCAACTTTGATCAGAAGCTTGGTCATACTGCTGAAGGTATTGTTTCAAATTACTTTCACAGTTTCAAGGTACTTCATGTTTAATATGAACTAATGACAAAGAAGTTGCAATTTCCAGAAGTTATTTCCTATGATTGACTGTTGTTTATAAAAGTGCTTATTAGATACTATTCAATCTGTCCCATAAACTGCAGTGTAGCTGGACTTTGATCCATGACTAGTTTATTAAACAGATTTGGGCTGCCTGTTTTTCATATTCCTATACTTTTGAAAGTTTTTCATAACAAATTCAACATTCCTGTGTCCTGGTTTAGGCCAGGACAGAGCTAGTTTTGTTTTCAGCAGCTCCTGTGTTTTGGCTTTAGTGTGAGAACAACGGTGATAGTACGCTGATGTTGCTGGTTGCTGCTGAACCACCAAGGACATTTTGCAGTTTCCCAGGTTTTGCTAAGGTGCAAGGGCAAAAACTTGGGAGGGGTAGAGACAGGATAGTTGATCCAAACTGGCCAAAGAGAGTATTCCGTACCATAGACGTCATGCCCGATATAAGCGAGGGTCAGTGGGTGGGCCACTAGTCTTCTAGGTCTTTTAGGCTTTTGAGGCTTTTGAGACCTTTAACTTGCCCTAATAGTTAAGCTTCCCTTCGGGTTGCTTTTTGTTTCCCTATTTTTACCTTTTTGTTTTTCGATCGTTTGGCTGTTTGTTCCCTCGCCTGCTTTCCCTGGAACTTGCTGTTCTGGGATAGCTGGGGGGGGATACCCCTGCTCCCTGCCTGCTGCTCGGGACGGGCTGTATTGGTCGTCGGGTGGTGAGAAATTGTGTATCGTTTGTTTTGTATATTCTATTATCCTTGTATATATTATCACTATTATCATTATTAATATATTTTCATATTTTTCCTTTGCTGTCCTGGTGAGCTGTTTTTATCTCAACCCGCGAATTTTCCTTTCTCTCCAATTCTCCTCCCCGCCCCAACAGGGAGCAGGGGGAGTGAACGAGCGGCTGCGTGGTATTGGCTTACAATTTGGGGTTAAACCATGACATCCTGTCAAAAGGAAATGGAAATGAGGAGAAAGGTCCGCTAATGATGACCCTTAATAATTTATGGAATTCATATAATCTGCTATTTTATGTTTATGACTGGCCTTGAGTATTCTCCAGAATATGTTGAAATCTGAGAAGCTACCCCCATGCACTTGAAAACAGTACAAAATGGTACCAAAAATATTGCTAATATGTTTGCCTCCCTAAAGAAAGTAAATCTACTTAATCTCAAGGTAGTGATACCTGCTAACTGTGAGATATTGGCTAACACAGCTATAGTCTTATAAGATAATAATAACAGGAAAGTCTAATGTAGTCAGAGAAGGGAGCAACAAAGGAGCTTATTTCCATCTGCTTAATTGTATAGATTTTCCAGGCTGAATCAATAAAGGTTGATGATTAAATAGAATCATAGAATCATTTTGGTTGGAAGAGACCTTTAAAATCATCGAGTCCAACCGTTAACCTAACACTGCCAAGTCCACTACTAAACCATGTCCCTAAGCGCCACATCTACACGTCTTTTAAATACCTCCGGGGATGGTGACTCCACCACTTCCCTGGGCAGCCTGTTCCAATGCCTGATAACCCTTTCAGTGAAGAAATGTTTCCGAATATCCAATCTAAACCTCCCCTGGCGCAATTTGAGGCCATTTCCTCTTGTCCTATCACCTGTTACTTGTGAGAGGAGACCATCCCCCACCTCTCTACAACCTCCTTTCAGGTAGTTGTAGAGAGCAATAAGGTCTCCCCTCAGCCTCCTTTTCTCCAGGCTAAACATCCCCAGTTCCCTCAGCTGCTCCTCATAAGACGTGCTCTAGACCCCCCCCACCAGCTTCATTGCCCTTCTTTGGACATGCTCCAGCACCTCAATGTCTTTCTTGCAGTGAGGGGCCCAAAACCAAACACAGTACTCGAGGTGCAGACTCACCAGGGCCGAGTACAGGGGGACGATCACTTCCCTAGTCCTGCTGGCCACACTATTTCTGATACAAGCCAGGATGCTGTTGGCCTTCTTGGCCACCTGGGCAGGCTGCTGGCTCATATTCAGCTGGCTGTCTACCAACACCCCCAGGTCCTTTTCCACTGGGCAGCTGTCCAGCCAGTCTTCCCCAAGCCTGTAGCGTTGCCTGGGATTGTTGTGACCCAAGTGCAGGATCCGACACTTAGTCTTGTTGAATCTCATACCATTGGCCTCGGTCCATCGATCCAGCCTGTCCAGATCCCTCTGTAGCGCCTTCCTACCCTCAAGAAGATCAACACTCCTGCCCAACTTGGTGTCATCTGCAAACTTACTGAGGGTGCACTCGATCCCCTCGTCCAGATCATTGATAAAGATATTGAACAGAACTGGCCCCAATACTGAGCCCTGGGGAACACCACTTGTGACCGGCCACCAACTGGATTTAACTCCATTCACCACAAGTCTTTGGGCCCAGCCATCCAGACAGTTTTTTACCCAGCGCAGAGTATGCCCATCAAAGCCATGGGTAGCCAGTTTCTCCAGGAGGATGCTGTGGGAGACGGTGTCAAAGGCTTTAGTAAAGTCCAGGTAGACAACATCCACAGCCTTTCCCTCATCCACTAAGTGGGTCACCTTGTCATAGAAGGAGATCAGGTTGGTCAAGCAGGACTTGCCTTTCGTAAACCCATGATGACTGGGCCTGATCGCCTGGTTGTCCCGTACGTGCCGTGTGATGGCACTCAAGATGATCTGCTCCATAACTTTCCCGGGCACCGAGGTCAGACTGACAGGCCTGTAGTTCCCTGGATCCTCCTTCTGGCCCTTCTTGTAGATGGGCGTCACATTTGCTAACCTCCAGTCAACTGGGACCTCCCTGGTTAGCCAGGAGTGCTGATAAATGATGGAAATGCCGATTTTAATGATGGCTTTTTTGGTATGGATCAGCTCACAGCAGGAGTTGATACCTTTCTCTAGGTGAGTACTTATAAGTAATGTTAATCATGTCAATGACTTCCTGAATGTAGGTATTTGTATAAATTAAAGCCTAAGTGAACATTACTAAGAAAACAGCAAGAAAATGTCACAGCAAAGGATGACTGTTTCACATTGTTTTTTTCAAATCAAACAGTTTCATATCTGGTCAAAACAGAATATGGATTTTCAAGAAAAAATTGTTGTTTTCTCATCTACAGGAAAGAAAAAAAAACAAACGTGAGCAGCACAGAGCAGATGGAGCTCTGTTAAAACCTATATAAACAGTTCTGATACCTGCTTATGCTATGTGTTGCTGTGACATGCTGACAGGTATTTGTTACTGTGTAGGACACTTCCAACTTCAAAGTTAGCCTTATATGACCCCCTTCTTCTTTAATGTATTTTTTACTATCAAAGCATCAACAAAGAAATGCACCTAGAAAACAAAGAAGTGTAGTGATTGTAACTGTGCAAACACTGAAGTAACGTCAAGGCAGGATCCAGCCAGCCCCTATTTGTGCACATGTATAAAGCATTCCAGTTCATAACTATTATTCCTGTGCTCCACATCAATGGCAATAGAAGCTTGCAGGCTATTAGGCCCAGTGAATGGGATTATCCCCTCTCTGTTATCACTGTAGGTAAGGACGATCTCTATAGGGTCCCAGGTATTTGTAACACCTATGTTAAAACTTGTGAGAATTAGAGGGAAAATATATGGCCTTACTTTTCTACCTAATGTACTTCAAGTTTTTAGCCAATCAACTTTTCTTAAAAATCCCTGTTCTTCTCTGAAGCAAATAATTTGTGCTTAGCCAAAGGATATCTCCTATGAGTTTTGCAGTCATTAATTTCAATTGTTTCTCTGATTTTCAAGTGCTCTATGTGCCTGTTATTGTGGAACAACACGAGGGATTCAAACTAAAAATGGTAGAACCCACTAGGTCTCAGCAGGTCCATATTTGGTACATTTCTTGTCCTTAGGAAATTATAGTAATTGAAAAAACAAATTTATTGGAAATGGTGATCTCTTCAGAAATGATTGGAAATTATGTTCTCTTCACAAAGGAAATGTCTGTGTTTTATAATTATGGAAAAATTTAAACATTTTTTGTTTTTTATTTTTTTTCCTAAATGTCATGGTTTAACCCCAGATGGTAATGAATACCATGCAGCCGCTCGCTCACTCCCCCTCCTCCCCAGTGGGGAGGAGAATCGGAAAGAAAAGGAAAACTCATGGGTTGAGATAAAAACAGCTCACCAGGACAGCAAAGAAAAAGATAATAATAATAATTATATATTAATAATAACAAAATATAATGTTAATAGAATATATAAAACAAACGATGCACAATTTCTCACCACCCAATGACCGATACAGCCTGTCCTGAGCAGCAATCACGAAAAAGAATTATTCCCCAGCAGCTATCTCAGAACAGCAAGTTCCAGAGAGAGCGAGCGAGGGAACAAACAGCTGAACAAACAAATGAAAAGGCCCAAATGAACGAAAAAAGGGAAAAAGCCCACCGGCCGACCCTCACTTATACTGGGCATGACGTCTATGGTATGGAATACTCTCTTTGGCCAGTTTGGATCAACTATACTGGCTATACCCCTCCCGAGTTTTTTGCACCTGCACATTAGCAAAACCTGGGAAGCTGGAAGATGTCCTTGATCGCTGAGCAGCAACATAACATCAGTGTATTATCAACATTCTTCACATACTAAATCCAAAACACAGGAGCTACTGGAAAGAAAATTAGCTCCATCCTGGCTGAAACCAGGATATAAAGAAACCAGGAACAATTGGTGTCCTTCAGTTCTCCCACTGCTTTGGAGTTCTGGCTGAGTAAGCCAGAGCTGAAGGGTCCTGCAATGGGAAGCAGAAGCTTCTAACATGACGATGGTTCAAATTTAATTTGGGAATCTTATGATTTTCTAGGTTACCAGCTAAGGTGTGAAAAGTCTCAAAACCCTAGGATCCCTGTTTCAAACTTATGTTCATAGGGGTTCTGCAGCTAAGCATGGACCCTGAGAGCCCTCAGTAGAGATGTGGCTCTGGCTCCATAATGGGGAATATGGAAACATTGGCATCCCTAACTTTAATGTGATCTTGGTGATAATTTTGTCTCAGACACAGAGCCTCCAGAGTCAGCAGGTGACCTGGCAGGAAACAATGTTTAATGGCCAGTTCTGCTTAATATCTTTCTCAATGATCTGGATGAGGGGATTGAGTGCACCCTCAGGAAGTTTGCAGATGACACCAAGTTGGGAGGGAGTGTTGATCTGCTTGAGGGTAGGAAGGTGCTACAGAAGGATCTGGACAGGCTGGATCGATGGGCCAAGGCCAATTGTATGAGGTTCAACAAGGCTGTGCCGGGTCCTGCCCTTGGGTCACAACAACCCCAGGCAACACTACAGGCTTGGGGAAGAGTGGCTGGAAAGCTGCCCAGTGGAAAAGGACCTGGGAGTGTTGGTTGACAGCCGGCAGTGTGCCCAGGTGGCCAAGAAGGCCAACGGCATCCTGGCTTGTATCAGAAATAATGTGGCCAGCAGGACTAGGGAAGTGATTGTCCCTTTGTACTCAGCACTGGTATCGTGGTTTAGCCCCAATGGGCAGCTAAGCACCACGCGGCCACTCGCTCACTCCTCCCTCCCAGTGGGATGGGGAGGAGAATAGGGAAAAAGAAAGGCAAAACTCATGGGTTGGGATAACAACAGTTTAACAGGACAGCAAAGGAAAAGAAAACAAGCAAACAAACAAACACCAACAATAACAGAGTGTACTTAGTGCGTGCTTCACAGCACAGGTCGCTCATCGCCCAGAGCACGACGCCCAGCCTGCTCCCGAGCAGTGATCCTGCTCCCTGGCTCTGTCCCCCTCTATATACTGAGCATGATGGTCACATGGTATAGAATAGCCCCCTGGCCAGCTTCTTGTGAATATTAACCCTATCTGAGCCAGAACCAGGACAACTGGTGAGGCTGCACCTTGAGTACTGTGTTCAGTTTTGGGCCCCTCACTACAAGAAAGACATGGAAGTGCTGGAGCACGTCCAAAGAAGGGCAAGGAAGCTGGTGAAGGGTCTAGAGCACAAGTCCTATGAGGAGTGGCTGAGGGAACTGGGGTTGTTTAGTCTGGAGAAAAGGAGGCTGAGGGGAGACCTTATTGCTCTCTACAACTACCTGAAAGGAGGTTGTAGAGAGGTGGGTGTCAATCTCTTCTCCCAAGTAACAGGTGATAGGACAAGGGGAAATGGCCTCAAGTTGTGCCCGTGGAGGTTTAGATTGGATATTAGGAAACATTTCTTCACTGAAAGGGTTATCAGGCATTGGAACAGGCTGCCCAGGGCAGTGGTGGAGTCACCATCCCTGGAGGTGTCTAAAAGAGGTGTAGATGTGGGGCTTAGAGACATGGTTTAGTGGTGGACTTTGCCGTGCTAGGTTAACGGTTGGACTCGATGATCTTAAAGGTCTTTTCCAACCTAAACAATTCTATGATTCTAATGCAGGCTTCCAAAAAAACTCTTCTAGTATTTTTGGCAGGAATAGTGGTGCATGAAAAATTATGCCATTTTTGAAAAAAGAGCCATTAGTATGTCTCCAAGACTTCCATTTGTATTCCTAAAAGATTGTTTTGAATTGCAAAAGCACACAATATCGAGGATTTTTCTGATGGAGTCACCTCTGCTCTCATTATTATGGCTGCGGTCACAAGCTGAGCAGGGATATAAATAGGGCTTTATTTACCCTAAATCTTCAGCATGGATATATTTGAGACATGAAAATCTATCCCACAGGAAGAAGCATTAGTCCTAACAGTATCAGAGGAGTACTGGTAGAATGAATTAACTATCTAAAAAGTGGAATAAAACATGATTGTAGGGTAGAAAATATGAAATGAAAATGTTAATGCAAAAGAGTGGTTATATAATTTAAAGGTTTCTGTAAAGATATTTGTGGTGTGGAGGATTTAGTATTTTGGTTTCATTCCAGCATGAGATGAAACCCACAAATGCTGAAACTCTCAGTGAAGGAGAAAGGGCCTTGGACCTATGTGCCAGTCCCACCTGGCTGTCGCAATGGTGAGGACACTGGAAGCCTCAGTCATTTGCCTTGGTCATCTGTAAAACAGGCCAGCTGGGGAAAACATCGTTATGGAAGGACGTTTGTGTTTGAAGGCCTCAGTTTCCTAAATGCACAGCTCCCTTCTCTGCTCAACTTGTTTGGGCACTGTGGGATGGGGCTGTTGATATAAGGCCACGATCCTGTCTGCCTCGCCATCCCCTTGGCTCCTGGTTCGCCCTACCTGGCTGCTCCCAGAGAGGCAGGGAATTTTCTTGGGAATTTGGCAGCTCTGAGGCCTTGGCAAGCGCCTCGCTGAGTGTTTGCGGAGCAGGCAGGTGAGCTGGAACAAGTTGGGGCATGCTCCAGTGTCTGCCCCATGGGAAGGAATCTCAGGTTCCTGTTTGGGTTCCCTTGGAACAAGAACTAAACTGTTTTTGTGGCATGTTTTGATATCAGAAAAGCAATCACATTCTAACAAAAAAAAAAATCATTAGGATTTTTCACATCATCCCTGTATTTGTTTTCCTTCTTTACTGACTATTTAGATAAAAGCAGCAATAACAAGTGGTAAGTATAAATAAGAAAAACAGCAACAAATGAGAAATTCTGGTGAATTTCTGGGTTCAATAGGGTTCTCCAGGAACAACATCCAGAAAGTATTTTTAAATACTTCTGGAGAACTTTAAGCAATTTTCTTTAAGCAGTGTTTCTCTGAAAACAGTTTAGGCAGTGAGTGACATGCTTATTCTACAGAAGAGTTCCTGACTTTACTCAATATCTGCTCACTTTGGCAACACATTTTCCACTGTCAGCCTTTAAAAAACAGCAGCAGTGGCTTCCCCCTTATGCCTGATCTGATGTTCTCAGATCATGGGTTGAAATTAAACATTCATTTATATTGAATGTGTATCAAAACCACTTCCATTAAGAAAAAAAGACGGGTTATTGTCATAGGAGGCTCTCTTCTGAGTGGAACAGAAGGCCCAATATGCCGACCAGACCCACTTCTTAGGGAAGTCTACTACCTCCCTGGGGCCTGGGTTAAAGATGTTACAAGAAAACCTCCTACCCTGATACAGCCCTTGGATTATTATCCATTATTGCTTTTTCATGTAGGCAGCGATGAAGTTGCAATAAGAAGTCCAAGGGCGATCAAAAGAAACTTCAGGGCCTTGGGATGACTGGTTAAGGGATCAGGAGCACAAGTAGTGTTTTTCTCTATCCTTCCAGTTGCAGGGAATGATGTTGGAAGGAACAGGCAGACTCAACTGATCAATACCTGGCTCCATGACTGGTGTCACTAGCAGAATTTTGTGTTTTTCAATCACGGGTCGGTCTACATGACACCAGGTCTGCTGGCAACAGATGGGGTACACCTAGCTCAAAGAGGGAAAAGGATCTTTGTGCAAGAGTTAGCAGGGCTCATTGAAAGAGCTTTAAACTAGATTTGAAGGGGGAAAGGGATAAAACCAAGCTTGCTAGTGATAAGCCATGGGATGGCATGCCAATGTTTGAGGGACAGTGTGCTAGCGAGGTCCTTCAGTCTGCTCCATGATGTGCTGAGTACACTGGAGCACATTTGAAATGTCTCTATACTAATGCGCGCAGCATGAGGAATAAACAAGAGGAGCTAGAAGCTTTGGCCCAGTCCCAGAGCTATGACATCATTGGCATAAGCAAAACCTGGTGGGATGAGTCCTGTGACTAGGGTGCTGTGATGGATGGTTAAAGGCTCTTCAGGAGGGATAGGCAGGGCAGGCAAGGCGGGGGGGTGGCCCTGTATGTAAGGGAGGGGTTGGACTGTATGGCGCTTGTAGTTGGCAACGACATGGTTGAGAGCCTCTGGGTAAGGATGAAGGGGAAAGCAAATAAAGCGGATGTTGTTGTGGGAGTCTACTATCGACCACCCAGCCAGGATGATGACACCAATGAATTATTCTACAAGGAATTAAGGGATATCTCTAGATCAGCTGCCCTTGGTGATTTTAACTTCCCAGACATCAACTGGGAACATCATACAGTGCACACAAACGGGTCCAGGAAATTCCTGAAGCATATTGAAGATAACTTCTTGAAGCAGGTACTAAGGGAGCCGACCAGGAAAGGTGCCCTCCTAGTCGTAGTTTGCAAACAGAGAGGGGCTCATGGGCTCAAGTGGTGATTGGTGGCTGTCTTGGTCACAGTGACCATGAAGTAGCTGAGTTTCAAATAGTTGGTGACAGGAGAAAAGCTGCCATCAAAACTTCAACCCTGGATATGGGGAGAGCAGAGTTCAGGCTGCTGAAGGAGCTAGTTAGTAAGGTCCCCTGGGAATCTGCTTTTGAAGGTATTGGGGTCCATGAATGCTGGTCACTTTTTAAGAGCCATCTCTTAAGAGCGCAGGAGCAGGCAATTCCAAAGTGTCAGAAGTCAAGCAAGCGGGGCAGAAGGCCGGCTTGGCTGAGCAGGGATCGTCTAGAACTTTGGCAGAAAAGGAAAGTGTACGGACATTGGAAGCAAGGACAGGCAACACAGGAGGACTACAGAGATGCTGTTCGCCACTGTAGGGAGAAAATTCGTACGGCCAAAGCTCAATTAGAGTTCAAGCTGGCCAGCACTGTGAAGGACAACAAAAAGGGCTTTTTAAAATATGTTAACAGCAAAAGGAGTATCAGAGATATCATTGGTCCATTACTTGGTGAATTCGGTCACCTCACAAATAGGGATGTAGACAAAGCAGAGACGTTTAATGCCTCCTTCGCCTCTGTCTTTAACACCAATGATGGGTCTTGGAGCCCTGTGTTGGAAGACCGTGACTGGGGGGATGATAAACTCCCAGCTGACCCTGAAGTTGTTTGAAACTTGCTGCTCCAGCTGGATGCGCATAAGTCTACGGGGCCCGATGGGATTCATCCCAGGGTACTGAAAGAGCTGGCCGATGTTATTGTGGGACCTCTCTCCATTATTTTTCATCAGTCTGGAGAGGTCCCAGTCGACTGGAAGCTGGCAAATGTCCCAATTTTCAAGAAGGGCAAGAAGGAAGACCCTGGTAATTTCAGGCCTCTCAGTCTCACTTCAGTGCCTGGTAAAATTATAGAGAAGGTTATTCTGGGAGTTATTGAAAAACACTTGAGAGACAACGCAGTCATTGGTCATAGCCAGTATGGGTTTACGAGGGGAAAGTCCTGTTTAACCAACTTAATTTCCTTTTATGACAAGGTCACCCATCTAGTTGACCAAGGGAAGCCAGTAGACGTGGGATTTTTGTGGATTTTAGCAAAGCTTTTGATGCTGTCTCTCACAGTATCCTTCTGGACAAAATGTCCAGCATACAGCTAGACAAGTCCATAATATGTTGGGTGAGCAATTGGCTGACAGGTCAGGCTCAAAGGGTTATAAGTAAATGGGGTTACATCAGGCTGGTGGCCAGTCACCAGTGGGGTTCCCTAGGGCTCAATTTTAGGGCCAGTGCTCTTTAACGTTTTTATAAATGATCTGGATGCAGGAGTTGAATGTACATTAAGTAAGTTTGCCGACAATACTAAACTAGGAGGAGCTGTGGACTCCCTCGAGGGTAGAGAGGCCTTACAGAGAGATCTGGATAGACTAGAGAGCTGGGCAATCACCAACCATATGAAATCTAACAAGAGCAAGTGCTGGATTCTCCACCTGGGATGGGGTAATTCTGGTTATGCATACAAATTGGGGGATGAGAGGCTGGAGGGCAGCCCCGTGGAAAGAAATCTGGGGGTTTGGGTTGATGGCAAGTTGAATATGAGTCAACAGTGTGCCCTGGCAGCCAAAAGGGCCAACCGTGTCCTGGGGTGCATGAAGCACAGCATAGCTAGCCGGTCGAGGGAGGTGATTGTCCCACTCTACACTGCACTGGTGCGGCCCCACCTTGAGTACTGTGTGCAGTTTTGGGTGCCTCAATATAAGAAGGACATCAAACTATTAGTGTGTCCAGAGGAGGGGGACCAAGATGGTGAAAGGCCTCGAGGGCAAGGCTTATGAGGAGCGGCTGAGGTCACTTGGCTTTTTCAACTTAGAGAAGAGAAGGCTGAGGGGGTGACCTCATCACAGTCTACAACTTCCTCAAGGGGGGCAGCAGAGGTGCTGATCTCCTCTCTCTGGTGACCAGTGATAGCATGCGTGGAAATGGTATGAAGCTGCATCAGGGGAAGTTCAGATTGGACATTAGGAAAAGGTTCTTCACTGAGAGAGGGTGGTCGGTCACTGGAACAGGCTCCTCAGGGAAGTAGTCACAGCACCAAGCCTGTCAGAGTTCAAGAAGCATCTGGACGACGCTCTTAGTCATATGATTTAGTTTTAGGTAGTCCTGTGAGGAGCAGGGAGTTGGACTCAATGATCCCTATGGGTTCCTTCCAACTCAAGATATTCTATGATTCTATGATTCTATTGCTTTATGAATTCGTATATTTGAATCTGGCAAGGCATGATTAGCTAGGCATGGAACTGCAGCTTGCAGTATTTCTTAGAGGTGTGAAGAAGAATTTCACAGAGCTTTCTTCTGCGTTCTCCTAAAGAACAGAACTTGGTCTACAAACACATGAGGTTGGGAAAGCATTCATGTGATGCCAAAACTTACTGTAAATTCTTATTCAACAGCTTGGACACTGCTTACAGAGTTGAAATATCCTTTACACTAACATCACAGTTCTATAAGTAGCTTTCTGTTAAGCTAGTGTTGACTTAACCCATTGCTGCCCCTTCCGCAGTCTATGCTCAAGCCCACTTTGGACTGTCATTCTTGTGATAAACTGGACTGAAGACCTCATATATCTGGAAAAAAAATCACCCCAAACATTAGGGCGAACACTTGGCGAGGGGGGTAGTATTTTTCAGCAGGATCTACTGAAAACAGTTACACGGATGTTTGTAAGGGACAAAGTGGCAGGGATTGCCATGGCCCAAGACTTCTGACGAATTAAACTCCATACAGATTGGCAGTGAAAATTGGCCTCTAATGTGTGTATAAACTACTGAAGTCCATTTTTCTAAGGCAAAAGTAGCAGCCTTAGTTGGGATAAAATCCCGTTTACACATTTCAAATAACATTTATATGCCTCTAGAGGAAGATTGATTGTCACCCCTGGAAGTGTCAGGGTGTTTGACTGAGCAGTGTGGCTCTGTGTTCCTGCCACCCCCAGCCCTGGCAGTGCCAGGAGTGCACAAGCCAGGGCACCTCGACTTCACAGTGCAGCCCAGAAGAGTATTTATTCTTCTGTAGGCTTCAAAAACAGGAAGTGACATTTCAAGTAACTGCAGATTTACTGTGAGCCCATGGCTGGTCCCTCTGCATTGTCCCCACTTTCCTGTTTGAGCTTGGAGGAAGTGGCCAGAGGGATGGGGGAAGGGAGACCTTGTGCTGCTTCTGCAACTGCAGCCTACATTACTTAAGGGAAGAGTGATGAAAACGTATCTAAACCCTTGCCAAAAGCTCACAAGAAATATTTGACATCTCACCTACAACAACAAGCAGGAGTTAAAGGTTAAATCACACACAACCCAAGCATTTGGGAAAAGGATATGTTTATGTCATCAACTTCTGTTGGGTTGTAAAGGAATGGTGTATGGCAGTGGAATGGGCTCTGAGTTATCAGGAAAATACACTGTGGCTTAGTGCAACTATCTGTGAACATGAAAAGCACCAATTGGTTCTATATATTTATATTTTCATATCCAAATGCCCTTTTCAACTCTGTGACCATTCAGATGGTTAAATGGGGAGTGCACAGGGTGGACACCACTAGCTACTTTCTTTGCCTGTGTGCATGTAGACATGAATTATTACACAAATACTCTGGTTTTCTATGTAGTATCACTTCTTGTGGGTAACTTTCACTATGGAATTAGACAATCAGCATTGCCCATTGCTCTCATGCAATTTATGGAGCTAAAGAATCCAAACTAGCAATGTGTTTTCTAAGATAATGTATTGGTATTCTGCAAACTGAATCAACGAAATACTATCTTTGTTGCTAAGTGCCAAAACACTGTAGAGGCTACTTCAGTCTATATAATGCTAATACTTCGGTGGTTGTACTTCAGGAAAAGTGATTCTGCTGGCCCTTGCTTATTTCTTCTGCTGAAAAAGCAGCTGAATTCGGGAGAATCTGCTCCATGAACTCAAATAAGGTTCTTTCTCATTTAATTTCTAGTTGAACTCAGTGGGAATTTACCTGGACAAAGACTGATCCTCAAGAGAGAAAATCAGTCTTATCCCAAGGTAATGAATATAATTTGTATGTTGTTACAGTTTTCTCTTTGTATATATTATCCAGCCTTTAGTTAGCTAGGATCTATCTCACCTAGCTTTAGCAGGTTAGAACAGGTACTCTAAACTAGTTGTTTCCTCTACCAACACTGTAGAGGCACAGGAACTGCTAGGAGAAAATTTACCTTACATGCCTTTTTAGATGGATAGATCATTGATCATAAAGGGAAGCTATATAAATGGTTTATACTAAATTTCTAATTTTTAGATGGCTAATGTTAAGTAAGTTGAATCTCACTGTATGAACTGAATTTCCTATATTTTGCACAAATAAAATTAAAAAAAACTTTGGGACAAGAATTAAAGGCCAGTATTAATCCTCTGTGAATGTGTCCCATTCATTAAGAAAAAATGCACCAGTACATAATCATTCATAGTACTCAGTATTATATGTCAACAAGTCGTAGCATAAATATAAACATTGTGCTGGCAGGGAAAGAGTGACTTTTGGAAATTTTCCTCTCAGAAAAAGAAAAGCTGCCAACAGCACCTGCAGAAAAAAAAAAAAAGTAGAGCGATATATCAAATTAGTGTTGCAGCATAGGCTTTCCTATTCATGTTCTGTCAGGCTAGATGTTATCAATGTTTATTTACTTGTGTGTATTAAACAATATGTGTTGAGATATAGACATTGTGCCAGTAGTCCTCATTTATAAAATGAAACAGTCTGGAATTTATTCTAGGATGCCTGATTATTTTATTTTTAGAGAAATCCTTCCTCATTGGTGGTGCTGTGTTCCTCTGTTCACTGTTAAAAATATTTTGCCTTAATGATTTTCTCTTTCCTGCACTTAAGCAATTGTGATTTGAGTCTCAAAGGTCAGAGGCAAAGACAGAGGTACCACTGAGCTTAAAGACCAGATCCAGATGCTGAAAAGAAGGAATGAAGATGGTTGATCTGAGGTCTATATCTCATTCTTTCCCTACATTAATGCTTCTTCCCCCTTATGTCCACTGGGCCAGCTCCTCAGTTAGATACATTCATACATGCTTGAGTGCATGGGTATCATCAGTGTCACCATGCACTGGTGACAATGGAACCTTCCAACAGAGCTGGGAAATCTGTCTGAGTTTTTCAGGTTGGCATTTCCATTTTCTTCTATGATTCTATGATTCTATGATTCTCTCATACCTCTTTTGAATTTCTCCCTTGCTGCTTCAGTCTCTTATTTTGCTGTCCCTTCAACGGGAGAGATTTGGATAGGCCCTCCACTTCATACTGCACTTTTAAAAATGTAGCACACTTGCCTGACAAGTAAGAGATCAAAACCTTCCTCCAAGCTGGACAGAGGAGATGCAAACCTGTTGTTCTACACCCTGGGTGCTGCTTTAACCACTGGATTACATGGTGTGGAAGAGGGAGAGGAAGACATGGCCAGCTGGCAGGAGGTTCTGAAAGAAAATGTTTTAGCAATTATGGAAAACAAAACTGAAACTTCTCTCTTTGGCTGTGCCAGCAAACCAAAGTATCAGTTATCAGAACAGCCCCATTAATTATATAGGCAAGATCTCTACCTTTTTCACTGTATTCTTTTGGCTAAAATAACAAACTGACCCTTCACCATCCCTCATTCCAGGTGTTAACATTGCAATTGTGTTTTTTTTCTTTCATCTCTTCATTAATCCCTTATGCCCACTCAAAGGAAATGGAAGCAGAGTCAGGGTGCATGGCAAAGGATACTGCTCTCAGCAGACTTGAATCTGTGGAGACAGGCACTTAGTGACTGAGAGATGTTGGCTGGGCTCAAACTATTCCTGCATGGACCATCTCGCTCTGGTTACTCTGAGTTTCCTTCTTTGCTCCGAGAGTCCTTGATTAACATTTTACAAGGTTGAGAAAGGAACTGGAACCAAATACATCAGTTTTGCCTCTGGATTATGAGGAATTGGTATGAGGTTAAGAGAATAAGCATGAATTGAACTTCAGCTTTCAAAGATAGCAATGCTTTGAAATAATCAGTACTGTGAGACTAGAAAAGAGGCTATGCAGGGAACAGAGGTCTCCCCAGGCCTTCTCCTTTTCTTTGCAGAGTTCCAAAAACAGTGATCATAGGTCCATGATCCAGGAAAGTCTGTGCCAATGTTCTCAATAGCAATGTGCTTCTGCCCACCAGTTATGGATCTGGCTGAACATGATCAGTTGGTATACTTTCAGCAGAAATATCAATTCTCATTTGCCAAAGTTCATATAGAGCATATTGTCATAATTTTACTTTGTTGTTCAAGTGGAAGTTCTACACTATTAAACAACTGATGATACCATCACATTGCCCTCAATTATAATTTTATTATATATGGTTAAATGAAACTTCAGTGACATCAATGTGTTTGCCATCTGTCCTGGTTTAGGCCAGGACGGAGCTAGTTTTGTCTTCAGCAGCTACTGACTGCTGAGGCCACAACACCATCTAAAATCCATAGCAAGGAAACCTCTGAAATATAAACCCTATTTTTTTCCAATCAATTTATTTTACAGACTGCTGCTATTTAAAAATAAAAGTTCTTCAAGTTTTCGTATGGCTGCCACTTGAAACTATTTTCTTAACATGCTCCATTTGGAAAAGTGGAGGTGCATGTCTCTACTTTGAGAGTTCTGTCACAGCCAGTTGCACAAATGTTACTCCTTACAGTAATTTCAGCTAAAATTTGAAAATCTTGATTACAAAAATCATTACTATATTATTAATAATTTGTTTTCCCCAGGAACAATCTGACATACAAAATGTTGGGGTTTTTTTTCTTAGCTTTGTGGCCCAACCATGCAGTCACACCTTGTCATTGTATTATAATAGAATATCTTACAAGCTCAATTCAAGCACTCAGCTTTGATGGGATACAGACATAAACAACTGCTCTGTCCCTTGAACTGTGACCTTAAACAATCAGGCTTTTTCTTCCCTGTGGGAATCAAGTGATTACACTCTCAGTGGATAATTTTTCCTGGATTCTTTTATGATATTTCCTATACAGGAAAACCATCCTGTTATCTCACTTTAAAAGATTACTAATGAGCAATTTTCATGGTTTGTTTTTGTTTTTTTTTTTTAATGTATGTGTCATCTTCCCTTTTATTACTTACCTAAAAACCCATGCTTTAGAAGAAGTAAGAAAGAATCGGATCACAGATGTATTTTTTTTCACACAGGACAGAAAATAAGCAGTGGTAAATATGATAATGCAGCTGTTAATCAAGAAATTTCACTATAATATAAAAATGAAAAATAAACAGTAAATTTGACATTTTCCACCAAAACAGAAAAGTCACAGTTCAAAGCCATCACAGAAAACATTCCATAGTCTCAGATTATGAATTCCAACAGGAAACAATTTTCAGGAAGAATTCCTGTTCTTCTGTTCGTGCAGTCCCTCACAGTGACATAGCTAACATGCTTTCATAGGCTTGTATCTTTATGTTTCTGCAGTTACATTTTCTTAAGAAAACAATTCAAGCAGGCTTTCAAGGGCTCATGAGATATACATGAAGTCCTCAGAAACCAAAGCCTGATAAACTGAATACTGCTCTCAGCTACTTTGATTTGTAACTGAAGTAATCCTGAATTTATGCCACTGTATCTAAGAATCTGACTCAACATCACTCCTGTTTGGCCTTCTGTTGCTGTGCTACAGGAAGCAAGCAGCCTTATTGTTGAATGAAAATCAGTGGTGATATCAATTCAAATTTTGTCTGAAAAAACCCATGGATTTTTTTGTATGCAGAGACATGGTCCATTCATCATACATATAGTGTACTTTTAAATGACATTGCATGTGTTTATAAAGAAGTGCATCTTCCCTGTGTTGAAAAAAAATAATCTGTATGAGTCAAATATTTCCATATATGAATAACAAAGGCCTCCAATAAACCAAAATTCTGGTTTGAGCTAATTTGTAGTTCTGAGAATACATATTCGCTACTCTTTCATTGCTTGCAAACGTGATTATCAAATGAGCAGCTGCTGACATACATAAGCAAATTCAAACCATTCATTCTTGACTTAGCTTTCAGATCCTGAGAGTGGGAAATTCATGAAAGTGTTTCTTACAAGATTTTCCTTTGTGACATCCACAAAAGACTGCTTTCTCCTATGTTTTCCTTTATGGATTATGATTACTTATGTTTCCAGGCATCTGACTCCAAATCCAAGATCCTAGGGCTCTTTTACAAGTCCTAAACTGAGTGACTTCATATTCTTCTTGCAAGGCTTTGCAATTCTTTTGCTATAGTCACTCTCTAATTCAGCTCCAGGGAAAATTAAGAAGTTTTTAAGAATAGTAGTAAATTTAACTCACCAAATCTCAGTGAAGTAATGATACAGGTGGGGTGAGATGGTTTGGCCATTACTGGAAAGGTAACAGGACACACTTGGTAACATAACATTTTGTTTAAGCAAATGTGCCTTTTTCACCTACTGAAGACCTGTCCTGAATGATCAGAAGATGAGCACTAGTAACTACTTCTTCTTTAACTCGGGTAATACAGAGCTTTGTTTTTAGGAGTGGAGTGAAGGTTCTGAATATGATATAAATACAATATGCTAGCAGGGTATAAAATTTATTTGTTATACACCAACTGTTCACTAAAATTGTCTTCCATTTCTCAAGATATGTAACAAGAAACTTTTCAAAAGAGAGAGGATTGGTGAAATTTCCTGTGTTTTCAAAACTAGGGCAAAAGACAAAAAATATTCTTCATTTTTTTATCAGAGTATATCCTTTTTTTCTAAACTAAAGAGACACTGTCCGTCAGAAGGATCTTCCCTTGATATTTATATGGAGTATGAAAAATTTGTCTCTTGACTAGTTCCAGCCAAAAATCCATAGATGCTTTTGATTTTCCAACAGAAATTTAGAAAACAATAAATGGTTCAAAAATCCTGTTTTCACAAGTCTGGAGTTCAAGTCATTTTTCCATGTACTATAAGCCTGGACAGATTGCATCTTTCATGACATACCACTCTCTCACACACAAGTGTCTGATCTTACTGGAAAGTTTTCTGCCTCACCTATTTTACAACATCTTTTGAACAAGCAAAATAAATTAAGCTTCCTCAATCTTTCACTATAATTCCTTGAATCACTATTGCAGGTCTATCTGAAAAATTTCTAAATTGTCAGCCTCCTTATTAAAAGAAAGTGTTGATACCAAATCTGATAAGATTGTTCCAATGAGAGGCTCTGTAATTTCTGTATGAAATTACTACCCTACTCCCACCTTCATGTTTCCTGCTAACGCATCTGAGAATTACATTTAGCTTCTTGCACTGGCAGCAATTACATTTAGCTTCTTGCACTGGCAGCAAATATGCTTTTTAGTGTTGCTGCTCTCCAGGATACAATCTTCTACCCTAACAGTGTGCCTTACATCCTGTGTTTCTAGGTATATGGCATAGCACTTAGCTGTGTTAAAATGACGTTGCTGAAATGTACATATCTTAAGAAGTCACTCAGGCCAGCCTATATAACTGATCAGTTCACATCTCATTTACCTCTCCAATGAATTATACTGATAATTGCAGATATTGCTAGGAGTTTATATCATAGAATAATAGAATCATAGAATATTTGGGTTGGAAGGGACCTTTTAAAGGACATCTAGTCCAAACCCCCTGCAATGAGCAGGGACATCTTCAACTAGATTCAGGTTGCTCAGAGCCCCATCCAGCCTGGCCTTGAATGTTTCCAGGGATGGGGCATATACCACCTCTCTGGGCAACCTGTTCCAGTGCTTCACCACCCTCACTGTAAAAAACTTCTTCCTTATATCTAGTCTGTATCTCCCCTCTTTTAGTTTAAAACCATTACCCCTTGTCCTATCACAACAGGCCCTGCTAAAAAGTTTTTCCCCATCTTTCTTATAAGCCCCCTTTAAGTATTGAAAGGCTGCAATAAGGTCTTCCTGGAGCCTTCTCTTCTCCAGGCTGAACAAGCCCAACTCTCTCAGCCTTTCTTCACAGGAGAGGTGCTCCATCCCTCTGATCATTTTTGTGGCCCTCCTCTGGACTCGCTCCAACAGATCCATGTCCTTCTTGTGCTGAGGACTCCAGAGATGGATGCAGGACTCCAGGTGGGGTCTCACCAAAGCGGAGTAGGGGGCAGAATCACCTCCCTCAACGTGCTGGCCATGCTTCTTTTGATGCAGCCCAGGATATGGTTGGCCTTCTGGGCTGCGAGCGCACGTTGCTGGCTCATGTCCAGCCTTTCATCCCCCAGTACGCCCAAGTCCTTCTCCACAGGGCTGCTCTCAATCCCTTCATCCCCCAGCCTGTATTGATACCGGGGGTTGGTCTGACCCAGGTGCAGGACCTTGCATTTGTCCTTGTTGAACCTCATGAGGTTCACCCGGGCCCACCTCTCAAGCTTGTCCAGGTCCCTCTGGATGGCATCCCATCCCTCAGGCGTGTCCACTGCACCACTCAGCTTGGTGTCATCCGCAAACTTGCTGAGGGTGCACTCGATCCCACTGTCCATGTCATTGATGAAGATATTAAAGAGTACTGGTCCCAATATGGACCTCTGAGGGACACCACTTGTCACGGATCTCCATCTGGACTTTCAGCCATTGACCACTACCCTCTGGATGCGACCATCCAACCAATTCCTCATCCTCTGAACAGTCCACCCATCAAATCCTTATCTCTCCAATTTAGAGAGAAGGATGTTGGGGGGGGGGATGTTGATAAAGGTATTGATTGTCAGATTGAACTGATCCCATTAGAAACACCCATTTCCCCTTCACAGATATTTTTTGTGATATATCAGCTACCCAGGGCTTCCATAAGACAAAATTATTTGCATTCATTGTGTTATAATATTTTAATACTTTTCTGATGGAACAGTCTTTCCATGATTTTGCCTGTGGTTGATGTTAGCTTGCCATTTTGCAAGTTTCCAAAAATGTGGTTTCCAAAGTGTTTAAGATCCTCTCAATCCTTTTTGGAATAAAAATAATGTAATTTTCACTGGAAGATGAACTAATTCCAAATTCAGCTTCACTCCAAGCTCAATACAAAAACAATGATGTATAAATTATTCTGTCAGTGGCCATCACCAGTTAACATGCTCAATAGTTTTACCATATTTATAACTATTGCCTAAGATTTTTTTGTCTGATAAGTTCAAGTAATTCCATCCTTTCATCTTTAATTTTAATGGCCATGGAGTTTTAGTGATTTCTTTAACTTCCCCTTTTCTTTATCTGTGTTTTTATCCAATATTATTCTTTCTGGTGGCTCAGTGTTTTCCATACCCACATACATACATATGTACTCAGCTGTTAAAAATATGTTAATTCCCCTTGATGTTTTTTATAATTACAGCCACCTTCAGTAATGATTAAAAATTGTCAGTTTGGAGCATCTAAGAAAGCCTTCTTAACCAATTACCTTTCACATTTTTCCTTGTATCCCAAAGAGGGTTTAAAGGATTCCTGATCAATATTTGTTCTGGTTGTTAAACCAAACTGTATCAGTCCCAGGCTTTCTACTGATCACCTTGTGGTGCAGAAGATATTTTCTTCTTTCTTCATTGTTTATGAGATGGAGAAAAAGGTAGAGTGCCTTCCTGTAAATACTTAGTGACTGACTACAACTACAGGAGGGATATTTGGCAAGGTGCTGTTAGCATTATAGGCCTTATAGATGCTTAATATCTTCTCAAGTGCTCAAAATTAAATTGATCTCCAGATGAGGAGTTAAGAATGAATTTCCACCCATATCAGATATTGGCAGAAACCATTGTATTTTTCTGAGGCCTGTAACATATGGCTTCACCAAGGGCAAATCTTGCCTGACCAACCTAGTGGCCTTCTACGATGGAGTGACTACATCAGTGGACAAGGGAAGAGCTACGGATGTCATCTATCTGGACTTCTGTAAGGCCTTTGACATGGTCCCCCACAACATCCTTCTCTCTAAATTGGAGAGATATGGATTTGATGGGTGGACTGTTCAGTGGATGAGGAATTGGTTGGATGGTCGCATCCAGAGGGTAGCGGTCAACAGCTCAATGTCCGGATGGAGATCAGTGATGAGTGGTGTCCCTCAGAGGTCCATATTGGGACCAGTACTGTTTACCGTCTTTGTCGGGGACATGGGCAGTGGGATTGAGTGCACCCTCAGCAAATTTGCAGATGGCACCAAGCTGAGTGGTGCAGTGGACACACCTGAGGGACGGAATGCCATCCAGAGGGACCTGGACAAGCTCGCGAAGTGGGCCTGGGTGAACCTCATGAGGTTCAACAAGGCCAAGTGCAAGGTCCTGCACCTGGGTTGAGGCAACCCCCAGTATCAATACAGGCTGGGGGATGAAGGGATTGAGAGCAGCCCTGTGGAGAAGGACTTGGGCGTACTGGGGGATGAAAGGCTGGACATGAGCCAGCAATGTGCGCTCGCAGCCCAGAAGGCCAACCGTATCCTGGGCTGCATCAAAAGAAGCGTGGCCGGCAGGTCGAGGATGGTGATTCTGCCCTTCTACTCTGCTCTGGTGAGACCCCACCTGGAGTCCTGCGTCCAGCTCTGGAGTCCTCAGCACAAGAAGGACATGGATCTGTTGGAGCGGGTCCAGAGGAGGGCCACAAAAACAATCAGAGGAATGGAGCACCTCTCCTACGAAGACAGGCTGAGGGAGTTGGGCCTGTTCAGCCTGGAGAAGAGAAGGCTCCAGGGAGACCTTATTGCGGCCTTTCAGTACTTGAAGGGGGCCTATAGGAAAAATGGGGAGAACCTTTCTAGCAGGGCCTGTTGTGACAGGACAAGGGGTAATGGTTTTAAACTAAAAGAGGGGAGATACAGACTAGATATAAGGAAGAAGTTTTTTACAGTGAGGGTGGTGAAGCACTGGAACAGGTTGCCCAGAGAGGTGGTATATGCCCCATCCCTGGAAACATTCAAGGTCAGGCTGGATGGGGCTCTGGGCAACCTGATCTAATTGAAGATGTCCCTGAACATTGCATTGGGTTGGACTAGATGACCTTTAAAGGTCCCTTCCAACCCAATCCTTTCTATGATTCTGTGATTATCCCATTTTGTGATTTATAATTTAAGACATGAATTAGTATACAATCAAGGTTCTGTCTTTTTGAATTGTTTGTAACTCTGAACCATATAATATCCCTGCTGTCTTTCTTAAATAGTGTGTAACCAATGAGTTTAATATCCAGTCATGTGAGTCATACCACTGCAGTTGATTAATACCAGCTAGCTCAAATTTCTTTTCTTAAATTTGTATTTCCAATTCCCCTGACTCCCAGAATGGTTATAGGAACAAAGATTGTTTTTCTCATCCCAGTTCTTGATGTTTCAGTCCTTTTACATTTGTTTATATCATAGAATCATAGAATAGTTTGGGTACTTGTGTATATATGTACTTGCAAGTTCTTCTGCACAGACTAGATGTTACCTAGGATGTACTTTTCTTTTTACTGTGGTGGAAGTAGTCCAAAAGCCATCCATTCTACCTTCCTACAAAAAGTGTCCCTGGTATCTATGTTTTTCTGGAGTAGTTTCCCTGAAATAAAGATAGTTCTCCTCATTTAAATTACAGGCAGAATTGACCCTGTTGCATGGATAACTCCAGCAGAGGATTAAACATAGGTAGGGGAGCTACCTATGCCCATGCCTAACTTCTGAGTATGTACATTTTCATTGACAGTAGGTAGTATTCACCTGGTGCAAAGCAGCAGCTTCCCTCCTGGATATAGGCAAGTAGTAAATAAGACTTCCAATTTATGCCTGGAAATGTTATAAAAACCAAAATGTTATAGTAACAAGGAGACAAACATGTCTTAAAATAGCCAGACTGATGAGTTGAGATTAATAATAGGCTTTTCCCACCTGATTTTCAGAGAAATGGAGTTTAAATGTATCCAGCTGGCCTGCTCAGCCATATTTCAGGTCTCTTGGCTTTTTAACTGATATTTTCAAATGTTGTTCTGAATGAGAACTCAGAAATTACTATTTTTGAATAAACCAGAGTGGGAAAAGCTGACTTTGTCATAGGTCAATTGCTACATTTTCTTTGAATTTGAAAGACCAGCAGAGTAAGTTTCTAAAAAGTAATAACTTCTATACTTTTGCTGTAACCAGAAAGTCTATCTATGCTTTACACTTCTTACTGATTTAATAAAAAGGCCGTGCTTTTACAGAGCCATATCATTCCTTTACTGAGCAAAAAGCATTGCATATGGGAGATGCTATGTACTGAGGAGGTTTAACACTTTGCAGAAGACTTTCTCTCTTCCTACTTGTAGGTGCAGTCAGTGAAAGCTCTTGGGCTCCTTGGTTCCCTCCACAGGCTCATTCTATAGGGGCTGGTGTTGAATTCTGAACACTTTCTAGATTTGTTATGAATGTAGATATGAGCAATGATGGAACAGAACTTATATTCCTCACACAAGCCTACTCATGAAGGAAATAATCATTGATTTGATGCATGACAATCGTGCATATATTAAAATTGAAGATGCATGCAAAGATGAAACTCAGACTATCCCACAGCAGGGATTCTGAAGCTGGTGGTGAACAGAGGAAAGAGGTGCTTCTGTGGTAATATTGCACAGACTCTCTGCAGGCCCACAGAGGCAGAATGAGGTGTGCGTGGTGGGGATGACAACAACATGCGCTTTGTCTTTTATGGAACACCATGCAGGAGTTCTCCAAGCGCTGCAACTGAAGCAGACAGCAGCAAGACAAAAATGTCTTTCTGGTCAGCAACACAAACCACATGGGTGGTATCATTTGCTGCTCCTGCATAAATGGAAAGGGGAAAGAACTGGATGTGAAACACTCATTTTGTAGCAAAAAGGAAGAACACCTTGTGCACATAACAACACTTAAGCAAGATATTTATACAATACAAAAGTACAACACCCTTCTCTGTGTACACATCACCATATGGAAAGATCTGTTATTTTCAGGAGGAAGCTCTTTGGGTCATGTATTAGCTGCGAGGGAGAGAAATGGAGCTCTAATGGATCACATACACAGGATGTTAGAGCAAACCCATGATCAGAGCTAGTGCAGAGGATCAAAACATCATTTTATTTTGTGCCAGGTGGACCCCAGCCATCTGCATAGTTATCAGGAGAGCCAAAGCATTCGTAGATGTGCTTCCTATTTCCTTCTGCCAATGATAAAGCTTATTACTTGAAGGAAGAGTTCATAGGAGCTCCTAGTAAGATGGTTCAACAGTGTTTCCTTGGTCTTGGAGGTTATTCTTGTACAGAGACGTATTGAAGGTCATCCCTTCTTTGTTCTGTGTGCATACATGATGTGGCTTTAAAAGCAGGCTTTTCTGCTTCGCATCCCAAAGTAATAGTATCCTTGTGATACAGATGTGATTGCTGTATATGAGCCCACTATTGTTTAACAAGGTCTCTTTCTTGCAGATGGAATGAATAATGTTTAGGAAAAAAATTATTTTGGATCTACCCTTTAATTTAGTTGAGTAATAGCTACATTTGACCAGAGCTTAATAAACTGTGATAACTTCATAAATCCAACTGGACTGAGTTGTCCTTCCTATGTGAATGTTATCATGAGCTTGTATGTAATTACAATAAATAGTGTTCTTCAATCAAGGATCAGGTTCTGGTTGCCTTACTCTTGCTGAGTGGTATCTTTATACTACAAATTTTGTTGCTAATATTGAAGAAATTCAAGTAGAAAATTGGTCCCAGTTAGACCAAAAGTGCTAGTACCTTACATGGAATATAAATACAGAATTTGTATTAACTTGTGTGTGTCCCTTGCCTCTCATCCTATCCCTGAGAAGAGTCAAACAATCTTCTCTACACTTTCCCATTAGGGAGCTATAGACAACATGAAGAGCCAGACTGAGCTTTCTCAAGGCTGGACAAACACATCTCTCTCAGCCTCTCTTTGTATGTCATGTATTCCAGCCCCCATCATCTTGATAGCTGTTTGCTGGACTTGCTCCAAGATTTCAATGTCTGTCTTGTACTGTCTCCAGTTTTGGGCTCATCAGTACTGCAGGTGTGGCCTGAATGAGGAGAATAATCACTTCCTCAGCCTACTGACTGTATGCTTGCTCATACAGCCCAGTATGCAGTTAGCCTTATTTGCCGCAAGGGCACACCACTGACTCGTGTTCAGCTCTTTGTCCACCACAACTCCCAAGTCCTGCTCTGAGAACCTGTTTTCTGTCCAGTCAGTCCTCAGCCAGCCTGTACTATTGTGTGGGCTATTGCATCCTAGATGCAGGACTTCGCATTTCACTTTGTTGAACTTCATGAGGTTTCTGTCAGCCCATATCTCCTACCTGTCAAGGTCCCTCTGAATAGCAACCCTTTCCTCCAGTATCTAAAGTGCTCCTCCAAATACCCCATGAACATTGCTGAGTGCACTCTGTCCCACTGTCCAGCTCATTAAGAAAAATGCTAAACAGTATTGACCCCTGAGGAACTCAGCTCATAACTGGCCACCAGTTTGTACTGCTGATCACAACCCTAACCCTTTGGCCCAAGCAATGCAGCCAGTTGCTAACTCACCTTATTGTCCACCTATACAAACCATATCTCAACAGTTTGTGTGCCATTATACAAAGATATGCAGCAACAGTGTATCTCAGAAGTCCCTAGCACTCTCTTTTTCTGTATATATATTAGATTTATGGGTCTCATGAGAATTTTTCCAACGTGATCATTTCCTTTATGCATGACTGCGATAGGGCACAAGACTACATTCATTCTCTGGCTTTATCAGATTGGTAGGATAAGTTTGAACTAATTGCTTATGCCCAAATTTTCAGTCAATGCCTTTGATCACTGCCTCAGCTGCTGGCTGTCCACCTAAGGCATAGTAAGGGCTGAGGTCAAATTTTTCAATGATGGATCAAAACATGGTCTCTGTGAGATGGCCCAAATACAAAAGCCAGAATTTGATTCTAACAGATGCTGGTTCTGTCCTGAAAAGAGACAGCATCACTAAGGACCTGATCAGACTGAGCTCTGAATCCCCAGTCTTTGGTTAGGATTGCAAACACATCCTCAGTGTTGTCTTTGTAGCTGACTTGCAAGAACCTTCAACTTCTTACAGGAACAGTGGGTTTGTTTTAATTTTAAAGGAGTGTAGGCTTGAAAACAATTAAGAGTTTCTTTATTAGCTGACCCTCATCCTGTTAATTCTGGTGCTAAAACAGCAAAGGAGCTCATGGTTAATTAATATACAGTGTTTTGTTTAGATGTAACTAATCCAGGTGTTAATTCATCAGTGCCTAGTTAAGCTATTTAACTGATAAAAGATCATCTTTACCAAAATTTAATTCAAGATAAAAAACACTGCTTGGAATGGAGATACATTTTATAGGTAAATACTAATAAACACAAGTACTTGGTGAGCATTATATAGTTATGTGCAAGTTGAAGTCAGGCTACTATGTCCTGTGTGGATACAGGAGTTACTTGAGGCCTTTACCAAGAGCTCCATAATGCAATAGCATTTACCTAGACAGAGCCAGCTGTAAGACATGGCATCTCCTGAGAATTTCAGAAATCAAGTAACCCAGTTATAAAAATCTAAGTATTTGACTATTCCAGTAGAAATCAGTGCTGAAATTACAAGAGTTGCTTACTTTGTTCTACAGCTTTATTTTCAGCCAAGAGTGTGGTTTGCTGAGCTTATCTACTTGCAGCTGACCTTTAAAGGCAAGCACCTGTTGGTACACACATATTACCCTCCTGTCTACAAGCTCCAGCTGCCTCCTCTGCATATTTAGTAAACACTTCAAACCACTTCACTGAATTAGGGAAAACACAGTTTCTCAGCAGCAGGCACTTGTCACTAAATGGGACATTTCAGGTCTATCTCCATTGTGCTAACTATGGGGTAAGCCTAAACTGTCTGGATGCTTGTGCTCAGGCTGAGAGTTTAGGCATTGCTCCTTGCCATATGCTAAGTACGTCCTTCTTTTTTGCAGTGCAGAGATGCTGACCACAGGCATGCCTGTGGAGAGTAGCACTTGGGACTAGAAATCCTACAACAACTGATAGCTGCATAATCCTGTAGCTGACTAGCAAACAAGTTGCACTGCATGGTGTAGCTGTGGCCTCCATGTCCATGTTAACCTTTATACTTCTTTCTGTGATTCCTTCAAACCAGCAAGCACCGTGCAGAGACCCAGCACCTCACTTCTCTTTCCTCCAGTCCTGTCTGAAGCAGTGGGTGGGAGAGGTCATGCTTGCTACACCTATCAGTCCTTCCCAGCCCTAACAGGAGCATTTGAAGGCCAGGGATACTTTGCAATGCTCTTTCCCAGCTGCTTGCTGGGAGAGGCTGAGTTACACTACCTCTCTACTTACTCCCTCACTTTTGTAGCCCTCAAACTGCCTGTGAGAGTGGTGTGAGGGGGTGCTCAGATCTCTGAAGGTTTTTGAGAATTCTAGTACATCTCTCTGTGTATATCTTTAGGCAATTACACTAGCTGCTATGATTTTTGAAGAGTACTTCTCTCACAGTTCCTAAATATTCTTACAGGTTTGTCCCACTGTGGCACCTGTGGAATGATTCATTTACAGATTCCACATGCTGCAGATAGGGATTTTTTTTTTTCCTGTAGTAAAAATGCAAAGGCTCCACTAAGCTTGCTGCTTTCCCAGGTGATACAGTTCAAGAGCATGATTTATATGCAGATTGAGAGGCTGGTTTTTCAAGGATGCAAGTTTGAGGTTAGTGCTGTTGATATCTGAGAACTAACCAGATTATGCTATGTGGAAGGTAGGCTGCTACTAATTTGAGCAGTTGAATTTCTTTTTACTTATTATGTAATTAGCTTGTTTCCATTTAATTTTTTACATTAATTTATTTGCAGCAAAATGAAAGTCAAAAAAGGTGTTGGAACATGAGATAAAAGATCTAGACAAGTGTTGGTGGGTTTTCTTTTTGTTAGATGAATACATTGATACACAGTACTGTATATAATGTGCAGAGAGGCATTAGCATTTCATTAGTTATTATTGTTGTTGCTAAATACTTGCAGTCATAGAATAGAATCATAGAATTCTTCTGGTTGGAAGAGACCTCCAAGATCATCGGGTCCAACCATTAACCTAGCATTACCAAGTCCCCCACTAAATCATATCCCTTAGGGCCTCATCTAAACGCCTTTTGAATACCTCCAGGGATGGGGACTCCACCACCTCCCTGGGCAGCCTGTTCCAATGCCCGACAACCCTTTCGGTGAAGAAATTTTGACGAATGGCCAATCTAAACCTCCCCTGGCGCAACTTGAGGCCATTTCCTCTTGTCCTGTCATCTGTTACTAGGGATAAGAGCCTGACCCCCATCTCTCTACAACCTCCTTTCAGGTAGTTGTAGAGAGCAATAAGGTCTCCCCTCAGCCTCCTTTTCTCCAGACTAAACATCCCCAGTTCCCTCAGCTGCTCCTCATAGGACTTGTGCTCTAGACCCTTCACCAGCTTTGTTGCCCTTCTCTGGACACGCTTCCAGCACCTCAATGTCTTTCTTGTAGTGAGGGGCCCAAAACTGAACACAGTACTCGAGGTGCGGCCTCACCAGGGCCGAGTACAGGGGGACAATCACCTCCCTACTCCTGCTGGCCACACTATTTCTGATACAGGCCAGGATGCCGTTGGCCTTCTTGGCCACCTGGGCACACTGCTGGCTCATATTCAGCCGGCTGTCGACCAGCACCCTCAGGTCCTTTTCCGCTGGGCAGCTTTCCAGCCACTCCCCCCCAAGCCTGTAGCGTTGCCTGGGATTGTTGTGTCCCAAGTGCAGGACCCGGCACTTGGCCTTGTTGAACCTCAAGCCCATATAAGTATGTAAGTGATGAAACTCAGTCTGTCTGGAAATTGAACATGTAAAGAGATACTAAATCACCTTACTGAAAAACAATTTCAGCAGAGAGAAAATCAAACGCATCATAAAAATCAATGGCTGCCTGGAAGTTAATAAGCAGAAACAGGGATTTATATGCTCGCTGCAGGAACTGTTCAGATTCAGTCTCTGTAAATGGAATTCCTCCTTCTGAGGCCTTGCTTAGAGATGAATTGCAAATCTAGAATGAAGGATCTGGAAACAGAACACATAAAGAGACTTTCTGGATCAGCAGTTCCAACCTCCATTTGTCATGGACAGCTATTATTATATGAGCATTTCCAGCTCCATTTTAGAGCAAGTTAGGTTGTTTCTCATTCCACTCCTATGGGAAGTCTGTCCTCAACCCCAGTCTTCTGAGGGTTAGACCCATTCTTTTTCACAACTCATAATGTACTCATGAGTGGTTTATACCTATTTGATTACTTGCCATCATTGTCCTTCATAGAATGGTTTGGGTTGGAAGGGACCTTAAAGCTTATGGGTAAGAATCAGAGACTGAGGCAATAAAGGGAACCTTGTGGTTGGGGTCTATTACAGGCCGCCCGATCAAGGGGAGCCTATTGACGAAGCCTTCTTGCTCCAGCTACAGGAGGCATCGTGCTTGCAGGCTCTCGTCCTGCTGGGGGACTTCAACCACCCCGACATCTGCTGGAAAAGTAGCACAGCAAGCTGTAGGCAATCCAGGAGACTCCTGGAGTGCATGGAGGATAACTTCTTAAGCCAGGCAATAGACAGCCCCACCAGAGGGGATGCTATGCTGGACCTGATGGTCACCAACACAAGTGAGCTAATTGGTGTCATCAAGATTGGAGGCAGCCTGGGCTGCAGTGATCATGTGCTGGTGGAGTTCACAGTCCTGAGGGATATGGGTCAGGTGAAGAGTAAGGTCAGGACCCTGAATTTTAGGAAAGCAAACTTCCAGCTCTTCAAGGAGTTAGTCAATAGGACCCCCTGGGAAACTGCCCTCAGGGACAAGGGAGCAGAATAGAGCTGGCAGATCTTTAAGGAGGCTTTCCATAGAGTGCAAGAGCTCTCGGTCCTCAGGTGCAAGAAATTGGGCAAGGAAGGCAAGAGACTGGCATGGCTGAGTCAAGACCTGCTCATCAAACTAAAGGGCAAGAAGGAAATGCACAGGCAGTGGAAGCAGGGATGGGTATCCTGGGAAGAGTATAGGGATGCTGCCCGGTTGTGTAGGGATGGGGTCAGGAAGGCCAAGGCGCAGCTGGAGCTGAACTTGGCAAGGGATGCAAAGAATAACAAGAAGGGCTTCTACAGGTATGTCAGCCAGAAAAGGAAGGTCAAAGAAAGCATACCCCCCCGATGGGACTGGCAAACTGGTATCAACAGACGAGGAGAAGGCTGAGGTACTCAATGACTTTTTTGCCTCAGTCTTCACCGGCAACCTCTCTTCCCACACCTCTCGAGTGGATGGACCACAAGACGGGGACTGGGGGAGCAAAGTCCCTCCCACTGTAAGAGAAGATCAGGTTTGTGACCACCTGAGGAACCTGAACGTACATAAGTCTATGGGACCTGATGAGATGCATCCCAGAGTCCTGAAGGAATTGGCTGATGTAGTTGCCAAGCCACTCTCGATGATATTTGAAAAGTCATGGCAGTCAGGCGAAGTCCCTGGGGACTGGTAAAAGGGAAACATTGCACCCATTTTTAAAAAGGGTAGGAAGGAGGACCCTGGGAACTACCGACCTGTCAGCCTCACCTCTGTGCCTGGGAAGATCATGGAACAGATCCTCCTAGAAGCTATGCTGAGGCACATGGAGGACAGGGAGGTGATTGGAGACAGCCAGCACGGCTTCACCAAGGGCAAGTCCTGCCTGACCAACCTAGTGGCCTTCTATGATGGAGTGACTACATCAGTGGACAAGGGAAGAGCTACGGATGTCATCTATCTGGACTTCTGTAAGGCCTTTGACACAGTCCCCCATAACATCCTTCTCTCTGAATTGCAGAGATATGGATTTGATGGGTGGACTATTCAGAGGATGAGGAATTGGTTGGATGGTCGCATCCAGAGGGTAGTGGTCAATGGATCTCCAGATGGAGATCCGTGACAAGTGGTGTCCCTCAGGGGTCCGTATTGGGACCAGTACTCTTTAATATCTTCATCAAAGACATAGACAGTGGGATCGAGTGCACCCTCAGCAAGTTTGCAGATGACACCAAGCTGAGTGGTGCAGTGGACATGCCTGAGGGACGGGATGCCATCCAGAGGGACCTGGACAAGCTTGAGAGGTGGGCCTGGGCAAACCTCATGAGGTTCAACAAGGACAAATGCAAGGTCCTGCACCTGGGTCGCAGTTGCTCATATGACTTTTCCTGGCCCTGTTTTTTTTTTTTAAAAAAAAAAAAAAAAAAAAAAAAAAGCCAAAGGAGCAAATAAAAAAGCACAAGCATTTCCCATTGCCCATCACTTCATTTAAACAGGAGACACTTGAGTTCAAAAGTACTTTTTTTCAGTGAAATTGAGACAGACTGAAGCTGATAATGATTTGTTTATACTTTTTTTTTCCCCCTCACTTTGGACAATCTCTTCATTCTCCTTGCAGTGTGAACTTCACAGATGTGGCTCTTTCAAAATAACACTTATTTTTAAGTGTAATAAGTGTTTCATCACCAATACTGTACACTGCATTTTTGGGGTTTGTACCAACGGCCGAGCAAAGTAGTAGTAGTAGTTCTTGATTCCATCTGGCCAAAGCAAGTTTTAGATCTTGGAAATTTTTGCATGTAAATACTAAGTTTTCTGCCCTAAGAATTCAAATATGCAAGGGATTATCATTAAGTTTTCTCCGTTGCCTTGACTGGAAATAGGACTTATTCTACATAGAGAACTTTTATGAACAACACTGTAATCTGTATTGGCACCAGCCCCAAGACTGGCTTTCTTTTCTGGTTTTATGTGGTGTGTCAAAATTTTATATTGGCCTTATAAGCAGATGGGGGGGAGGGGAATGAAATGTTTCTATGACTGTCCTCTCTCTGGGGTCTTGAATTAAGAGACTGGATGAGGCTGTAGTACATTATTGTTGGAAAGTGCTGATGGCAACAGAGCTTTGGTTAGGCTGGGAGCTCTGGTTATCTGTGGGAGTGGAGAGCTTCTTGAAACAGCAGGGCTATATGCAGTTGCACAATAGGCTTTCAGAGCTGAGTGCCCTGCTGTTTATTTCTCCACTATCTAAAAGGCCCCAGGAGCTAGCTGCTGAGTTCAGGAAAGGGAACAGTTTGGAGGTGTTGATATATTTGGGTATGTCTGAGCTAAAAAGTGGAGGGAGGAGTTCTTAGCTTAGGCTGGCCAAAACTTGTGTATAGCAAGCAACAAAGAAGTTCAGTTTCACCCAAATGTCCTCTATTAGCTTGAATTTGAGCCACTAGCTGATATTAAACCTCATATTTTCTTATCTTCCCTGGTTTTAGTCCAGGGAAAATATAAACCAAAATCACCAAGCCAAAAAACAAAAGGGGGAGGAGGGGAGTATAAACCAGTATAGATGCACCCTAAGTTCCTGGGGCTGTGCATGTTGGTTTGATGGGTAACTTGTGGTGATAACTTTATTAAGAAAATACATGAGAGCAGCCCTTTTTTGTATGAAAGCAGTAATTTTGTTAGACATGTGCCTTGCTATTTAATTTGCTTAAAAGAAATGGCATTAGAATAGATAGATGTGCAAATAGATTAGAATGTGGATTTGTGCTTGACTTTTGGAAAAGTATCTGTCATTCTTACACAGAGATGAGGTAGAACTTATGGTGCAGGAGAAATTATTAACAGTAGCTTATGTCAAAGTTTCCTTCAAAAATAGTCTGCTTTCTTTACCCTGAAAATTTCAGGGCTGGCTGTATTCTTACCACTACCTGCGATTATGTACGTGTATTGAAACAGTTGTAGTTCTGTGACTACTGAACCCTTCAGTCTGTCGCTGGAATCCTGAAACATTGATAATGAATGAATATATCCTCTACTTATGTGTAAGGCAAGTGTAAAAAAACAAAACAAAGGAAAAAAAAAAAACCACACTTTTGGAAGCTAACAACACTAAAAAATGTTATGCAAAATATTTCCTTTCAATCCGCTCCATTGACATGACGTAGGTACACCAAATGTGCCAGGTTGCAGAACCATGTATTGAGAATCTTGCTAAGCTTTTTCCCACACCTTTTAATTTAAACCCTCCCTACCTGATGCCCTACCAAGCCATAGGACCTCTTCCTCACCTTGGCCAATCTGACCATTCACCTCAGCAGGAGATGGGAGGTTGATGGGGGGTTGCTTGTTCTGATAAATCTCTAGGCAAAGTAACACCAGACGGCATTCAGTGGCTCCATAGTTGCCTTCAGGAAATAGCGTGCACTTCTAAGGGTGCTCTATGCTGACTTTACTCTGTTTACCCTTTCTTACCCTGCCCTGCTCTTGTTCCTGTGGAAAAAAAAAAATGAAACTATTGTACTGGTGACTTAGCTGCACTATTACAAAGCTTTCAGCTGACTTACATTTTTTTAACTCAGCAGATCAAACCTGACTTACTCTACCATAGCTGAGATGGTAGTAAGGTGCAGAATAGCCTTACTCAGTCAGCGAGGAACGCAGCGGCGGCAATAGCGAGTTCTGTAGCTGCACCCTAGATTGAGGTGGTCAGGGGGTTCCCAGAGCCAGGGAATCCCGAGCAAGAGCAGAGAGGAGAGAGAGACCCGCCAGGCGCCAGCAGCTCTCGCGAGCGAGGCTGACGTGGCTTGGGCGTAGCCAGGAGAAACCGCGGGGCCCTGAGGAACGCCAGCGACCAGGGCAGGCAAACAGGGCGTGGCGTGTCAGTCAGGGCATGGTGCGGCAGTTTGCGCAGCAGTTCATGCGGGAGGGCACGCGGGGAGGGCCCTGCAGCCTGCTCGTAGTCCCACAGCCCAGGGAAGTGCTCTCAGTCTCTGCCACAATGGTGGGCACCCGCCTCAGAGCTAAAATGGGTGCTCCTATGCTGAAAACCCCTGAGATGGCTGATGCATCTTGCCAGACAGAACTGGCAAGGGAGGAAATCTCAGTTCAGGTGGGAGGCTGCAGCAAGTGCCCTCACCCTTCTCCTGATGCAAAGGTAAGTTCCTGCACAGGGTGTGCACGGGTCGAAGATCTGTTACGTCAGGTAGCTGAGCTGCAAGACACAGTTAAAAGACTGCGCAGCATCAGAAGATCCGAAACAGAGATAGATAGATAGATAGATAGATAGATAGATAGATGGTTCCAAAGCCACACTCCTGTGCCAGACACCACTGAGGATGAAACACCTTGGACCGTAGTAACCCACAAAACCAGGGCTCCGCTTCAGTCCTCGCCCTCCAGTATCACAACTAGAAATAGATAGGAAGCTTTAACAGCTGTAGACACCCATGAGCAAGGCGGGCAAGGAGAAACTACTCTAGCAGCACACAGCACGCACTGAAAAAAGAAGCGACGAGTGATCGTAGTGGGGGACTCCCTGTTAAGGGGCACTGAGGCGCCCATCTGCCGACCTGACAGGGAGGCACGAGAGGTGTGCTGCCTCCCGGGAGCCAAGGTCCGAGATGTTGCTGAGAGGGTGCCGCGACTTGTCAGGAGCACGGACTACTATCCGCTGCTACTCTTTCATGTGGGCGCGAATGACGCCTCAAGCCAGAACCTGGGCAAAATCAAAGATGTGAGGGTTTTGGCTTTTATGACAATGGGATGTTCTTTGGCGACTACAACCTATTGGGGAGGGATGGGATCCACCTGTCTAAGAGGGGCAGGGGAATCTTTGGCAGCAGGCTGGCCAACTTGGTGAGGTGGGCTTTAAACTGAAGGACTCGGGGGGAGGGGTCCAAAGTGGTGACACTTGTGCCATCGCATCCAACTGGGGAGTAAGCCAGGCCAACCTGAGCAGAGACAAATGTTCCTTAGCTGCCTCCCAAGAAGAGAACCAGAAGGCCGACCACCCTAAGGGTGTGTATGGCTACGATGGATCCTCCTGCACCCCTCCAGGGAGACTTGCAAACTCAACTTCCTTTCTGAAATGCCTGTACACCAACGCACGCAGCATGGGGAATAAACAGGAAGAACTAGAGATCTGTGTGCGCTCGCAGGGCCATGATCTCATAGCAATTACAGAGACATGGTGGGACAGCTCGCATGACTGGAATGCTGTCATGGATGGGTATGTACTTTTCAGGAAGGACAGGCCAGCAAGGCGAGGTGGTGGAGTTGCTCTCTATGTGAGAGAGCAACTGGAGTGTATCGAGCTCTGCCTAGGGGAGGACAAAGAACAGCTCGAGAGCTTATGGGTAAGGATTAGGGGACAGGCTAACATGGGGGACACTGTTGTGGGTGTATACTCCAGGCCACCTGATCAGGAAGAGGAAGTTGTTGAGGCCTTCTACAGGCAGCTGGAAGTAGCCTCAGGATCACAGGCCCTGGTTCTCATGGGGGACTTCAACCACCCCGATATCTGTTGGAGGGACAACACAGCTAAGCACGCACAGTCCAGGAGGTTCCTGCAGAACATTGATGACAATTTTCTGACGCAGGTGGTGGAGGAGCCGATGAGGAGAGTTGTGCTGCTAACAAACAAAGAAGGTCTGGTTGGGGATGTGAAAGTTGGGGATAGCCTTGGCTGCAGTGACCACGAGATGGTGGAGTTCAGGATCCTGCGTGGAGGAAGCAGGGCACTAAGCAGGATTACAACCCTGGACTTCAGGAGAGCTAACTTTGCCCTCTTCAAGGACCTGCTTGGAGGAATCCCATGGGTTAGGGCTCTAGAAGGTAGGGGGGCCCAAGAAAGCTGGTCAATATTCAAGCATCACTTCCTCCAAGCTCAAGAGCAGTGCATCCCCAGGAGTAAGAAATCAGGTAAGGGAGGCAGGAGACCTGCATGGATGAGCAAGGAACTACTGGCTAAACTCAAATGGAAGAAGGAAGTCCATGGAATGTGGAAAAAGGGACAGGCCGCATGGGAGGAATACAGGGATGCTGTCAGGGTATGCAGGGATGCTACAAGGATGCTAAGGTCCACCTGGAATTTAATCTGGCAATGGACATAAAGGGCAATGAGAAGGGCTTTTTCAAATACATTGGTAGCAAACAGAAGACTAGGGAAAATGTGGGCCCTCTGCTGAATGAGGTGGGTGCCCTGGTCACAAAAGATGCAGAGAAGGCAGAGTTACTGAATGCCTTCTTTGCTTCAGTCTTTACTGCCAAGGCTGGCCCCCAGGAATCCCAGACCCTGGAGGTAAGAGAGGAAGCCTGGAGAAAGGATGGCCTTCCTTTGGTCGAGGAGGATCGGGCTAGAGATCACTTGGGCAAACTGGACACCCACAAATCCATGGGCCCCAATGGGATGCACCCACGTGTTCTGAGGGAGCTGGCAGAGGTCATTGCCAAGCCACTCTTCATCATCTTTGAAAGGTCATGGAGAACGGGAGAGGTGCCTAGGGAGTGGAGGAAAGCCAATGTCACTCCAGTCTTCAAGAAGGGCAAGAAGGAGGACCCGGGAAACTACAGGCCAGTCAGCCTCACCTCCATCCCTGGAAAGGTGATGGAGCAACTCATTCTGGAGGCCATCTCCAAGCATGTAGAAAAAAAGAAGGTGATCAGGAGTAGTCAGCATGGATTCACCAAGGGGAAATCATGCTTGACCAATCTGATAGCCTTCTACGATGGCATGACTGGCTGGGTGGATGAGGGGAGAGCAGTGGATGTTGTCTACCTGGACTTCAGCAGGGCTTTTGACACTGTCTCCCACAACATCCTCATAGACAAGCTCAGGAAGTGTGGGCTGGACGAGTGGATGGTGAGGTGGATTGAGAACTGGCTGAATGGCAGAGCTCAGAGGGTGGTGATCAGTGGTGCAGAGTCTAGCTGGAGGCCTGTGGCTAGTGGTGTCCCCCAGGGGTTGATACTGGGGCCAGTCTTGTTCAATTTATTCATCAATGACCTGGATGAAGGGACAGAGTGTACCCTCAGCAAGTTTGCTGATGACACGAAACTGGGAGGACTGGCTGATACACCAGAAGGCTGTGCTGCCATTCAGCGAGACCTGGATAGGCTAGAGTGTTGGGCAGACAGGAACCTCATGAGGTTCAACGTGGGCAAGTGCAGGGTCCTGCACCTGTGGAGGAATAACCCCATGCACTGGGACAGGTTAGGGGTTGACCTCCTGGAAAGCAGCTCTGAGGAGAAGGACCTGGGAGTCCTGGTAGATGACAAATTCACCATGAACCAGCAATGTGCCCTTGCAGCCAGGAAGGCCAATGGCATCCTGGGGTGCATTAGGAAGAGTGTGGCCAGCAGGTCGAGGGAGGTTATCCTCCCCCTCTACTCTGCCCTAGTGAGGCCCCATCTGGAGTACTGTGTCCAGTTCTGGGCTCCCCAGTTCAAGAAAGACGAGGAACTACTGGAGCGAGGAGTCCAGCGGAGGGCTACAAAGATGATTAGGGGACTGGAACATCTCTCCTATGTGGAAAGGCTGAGGGAGCTGGGGCTGTTCAGCCTGAGGAAGAGAAGACTGAGAGGGGACCTCATCAATGCTTACAAATATCTCAAGGGCGGGTGTCAAGAGGATGGGGCCAGACTCTTTTCAGTGGTGCCCAGTGACAGGACAAGGGGCAACGGGCACAAACTGGAACACAGGGAGTTGCATCTGAATATGAGGAAAAACTTCTTTACTGTGAGGGTGACAGAGCACTGGAACAGGCTGCCCAGGGAGGTTGTGGAGTCTCCTTCTGTGGAGATATTCAAAACCCGCCTGGACGCAGTCCTGTGCAGCCTGCTCTAGTTGAACCTGCTCTGGCAGGGGGGTTGGACTAGATGATCTCCAGAGGTCCCTTCCAACCCCTACCATTCTGTGATTCTTTGTAAGAATGTTTTATTATGTCTTAATGTTTCAGAATGTAATTTGTAATCCATAAGTTTTCTTAAACCCTGCAATTGCTGGGCTTATTTCCTCAGACTTGCTTAGTCTTCTGCAGGGTACAACCAAGCAGGAAGCCTTAGAGATGTAAAACCTTTGAAGTGGTGATGCTCTGGCAGCAGAAATCTGGTTTTCTTCTTAGCAGTAGTACCTACAGTCTGTTAATGCTGCCCCACAAGAAATGATACTTAACAGGAGGGAAACACAGCCACTGTAAGAACATCTGGATTCAACCTGTTGCTGGCAGTGGTTGTCTGCAAAGGGATATCTGCCCTTTACAGTGACCTTGCTTTCTTCTCTGAATAAGTTTCTGTCCTAGCCTATATCTATGCTTTTCAGTTGTTGTGGTTTAACCCCAGCCGGCAACTAAGTACCACACAGCTGCTCACTCACTCCCCCTCGGTGGGATGGGGGAGAGTAAAAATGAGAAAACTCACGAATTGAGATAAAGACAGTTTAACAGGTAAAGCAAAAGCCGCGCATGCAAGCAAAGCAAAGCAAGGAATTCATTCACTACTTCCCATCGGCAGGCAGGTGTTCAGCCATCTCTTGGAAAGCAGGGCTCCATCATGCGTAGCAGTTACTTGGGAAGACAAACACCATCACTCCGAACATCCCCCCCTTCCTCCTTCTTCCCCCAGTTTTTATTGCTGAGCATGATGTCATATGGTATGGAATATCCCTTTGGTCAGGTGGGGTCAGCTGTCCCAGCTGTGTCCCCTCCCAACCTCTTGCCTACCCCCAGCCTACTCGCTGGTGGGGTGGTGTGAGAAGCAGAAAAGGCCTTGACTCTGTGTAAGCACTGCTCAGCAATAATGAAAAACATCCCTGTATTATCAACACTGTTTCCAGCACAAATCCAAAACACAGCTCCTTGCCAGGTACTGTGAAGAAAATTAACTCTATCCCAGCCAAAACCAGCACATTCTCTACCCCTTATTCCATACCATTTACATCATGCTCAGGTCCCACACTATCCAATACATCCTCATTACCACCACTCCCCTTCTCATCCTTTGGCATAATACACAGATATCATTCCCTTAGTCTATGGACCGCCCTTGTAAAATGTCTGTGAAATGTCCACTGAGTTCATTTAGTCCATGACCTTGGGCTCCATCTGTTATGGTGGTCACTCAGGACAGGAGAGGTATTGTGTTGTGTGGAGTTACTGGGCACCAAAGCCAGCTCAGGTCGAGTCACTGCTGCACTTGCACTGCTCCTTGTAAGGCTTGTCCTCCATTGGTTCAGATGATTCCTGCTATAGTAATTCCTATAACATGCAACTCAAGTCCTGGGTTACAACAATTTAAAGTTATTTCCATTACAGTCTCCACCCCTGGTCCCTTTGGCCCAGACCATAGGGTTTAACATTGCAACGCACTCCTCCCCTTGTCCCTGCTCTGCCTTGGACTTATCCACAGACTGCAGTCCCTTAGGGGTGTACCTGCTCCAAGTGGAGTCTTATATATGAGCCATAGTCTCTCCAGGGGTATACCTGCTGCAGCATAGACTTATCCACAGCCACAGTCGCTTTGAGGTGCACCTGTTCCAGTGTAGCCTTCTCCATGGGCCATAATACCTTCAGAGATATACCTGCTCCAGCGTGGCCTTACTCACAGCCATAGTTCCTTCAGAAGTAAACCTGCTCTGTCATGGGCTTATATGTGGCCACATGCTTTGAGGTGCTCCAGCATGACCTCATGCAGAGCCACTCATGCTTCAAGGTGTACCTGCTGCAGCATGGACTTCTCCACAGCCACAGATGCTTCAAGGTGTACCTTCTCCAGCATGGACTTATCCTTGGGCCACAATCCCTTCAGAGGTATACCTACTGTGGCACAGACATAACCACGGCCACAGATGCTTTGAGATATACCTGCTTTGGCATGGCCTTATCCATGGCCACAGACACTTTGAGGTGTCCTGCTCCCACATGGACTCATCCACAGGTCACAGTCCCTTTGACTCAAGTTCACACTGGAGTTCCAGCCTGTCCAGTACAGCAGCATAGAAACAGCAGCGATGCCCTGGCCATCTGCCAGTCCAGGCGCATCGCCATTGCTGTTATCAAAATGTTCCTAGGCACAGCAGAGTAAGATGCTAAGCAGTACAGCAGTACAGCAAGCAGCAAAAGCAAAAAGCAGCCACTAACACGCACTAGACTCTAATGTACAGTAAGGCAAGCATGGAAGCCTGCCAATTAATAGCTTAACAACTATAAATTCGATCTAGCACATTCCAATCAAATCTGTCATTATCTCAAATCCTTTGAGCCTCACGTTGAGCGCCAAAAAGGACTGTCGTGGTTTAACCCCAGTTGACAACTATGCACCACACAGCCGCTCACTCACTCCCCCTCGGTGGGATGGGGGAGAGAATTAGAAGAGTAAAAGAAAGGCCTTGACTCTGTGTAAGCACTGCTCAGCGATAACTAAAACATCCCTGTGTTATCAGCACTATTTTCAGCACAAATCCAAAACATATCCTCATGCTAGCTACTATGAAGAAAACTAACTATCCCAGCCTAAACCAGCACATTTATATATTATATAGACTTTGTAATGTTTGTCTTTTTTTTTTATCTACTTATTTGCTTCTGGGCATGTTTCTTTGCAATTTGTCAGGGTATCACAGGGGCTGGGGGCCATGTCATATAAATGTCTCCCACTACAGCTGAAGATAAGAAAAGAAACTTCTGAGCCTTCAGTTTTGAAAGGCCCATGACAAGGACTATTTAGGTTCTTTCCAGATTGGATGTCAACTAAACAGTAATTCTGAGGATTGACATTTTAGACTTGGGTTCTAAAAATGAGGTTGAGCATGCCTTTATGCACATGCCCAAATTTGATCTCCATTTCACAGCACAAGCATTCACTGTTTAAAAGAAGGGAGCCTGGAGGCCACAGATGAATAGATTGCTGGGGTATGTTCCATTATGGCAAACCTCAATATATTAATACATATATGTGCTTTTGGCTGGCACAACTATTTGTTGTGAAGGTGGCCATGACACCAAGCTATAATCACCAAAAGAATAACTGGGTATTTTTTTATGTCTCAGCCATGAAAAACTGGACAAGAAATGACTAGTACAGAGCAGATATTAGGTGTATAGTTAAGTGTTCTTATGCCAAAAAACAGCTGGAGCCATAACTTTTATCATATCGGGCAAGCTTGAGGAGAAAAAGGTGGCAAAATCAATTTCCAGAAACAAGCACAGAATCGACTTTGGGTTCATGCGTAAATACTAGCTACATGTTTAGAGCTTTGTACCCGAATTGAATCAGAACCCTATTTTGCACTTAGGAAAATGCAAAATTTTAATCATTATGGTTTTGTTGTTGGAACAGGCAAGCCTAGTGTAAGCAAATGCTACCTGCCTGAGTCTGTGGACTGCTCTGCAGAAGTTCAGTGCTCTGTCATCTCAGAGGGTTATTTGTATCCAGAGTCACAATATGAAGTGAATTCTGCCAGTGTTCTCCTACAGATAAGAAGTGCTCAGTGGGAGTGCACTAGATAGTGAATAGAAGTATTGGAGTTTTTTCTTGTACCATATTTCTCTCTTTAGAATAGATTTCTGCTGTCATTTTTGTTGGGGACTCATGCCATTGCTGATTCTTTTGAAGACTGGATGATTCTCCTTTACAAACCAGGGCTCTAGATCCTGGACTGGCTGTGGCCAGTATTGTACCAAGGCAGGATCAAGTGACATGCTCTCTTTTTCAAGCTCAGAGCTGGCTCAAAACTTCTCAGCAGGCAAAATCAATCCCGTGCTAGTGACATGGTGGGTTTTGTTGGAGAGACTGGAAAGCCTGGGAGAAGGGACTGTAAGGGCAGTTATTAGAGATTTGGATCTGGGTGGTTTCAGAGATCCTCAAGAGGAAGGATAGGGGTGTATATGTTCTCTTTCTTTTCTGTGAATCTATTTCTTCTGCTGGTTCCCTACCCACCTTCTCATTTGCCTTGTATTTGACATTCACAAGCACCTCATAGCTGCCTATATTCACCTCTTCTTCCAATAACGTCTTCCTCCTGTTTCAGGGGAACAGGAGAGAGGGCTGGTCTGGGACACAGCTGGAAGGAAGTTCCAGAGAACCAAACTTACTGATCCTCCTCTCACCTTGCAGAAGATAGCTACTGTCTCTTCTGGGAGCTGAAAAATGATGCAAGCTCTGACTCTCTGGCAAGAAGAGCAAGAACAGGGGCTGTGCAGGCAGGCAGCTGTTCAGGCTAGACACCTAGCCATATGCATATAGAGTTGTCAATATGTTGTACCTTGTAGTCTGCTGCGCAAGGCGGTCTCTAGCTGTGTGCCCTGGTAATGAAATTCCAGTGGGATACTGGGATAAAGTTGGATACAAGCATAAATGTGATCAGATTAAAATCAAGATTGTCTTGGTGGTGATTGTTTGACAGTGTGATTTAGCCAAAACAATGATATTTTCAAGTTAACTTTTGACTACTTTTAATTTTAAAAACTGCTGGGGCTGTATAGGAGGATTCTTTGGGGAAAAAAAAGCATGCCACCATCCCATGATATAGTTTAAATAGCAGAATTACAGAGGACTTGGGAAGGTGATTCTTAAACAAGAAAAGAGGGTTGAGATGAATAATAAATCATATAAGAGGAGTAAACACTGTGTGGAACAGATTAAACAGAAATTAAACCTTTGCCAAAATCCTTATTAAAAAGGATTTTTCTTTTTTTTTATTGCTAGTACAGAGTAACTTAATTTCTATAATATTAACTTTATTTGGAAAGGGAAACCTTTCTTTTTCTAAATACTTTCATGCTTCATGTACTGATTTTTGTACCATCTCCATTCTGTGAAAAACAGATAATTCAGGTAAGAAAGATACTGAAATGCAGAAGGGTGTTTATCTGGATGGATGGCATGGTGCAGGGACAGAGAGATGTTTGTCGGGATCAGCAGGTTTTTTTATAAGAACTGTTTATTTATAGAAAAATGCAGTTTTACTTCACTAAAAGTATTCATGTGCTTCAGTTGGTCTTGGGTAGTAATTTTGCCCAAACAACCGCCCTGAAGATTCAGCGTTCCTGAAATATTTTTCTTCTGTTTGTTTAAATTCTTGAGACTTGGCTAGTAAAGTGGGTTCATTACTGCTGACAAAACTGGCTAAGAGAAGATGGTTCTTATACCCATCCTTGTGCTCTAGAATGTTAACAGCATCCTGCGAGATCTCTTGGAGACCAGTTATTCAAATCCTCTGAATTAGAGGGCTTGAAAACAATATATCACATTGCTCAGAAAGTGCGGTAACCCCTGGGCTATGTGGCACTGTGGTGGGTTGACCTTGGCTGGACACCAGGTGCCCACCAAGCCGCTCTATCCACTCCCCCTCCTCAACTGGACAGGGGGAGAAAAAATATGACAAAAAGCTCGTGGGTTGAGATAAGGACAAGGGGGATCACTCACCAATTACTGTCACAGGCAAAACAGACTTGGGGAAAAATTAATTTAATTTATTGCCAAAAAAATCAGAGTAGGGTAATGAGAAATAAAACCAAATCTTAAAACACCTTCCCCTCACCCTTCCCATCTTCCTGGGCTCAACTTCACTCTTAATTTCTCTCCTTCTGCCACCTGAGCAGCACAGGGGGATGGGGAATGGGAGTTGCGGTCAGTTCATCACACGTTGTCTCTTCTGCTCCTTCCTCCTCACACTCTTCCCCTGCTCCAGCGTGAGGTCCCTCCCACGGGAGACAGTCCTCCATGAACTTCTCCAACGTGAGTCCTTCCCACAGGCTGCAGTCCTTCAGGAACAGACTGCTTCAGCGTAGGTCCCCCACAGGGTCACAAGTCCTGTCAGCAAACCTGCTCCAGCATGGGCTCCTCTCTCCACAGGGTCACAGCTCCTGCCCGGAGCCTGCTCTCCAGCGTGGGCTTCTCACAAGGTCACAGCCTCCTTTGGGCGCATCCACCTACTCCAGCATGGGGTCCTCCACAGGCTGCAGGTGGATATCTGCTCCACTCTGGACCTCCATGGGCTGCAGGGGGACAACCTGTGTCACCATGGTCTTCACCATGGGCTGCAGGGGAATCTCTGCTCTGGCGCCTGGAGCACCTCCTCCCCCTCCTTCTTCACTGACCTTGTGTCTGCAGAGTTGTTTCTCTCACATATTCTCACTACCCTCTTCTGGCTGCTGTTGCGCAGCAGGCTTTTTCCCCTTCTTAAATATGTTATCACAGAGGTGCTACCACCGTTGCTGATTGATTGGCTCAGCCTTTGCCAGCGGCAGGTCTGTCTTGGAGCCTGCTGGCATTGGCTCTATTGGATCTAGGGGGAGCTTCTCACAGAAGCCACCCCTGTAGCCTCCCTGCTACCAAAACCTTGCCATGCAAACCCAATACAGGCATGAGCTAGGTACAGCCAATACATCCTCCAGGTACCCACTGTGAAACTTTCACACAGAAAGATCCTGAAGTGAGACTACTCATTTCAAATACTAGATTCTATCCAACATAAACTTTTAAACATTTTTCTTTTATAATTTTTGGCAGAAACTCATTTTAGGTTGAATAAGAACAGTTTAATAATGAATTTTATTTCCTCCAGCAAATGAAAAGCAATAAATTGTTTACAAGGCTCACTACACTTAACAGTAAAAGTGACAGATGTTTATCAGATTTGAAACTGCTTCAGTTCCAACTCTGTCTCTGGTTTGGTTTACCAGGGAGCATTCCCTCACAGGAACTTGCTATAATACAGACACAGAGGATAAATAGTATTTTTCAATATAAATAGAATTTTGCAGCAATACATTTATTGCACATATTGAAAAGTAAACATAATCAGAAAACACTACCTGATTCTAACTACCCTTTGGAGAGCATTAACAGGCATTAGTTCAGATTTAGTTGCAGAAAAATAATGAAAAAAATAAATAGGAGACAAGTTATGCAATGTCTTTACTAGAAATCATGACCTAACAATGAAAGCGCATCATTCTCCCGGATAACTTCAAGGCCAGGGAAACAGACATTTAACCAAATGTAAGTAAATCATTACATCAGTTAATCTCATGGGCTATCACTTGAAATAACAGAAAGCAAAAATATATATATATGTCCTGGTTACGGCTGGGATAGGGTTAATTTTCGCCAGAAGCTGGACGGGGTCTATTCTATACCATGTGACCCGTCACGCTCACTATTTAGAGGAGGGTCGACTGGAGGGGCGGGGATCGCTGCTCGGGAGCAGGCTGGGCATGGGGCTCCGGGCAGGGAACGACCTGTCCTGTACAGGGAAGCACCGCTAAGTACACTCTGGTGTTGTTATTGTTGGGGTTTCTTGTTTGTTTGTTTTCTTTCTCTTTGTTGTTCGGTTAAACTGTTGTTGTTGTTAACCCACGAGTTTTGCCTTTCTTTGTCCCAATTCTCTCCCCGTCCCACCAGGAGGGTGTGGGGTGAGCAAGCGACCGCGTGGCTCAGCCTCCGGCTGGGGCTAAACCATGACAGTCCTTTTTGGCGACCAAGATGGGGCACGACAACCGCACTTTTGTATTAAGCATGCTATAGCTGTAGTAGTTATTTAGTGACAAGTTCCTGTATGGGTCATGAAGTTCATTGGCTGCACTGTTTATCTCTTTACTTTTGGCAACATGTTAATGCGAACAATGCGAATGTGCTTTGCCCTGGCATTGATGGCCTTACTGTGCTGGGGGAGCTATCTGGTGGAGAGGATGAGGGAATACATCATATCCCTCTCCCTACCCAGGATTAATGTGGATAGGTTTATTATGCAGGCTCCTGAGGTCCTTGTTCACCCTTATGTGAGCTGCTTAGTACTACTAATTAAGACTGTTGGCATATTACGGGGTTTGTGGAATCTGGTCTCGTCCTGGTGGAAGAGAAGACAAATTTGGGAGAAGCAATATTGAAATGTGACCTGAGGCGGCCAGTCCCAGGGTGGCAGGGTGTGTGGAAGGACTTGGGCAGGTTCCTAGGGTGGTTATCACCTCCCATAGCCTGGGACTTGACACCTGAACAGACAAGCAACCATGGCAAACTGACGCACCACCTGATAGAAGGGTGCCTTGCCTATCCCAATGAAAACCAGCAGCTTCTAGCACTGTACTGGGGCCTGGCTTGTGCCTATCGAGCCACAGTTCAGTACTCCCAGAGGCCTCTGGTTGAGGCAGGGACCCAAACTGCACCTGAGGACACCATGAGTGAGATAAGGACCCAAAAAACAACAACTACAGTAATTGCCCCAGTAGTTAAAAAGAAACAATGGACAAGGAGGACAACGGGTCCATATCCTCGATTAGTAAGGGAGGAAGAAGAAGAGGAAAGGTTTGATCAAGAAGCCAGTCCTTCGACAAAGCCATCAGAGGAAGGAGTGAGAGAATTCAGACAGGAAGCAGAAACTACCCGGTCCCTGACCTCATCAGAACTTGGAGACATGTGGAAAGATTCCAGCCGCCAGCCAGGTGAGCGGATTGCTGCCTGGCTGCTCCGATGCTCAGACAGTGGGGCCAACAGTCAGAAATTGCAAAGCAAAGAAGCCCAACAGCTGGGATCCCTTGCTGGGAACTGGGGAATTGAGAGAGGAATTGGAAAAGAGGCAGCAATTTGCAGTCTCTGGAGACGGCTCCTCTCAAGTGTGAGGGCAAGATATCCATTCAAGGAAGATCTTGTGAACTCCCCAGGAAAGTGGACCACTGCAGATGAAGGCATCCAGTACCTGAGAGAATTAGCGGTACTAGTGGTACTGGAAGTCATCTACAGGGATCTAGACAATGATGAGGTCTCCAAAGATCCAGAGGATGTCCTGTGCACATGGGCTATGTGGAGGAAGGTGATTCAAAGTGCCCCAGCGTCATATTCTAACAGCCTGGCAGTGATGTATTGCCCAGATATCGATACACCAACTGTGGAGAGAGTGTCGTCTTGGCTCCAAAACTTTGAAGAAAATCTCTGTACCTCCTCGTCCCTACGGGCCAGTGCCTTGGCTATCAGGGGTGCCCCAAGAAATCAGTCCTCTCCTGCCTCGGTCAGAGGGAAAGGGAACCCCAGGCGCATGCCACATAGTGCACTCTGGTTCTTCCTGCATGACCAGGGGGAGGACATGAGGAAGTGGGACGGTGAACCCACCCTTAAGCTGGAAGCCCGTGTACGTGAACTGAGAGGGAAGACAGCTGTTAAGAAGGGGCCACCCAAGAAAGCTTTCAGCAGAGTTGCTGTAGAGACACACAAAGGCAATCAGTGATTTCCCAGACACAGAAGAACTGAAATCACTTCCCTTGATCCTGAGGAGGGGCCTTCTGGTCTGGCACTGCAAGGGTCAGACAGAGAATACTCTGACAAGGAACAGGAATAGAGGGTCCCTGCCTTCGGCCAGGAGGAGGAAAGGGATGACCATGTATCACCTTACTGTATGCTGTTTGTCAGTGTTTATGCATGGTTTGTCACCTCTGGGCTTTGGATTGATTATTGCTTCGGTGTGTGGTTTAGCACTGGCTTATGGCATGGTGAAATCATTGGTGTTTAGACCATTTACTACCTGTATTCATATACGTTGGGGGGAGGCGATGTGCAGAACGAAGCGTCACCAACAGTTACAGCTTCGTACTTCGGGAGCAATCTGGTGGGGACTATCAGTAATTATTCCTTTATTTTTTCCTTCCCGGGGGGTCAACAGGGGGAAACTTCCTCCTTTGCTTTCTCTTTCCCCTCCTGGGTAAAAATGCCTTCCTTTGATTTCTCGTGGCCCTCTTGGTTAGTTACGGGAGTTTCTGAAAACTTTGAATACTTTTGGGATGTTCGGACCGGATTGTTACTCCTATCAGTAGGAATACATTTGTGTCAAATCTTGCTTAAGCTTAGAAGCCGGTGCAGGCGTAGGCTCAGGGCTCCCTGCTACAGCCCCCGCGGCCGCGCCGTCCCCCGCCACGGGCGCCGCAGCCGCCCCACGCTCCGCTATGTGTACCGGGGCTGCTCCGCTCCTCCCCACACGGGCACCGCGGCTGCCCCGGCCCCGACCCCCGCCGCAGGCACCGCGGCCGCCCCAGGTCCCGCCAGGGCCCCCGCGACCGTCCCAGCCCCCGCTGCGGCCCCCGCGGCCGCACCAGCCCCCACCATGGGCGCTGCAGCCGCTGCACCCCCCGCCGTGGGCACCGCGGCCGCTCCACCCCTGCTCCGGCCGCTGCGGCCGCGCCAGCCCCCGCCATGGCCGCTCCACCCCCCGCTCCGGCCGCTGCGGCCGCTCCACCCCCTGCTATGGGCATCGCGGCCGTCCCAGCCCCGCCGCGGCTGTGCCACCCCCCGCCGCGGCCACCGCTGCTGCCCCAACTCTCGTTGCGGGCACCGCGGCCGTCCCGCTCCTTGTTGCAGGCACCGCGGCTGCTCCACCCCCAGCTGCGGGCATCGCGGTTGCCCCGATCGCTGCTAGGGGCCATGGGCGCTGCAGCTGCTCCACCCCCGCGGCCGTTCCACCCCCCGCTATGGGCATCGCTGCTGCCCCAGTCCCGGCCATGGGCACCGCGGCCGTTCAAGCCCCAGCTATGAGCACCGTGGCTGCTGTGACAGGTACTGCAGATCCACCCGTGCCGTTATCAGTTGCCCCTATACAAAAGAAGAGAAGCACCAAGAAATCAGTTCACCCCACGGAAGATGAGGATGAACCAGGGACATCACAGGAACAGGGAGAGGCAGAAGCAGAGATTATCACCCGACCCCTATCCCTGAATGAGCTGCGAGATATCCCAAAAGATTACAGCCGTAATCAAGGTGAGCAGCTTGTCACCTGGCTGCTCCGATGCTGGGACAATGGGGCCAGTAGCCTGGAACTAGAGGGCAGGGAAGCCAGGCAGCTGGGATCCTTGTCTAAGGAAGCGGCCATTGACAGGGCGATTGGAAGAGAACCAGAAGCCCGCAGTCTCTGGAGGAGACTCCTGTCAGGTGTGAGGGACAGGTATGTCTTTAAGGAAGACATTATATGCCACCCAGGCAAGTGGATCACTATGGAGGGAAGTATTCAGTTTCTGAGGGAATTAGCTGTGCGGGAATTGATTTCTCATGACCTGGATGACCCACAGACACCCGTAGATCCAGATGAGGTCCAATGTACCCGACCCATGTGGCAGAAGTTTGTACATGGTGCACCATTGTCATATGCCAACTCATTGGCAACAATGAGTTGGAAAGACGATGAGGCACCACTGGTGCGTGCAGTGGCTAACCAACTCCGACAGTATGAGGACAATATCTCTTCCTCCTTACGGGCCTGTGTCTCGGCTGTGGAAAAACTGGCCGAAAGAATGTGCCAGGAGTTTCGGCAACTCAAAGAGGATAGGTCCTACTTGCCACCTGTACGGACCAGAATCTCAGCTGTTAGGAGAAAATTTTCCCCTGCTCAAGAGAGACAGTACACACGGCAAGGTACCCTGTGGTTTTACCTCCGTGACCATGGAGAGGACATGAGAAAGTGGGATGGAAAACCCACCTCGACCCTAGAGGCAAGGGTACGTGAGTTGAAAAAGAAAACAGCTACAAATAAGGGTTCGTCCAGGAAAAGTGCTGCTCCAGTCTCCAGTGGGCAGTTCCCCAGATGGGGTAGAAGGGCTTCTGATTCGTACTTACAAGAAATGAGAAAGAGGGATGAGATTCGACCCCATGTGTCCCACATGAATCCATCCGTTGATAGTGGGTATTATAATCAGAATTAGAGGGGCCCTGCCTCCAGCCAAGTGGAGGAGAGGGACAACCGAGTTTACTGGACTGTGTGGATTCGATGGCCTGGCACATCAGCCCCCCAGAAGTACAAGGCTCTAGTGGACACTGGTGCCCAGTGCACCCTAATGCCATCGAACTATAGAGGGGCCGAACGCATTTCTATTTCTGGAGTAACAGGGGGGTCCCAGGAGTTAACTTTACTGGAGGCCGAAGTGAGCCTAACTGGGAACAAGTGGCAAAAGCACCCCATTGTGACTGGCCCGGATGCTCTGTTCATCCTTGGCATAGACTACCTCAGGAGAGGGTATTTCAAGGACCCAAAAGGGTACCGGTGGGCTTTTGGTGTAGCTGCTGTGGAGACAGAGGACACAAAGCAGCTGTCCACCTTGCCCGGTCTTTCAGAGGATCCTTCTGTTGTGGGGTTGCTGAGGGTCGAAGAGCAACGGGTACCAATTGCTACCACAACGGTGCACCGGCGGCAATATCGCACCAACCGAGACTCCCTGACCCCCATCCATAAGCTGATTCGTCAACTGGAAAGCCAGGGAGTGATCAGCAAGACTCGCTCACCCTTTAACAGTCCTATATGGCCAGTGCGGAAATCTAACGGAGAATGGAGACTATCGTGGCCTGAATGAAGTCACACCACCACCGAGTGCTGCCGTGACGGACATGCTAGAACTTCAGTACGAACTGGAGTCCAAGGCAGCCAAGTGGTATGCTACCATTGACATTGCCAATGCGTTTTTCTCAATTCCTTTGGCAGCAGAGCGCAGGCCACAGTTTGCTTTCTCCTGGAGGGGCGTCCAATACACCTGGAATCGACTGCCCCAGGGGTGGAAACACAGCCCTACCATTTACCATGACTGATCCAGACTGCCCTGGAAAAGGGTGAAGCTCCAGAACACCTGCAATACATTGATGACATCATTGTGTGGGGCAACACAGCAGAAGAGGTTTTTGAGAAAGGAGAGAAAATAATCCAAATCCTTCTGAAAGCTGGTTTTGCCATAAAATGAGGTAAGGTCAAAGGACCTGCACAGGAGATCCAGTTCCTAGGAATAAAATGGCAAGATGGACGTCGTCAGATTCCGACAGATGTGATCAACAAAATAGCAGCTATGTCTCCACCAACTAACAAAAAGGAAACCCAAGCTTTCTTAGGCATTGTGGGTTTCTGGAGAATGCATATTCCAAATTACAGTTCTATTGTGAGTCCTCTCTATCAAGTGACCCGGAAGAAGACTGATTTCACATGGGGCCCTGAGCAACGACAAGCCTTTGAACAAATTAAACAGGAGATCGTTCATGCAGTAGCCCTTGGGCCAGTCCGGGCAGGGCAAGATGTTAAAAATGTGCTCTACACCGCAGCCGGGGAGAATGGTCCTACCTGGAGCCTCTGGCAGAGAGCACCAGGGGAGACTCGAGGTCGACCCCTGGGGTTTTGGAGCCGGGGATACAGAGGATCTAAGGCCCACTACACTCCAACCGAAAAAGAGATCTTGGCAGCATATGAAGGGGTTCGAGCTGCTGCAGAAGTGATCGGCACTGAAGCACAGCTCCTCCTGGCACCCCGACTGCCGGTGCTGGGCTGGATGTTCAAAGGGAGAGTCCCCTCTACACATCATGCCACCGATGCCACATGGAGTAAGTGGGTCGCACTGATCACACAACGAGCTCGAATAGGAAACCCCAGTCGCCCAGGAATCTTGGAAGTGATCACGGACTGGCCAGAAGGCAAAGATTTTGGAATGTCACCAGAGGAGGAGGTGACGCGTGCTGAAGAGGCCCCACCGTATAATAAACTGCCAGAAGATGAAAAGCAATACGCCATGTTCACTGATGGATCCTGTCGTATTGTAGGAAAACATCGAAGATGGAAAGCTGCCGTATGGAGTCCTACACGAAGAGTTGCGGAAGCCACTGAAGGACAAGGTGAATCGAGTCAGTGTGCAGAGGTGAAAGCCATCCAGCTGGCTTTAGATATTGCTGAGCGAGAAAAGTGGCCAGTGCTCTACCTCTATACCGACTCCTGGATGGTGGCGAATGCTCTGTGGGGGTGGTTACAGCAATGGAAGCAGAGCAACTGGCAGCGCAGAGGCAAACCCATTTGGGCTGCCGCAGTGTGGCAAGATATTGCTGCCCGTGTAGAGAAGCTTGTTGTAAAGGTACGTCATGTAGATGCTCATGTACCCAAGAGTCGAGCCACTGAGGAACATCAAAACAACCAGCAAGTGGATCAGGCTGCTAAAATTGAAGTGGCTCAAGTGGACTTGGTTTGGCAACGTAAGGGTGAACTATTCCTAGCTCGGTGGGCCCATGACACCTCAGGCCACCAGGGAAGAGATGCAACATACAGATGGGCTTGTGACCGAGGGGTGGACTTAACTATGGACACTATCGCACAGGTTATTCATGAGTGTGAAACATGCGCCGCGATCAAGCAAGCCAAGCGATTGAAGCCTCTCTGGTATGGAGGACGATGGCTGAAATATAAATATGGGGAGGCCTGGCAGATTGACTATATCACACTCCCACAGACCCGCCAAGGCAAGCGCCATGTGCTTACAATGGTGGAAGCAACCACCGGATGGCTGGAAACATATCCTGCGCCCCATGCCACTGCCCGGAACACTATCTCGGGCCTTGAGAAGCAAGTCTTATGGCGACATGGCACCCCAGAAAGGATTGAGTCAGACAATGGGACTCATTTCTGAAACAACCTCATAGACACCTGGGCCAAAGAGCATGGCATTGAGTGGGTGTATCACATCCCCTCTCATGCACCAGCCTCTGGGAAAATCGAACGGTACAATGGACTGCTGAAAACTACACTGAAAGCAATGGGTGGTGGAACCTACAAAAACTGGGATACACATTTAGCAAAAGCCACCTGGTTAGTCAACACTAGGGGATCCACCAATCGAGCTGGCCCTGCCCAATCAAAACCTTTACACACTGTAGAAGGAGACAAAGTTCCTGTGGTGCATGTAAAAAACATGCTGGGGAAGACAGTCTGGGTTATTCCTGCCTCGGGCAAAGGCAAACCCATCCGTGGGATTGCTTTCGCTCAAGGGCCTGGATGCACTTGGTGGGTAATGCAGGAGGACGGAGAAGTCCGATGTGTACCTCAAGGAGATCTGATTTTAGGTGAAAATAGCCAATAGTCTGAACTGTATGATGTTAATTGCTATAATATACTGCATATAATCATTTATATTATGTATATATTGTATATAATCATGTATATAATCATTTCTATAGTTGTGTTCTGTATCAAAGGTATTATATCAAGAATCACCCGACTCAATGAAGAGCAACCTCTGATGAAACCGAGCAAAGTGCGGCAGTGATGGACTGACTTCAACAACTGGCGCACAGTCGAGATCAACACCTTCGACCTGCCGACTGCGGACAAGCTACACCAGCCGTGCCAGATACACTGACTCTAAGTTCCAGATGCAGCATGCAACAATCCGATACTGCACACCATCTCTCCTGCCCTGAGAGACTGTTAAGACAGATGGAACCCAGGATCGTGGACTAAATGAACTCAATAGACATTTTGGAGGGATGGTCCATAGACTAAGAGAATGATATCTGTGTGTATATATCAAAGACATAAAGTGGCAGTGATTAACTGGGAAGTGAGAGACCTGAGCATAACGTAAATGGTATGGAATAAGGGGTGGATACTGTCCTGGTTTCGGCCGGGATGGAGCTAGTTTTGTTTTCAGCAGCTCCTGTGTTTTGGCTTTAGTGTGAGAACAACGGTGATAGTACGCTGATGTTGCTGGTTGCTGCTGAATGACCAAGGACATTTTGCTGTTTCCCAGGTTTTGCTAAGGTGCAAGGGCAAAAACTTGGGAGGGGTAGAGACAGGATAGTAGATCCAAACTGGCCAAAGAGAGTATTCCATACCATAGACGTCATGCCTGGTATAAGCGAGGGTCGGTCGGTGGGCCACTAGGCTTTTGAGGCTTTTGAGGCTTTTAGACCCTTAACTTGCCCTAATAGTTAAGCTTCCCTTCGGGTTGCTTTTTGTTTCCCTGTTTTTACCTTTTTGTTTTTTCGCTCGTTCGGCTGTTTTTTCCCTCGCCTGCTTTCCCTGGAACTTGCTGTTCTGGGATAGCTGGGTGGGGGGATACCCCTGCTCCCTGCCTGCTGCTCGGGACGGGCTGTATCGGTCGTCAGGTGGTGAGAAATTGTGTATCGTTTGTTTTGTATATTCTATTATCCTTGTATATATTATCACTATTATCATTATTAATATATTTTTATATTTTTCCTTTGCTGTCCTGGTGAGCTGTTTTTATCTCAACCCTCGAGTTTTTCCTTTCTCTCCAATTCTCCTCCCCGCCCCAACAGGGACGGGGGGGAGTGAGCGAGCGGCTGCGTGGTATTGGGTTACAATTTGGGGTTAAACCACGACAACATATTACAGATTGCACACTTAACCATGAATATCCCACGTCATTACATGGGAGAAGAAAGTGTGACAGGTAGCATTTTCCACAAAAAGAAACAAAATCTAAGGAGCTTTATAGAACCAGGGGAATATTCAGTTCCCATCAAGGAGAGGCGTGACAGTGTGGGACACCAGCCTAACTGGAGTACACTCAATCTTACTTTGAAGACCTGCTGAAAAAATGTGAGTAGAAACTCAGTTAAATTCACATGCATGAACTCTATTTTGGGGGAACTATTTGGGGATAAGTACTTGAATATTTTATCATATTTTACCTCCTGACATCCCTCCAAGCCAACAGCTGTTAGACATAAACATAAAGCACCTAATGTGTTTTACAAAATATTTACTGCATGGCTGTACTTCTCCCTGAGTAGCTTCAACAAAAAAATGTGACTCTCCAGCACATATATTGGAAATTGACTGTAAAATTAAAAGCATAAACTAAGATAAAACACAGTAACAGCAGGCCAGATCTTGAAAATAGAGTTCATGCATGTGAATTTAACTGAGTTTCTGCTCACATTTTTTCAGCAGGTCTTCAAAGTAAGATTGAGTGTACTCCAGTTAGGCTGGTGTCTGTCGTGGTTTAACCCCAAATTGTAACCCAATACCACGCAGCCGCTCGCTCACTCCCCCCCTCCCCGCTGGGTTGGGGAGGAGAATTGGAGAGAAAGGAAAACTCGTGGGTTGAGATAAAAACAGCTCACCAGGACAGCAAAGTAAAAAAAATATGAAAATATATTAATAATGATAATAATGATAATATATACAAGGATAATAGAATATATAAAACAAACGATACACAATTTCTCACCACCCGACGACCGATACAGCCCGTCCCGAGCAGCAGGCAGGGAGCAGGGGTATCCCCCCACCCAGCTATCCCAGAACAGCAAGTTCCAGGGAAAGCAGGCGAGGGAAAAAACAGCCGAACGAGCGAAAAAACAAAAAGGTAAAAACAGGGAAACAAAAAGCAACCCGAAGGGAAGCTTAACTATTAGGGCAAGTTAAGGGTCTAAAAGCCTCAAAAGCCTCAAAAGCCTAGTGGCCCACCGACCGACCCTCGCTTATACCAGGCATGACGTCTATGGTATGGAATACTCTCTTTGGCCAGTTTGGATCTACTATCCTGTCTCTACCCCTCCCAAGTTTTTGCCCTTGCACCTTAGCAAAACCTGGGAAACAGCAAAATGTCCTTGGTCATTCAGCAGCAACCAGCAACATCAGCGTACTATCACCGTTGTTCTCACACTAAAGCCAAAACACAGGAGCTGCTGAAAACAAAACTAGCTCCATCCCGGCCGAAACCAGGACAGTATCCACCCCTTATTCCATACCATTTACGTTATGCTCAGGTCTCTCACTTCCCAGTTAATCACTGCCACTTTATGTCTTTGATATATACACACAGATATCATTCTCTTAGTCTATGGACCATCCCTCCAAAATGTCTATTGAGTTCATTTAGTCCACGATCCTGGGTTCCATCTGTCTTAACAGTCTCTCAGGGCAGGAGAGATGGTGTGCAGTATCGGATTGTTGCATGCTGCATCTGGAACTTAGAGTCAGTGTATCTGGCACGGCTGGTGTAGCTTGTCCGCAGTCGGCAGGTCGAAGGTGTTGATCTCGACTGTGCGCCAGTTGTTGAAGTCAGTCCATCACGGCCGCACTTTGCTCGGTTTCATCAGAGGTTGCTCTTCATTGAGTCGGGTGATTCTTGATATAATACCTTTGATACAGAACACAACTATAGAAATGATTATATACATGATTATATACAATATATACATAATATAAATGATTATATGCAGTATATTATAGCAATTAACATCATACAGTTCAGACTATTGGCTATTTTCACCTAAAATCAGATCTCCTTGAGGTACACATCGGACTTCTCCGTCCTCCTGCATTACCCACCAAGTGCATCCAGGCCCTTGAGCGAAAGCAATCCCACGGATGGGTTTGCCTTTGCCCGAGGCAGGAATAACCCAGACTGTCTTCCCCAGCATGTTTTTTACATGCACCACAGGAACTTTGTCTCCTTCTACAGTGTGTAAAGGTTTTGATTGGGCAGGGCCAGCTCGATTGGTGGATCCCCTAGTGTTGACTAACCAGGTGGCTTTTGCTAAATGTGTATCCCAGTTTTTGTAGGTTCCACCACCCATTGCTTTCAGTGTAGTTTTCAGCAGTCCATTGTACCGTTCGATTTTCCCAGAGGCTGGTGCATGAGAGGGGATGTGATACACCCACTCAATGCCATGCTCTTTGGCCCAGGTGTCTATGAGGTTGTTTCAGAAATGAGTCCCGTTGTCTGACTCAATCCTTTCTGGGGTGCCATGTCGCCATAAGACTTGCTTCTCAAGGCCCAGGATGGTGTTCCGGGTGGTGGCATGGGGCACGGGATATGTTTCCAGCCATCCGGTGGTTGCTTCCACCATTGTAAGCACATGGCGCTTGCCTTGGCGGGTCTGTGGGAGTGTGATATAGTCAATCTGCCAGGCCTCCCCATATTTATATTTCAGCCATCGTCCTCCATACCAGAGAGGCTTCAATCGCTTGGCTTGCTTGATCGCGGCGCATGTTTCACACTCATGAATAACCTGTGCGATAGTGTCCATAGTTAAGTCCACCCCTCGGTCACAAGCCCATCTGTATGTTGCATCTCTTCCCTGGTGGCCTGAGGTGTCATGGGCCCACCGAGCTAGGAATAGTTCACCCTTACGTTGCCAAACCAAGTCCACTTGAGCCACTTCAATTTTAGCAGCCTGATCCACTTGCTGGTTGTTTTGATGTTCCTCAGTGGCTCGACTCTTGGGTACATGAGCATCTACATGACGTACCTTTACAACAAGCTTCTCTACACGGGCAGCAATATCTTGCCACACTGCGGCAGCCCAAATGGGTTTGCCTCTGCGCTGCCAGTTGCTCTGCTTCCATTGCTGTAACCACCCCCACAGAGCATTCGCCACCATCCAGGAGTCGGTATAGAGGTAGAGCACTGGCCACTTTTCTCGCTCAGCAATATCTAAAGCCAGCTGGATGGCTTTCACCTCTGCACACTGACTCGATTCACCTTGTCCTTCAGTGGCTTCCGCAACTCTTCGTGTAGGACTCCATACGGCAGCTTTCCATCTTCGATGTTTTCCTACAATACGACAGGATCCATCAGTGAACATGGCGTATTGCTTTTCATCTTCTGGCAGTTTATTATACGGTGGGGCCTCTTCAGCACGCGTCACCTCCTCCTCTGGTGACATTCCAAAATCTTTGCCTTCTGGCCAGTCCGTGATCACTTCCAAGATTCCTGGGCGACTGGGGTTTCCTATTCGAGCTCGTTGTGTGATCAGTGCGACCCACTTACTCCATGTAGCATCGGTGGCATGATGTGTAGAGGGGACTCTCCCTTCGAACATCCAGCCCAGCACCGGCAGTCGGGGTGCCAGGAGGAGCTGTGCTTCAGTGCCGATCACTTCTGCAGCAGCTCGAACCCCTTCATATGCTGCCAAGATCTCTTTTTCGGTTGGAGTGTAGTGGGCCTTAGATCCTCTGTATCCCCGGCTCCAAAACCCCAGGGGTCGACCTCGAGTCTCCCCTGGTGCTCTCTGCCAGAGGCTCCAGGTAGGACCATTCTCCCCGGCTGCGGTGTAGAGCACATTTTTAACATCTTGCCCTGCCCGGACTGGCCCAAGGGCTACTGCATGAACGATCTCCTGTTTAATTTGTTCAAAGGCTTGTCGTTGCTCAGGGCCCCATGTGAAATCAGTCTTCTTCCGGGTCACTTGATAGAGAGGACTCACAATAGAACTGTAATTTGAAATATGCATTCTCCAGAAACCCACAATGCCTAAGAAAGCTTGGGTTTCCTTTTTGTTAGTTGGTGGAGACATAGCTGCTATTTTGTTGATCACATCTGTCGGAATCTGACGACGTCCATCTTGCCATTTTATTCCTAGGAACTGGATCTCCTGTGCAGGTCCTTTGACCTTACCTCATTTTATGGCAAAACCAGCTTTCAGAAGGATTTGGATTATTTTCTCTCCTTTCTCAAAAACCTCTTCTGCTGTGTTGCCCCACACAATGATGTCATCAATGGATTGCAGGTGTTCTGGAGCTTCACCCTTTTCCAGGGCAGTCTGGATCAGTCATGGTAAATGGTAGGGCTGTGTTTCCACCCCTGGGGCAGTCGATTCCAGGTGTATTGGACGCCCCTCCAGGAGAAAGCAAACTGTGGCCTGCGCTCTGCTGCCAAAGGAATTGAGAAAAACGCATTGGCAATGTCAATGGTAGCATACCACTTGGCTGCCTTGGACTCCAGTTCGTACTGAAGTTCTAGCATGTCCGTCACGGCAGCACTCGGTGGTGGTGTGACTTCATTCAGGCCACGATAGTCTCCATTCTCCGTTAGATTTCCGCACTGGCCATATAGGACTGTTAAAGGGTGAGCGAGTCTTGCTGATCACTCCCTGGCTTTCCAGTTGACGAATCAGCTTATGGATGGGGGTCAGGGAGTCTCGGTTGGTGCGATATTGCCGCCGGTGCACCGTTGTGGTAGCAATTGGTACCCGTTGCTCTTCGACCCTCAGCAACCCCACAATGGAAGGATCCTCTGAAAGACCGGGCAAGGTGGACAGCTGCTTTGTGTCCTCTGTCTCCACAGCAGCTACACCAAAAGCCCACCGGTACCCTTTTGGGTCCTTGAAATACCCTCTCCTGAGGTAGTCTATGCCAAGGATGAACAGAGCATCCGGGCCAGTCACAATGGGGTGCTTTTGCCACTTGTTCCCAGTTAGGCTCACTTCGGCCTCCAGTAAAGTTAACTCCTGGGACCCCCCTGTTACTCCAGAAATAGAAATGCGTTCGGCCCCTCTATAGTTCGATGGCATTAGGGTGCACTGGGCACCAGTGTCCACTAGAGCCTTGTACTTCTGGGGGGCTGATGTGCCAGGCCATCGAATCCACACAGTCCAGTAAACTCGGTTGTCCCTCTCCTCCACCTGGCTGGAGGCAGGGCCCCTCTAATTCTGATTATAATACCCACTATCAACGGATGGATTCATGTGGGACACATGGGGTCGAATCTCATCCCTCTTTCTCATTTCTTGTAAGTACGAATCAGAAGCCCTTCTACCCCATCTGGGGAACTGCCCACTGGAGACTGGAGCAGCACTTTTCCTGGACGAACCCTTATTTGTAGCTGTTTTCTTTTTCAACTCACGTACCCTTGCCTCTAGGGTCGAGGTGGGTTTTCCATCCCACTTTCTCATGTCCTCTCCATGGTCACGGAGGTAAAACCACAGGGTACCTTGCCGTGTGTACTGTCTCTCTTGAGCAGGGGAAAATTTTCTCCTAACAGCTGAGATTCTGGTCCGTACAGGTGGCAAGTAGGACCTATCCTCTTTGAGTTGCCGAAACTCCTGGCACATTCTTTCGGCCAGTTTTTCCACAGCCGAGACACAGGCCCGTAAGGAGGAAGAGATATTGTCCTCATACTGTCGGAGTTGGTTAGCCACTGCACGCACCAGTGGTGCCTCATCGTCTTTCCAACTCATTGTTGCCAATGAGTTGGCATACGATGATGGTGCACTATGTACAAACTTCCGCCACATGGGTCGGGTACATTGGACCTCATCTGGATCTACGGGTGTCTGTGGGTCATCCAGGTCATGATAAATCAATTCCCGCACAGCTAATTCCCTCAGAAACTGAATACCTCCCTCCATATTGGTCCACTTGCTTGGGTGGCATATAATGTCTTCCTTAAAGAAATACCTGTCCCTCACACCTGACAGGAGTCTCCTCCAGAGACTGCGGGCTTCTGGTTCTCTTCCAATCGCCCTGTCAATGGCCGCTTCCTTAGACAAGGATCCCAGCTGCCTGGCTTCCCTGCCCTCTAGTTCCAGGCTACTGGCCCCATTGTCCCAGCATCGGAGCAGCCAGGTGACAAGCTGCTCACCTTGATTACGGCTGTAATCTTTTGGGATATCTCGCAGCTCATTCAGGGATAGGGGTCGGGTGATAATCTCTGCTTCTGCCTCTCCCTGTTCCTGTGATGTCCCTGGTTCATCCTCATCTTCCGTGGGGTGAACTGATTTCTTGGTGCTTCTCTTCTTTTGTATAGGGGCAACTGATAACGGCACGGGTGGATCTGCAGTACCTGTCACAGCAGCCACGGTGCTCATAGCTGGGGCTTGAACGGCCGCGGTGCCCATGGCCGGGACTGGGGCAGCAGCGATGCCCATAGCGGGGGGTGGAACGGCCGCGGGGGTGGAGCAGCTGCAGCGCCCATGGCCCCTAGCAGCGATCGGGGCAACCGCGATGCCCGCAGCTGGGGGTGGAGCAGCCGCGGTGCCTGCAACAAGGAGCGGGACGGCCGCGGTGCCCGCAACGAGAGTTGGGGCAGCAGCGGTGGCCGCGGCGGGGGGTGGCACAGCCGCGGCGGGGCTGGGACGGCCGCGATGCCCATAGCAGGGGGTGGAGCGGCCGCAGGGGCCGGAGCCGGGGGTGGAGCGGCCGCGGCGGGGGCTGGGACGGCCGCGATGCCCACAGCAGGGGGTGGAGCGGCCGCAGCGGCCGGAGCGGGGGGTGGAGCGGCCATGGCGGGGGCTGGCGCGGCCGCAGCGGCCGGAGCAGGGGGTGGAGCGGCCGCGGTGCCCACGGCGGGGGGTGCAGCGGCTGCAGCGCCCATGGCGGGGGGTGGCGCGGCCGCGGGGGCCGCAGCGGGGGCTGGGACGGTCGCGGGGGCCCTGGCGGGACCTGGGACAGCCGCGGTGCCTGCGGCGGGGATTGGGGCCGGGGCAGCCGCGGTGCCCGTGTGGGGAGGAGCGGAGCAGCCGCGGTACACATAGCGGAGCGTGGGGCGGCTGCGGCGCCCGTGGCGGGGGACGGCGCGGCCGCGGGGGCTGTAGCAGGGAACTAGGGTGGCCCTGCACCTACGCCTGCACCGGCTTCTAAGCTTAAGCAAGATTTGACACAAACATATTCCTACTGATAGGAGTAACAATCCGGTCCGAACATCCCAAAAGTATTCAAAGTTTTCAGAAACTCCCGTAACTAACCAAGAGGGCCACGAGAAATCAAAGGAAGGCATTTTTACCCAGGAGGGGAAAGAGAAAGCAAAGGAGGAAGTTTCCCCCTGTTGACCCCCCGGGAAGGAAAAAATAAAGGAATAATTACTGATAGTCCCCACCAGATTGCTCCCGAAGTACGAAGCTGTAACTGTTGGTGACGCTTCGTTCTGCACATCGCCTCCCCCCAACGTATATGAATACAGGTAGTAAATGGTCTAAACACCAATGATTTCACCATGCCATAAGCCAGTGCTAAACCACACACCGAAGCAATAATCAATCAAAAGCCCAGAGGTGACAAACCATGCATAAACAGTGACAAACAGCATACAGTAAGGTGATACACGATACAACTCTGAGAAGCACTCTGTAAACAATTCAAACAACATTGTGACCAGCAGCAATTAAAGTAATACAACGGATGCTTATAACAAATTGTTTTAACACACCCTGGTCAAATCTGTTGTTATCTCAACCCTTTGAGCCTGATCGGGGGCTTTAAACCCTGGACCCTCAGTCTGATGCTCTCTCAGCTGAGCTGGCCGGACCCCTCTCGAGCCCCACGTTGGGCGCCAAAAAGGACTGTCGTGGTTTAACCCCAAATTGTAACCCAATACCACGCAGCCGCTCGCTCGCTCCCCCCTTCCCTGCTGGGGTGGGGAGGAGAATTGGAGAGAAAGGAAAAACTCGAGGGTTGAGATAAAAACAGCTCACCAGGACAGCAAAGGAAAAATATAAATATATATTAATAATGATAATAGTGATAATATATACAAGGATAATAGAATATATAAAACAAATGATACACAATTTCTCACCACCCGACGACCGATACAGCCCGTCCCGAGCAGCAGGCAGGGAGCAGGGGTATCCCCCCACCCAGCTATCCCAGAACAGCAAGTTCCAGGGAAAGCAGGCGAGGGAAAAAACAGCCGAACGAGCGAAAAACAAAAAGGAAAAAATAGGGAAACAAAAAGCAACCTGAAGGGAAGCTTAAGGATTAAGGCAAGTTAAGGGTCCAAAGCCTCAAAAGCCTCAAAAGCCTAGTGGCCCACCGACCGACCCTCGCTTATATCGGGCATGACATCTATGGTATGGAATACTCTCTTTGGCCAGTTTGGATCTACTATCCTGTCTCTACCCCTCCCAAGTTTTGCATCTGCACGTTAGCAAAACCTGGGAAACTGCAAAATGTCCTTGGTCATTCAGCAGCAACCAGCAACATCAGCGTACTATCACTGTTGTTCTCACACTAAAGCCAAAACACAGGAGCTGCTGAAAACAAAACTAGCTCCATCCCGGCCTAAACCAGGACATACGTCCCTTTTTTTTCTTGCCTTATCTGTGGAAAATAGAGACAGACAGTACTGACACATCAATGTTATATATTGCTGAATAAACATTTCGAAGTCTGTGAATTACACTTGCGCATTATGTGAATTAGGCTTATGCATATCATAATATTTCATGGATTTTCCTTGCAATCAAAGTAGCCAGAAACTTGCATTTTAAATGAGAGCTGAGTTTCTGATAGAAGGAGACAGGAGGCTCAGTGATAGACTGGTATGGGATATTGCTAGTGCCAGCCCTCTATGAATTCAGTTTGTTGGATGTGGAATACTTCATAAGCATCCATAGGTGGTGTGGACTCACAGTGATGCTGGGAGAAGCTTAACAGCTCCCAGGATTTAGTGTTTCATTTAATTTGCTAGCAATTCTGGCAGATAATGTTTCCTACCATAAAGAATTTTAGAAGTTGCTCTGTAGTGAGCCAATGTCCAAAATTGTATCTCAAATAATTTCTCTCTGCTTTGAGGAATTGTATTACACTGTATAAAAAGATGGCTAAATTAAATTTGTTAATTAAAAAGGTTACATGAAAACTCTTTTCTTAAAGGCCATGACTCAGTGGTCCAAATATACCAATAGCATGGGCGGACAAGAGTTCTGTTGCAATGAATGAAATTGTATTTGCTTACAGATTTTGCTCAGTTTCCAAGTCAATAATAAGAACATTTAGCTATGGCATAGAAAAAAAGAAAATAGATTTATTGGAGAACAGAAAAACACTACCTCATCTTGCTCATACTTATTTTACTCTGCCTACAATATAAATGTCTTCTAAGAGCCAAAACCTGTATTTCTCTTATGATCAAAATTCAAATTTTCATGGGGCAATGTGTGCTTCAAGAGATTAGGTGCTCTGTAAGGATATTTATAACACTGACCTGGAATGGTTTGCATGGGAAATGTGGGAAAGAGCTAACCAGCACAGGCCAAAATTATACCATTTAAACATATACAGTGGATGCAAATACTTAAGGAGTCAAACAGCATGGGAACCTCCCTTTATGGAGCTTCCAGAAGACAGGGGAGGAACTGACATCTAAACTCCAGCATCAGCGAGACTTCATACATGGGAAGGGTAACAACACAGCAGCATGGGCTTCCATACATATACTCATGAAAGGACCTCTCTTTTCTTGGTAAATCAGTACTGTTTTGTTCCTTTTGCCATTACAAGAAGTCTCATCCATCCTAGCTGGTACTGCTGTTTGAAGTTAGATAATTCTGCTTCGGCTGCAGTCTGTTTCAGTTTGTACGTTTCCTTCATAATCTTTTTGCCTCTTTCTTCCCAGACCTCAGGTTTAAGTTGTTAATGGAGTTACCTTTTTTCAAGAAGGTTTTTTTTAGTTGTTCTATCACTGCTCATAAAGAAGTGCAGGAGTCTGAAAAGTGACAATATACAGGGAAATAGGGGCAGTTCTGGTACGAGCTTTGAGAAAACCTGAGATTCAGCTCTGAGACGGAGAGGAGTGCGATGCTAGATCCTCATTCATATAGGTAAATTCAGCTGGAGGAGAAGGGGCTAAGGGTACTTAATCCCAAGAGATTTTGTCATCTTTCACATACAGCTCCGGAACATTAAAATAGCTCTAAGAGAACAATGGAACATGTAAATATAAACTCACAAAAAAATTACATAACTAGGATTTCTAAACTCATCACAGAGGCAGAAAGATTGAATTAAATTTCTGTTATGCTTAAAAGAAAACAAAACATACCAGTTGGTACACATATGAATAAATATTTTTTCATTATTTCTGTGTTGTACAAAAGTAAAAACTGCCAAAAGAGAGATTTGAATGAGCTTTAATTTTACTGAAACTAAAAAAAAACCCCAAACAAAAAACAAACCAAACCCAACAAACACAAAAAAACACCCCAACAAAAAAAAAAACCCAACAAAGAGACCCCTATTTCAATACCGTTTTGTTATTTTAAGTCCCTTGCTGGTCATATCCTCTTTTATAATCTTCAGAGGTAAATGGTTTTTCCTCCATTGTTTCCTTATGTGCTTATTGACTTCAAAAGTCTCCCCATGAAACCAGTCTATAAATTTTCAAGTACTTCAGTAAAACCCTATGTGATGAGGGCAGGGCAGGGTTTGGAGGTGGTAGTCGTAAACAGCTGGAATATGTTAGTTGTCCTATTGAACATGTGCTAATGTTGCTTGGGTTATAAGACATTTTTCATCCTTCTTGTTGTCAAGAAAAGAGAAAATGAAATTATATCTGTTCAGTATTGCTGCCTGCCATGCTTGATGGAAAACATGCCTCATGTTACTCAATTACCATTTATGCACAGCACTTACAGCATTGGTTTTCTACTGCTTGTGTGGCAGAGGAATGCACTAGAATGGAGCTATATGGCTGCTGTCTTCCTGAGAGAGAGAGACAGGTTTTCTCTGTTGCTTGCACATGCTACTTCCTCACTTCCAGCAGGCTTGTTGACTGTCCATCCATTGAACCATACATCAACTTTAAGCTCTTTGTTTTGTGTTCAAGGCTTTGTCTCATACAATCTGTTTTACATCCTGTGTGAGGTTATTAGAGGAGGAAAACTCTTATACTTCCCTTGACTGTAATGAGATTATATGACTTTTCAGTGACTGAAGAACTGCTCCATTATCTTCTTTTGTTCCCAAACCATCCCATATCATGGGACGAACTCAACCGTAGTGTGCTCATTGACTCTCTCTCCTATTTCCATGTCTTCTTTTATGTATTTCCTATTGCCTATTCATGATGATGTAGTAATGCATTGCTACCCATAACACATCATCCCTCCTCCGTATTTTTCATCCTCGAAAAGAAAGTTTCTGTTCCAAAACACTTCTGTGGTACTCATGGGAACACTTGTTGCACCACTGTTCATGCACAAATAGTTCAGTAGCTTTACCCAGTGCAGCAGAAATCTCATTCCACAGAAAGCCTGAGTTTTGAACTGATTTCCACTTTACTTTGTGCTATTCCTTCATTGTTGATCTTCTCATTTTTCTCAAGGTAGGTCATAAAAAGTGCCACTAGCAGTACTGTTGGAGAAGTCAACCTTAGTTTTTTTGGTTTTTTTTCCACACATTTCAGCAGTAAATGTATATATGTAGGAAAACATCAGAAGTATACCATTCAACACCTATGGCTGCAGTCTGATCTGTTTTTAATATATTCCAGGATCAGGCTGAGAAAGGAAAATATTTTGCTTCTACTAAGGACAATTTGTCATCCTCCAAGGGTGAGAAGGAAAAGCATTGAATATTTGCTGAATATTACCTTGAGAGGTTTGGCAAGTGTAAACTGTTATGTATGAAATTGCCTTAATTTAGCCATCTGCAATGGAAATCACAAATGGGGACAATTCAGAGATCTGTGTAGTCTACCTTGAAGAAATGCATTATTTTAAAGGTAGAAATTGAAATGCTTAATGAGGAAGTTACTTGACTTTGTTCTATCAAGAGATGTATGAGTATTATTTGGGAACTTATAGACTTTTAATATTTTCCTTTATGCTATCCCCTTGCATGCAGTCTTCTTTCTCACATGCTTTTATTATTTATGGTGGTTTTTGCCTCAGATTTGGGGTAGCAAGCTCTTTAGGAAAGGCCCATTTCTTTGCCCCTCTTCTCAAGCAGGGTTCTTGGCAAATTTATGGTTTTGCTAAAATATTCTATAATGTTAGAAATAGCTATATTAAATTTGATGAGTAATTTGATAGCACTTTTCCTCAAGTGCAGCAGAACTATAGTCAGAATCCTATGTGGGTTTTTAAAATAAAAAGGCCAAATTTTCAAAGGCACTGAGCTCAAGAGCTCTTTTCCTGCCTTGGAGCTCTCTTGCAAATTAGGCCTTGTTCAGGGTTTAATACCCAAAAAGAGTCTAATCTGTACTTCAAAATTAGCTGCTGTTAATCATGGGATTGTAACCCTCAATTACCATACCTGCTGAAGTTTGCTGGGCACAGCTACGTGTCAGTGACAAGGTGCTTGCTATGTACTGGTTTTTTTTGCTTAGAATCTGTTATTTCCCAAGACTTATTTTTGAAGTTTGCCAGAGGGTTTATTTGAGTCAGCTAGTGGAAACACGCACATTGACTTTGGTAGGAACTGTACTTTTCTTCTTGACCCAGTGTCCTGTTTGTGCTTTATAGCTCTGAGACCCATCCTTGTTTCACATGAAAGAGGTGTTTAACTGAGCTGTGATACTTAAGTATGCCACAAAGCTGCGAATCACATGGCTCTGGTATTTTTTCTTTTTCAGAAGAAATATCCATGAGAGCTACATTTCTCTCCTTGTCTAACCATTCTGCCCAGTTCCCCAGCTAGTTAAGCATACTGCATTACATGGCAATGCTGGAACATGACTTTAGATCTAAAACAATTGATAAACTGACTCATAACACTAATCATTTTAGGTCTGAAGTAATGTTCTGTTGTGCCATAATGAAGATGACTCAACACAGTTTCTCCATGGAGAGCATTTAAGAGGATAAATTTTTACCCTTAAGAAAGTTTTCTGTACTTTGCTCTTACTTCTTAATTTAAGTTCCATGATACAAAAGACTTGGAATTTAACTGAGTGTTAGTGTTTGTGGTTTTCTTCTTATCCAACTATTTACAAAGCAGAAAGAAAAAGAAAACAAAAAAGCAAATCAAGACATCAGAAATGCTGGCCCTAAATCCTAGGAGTACCTTACATTTTCATACTGGGAAATCACATTAAGCCACTCAGATTGCCAGTGTCCTTAGAGTCCTAATCAGATCTGCAGCAAAATGGTATTATCTCATGTTTAATAAGTAGCCACATCCAACCCTCATCCTGTCCCCTTTCAGTGAACCAGAGACCTTTCTTAACTACAGGCCTTTCTTTATCATCTATGAAGGGAGAAGAGAAAAGTAGCTTTAAGTTAAAGAAAGGATTGGAGTGTAGCATTTATCATATTCATAATGACTTTTAGTATTGGGAGGTTTTGGATGTGCCAGTTGATATTTAGCACTTAATTTCTAAGCAGTGCACCAGCTCTTGAAAGTCTTTGCTTGCAGAGTGCACTCCAAGCCATTGGCTTGCTACCCATGGCTCGTGATAAAGTAATGGTGCTGTGTAACAGGGGAGGTGGACAGTGAACACTTTTGTTCCTAAAACACTTGCCTAAGATTCAGATTGAGACTACAGGCCATTCCTAGCCCCTTTGAAATACTTAGGAGCTGTGACATTAGTGTCACTGAAACCTAACCTTTGGGCTTCCTTCTGCCTCTCACTGATACTGTGCGCTTGACTCCCTGAGGTTGGTATGAATTCTTTTCTGCCCTCAAAGATTAGGACCAGTCCTGAATCTTTACACTATAATAAAGCAATCCTTTACATTAACCTATTTGTCCAGGTGAAAGAAATATAAAAAACTGGACAAATCCAGGTGGTCACCCCTATAGGCTTGGATTTTCAAAAGCTTCCTTCCACAACTTTTACTAGAACTATTCTTTAATCAATTAAGGCAGTGTTGTGGTTTAACCCCAGCTGATAACCAAATACTACGCAGCCGCTCGCTCACTCTCCCCCCCTCCCCAGTGGGGTGGGGAGGAGAATCGGAAAGAAAGGAAAACTCATGGGTTGAGATAAAAACAGTTCACTAGGACAGCAAAGATAATTATAAATATATTATATATTAATAATGATAAAATATAATGATAATAGAATATACACAACAAACGATGCACAATTTCTCACCACCTGACAACTGATGCAGCCCATTCCGAGCAGTCATCACGGAGTGAAACTGAGAGTGATCTCAGAACCACAAGTTCCAGACAGAGCGAGTGAGGGAATGAACAACCGAATCAATGAACGAACGAAAGCATGAATGAACGAAAGGTGCCTGGCCCACTGGCCACCCCCCACTTACTGGGCATGACGTCTATGGTATGGAATACTCTCTTTGGCAAATTTGGATCAACTATTCTGGCTATACCCCTCCCAGCTTTTTGCACCTGCACATTAGCAAAACCTGGGAAGCTGGAAGACATCCTTGATCGCTTAGCAGCAACTAATAACATCGGTGTATTGTCAACATTCTTCACATACTAAATCCAAAACACAGGAGCTACTGGGAAGAAAATTAGCTCCATCCCAGCCAAAACCAGGACAGGCAGCCTTTGAGAATTTAAAACTGCTGTGTGATTTTGTTACAACTTTCCTGAGTTCTTGATGGGAAAATCAGTTTTCCCATCTACTTCTCATTTTAATTGCTGGTAGGCATATGCTCTAGTAGTATATTATACAGCTTTAATTCCACACCGCTGTCTTGCTGCTCTCCTCACCTTGGTTACTGTTAGATGCTCCTCACACCTACTAATGGTTCTCTGCCCCTCTCAGCTAAACTTTTCCCATCTGTAGCCTTGTCAGACCGAACTACCTCCAGAGTATATGCATTAAGGGCCAAGTCTGCTTCTGGCATTAGCAGGTAAATTCCTGTTTACGCAACTTTTCCCTGCTGCTGCCATCCTTTGGGGCACAGTGTCTTTCTAACTACTGTTTAGACTGTTCAAGTACCAGGAATAATTTTTCCTCTGCACAGAAGATAGCATGCTGAGCCCTTGTATGACTCTAAGTGCCTCCTAGATGCAATTGCAAAGAGACAGAATTCTGTAGGCGGCTATTGTAATAAATAAGCTGTAATGAAAACAACAGGACCACAAGAGTATAACTGTGATGCCATCAGATGGAAGAGAACGAAAAGAACAAAAAGTCTGTGGCAAGTATTACTTGGAAGAATGAACAGGAGAAAGGGACATTAGGGCACAGACAGTTCGAGCTGCACTCTTAGGGAACAACTGTGGTTAGTATGGTTTCTGATGTAGACATGTCTGTGTGGTATGAAGGTGTTGGGGTGTAAGTATAGTCTATCTATTATTAAGTAAAGATTGTTGTAGAGCCTTGTAATAAAAAGACTATTTATTTTTACTATGAAGTAATTTCTTAGTACTGTGATTTATTTCTCATAATTGTCTTGTCTCCCACTAAGGTAAATTCCATGCTTAAAGCACCACACTGCCCACATTAACTCTCAGACAGATGGAGATAGCAGCAGGGATTTGTTAGAACACAAAGTATACTGTTTTACTTGAACACAAGGATTAATATGTGAATTTGGGCATTCCTATTTTCTTTGATTATTTTTCTCTAATGTCAAAATCTCTAGCTCATGCTTCAGCTATTTTATTCATTTGTGTGATTTTATAGCATCAGTTTTATACTCTAGATGTTGCACATTTCAAATATATCACTATAAAAAAGCAGAACAAGTTTTGTGTTAGTTGAACTTGGTTTTATTTTAACCAATGCAGTTTCCCACGTAGTGCGCTTGACCTAGCATACCTGCTACTGCATTGTAGGCTGGTATCCTTTCACTCTTAATCCACAGCCCTGGTGAAGTGCAATTTCATGGGGATTAGAGGACATTTTCCTCGAGGATGTAGGATGGTAGCGGAGTTATTTCATGGTTAGCAAGGAACCTTAAGGCAGCAGCCTGACTGGCTCAGGAGCACTTCTTAGTAGCTGTGGTGTAATGGGTCACCTGTCCCTAATCTTCACTTTCTGCTACAAACACAGAGCGCCTCCAGATTCCATGATGCAGATGACTGTGAGCCACATGTCCCCTTTCTTTCCTTCTAGCCCCTTGGCAAGAGAATTGTGGTTATTTTCCTTAAGTTGACCTGGAGTAATCCAGGAGGAAGGACTGAACATATTTATTTCAGCTGATCTGTAGGGAGTCTTTATCTTTTTATTTCCCTGCTTTGAACTAAACCAGAAAGCGTAACTGGTGACCAATGCAGATGCTTTTCATAGTACATCATTGAATTTATAGAGTGCTTTGTGCTTTATAAATAGAACAGGTTCCTGCTTCAAGGAACTTATCATCTTAAGTCAGACAGATGTGATATGGGCAATAAAAAAAATAAATGTAGCACAACATGGAGCTGAAAGGAAGAGGCTTGCAGAGACATGCTTAGCACAGCCTTCCCAGGATTGCTTTACATGCTGTACTTCCGATTGCTCAGTGTTCAGACCTGTTCTTCTCTGACAAAAACAATATGATTTGGTGCCAGCTGTGGTTCTGGGATGTGCAGAACAAGACAGAGAGCCAACTGACTTTACACAGGCCATGAAAGAGTGCACAGATGATGAAAAATTTGGGTCACTACCAATCCATTTTTCACACTTACAGTATTCCTAATCTCTTTGCCTGCCCAGTTCATTTTTTTTTTTTTAAAAAGTATTTACCACTTGCCCCAGGTAGATTAAAATACAGATATAGAAAAGTTCAAAAACATTTTTGAAATGGAGATATTTCATCTATTTTGGTTTAAAAATCCAGGGAAAATGGAAAGGAAGAATAAGCTGAAAAAATAATAGTAAAAGAAAAATAAGACAAGCTGAAAAAGCAGTAGCAAACTCTCCTGGGTTAATGCATAATTGACTGACTGCTTTTTAGTGCATTAAAAAAAAACCCAAGTTCTGGATTTATTTGACAAATTTCTAGAAATAGCTTTTAGCAAATAGTATACGATATTGGTTGTCAACCTGACTTCTGTCTTCGATTTTGCCACTAAACAGGCATAAACTAATTTGGAATTTTCAGGAACATTCAGTGTTGGCCTTTACCATACGTCAATGGCCCAATTCTGCTTTCATGAAGTCAGTGGTGTCATTGACACAATATAAAGCCAGTATGGAGAATTCCAGAAAGTACAGTTTCAGCCTGCTAGTACCTCACTTTTAAGCTTTTAAACTTTCTCTCTCTCAGCATTTGCTGTTATGTCTATACACCTATGAAGGTGGAGGTAGTAGCGTTAGCCTTTGCAGATGTTCTTACTACAAAGAAGTGGCCTGCCTATTTTATCTGAGCTGACATTCTTCCTGTATCACATTTAGCTATGTCTTTTTTTTGTGTGTGTGCCTTATGCCATTTGTAACTTGTCTTATAACTTTGCAGAGGACTTAAGCCAACCCATGCTCAGCACTGTTGTGGACAGGCAAATTTGTCTGGACATGATTTTATACACATCTTAAAATTTAAATTACAAAAAATATTCCCCAACTACAATTCTTATAGCATGCTTTAATACAATTAAAGGACAAGAGATGGGCCACCTTCTTAAACTTTGTTGTATGTGGAGATAAATTTAGAATCACTGTGATCCAACTACTAGAAACACTGATTGGTTGAAATTTGACAGATATTCACAGAAATCCCACTCATTGGGAAACATAGAAGGTTTTATTATTCTTCCCAAGGGAATGAAAAAAAAAATCCTAAAAAGCAGTCTTGAGGATAGAGAGCTGCCAAGTGTGCCACACCTGATGAAAGATCTTTAAATTCTATGGGACTTTTATAAACAAGCATAAAATGATACACAGTGAAACTGCCTTAATCCACCAGTACAAAAGGTCTGTTGCATTACAGCCTCATCCAGGCCAGTTTTGTGGCACTAACGGAGCAAAGTATTTCTGGCCAGCTTTTCTGTAGGCTTTCAAAAGCAAATGGGGTGGATGGGACTGCACAGCTGGGTCAGGACAGCTATCGTGGAAGATGCCACACGGGTAAGGGACACTGGAGGCACAGTAAGTTAGCTCAGGCAGGGGATAACTGCTGAAGAAAATGAAGTCCTTGTGAATCTGTGGGTGTTTAAGAAAGACTATAAATGTGTTTTATATTGAAGCACATCTGCTTTATCGAATCGAGGCTAAAGAGCAAGGGTGGAGCTGTAGACAAGCTTGAAACAGATGTTTGAAAGGTCATTAAACGTTTTCTTCTTTCTCTACTTATTCCCTTGTGTCCTCACACATTTTCCCATCTATTCTAGAATGACAATCCTGCCCCAAGCCATTGAATTTAGTGGCAAACCCCACACAGTTGATAGCAGGATCAGGATTTCACTCCTGGGTTGTTTCATATGCTAATAGTATTTACACTTCCAGGAAAATAAGACCTCAAATGAGCCTTGTAGAAATTCTGACAAATCTTGCCTATATTTCCTGCTCCCTTTCTTCTATGTTATGTCACTGACTGAGCTCAGCAGTGACCTCTTCAGCAGCTGTCAGAACTCGATGCTTTCAGCAGGTTGTATTATTGTCATAACTGCAGCCTGGAAGTGTCATGGTTTAACCACAGACGGTAACCAAATACCACGCAGCTGCTCGCTCACTCCCTCACTCCCCAGTGGGGTGAGGAAGAGAATCGGAGAGAAAGGAAAACTCGTGGGTTGAGATAAAAACAGTTCACAAGGACAGCAAAGGAAAAAAAATAATAATTATATATTAATAATGATAATAATCAGTGTATTATCAACATTCTTCACATACCAAATCCCATACTAAATCCAAAACACAGTAGCTACTGGAAAGAAAATTAGCTCCATCCCGGCCAAAACCAGGACAGTATCCAGCCCTTATTCTGTACTATTTATGTCATGCTCAGGTCTCTCACTTTCCAATTAATCACTGCTGCTTTTTCTGTCTTTGATCTATATACACACAGATATTATTCCCTTAGTCCATGGACCATCCCTCCAAAATGTCTGTTGAGTTCATTTAGTCCATGATTTTGGGTTCCATCTGTCTTAAAAGTCTTTCAGGGCAGGAGAGATGGTGTGTGGTGTTGGATTGTTGCATGCTGCATCTGGAGCTTAGAGCCAGATGCCTTTTCTAGGCATAAATTTGATAAAATGATGGGTAACACAACCATTGATTACTTTATAAGGTTTTTGTCTCTATTTCTATACAAAATAGCCACCCTAGCTTTGTGATTTGCCTACACTAAGACTGTTTTATTACCAATTTGATATTGTTGATTGCCATTATTGGTGTGTGAAACTTAATGTGTCAATCTCATATCTCCAAATCTCCTTAGCTGGCTAATTTCCCTTTAAACAAATACCTTTGAGGACCACAACTTTAGAAAGAAACAGGAAAACAAATCCAAAATTTACCTAAAATAGCAGAGGTGGGACCAGACTATGAGTGATTTCTAAGCTGCTATGTGATTTGTCAGATTATGTGGCTTTACACTTGCATGCCAGAGCAACTCAGCTCTGCTGCGTTCTCACCAAAGACTTCCCTGTCAGTTCAACAATGTTATCTTCCTGCTCAGACCTTCTTCCCACCTAGTATACCATTTTGATTTGCTCTGCTTATGCTTAGACAGTTATCCAGAAAGCTAAATTATTTTCATCTCCTCCTTTGAACTTTAAAACATCATAACCTTTGCTGCCTAATCACTTGTTTCTCTATATCCTGTCATTAAAATATTGAATAATTTAGGTAACAGTTGGGTTGAAATGAATCTTTGAAGTGTAGCATTACAATCACTGCTCCATCTGTCCTGTCTTAATGTAGACGACTATATGGAAGATAGCCTGTGGTCTTCTGTGGCAATCAATCAGCAACGTTAACTAATTGTAAATGAAGACACTGTTGTTTCTCCAAACCCTAAATATAAATATTTCTAGCTAAGGATAACTGTGCATCATCTAGAGTTAGGTATATAAAAATAATAGAGAAGCTGCAGAAGAAAGTAGAAATTTTCTCCAGCATGTTGGGAACAGATAATCCATAAGTAAAGATGAAATTGCAGTGTATCAGAGAAGTTTTGTTAGATATATAGTATGTTATCATACATTTCAGCTGAAATAAAAATATTTGCTGAAATGGAGTGAAGTTCATCATGCTATTCAGTATGTGTTGGGGAAGAAAAAATTTACTTGTTTTCAGAATAAAATATTTTGGTTTTTTTTTTTTTTGTGATAGTTTCGACAGGTTTTTTTTTTTTTTAAATCTGTACTCTAATGCAGAATTTAAAAAATCCTTAAGATTTCTTTTCTCTGGCAGCCTGAAGCAATTCTAAACCAAAATGTGTTATCTGAAGAGTATTTTTAGATTTTTAGTTCTCATTTCAAAAAAACCTATAGTTAAATGTCTAAATCTCAGACACATGTGAAATAATATAACCTTCAATATAACCTAGTAAAAAGCCTTACCAGCAATATTTTAAGGATATCTTGTTGAACACATTTGCAGCAGCTTCTCTTTCTTATGAGGCACGTGTTGTTTTGAAATAATATCACAGAAAAGAAGTTATATGATGTTACATGAAAGTCAGACTATTATTTGCTATTCTTGTACTTTAATGAGCCATTTTGCCATAATGTATTTACAATTTTTGTAGTAGAAGTGCAAAAGGTTTTGATATTTCGTGGATTTCTGGTTGCTGTATTCATAGCACATGTTTGCCTTACCCAACCCCAACTAAACAAACTGGTTTTTGTGAGCCTTATGTGCTGTAAAAAAAGAAAGATGACATCGACTCCTCAAGCTGTGGTTTAGAAGAATGATTTCTGTCAATCCCCAACAAGTAAATAAGAAATCTGTTTTTATGGAACAGATATACTTTTTAAATGGTATTTAAGTTGTATTTATTGTGCCTGTCACTGAAATACTTCTGCAGAGAAAATTACGTTTTCTATATGATTTGAGAATACTTGGTTCCAAAAGTGTTATTTTTAACATATTCCTTGTGAATATGTTAAAAGCAAGGGAACGAACAGCTGAACGAACGAAAAAGCCCGAACGAGCGAAAAAAGGGAAAAAGAAGGAGATAAGAAGGGAAGTGGCCCACTGTCCTGGTTTAGGCTGGGACAGAGCTAGTTTTGTCTCCAGCATCTACTGTGCTTTGGATTTAGCATGTGAAGAATGGTGATAGTACGCTGATGTTGTTGGTTGCTGCTAAACCATCAAGGACATCTTGCAGTTTCCCAGGTTTTGTTTTTTGAACCAAGCTGGCCAAAGAGAGTATTCCATACCATAGACGTCATGCCCAGTATAAGTGAGTGTCCTGGTTGCGGCTGGGATAGGGTTAATTTTCACCAGAAGCTGGCCGGGGTCTATTCTATACTATGTGACCGTCACGCTCACTATTTAGAGGGGGGTTGACGGGAGGGGCGGGGATCGCTGCTCGGGAGCGGGCTGGGCGTCGGGCTGCGGGCGGGGAGCAACCTGTCCGGAAAGCACCGCTAAGTACACTCTGTTGTTGTTATTGTTGGGGTTTCTCGCTTGTTTGTTCTCTCTCTCCCTTTGTTGTTCGGTTAAACTGTTGTTGTTAACCCACGAGTTTTTGCTTTTCTTCGTCCCAATTCTCTCCCCGTCCCACCGGGAGGGGTGGGGTGAGCAAGCGATCGCGTGGCTCAGCCTCCGGCTGGGGCTAAACCACGACAGTCCTTTTTGGCGCCCAACGTGGGGCACGACAACAGCACTTTTGTATTGTGTGCTCTAACTGTAGTAGTTACTAAGTGACAAGCTCCTGCACGGGTCAAAAAAGTTTGCTGGCTGCGTTGTTTATCTCTTCACTTTTGGCAACATGGTAATGCGAATGTGGTTTGTCCTGGCACTGACGGTCTCAGTGTCCTGGGGGAGCTATCTGGTGGAGAGGATGAGGGAATACATCATCTCCCTCTCCCTACCCAGGATTAATGTGGACAGGTTTATTACACAGGCTCCTGAGGTCCTTACTCACCCTTGTGTGAACTGCTTAGTACTACTTATTAATACTGTTGGCATATTACGGGGTTTGTGGAATCTGGTCTCGTCCTGGTGGAAGAGAAGACAACTTTTGGGTGAGGCTATATTGAAGCGTGACCTGAGGCAGCCGGTCCCAGGGTGGCAGGGTGTGTGGAAGGACTTGGGCAGGTTCCTAGGGCGGTTAACACCTCCCATAGCCTGGGAGTTTACTCCTGAACAGGTGAGCAACCCTAACAAACTGACACGCCACCTGATGGAAGGGTGCCTTGCCTATCCCAATGAGAACCACCAGCTTCTAGCACTGTACTGGGGCCTGGCTTGTGCCTATCGAGCCGCAGTTCAGCATTCCCAGAGGACTCCGGTTGAGGCAGGGACCCAAACTGCACCTGAGGACACCATGGGTGAGATAGGGACCCAAACAACACCACCAACTACAGTAATTGCCCCAGTAGTTAAAAAGAAACAATGGACAAGGAGGACAACGGGTCCATATCCTCGATTAGTAAGGGAGCAGGAAGAAGAGGAAGGGTCGGATCACGAAGCCGGTCCTTCGACAAGGACATCAGAGGAAGGAGTGAGAGAATTCAGACAGGAAGCAGAAACTACCCGGTCCCTGACCTCATCAGAACTTGGAGACATGTGGAAAGATTCCAGCCGCCAGCCAGGTGAGCGGATTGCTGCCTGGCTGCTCCGATGCTGGGATAGCGGGGCCGACGGTCAGCACTTGGAAGGCAAGGAAGCCCAACAGCTGGGATCCCTTGCTAGGAACTGGGGAATTGAGAGAGGAATTGGAAAAGAGGCAGCAATTTGCAGTCTCTGGAGACGGCTCCTCTCAAGTGTGAGGGCAAGATATCCATTCAAGGAAGATCTTGTGAACTCCCCAGGGAAGTGGACTACTGCAGATGAAGGCATCCAGTACCTGAGAGAATTAGTGGTACTGGAAGTCATCTACAGGGATCTAGACAATGATGAGGTCTCCAAAGATCCAGACGATGTCCTGTGCACATGGGCTATGTGGAGGAAGGTGATTCAGAGTGCCCCAGCGTCATATTCTAACAGCCTGGCAGCGATGTATTGCCCAGATATCGATACGCCAACTGTGGAGAGAGTGTCGTCTTGGCTCCAAAACTTTGAAGAAAATCTCTGTACCTCCTCGTCCCTACGGGCCAGTGCCTTGGCTATCCGGGGTGCCCCAAGAAATCAGTCCTCTCCTGCCTCGGTCGGAGGGAAAGGGAGCCCCAGGCACACGCCGCGTGGAGCACTCTGGTTCTTCCTGCGTGACCAGGGGGAGGACATGAGGAAGTGGGACGGTGAACCCACCTTTAAGATGGAAGCCCGTGTATGTGAACTGAGAGGGAAGACAGCTGTTAAGAAGGGGCCACCCAGGAAGTCTGTCAGCAGAGTTGCTGTAGAGATGCACGAAGGCAATCACCGATTTCCCAAACAGAGAAGAACTGAAATCACCTCCCTTGATCCTGAGGAGGGGCCTTCTGGTCTGGCGCTGCAAGGGTCAGACAGGGAATACTCTGACGAGGAACAGGAATAGAGAGTCCCTGCCTTCGGCCAGGAGGAGGAAAGGGATGACCGTGTATACTGGACTGTGTGGGTTCGATGGCCTGGCACATCAAACCCACAGAAGTACAGGGCTTTAGTAGACACAGGTGCACAGTGTAGTCTGGTGCCATCAGAACATAGGGGCACGAAACCCATCTGGATCTTGGGAGTGACAGGGGGATGCCAAGAATTGTTGGTATTGGAGGCTGAGGTGAGCTTAACAGGGGACAAGTGGGAAAAGCACCCCATTGTGACTGGCCCAGAGGCCCCTTGTATCCTTGGCATAGACTACCTCAGGAGAGGGTACTTCAAGGACCCAAAGGGATACCGATGGGCTTTTGGTGTAGCCACGGTGAATGCAGAGAAGACCAAACAGCTATCTACCCTGCCTGGCCTCTCGGAAGATCCCTTCATTGTGGGATTGCTGCGAGCTGAAGAACAGAAGGTGCCATTTGCTACCAGGACGGTGCACCGGCAGCAATATCGCACCAACAGAGACTCCCTGGCTCCCATCCATGAACTGATTCATCAACTGGAGAGCCAAGGAGTCATCAGTAAGACCCACTCACCTTTTAATAGTCCTATATGGCCAGTGCGGAAATCTAACAGGGAATGGAGATTTACAGTGGACTATCGTGGCCTGAATGAAGTCACGCCACCACTGAGTGCTGCTGTGCCAGACATGCTAGAACTTCAGTATGAACTGGAGTCCAAGGCATCCAAGTGGTATGCCACCATTCATATTGCCAATGCGTTCTTCTCCATCCCTTTGGCAGCAGAGTGCAGGCCACAGTTTGCTTTCACTGGTTTTGCCATAAAATGAGGTAAGGTCAAAGGACCTGCACAGGAGATCCAGTTCCTAGGAATAAAATGGCAAGATGGACGTCGTCAGATTCCGACAGATGTGATCAACAAAATAGCAGCTATGTCTCCACCAACTAACAAAAAGGAAACCCAAGCTTTCTTAGGCATTGTGGGTTTCTGGAGAATGCATATTCCAAATTACAGTTCTATTGTGAGTCCTCTCTATCAAGTGACCCGGAAGAAGACTGATTTTAAATGGGGCCCTGAGCAACGACAAGCCTTTGAACAAATTAAACAGGAGATCGTTCATGCAGTAGCCCTTGGGCCAGTCCGGGCAGGGCAAGATGTTCAAAATGTGCTCTACACCGCAGCCGGGGAGAATGGTCTTACCTGGAGCCTCTGGCAGAGAGCACCAGGGGAGACTCGAGGTCGACCCCTAGGGTTTTGGAGCCGGGGATACAGAGGATCTAAGGCCCACTACACTCCAACCAAAAAAGAGATCTTGGCAGCATATGAAGGGGTTCGAGCTGCTTCGGAGGTGATTGGTACTGAAGCACAGCTCCTCCTGGCACCCCGACTGCCGGTGCTGGGCTGGATGTTCAAAGGGAGGGTCCCCTCTACACATCATGCCACCGATGCCACATGGAGTAAGTGGGTTGCACTGATCACACAACGAGCTCGAATAGGAAACCCCAGTCGCCCAGGAATCTTGGAAGTGATCACGGACTGGCCAGAAGGCAAAGATTTTGGAATGTCGACAGAGGAGGAGGTGACACATGCTGAAGAGGCCCCACCATATAATGAACTACCAGAACATGAGAAGGAATATGCCCTGTTCACTGATGGGTCCTGTCGTATTGTGGGAAAGCATCGAAGGTGGAAAGCTGCTGTGTGGAGTCCTACACGACGAGTCGCAGAAGCCACTGAAGGACAAGGTGAATCGAGTCAGTTTGCAGAGCTGAAAGCCATCCAGCTGGCTTTAGATATTGCTGAGCGAGAGAAGTGGCCAGTGCTCTACCTCTATACTGACTCATGGATGGTGGCGAATGCCCTGTGGGGGTGGTTACAGCAATGGAAGCAGAGCAACTGGCAGCGCAGAGGCAAACCCATCTGGGCTGCCAAATTGTGGCAAGATATTGCTGCCCGGTTAGAGAAGCTGGTTATGAAAGTACGTCATGTAGATGCCCACGTACCTAAGAGTCAGGCCACTGAGGAACATCAAAACAACCAGCAGGTGGATCAGGCTGTGAGGATTGAAGTGGCACAGGTGGATCTGGACTGGCAACATAAGGGTGAATTATTCCTAGCTCTGTGGGCCCATGACACCTCAGGCCATCAGGGAAGAGATGCAACATACAGATGGGCTCGTGATCAAGGGGTGGACTTGACCATAGACACTATCGCACAGGTTATCCATGAGTGTGAAACATGTGCTGCAATCAAGCAAGCCAAGCGATTGAAGCCTCTCTGGTATGGAGGACGATGGCTGAAATATAAATATGGGGAGGCCTGGCAAATTGACTATATCACACTCCCACAGACCCGCCAAGGCAAGCGCCATGTGCTTACAATGGTGGAAGCAACCACCGGATGGCTGGAAACATATCCCGTGTCCCACGCCACCGCCCGGAACACTATCCTGGGCCTTGAGAAGCAAGTCTTATGGCGACATGGCACACCTGAAAGGATTGAGTCAGACAATGGGACTCATTTCCGAAACAACCTTATAGACACCTGGGCCAAAGAGCATGGCATTGAGTGGGTGTATCACATCCCCTATCATGCACCAGCCTCTGGGAAAATTGAACGGTACAATGGACTAGTGAAAACTACACTGAGAGCAATGGGTGGTGGGACCTTCAAACATTGGGATACACATTTAGCAGAAGCCACCTGGTTAGTCAACACTAGAGGGTCTACCAATCGAGCTGGTCCTGCCCAATCAAAGCCTTTACATACTGTAGAAGGGGATAAAGTTCCTGTAGTGCACATGAAGAATATGTTAGGGAAGACAGTCTGGGTTACTCCTGCCTCGGGCAAAGGCAAACCCATCCGTGGGATTGTTTTTGCTCAAGGACCTGGGTGCAGTTGGTGGGTGATGCGAAAGGATGGGGAAGTCCGATGTGTACCTCGAGGGGATTTGATTTTGGGTGAGAATAGTGAGTGAATGAACTATTGATAAAACTGAGCAAAGTGCAGCAGTAATGGAAGCAGAACTGGCTTTAGCAACTGGCATCCAGTAACTTCCTCAAGAGATCGACATCTTCAACCCACAGACCATGGATATGATGCACCAGCCGAGCCAGATACCACAACTGCAAGCTCCAGATGCAACAATCCAACACTACACACCATCCTCCCACAGCGTCCAGCGTCACCTGCCGCACCACGCCGAGACCCAGCCCTGTTTCGCCGACTGAGCAAACTCCACATCATCTCTCCTGCCCCAAGAGACTATTCTGACAGATGGAGCCTAAAGTCATGGACTAAATGAACTCAATGGACACTTCAAAGGGATGGTCCATAGACTAAGGGAATGATGTCTGTGTGTATATCTATATATATATATCAGGAAAAGTGGTGGTGATTAATTGGAAAGTGTCGGATCTGAGCGTGACATATATGGTATAGAATAAGGGGTGGATAATGTCCTGGTTGCGGCTGGGATAGGGTTAATTTTCACCAGAAGCTGGCCGGGGTCTATTCTATACCATGTGACCGTCATGCTCACTATTTAGAGGGGGGTTGACTGGAGGGGTGGGGATCGCTGCTCCCAGAGCAAGCACCGCTAAGTACACGCTGTTGTTGTTATTGTTGGGGTTTCTTGTTTGTTTGTTCTCTTTCCCTTTGTTGTTCGGTTAAACTGTTGTTGTTAACCCACATCCCACCGGGAGTGGGGGGTGAGCGAGTGACCACGTGGCTCAGCCTCCGGCTGGGGCTAAACCACGACAGTGAGGGTCAGCTGGTGGGCCATTTCCCTTCACGTTCTCTTTTTTTTTTCCATTCGTTCGGGCCTTTTTGTTCGTTCGTTCATTTGGCTGTTCGTTCCCTTGCTCACTCTCTCTGGAACTTGCTGTTCTGGGATAGCTGTGGGGGGAATACCCCTGCTCTCTGACTGCGCTGCTCGGGACGGGCTGTTATCGGTCGTCGGGTGGTGAGAAATTGTGCATTGTTCATTTTATATATTCTATTATCCTTATATATTATTATTATTATCATTATTAATATATTATTATCTTTTTCTTTGCTGTCCCGGTGAACTGTTTTTATCTCAACCTGTGAGTTTCCCTTTCTATCCAATTCTCCTCCCAACCCCGCTGGGGAGTTGGCGGGGAGCGTGAGTGAGCGGCTGCGTGGTAATAGGTTGCCATCTGGGGTTAAACCACAACACCGACCCTCACTTGTACTGGGCATGACGTCTATGGTATGGAATATTCTCTTTGGCTAGTTTGGATCAACTATTCTGGCTATACCCCTCCCAAGTTTTTGCACCTGCACATTAGCAAAACCTGGGAAACTGCAAAATGTCCTTGATCGTTTAGCAGCAACCAACACTATCAGTGTACTATCACCATTCTTCACATACTAAATCCAAAACACAGGAGCTGCTGGAGACAAAACTAGCTCCATCCCAGCCTAAACCAGGACATAGTGTTTTTTTTACTAACTATAAAAAACCCACATACATGAAAGTGATGAAAGTGAGCAATAAGAAATATGCTATTGGTTATTTTACTTCTGTTCTATGCAGCATCAGGTATAAATACTTCTTGGGAAGTTAGAAGGATCTTCAAAACACTGTCAAAATTCATTTTGCCAGAAGCCTTAGGTTTTAGTCAGCTAGGGGCTTACTGTGACTGGTAGTAACATTTTATCTCTTCTTTCATCAGTCTTTCAGCACACCCAGAAGCAGTATGCATTCTGGGAAGAGCATAAGAAAAATAAACAAATAAATCCGACTATTCAAACCTGATACAAAAAGAAGTGAGCACTCACCAGTTGTAGAGAAGTTAGAAAGCTGGTTTATTCCCAAGCTAGGCAGCATTAACAGGAAACAGTGATTGTACTTGTTGTGGTTTAACCCCAGCCAGTAACCCAATACCACGCAGCCGCTCGCTCACTCCCCCCGCTCCCCAGTGGGGTGGGGAGGAGAATCAGAAAGAAAGGAAAACTCATGGGTTGAGATAAAAACAGTTCACCAGGACAGCAAAGAAAAAGATAATAATAATTATATATTAATAATGATAATAATAAAAAATATAATGCTAATAGAATATATAAAATGAATGATGCACAATTTCTCACTGTCCCGACGAGCTGATGATCAATACAGCCCATCCCAAGCAGCAGTCACAGAACAGCAATATTCCCCAGCAGTGATCTCGGAACAGCAAGTTCCAGAGAGAGCCAGCAAGGGAACAAACGGCTGAAAGCCCAAACGAACAAAAGCCTGAATGAACGAAAGCCCAAATGAACGAAAAAGGCCGAACGAACAAAAAGGGACCAAACGAACAAAAGGAAGGGAGGAACAAAAAGGGAACCTCGCCTACTGGCTGACCCCCACTTATACTGGGCATGACATCTATGGTATGGAATACTCACTTTGGCCAGTTTGGATTAACTATACCCTTCCCATGTTTTTGCACCTGCACATCATTTGCAAAACCTGGGAAGCTGGAAGACATCCTTGATTGCTTAGCAGCGACTAATAACATCAGTGTATTATCAACATTCTTCACATACCAAATCCCATACTAAATCCAAAATACAGTAGCTACTGGAAAGAAAATTAGCTCCATCCCAGCCAAAACCAGGACAGTATCCAGCCCTTATTCTGTACTATTTATGTCATGCTCAGGTCTCTCACTTTCCAATTAATCACTGCTGCTTTTTCTGTCTTTGATCTATATACACACAGATATTATTCCCTTAGTCCATGGACCATCCCTCCAAAATGTCTGTTGAGTTCATTTAGTCCATGATTTTGGGTTCCATCTGTCTTAACAGTCTTTCAGGGCAGGAGAGATGGTGTGTGGTGTTGGATTGTTGCATGCTGCATCTGGAGCTTAGAGCCGGTGTATCTGGCGTGGCTGGTGTATCTTGTCCACGGTCTGCAGGTCGAAGGTGTTGATCTCGACTGTGCGCCAGTTGCTGAAGCCAGTTCTGATTCCATCACTGCTGCACTTTTCTCGGTTTCATCAGAGTTCACTCTTCATTGATCCAGGTAATTCTTATTGTATTACCTTTCATATGACATATACCACCTATGGAAATAGTGACATACAATATATTATAGCAATTAATATCATACAGTTCAAACTATTGCCTATTTTCACCTAAAATCAGATCTCCTTGAGGTACACATCGGACTTCTCCGTCCTCCTGCATTACCCACCAAGTGCATCCAGGCCCTTGAGCGAAAGCAATCCCACGGATGGGTTTGCCTTTGCCCGAGGCAGGAATAACCCAGACTGTCTTCCCCAGCATGTTTTTTACATGCACCACAGGAACTTTGTCTCCTTCTACAGTACGTAAAGGTTTTGACTGGGCAGGGCCAGCTGGATCGGTGGATCCCCTAGTGTTGACTAACCAAGTGGCTTTTGCTAAATGTGTATTCCAGTTTTTGAAGGTCCCACCACCCATTGCTTTCAGTGTAGTTTTCAGTAGTCCATTGTACCGTTCGATTTTCCCAGAGGCTGGTGCATGATAGGGGATGTGAGACACCCACTCAATGCCATGCTCTTTGGCCCAGGTGTCTATGAGGTTGTTTCGGAAATGAGTCCCGTTGTCTGACTCAATTCTTTCTGGGGTGCCATGTCGCCATAAGACTTGCTTCTCAAGGCCCAGGATAGTGTTCCAGGTGGTGGCATGGGGCACAGGATATGTTTCCAGCCATCCGGTGGTTGCTTCCACCACTGTAATCACATAGCGCTTACAGTGTACAGCGCATACACCATCTATATGTTGCATCTCTTCCCTGATGGCCTGAGGTGTCATTGGCCCACTGAGGTATAAATACTTCACCCTTATGTTGCAAATCCAGATCCACCTGAGCCACTTCAATCTTAGCAGCCTAATTCACCTGCTGGTTGTTTTGCCGTTCCTCAGTGGTCTGACTCTTGGGTACGTGAGCATCTACGTGACATACTTTTACAACCAAGTTGTCTACACGGGCGGCAATATCTTGCCACAATTTGGCAGCCCAGATGGTGTCCTGGTTGTGGCTGGGATGGGGTTAATTTTCTCCAGAAGCTGGACGGGGTCTATTCTATACCATAGGACCATCATGCTCACTATATAGAGGGGCACGGCCCGAGGTGGGGATCGATGCTCGGGAGCAGGCTGCGCATCGGGCTCCGGGCAGGAGTGACCTGCACTGGGAAGCACCACTAAGTACATTCTGTTGTTCGTATTGCTGGGGTTTCTTGTTTGTTTTCTTTTCCTTTTCTGTCTGGTTAAACTGTTGTTGTTGTTAACCCATGAGTTTTGCCTTTCTTTTTCCCAGTTCTCTCCCCCATCCCAGTGGGGCGGGGGGGGGAGGAGTGAGCAGCCACGTGGTGCTCAGCTTCCGGCTAGGGCTAAACCACGACAGTCCTTTTTGGCGACCAAGATGGGGCACGACAACCGCACTTTTGTATTAAGCGTGCTATAGCTATAGTAGTTATTAAGTGACAAGCTCCTGTACGGGTCAAAAAGTTCGTTGGCTGCACTGTTTATCTCTTTAACTTTCGCAACATGTTAATAGAAACAATGGCTATGTGCTTTGCCCTGTCATTGATGGCCTTACTGTGCTGGGGGAGCTGTCTGGTGGAGAGGATGAGGGAATACATCTCCCTCTCCCTACCCAGGATTGATGTGGATGGTTTTATTATGCAGGCTCCTGAGGTCCTTACTCACCCTTATATGAGCTGTTTAGTACTACTAATTAACATTGTTGGCATATTATGGGGTTTGTGAAATCTGGTCTCGTCCTGGTGGAAGAGAAGACAACTGTTGGGTGAGGAGATACACTGAAATGTGACCTGAGGCAGCCGGTCCCAGGGTGGCAGGGTGTGTGGAAGGACTTGGGCAGGTTCCTAGGGTGGTTATCACCTCCCATAGCCTGGGACTTTTTACACCTGAACAGGCAAGCAACCCTGGCAAACTGACGCGCCGCCTGATAGAAGGGTGCCTTGCCTATCCCAATGAGTGCAGCAAGTTTGCAGATGACACGAAACTGGGAGGACTGGCTGATACACCAGAAGGCTGTGCTGCCATTCAGCAAGACCTGGACAGGCTGGAGCGTTGGGCGGGTAGGAACCTCATGAGGTTCAACGTGGGCAAGTGCAGGGTCCTGCACCTGGGGAGGAACAACCCCATGCACCAGGACAGGTTAGGGGTTGACCTCCTGGAAAGCAGCTCTGAGGAGAAGGACCTGGGAGTCCTGGTAGATAAGAAGTTCACCACGAGCCAGCAATGTGCCCTTGCAGCCAGGAAGGCCAACGGCATCCTGGGGTACATTAAGAAGAGTGTGGCCAGCAGGTCGAGGGAGGTTATCCTCCCTCTCTACTCTGCCCTAGTGAGGCCCCATCTGGAGTACTGTGTCCAGTTCTGGGCTCCCCAGTTCAAGAAAGATGAGGAACTACTGGAGCGAGGAGTCCAGCGGAGGGCTACAAAGATGATTAGGGGACTGGAGCATCTCTCCTCTGGGGAAAGGCTGAGGGAGCTGGGGCTGTTCAGCCTGAGGAAGAGAAGACTGAGAGGGGAACCTCATCAATGCTTACAAATATCTCAAGGGCGGGTGTCAAGAGGATGGGGCCAGACTCTTTTCAGTGGTGCCCAGGGACAGGACAAGGGGCAACGGGCACAAACTGGAACACAGGAAGTTCTGCCTGAATATGTGGAAAAACTTCTTTACTGTGAGGGTGCCAGAGCACTGGAACAGGCTGCCCAGGGAGGTTGTGGAGTCTCCTTCTCTGGGGATATTCAAAACCCGGCTGGACGCAGTCCTGCTCTAGGTAAACCTGTTTTGGCAGGGGGGTTGGACTAGATGATCTCCAGAGGTCCCTTCCAAACCCTACCATTCTGTGATTCTGTGAAAACCAGCAGCTTCTAGCACTGTACTGGGGCCTGGCTTGTGCCTATCAAGCCACAGTTCAGCATTCTCAGAGGACTCTGGTTGAGGCAGGGACCCAAACTGCACCTGAGGACACCATGGGTGAGATAGGGACCCAAACAACAACTACAGTAATTGCCCCAGTAGTTAAAAAGAAACAATAGACAAGGAGAACAACAGGTCCATATCCTCGATTAGTAAAGGGAGGAGGAAGAAGAGGAAAGGTTTGATCACGAAGCCAGTCCTTCGACAAAGCCATTGGAGGAAGGAGTGAGAGAATTTCGACAGGAAGCGGAAACTACCCGGTCCCTGACCTCATCAGAACTTGGAGACATGTGGAAAGATTCCAGCCGCCAGCCAGGGGAGCGGATTGCTGCCTGGCTGCTCCGATGCTGGGATAGCGGGGCTGACAGTCAGCAATTGGAAGGTAAGGAAGCCCAACAGCTGGGATCCCTTGCTAGGAACCGGGGAACTGAGAGAGGAATTGGAAAAGAGGCAGCAATTTGCAGTCTCTGGAGATGGCTCCTCTCAAGTGTGAGGGCAAGATATCCATCCATTCAAGGAAGATCTTGTGAACTCCCCAGGGAAGTGGACTACTGCAGATGAAGGCATCCAGTACCTGAGAGAATTAGCGGTACTGGAAGTCATCTACAGGGATCTAGACAATGATGAGGTCTCCAAAGATCCAGAGGATTTCCTGTGCACACGGGCTATGTGGAGGAAGGTGATTCAAAGTGCCCCAGCGTCATATTCTAACAGCCTGGCAGCGATGTATTGCCCAGATATCGATACACCAACTGTGGAGAGAGTGTCGTCTTGGCTCCAAAACTTTGAAGAAAATCTCTGTACCTCCTCGTCCCTACGGGCCAGTGCCTTGGCTATCAGGGGTGCCCCAAGAAATCAGTCCTCTCCTGCCTCGGTCAGAGGGAAAGGGAACCCCAGGCACATGCCACATAGTGCACTCTGGTTCTTCCTGCATGAGCAGGGGGAGGACATGAGGAAGTGGGATGGTGAACCCACCTTTAAACTGGAAGCCCGTGTACGCGAACTGAGAGGGAAGACAGCTCTTAAGAAGGGACCACCCAGGAAGTCTGTCAGCGTAGTTGCTGTAGAGACACACGAAGGCGATCAATGATCTTCCAGACATACAAGAACTGAAATCACCTCCCTTGATCCTGAGGAGGGGCCTTCTGGTCTGGCGCTGCAAGGGTCAGACAGAGAATACTCTGGTGAGGAATAGGAATAGAGAGTCCCTGCCTTCAGCCAGGAGGAGGAAAGGGATGACCGTGTATACTGGACTGTGTGGGTTCGATGGCCTGGCACATCAGACCCACAGAAGTATAGGGCTTTGGCAGACACTGATGCACAGTGTACTCCGGTGCCATCAGAATACAGGGGCACGGAACCCAATCTGGATCTCGGGAGTGACAGGGGGATGCCAAGAATTGTCTGTGTTGGAGGCTGAGGTGAGCTTAACAGGGGACAAGTGGGAAAAGCACCCCATTGTGACTGGCCCAGAGGCCCCTTGTATCCTTGGCATAGACTACCTCAGGAGAGGGTACTGCAAGGACCCAAAGGGATACCGATGGGCTTTTGGTGTAGCCACGGTGAATGCAGAGAAGACCAAACAGCTATCTACCCTGCCTGGCCTCTTGGAAGATCCCTTCATTGTGGGATTGCTGCGAGCTGAAGAACAGCAGGTGCCAATTTCTACCAGGACAATGCACTGGCGGCAATATCGCACAAACTGAGACTCCCTGGCTCCCATCCATGTCTCCCTGGCTCCCATCCATGAACTGATTCATCAGCTGGAGAGACAAGGAGTGATCAACAAGACTCACTCACCTTTTAATAGTCCAATGTCGCCAGTGCAAAAGTCTGATGGAGGGTAGAGGTTAACAGTAGACTGTCATGGCCTGAACGAAGTGATGCCACCAGTGAGTGCTGCTGTACCAGACATATTAGAGCTCCAATATGAACTGGAGACAAAGTTAGCCAAGTGGTATGCTACAATTGACATCACCAATGCATTCTTTTCCATCCCTTTGGCAGCAGAGTGCAGGCCACAGTTTGCTTTCACTTGGAGGGGCATCCAGTACACCCGGAATCGACTGCCCCAGGGGTGGAAGCACAGCCCTACCATTTGTCATGGACTAATCCATGCTACACTGGAAAAGGGTGATGCCCCTGAACATCTACAATACATCAGTGACATCATAGTGTGGGGAACAAGGCAGAAGAAGTGTTTGAGAAGGGAAAAAGAGTAATTCAGATTCTTCTGAAATCTGGTTTCACCATAAAAAAAAGAAAGGTGAAGGCACCTGCACAGGAGATTCAGTTCTTGGGAATAAAATTGCAGGATGGATGCCATCATGTGCCTATGGATGTGGTCAACAAGATAGCACCTATGTCTCCACCAGCTAACAAGAAGGAAACACAATCTTTCCTAGGCCTTGTGGGATTCTGAAGAATGCATGTTCCAGGTTATAGTGAGCTTTTGAGTCCTCTCTGTCGAGTGACCTGAACGAAGAACTATTTTGAGTGGGGCCTTGAGCAACAACAAGCCTTTGAGCATATCAAACAGGAAATAGCTCATGCGGTAGTTCTTGGGCCTGTCCAGATAGGACCAGCTGTGCAAGATGTGCTCTACACTGCAGCTGGGGAGCATGGTCTCACCTGGAGCCTCTGGCAGAAAGCATCAGGAGAAACCCAAGGTCAACCATTAGGGTTTTGAACCTGGAAGAAACACGGCATTGAGTGGGTGTATCACATCCCCTATCACCCACAAGCCTCTGGAAAGATTGAGAGAAATAATGGACTGTTAAAGACTATGTTGAGAGTGTTGGGCAATGGGGCATGGAAGCACTGGGATACAAATTTAGCAGAAGCCACTTGGCTGGTTAACACCAGAGGATCTGCTAACCGTCCTGGTCCTGCCCAAACAAAACCCCTACATATTGTGGGAGGAGATAAAGGTCCCTGTAGTGCACACAGGGAAGTGCCTGGGGAAGGCGGTGTGGATTGCTCCTCCCATGGGAAAAGGCAAAACCAATCATGGGATTGTCTTTGCTCAAGGACCTGGGTGTACTTGGTGGGTAATGCAAAAGGATGGGGACACCTGGTGTGTGCCTCAAGGAGATTTAAACTTGGGGGGGAAATAATCTGTGATGTGAGTTGTATGTTGTAGGAAGTAATGTAGCAGGAATGACCTGAACTGACGAAGAGTGAATTTCGCAAGGAATCAGATGAGTGCAACGATGACCCAAACCAAGCCGATGTTGGTGCCCAACAATCGAACATACTGCTTCTCCTGTTCTGAGCGCCCATCTTGACAGATGAGGCCCAAGTCATAGCCTGTTGTTATGATCATCTGGAGGAGTGGAGGAAGCCCATGGAATGGGAGAGTAATATCTATCTGTTAAAGGACAGGGGATAGTAGTTAATGAGAATGTATAAATCTGTATGTTTGGTATAAAGATGGTTTAAGTATGTAGTTTAAGTTATAAGCATTGGTAAGAAGGGATTTCAGTAATGAGAATTAGATACAATGGGACAGTTAGAAGATATATATATGTATTAAATTACGTGGGACCTGAGCATGACGCAAATGGTATGGAATAAGGGGTGGAGATTGTATTGGGTCTGGCTGAGATGGAGTTAATTTTCCCCATAGCAGCCCTCAGTGCTGTGCTTTGTATTGGTAGCTAGAAAGGTGTTGATAACACACCAGTGTTTTGGCTATTGCTGAGCAGTGCTCACACAGCATCAAGGCTGTCTCTCCAACATTCCCCCCTCACCAGTAGGCTGGGAGTGGGCAAGGTCTTGGGAGGGGACATAGCCAGGACAGCTGACCCAAACAAACCAAAGGGATATTCCATACCATATGACGTCTGCTCAGCAATAAAAGCTAAGAGAAAGGAGGAGGAGGTGGGGCATTCGTTATTACAACATTTGTCTTCTGGAGAAACCGCTACATGTACTGAAGCCCTGCTTCCTGGTAAGTGGCTGGACAATGCCTGCTGATGGGAAGTAGAGAATAAATCTTTTGTTTTCCTTTGCTTCCGCACGTGGCCTTTGCTTTTGCTTTATTAAACTGCCTTTATCTTGACCCACAAGGTTTTTTTCCATCTTATTTCCTCCCCTCCCCCCATCCTACTGAGGAAGGGAGTGATAGAGAGGCTTGGTGGGCACCTGGTGTTCAGCCAAGGTCAACCCACCACACCAGAACAGCAAAACTTATGGTCATCTGCAGGAACATGTAGGTCTTTTGTAAAACTGAAATTTTCATTGTGCAAATAACCAGAGCTGAAACACACTCTGCAGTGATCCACTGAAAATATTCAGTCAGCAGGTCCAGATTGTTCCAGGTAGACATTTTTCATCCTTCTGCCAATTCTTATTGGCCTTCTCTTTCTCCATCTGTTCTATTCTTCAGGAGGGAATCATAGAATCGTTTTGGTTGGAAGAGACCTCCAAGATCATCGAGTCCAACCGTTAACCTATCACTACCAAGTCCACCACTAAATCATGTCCCTTTGTGGCGGTGTGCTCCTCCCCCGCCCCTCGGCTGCCCTCCTGCTTCAGCCATAAACACCTGTGGGGCGTAGATGGCAACAGAGTAGATAAGGCCTGTCTGGAGCCAAGACCCAAATGTCTTGCTGGTATGCAAATATGACTATAGGTCAATCACCTTACTCTATAAATAGTGAACAGCCCAGGGCCTGTTGAGCTCTCCTGCACGGCAGCAGGCTGCACACCAGGATCTCCCCTTGAGTAGGGATGCCTCTCAAGGTTACTCCTCAAGGCTGAGAGATTCCTTCCCGCAACAGATCCTCGGTAAGTGACTAACAGCATGCTAAACTTTGAAATCTTAGCTAAGTGATATAAAGGATTGATTGCGCACATATACAATCCTTTAGACATAAACCGTTGACCAAGTCTGGGACTAGGACTGGATCCAGCTGCCCCTATACTCCTCTCTGAGAAGGAGTTTAGAAAGCAAGGGGGTCCTTTCTGAACCTCATGACTCAACAGGAGGGTCTCCCTGACAGTTCTGTCTGACCCTGTCCTCTATGCAGTAAATAATCCAGTATACCTTGCCATTGGAACTTGTTAAACACTTGTTGCATTTACCATTGAACCTTGTTAACTCACTGTTTTATGTTAATAAATTATATTGTTGCTTCTCTCTTACGTGTGAAGTGCATCACTCCATCCGCAACACCCTCAGCACCACATCTACACGTCCTTTAAATACCTCCAGGGATGGTGACTCCACCACTTCCCTGGGCAGCCTGTTCCAGTTCCTGACAACCCTTTCAGTGAAGAAATTTTTACGAATATCCAATATCTAAACCTCCCCTGGTGCAACTTGAGGCCATTTCCTCTTGTTCTGTTGTCTGTTACTTGGGAGAAGAGTCCGACACCCATCTCTCTACAACCTCCTTTCAGGTAGTTGTAGAGAGCAATAAGGTCTCCCCTCAGCCTCCTTTTCTCCAGACTAAACAACCCCAGTTCCCTCAGCTGCTCCTCATAGGACTTGTGCTCTAGACCCTTCACCAGCTTCCTTGCCCTTCTTTGGACGTGCTCCAGCACCTCAATGTCTTTCTTGTAGTGAGGGGCCCAAAACTGAACACAGTACTCAAGGTGCGGCCTCACCAGGGCCAAGTACAGGGGGATGATCACATCCCTACTCCTGCTGGAAGGGAGGAAAAGGGAAGGGAAAGAAGATAAAAAGCAAAGAAAAAGGAAGGAAAAGTTTAAAACCACATGCCAAAAGAAAATTTGGCATTTTCATTAAAAAGTTTCCTGAAAAAAATGCAGCCATTCTACCCTTTCACCCTACTTCCCATATTAATTTCCTCTCAAAACTTCTAGAATTAAAATTACTTTGACACGTTTGTTGAAATTTTTTTGTGTGTGTTTGGAACAACTTCAGCTTCCATCCATAACCACACTGAATAGGTGAATTACAAAATCCATAGGGTATGAACTATGAGCTAGCCTGACCACAGGAGATGATGGGCCTTTGTTACTTAAAAGCTGGACTTCAAATTCACAGTACAGCCTCAAGAGGAAATGTGGAGCTGAACAGCAAGATAAGAACAAACTTTCAACATTTATACAGTGTCTAAATTTAGTTCTCACTTTCCTCTTTTTCCAGACAAGAAGAAAATCAAAGTACACAAACAGCTGCTATAACCTTCACCATTTTACACAGAGCTTGTGACATATACCTTTGCATTTTTCTGCTCTGAGACATTTCTATAGCAATATGCTACAGAGGAACAGCTCTTATTATGCTGAGGGAACAGTGCTTGATGTAACCTAAACAAGTAAATTATCTTAAAATTAGATTTCACTGTCACTAAAAAAAAGACATTGCCCATCTCTGGAATCCATGGAGTATTAATTGGTTGTTGGATTTGGGGTTTTTTTGAAACATTGGATAGCATTTTAATCCATTTTCAATGTGAAGGATTTTTCTCTGCTTTCTAGCTGCAATTTTTGATTCACTAATTACTTGATTAACTTTAGTAATAATGATGTTTCAACTAAGAAATGTTAAATCTTTTCAGCTCTTCATCTCTGTTCAGTTATTATTTGGCCAATTCAGCAAATGCAGGGGGGTTCTTTTCAACCTTTCCTTTTTTTTTTTCCACATGGGATTTCACCTTTTTTTTTCTTTTTTTTTTTTCCTGCTCAGATCCACTGCCAGACGAGTGGAAGCAGAAGTGTTTTGTTCATTTGCTTCTTTTGTTGCCAAGATGAACAGTTTTCCTGGCAATGAACCAAACATTTTCAAAAAGAAAAGCAGAACAGAGCTGCTTCCTAAATTCCTGATTTTTCAGAATTACCCAGGATGTGGTGGGCCACTCAACATATTGCATAGGACAGCCTCCAATAAGATTTTACATTTTAAATTGGTTCTATGAAAAAAAAACAATTACTGAACTTTAATACTAACGCAGAAATGAATCCAGCTTAGGAAGCACTGATAGTTTGGAGCTCTATCCGTGTAAAAACTCTGCTGTATAGTTACCCTTCACTATTCTGACAAAGACCTTCTGAGGTAGCTCTGTACCATCTACATGATGTATTAGGATATCTATGCTAATAAATTAAAGAGGTCCAGAAAGTGGCCCAAAACACTGGCCTGTGTTCCCCATACTGTTAAATCACTTCCATGACTTCTGAGATGGCTTCATCCCAAGCCCATTTGTCTCCCAGGAAATCGTGGGTACAATCCAAGGAGACAGACAGGATGGAGACCATTCTCCAAAGGCACTTTGGACATGGTGCCCTTCTTCAGAGGCTAAAGGCCAGAAAATGATTCTTGGTAGGGACTGACTCCAGCTCAGGATGGGACTTTTAGGAGAGAAGATAAGGGGTCCTGGGAGGAGACAGGGCTTTACAGGTGAGACCTGCTGGAAACCTTTCTGCAGTTTGCTTTATGATCGCCCACCTCCTCTTTCAGGGCTGTTGTTCTTTTACACCTAAGACAAGTGCTTCTTCTCTGCTTCTCTTAGCCCCAAATTTTGGCAGACTGGCTCTGCTCTGTAATGCCCCCAGTGCTTTGACAGGGACCAAGGCAATGTGTATTCAAGGTGTTTCTGCCTCCAGGCCACAACTGTATATGTCACCCTTTTAAGTCTCTGAGTTCTTTTTAATTAAACACAGTAAAAAAAGAGTGCATATAGACTCTTTCAAACTAATGCATTCACTCCAGCAACTTTGTTACTTGAGTTGTCTTCAAACTGTGGTATTCAAATCATTCCTCCAAACTACCTAAAATCATTCAGAACTGCATTAGGCGAACACTAAAGGTTTAATTTGGTTCGCTGGTTTGTTGTTCTTGTTATTTTCCAATTCACGCTTGAGCCACTAAGTTAATTATCTGGAGAGCAGAAAGACTATTGCTATTGTCTTTAGGATTTGGCACCTAAAGTTTATACTGTGCTAAAGGAAGGCATCAGACAATGAAAAATACCAAATCCTAAAATTACAAAAAGATAGGGAAACGTTTACATTCTTGGATCACCACCTAAGTAGACCCTCTACATATGCAGAATGAGTCACTGTCATGGTTTAGCCCCAGCCAGAGGCTGAGCCACGCGGTCGCTCGCTCACCCCACCCCTCCCCGTGGGACGGGGAGAGAATTGGGACGAAGAAAAGCAAGAACTCGTGGGTTAACAACAACAACAGTTTAACCAAACAACAAAGGGAAAGAGAACAAACAAGCGAGAAACCCCAACAATAACAACAACAGCGTATACTTAGCGGTGCTTTCCAGACAGGTTGCTCCGGCCCGCAGCCCTACGCCCAGCCTGCTCCCGAGCAGCGATCCCCGCCCCTCCCGTCAACCCCCCTCTAAATAGTGAGCGTGACGGTCACATGGTATAGAATAGACCCCGGCCAGCTTCTGGTGAAAATTAACCCTATCCCAGCCGCAACCAGGACATTATCCACCCCTTATTCTATACCATATATGTCACGCTCAGATCCGACACTTTCCAATTAATCACCACCACTTTTCCTGATATATATATATAGATATACACACAGACATCATTCCCTTAGTCTATGGACCATCCCTTTGAAGTGTCCATTGAATTCATTTAGTCCATGACTTCAGGCTCCATCTGTCAGAATAGTCTCTTGGGGCAGGAGAGATGATGTGGAGTTTGCTCAGTCGGTGAAACAGGGCTGGGTCTCGGCGTGGTGTGGCAGGTGACACTGGACGCTGTGGGAGGATGGTGTGTAGTGTTGGATTGTTGCATCTGGAGCTTGCAGTCACGGTATCTGGCTCGGCTGCTGCATCATGTCCATGGTCTGTGGGTTGAAGGTGTCGATCTTTTGAGGAAGTTGATGGGCGCCAATTGCTAAAGCCAGTTCTGCTTCCATTACTGCTGCACTTTGCTCAGTTTTATCAATAGTTCATTCATTGACTATTCTCACCCAAAATCAAATCCCCTCGAGGTACACATCGGACTTCCCCATCCTTTCGCATCACCCACCAAGTGCACCCAGGTCCTTGAGTAAAAACAATCCCACGGATGGGTTTGCCTTTGCCCGAGGCAGGAGTAACCCAGACTGTCTTCCCTAACATATTCTTCATGTGCACTACAGGAACTTTATCCCCTTCTACAGTATGTAAAGGCTTTGATTGGGCAGGACCAGCTCGATTGGTAGACCCTCTAGTGTTGACTAACCAGGTGGCTTCTGCTAAATGTGTATCCCAATGTTTGAAGGTCCCACCACCCATTGCTCTCAGTGTAGTTTTCACTAGTCCATTGTACCGTTCAATTTTCCCAGAGGCTGGTGCATGATAGGGGATGTGATACACCCACTCAATGCCATGCTCTTTGGCCCAGGTGTCTATGAGGTTGTTTCAGAAATGAGTCCCATTGTCTGACTCAATCCTTTCTGGGGTGCCATGTCGCCATAAGACTTGCTTCTCAAGGCCCGAGATAGTGTTCCGGGCAGTGGCATGGGGCGCAGGATATGTTTCCAGCCATCCGGTGGTTGCTTCCACCATTGTAAGCACATGGCGCTTGCCTTGGCGGGTCTGTGGGAGTGTGATATCATCAATCTGCCAGGCCTCCCCATATTTATATTTCAGCCATCGTCCTCCATACCAGAGAGGCTTTGAACGCTTGGCGCATGTTTCACACTCATGGATAACCTGTGCGATAGCGTCCATGGTCAAGTCCACCCCTTGATCACGAGCCCATCTGTATGTTGCATCTCTTCCCTGATGGCCTGAGGTGTCATGGGCCCACAGAGCTAGGAATAATTCACCTTTATGTTGCCAGTCCAGATCCACCTGCGCCACTTCAATCCTCACAGCCTGATCCACCTGCTGGTTGTTTCGAGGTTCCTCAGTGGCCCGACTCTTGGGTACATGGGCATCTACGTGGCATACTTTTATAACCAGCTTCCCATGCCGGGCAGCAATATCTTGCCACACTGCGGCAGGCCAGATGGGTTTGCCTCTGCGCTGCCAGTTGCTCTGCTTCCATTGCTGTAACCACCCCCACAGGGCATTTGCCACCATCCAGGAATCAGTATAGAGGTAGAGCACTGGCCGCTTCTCTCGCTCAGCAATATCTAAAGCCAGCTGGATGGCTTTCACCTCTGCAAACTGACTCAATTCACCTTGTCCTTCAGTGGCTTCTGCAACTCATTGTGTAGGACTCCACACAGCAGCTTTCCACCTTCGATGTTTTCCCACAATACGACAGGACCCATCAGTGAACAGGGCATATTCCTTCTCATTCTCTGGTAGTTCATTATATGGTGGGGCCTCTTCAGCACGTGTCACCTCTTCCTCTGTCGACATTCTGAAATCTTTGCCTTCTGGCCAGTCCGTGATCACTTCCAAGATTCCTGGGCGACTGGGGTTTCCTATTCGAGCTCGTTGTGTGATCAGTGCAACCCACTTGCTCCATGTAGCATCAGTTGCATGATGTGTAGAGGGGACTCTCCCTTTGAACATCCAGCCCAGCACCGGCAGTCGGGGTGCCAGGAGGAGCTGTGCTTCAGTACCAACCACCTCCGAAGCAGCTCGAACCCCTTCTTATGCTGCCAAGATCTCTTTTTCGGTTGGAGTGTAGCGGGCCTCAGATCCTCTGTATCCCCAACACCAAAACCCCAGGGGTCGACCTCGAGTCTCCCATGGCGCTTTCTGCCAGAGGCTCCAGGTAGGACCATTCTCCCCGGCTGCGGTGTAGAGCACATTTTTAACATCTTGCCCTGCCTGGACTGGCCCAAGGGCTACTGCATGAACTATCTCCTGTTTAATTTGTTCAAAGGCTTGTTGTTGCTCAGGGCCCCATGTGAAATCATTCTTCTTTCGGGTCACTTGATAGAGAGGACTCACAATGAAACTGTAATTTAGAATATGCATTCTCCAGACACCCACAACGCCTAAGAAAGCTTGGGTTTCCTTTTTGTTAGCTGGTGGAGACATAGCTGCTATTTTGTTGATCACATCTGTCGGAATCTGACAACGTCCATCTTGCCATTTTATTCCTAGGAACTGGATCTCCTGTGCAGGTCCTTTGACCTTACCTCATTTTATGGCAAAGCCAGCTCTCAGAAGAATTTGGATTATTTTCTCCCCTTTCTCAAAAACCTCTTCTGCTGTGTTGCCCCACACAATGATGTCATCAATGGATTGCAGGTATTCTGGAGCTCCACCCTTCTCCAGTGCAGTCTGGATCAGTGCATGGCAAATGGTAGGGCTGTGTTTCCACCCCTGGGGCAGTCGATTCCAGGTGTACTGCACACCCCTCCAAGTGAAAGCAAACTGTGGCCTGCACTCTGCTGCCAAAGGGATGGAGAAGAACGCATTGGCAATATCAATGGTGGCATACCACTTGGATGCCTTGGACTCCAGCTCATACTGAAGTTCTAGCATGTCTGGCACGGCAGCACTCAGTGGTGGCGTGACTTCATTCAGGCGACGATAGTCCACTGTTAATCTCCATTCCCTGTTAGATTTCCGTACTGGCCATATAGGACTATTAAAAGGTGAGTGGGTCTTACTGATGACTCCTTGGCTCTCCAGTTGATGAATCAGCTCATGGATGGGAGCCAGGGAGTCTCTGTTGGTGCGATATTGCTGCCGGTGCACCGTCCTGGTAGCAAATGGCACCTGCTGTTCTTCAGCTCGCAGCAATCCCACAACTAACAGATCTTCCGAGAGGCCAGGCAGGGTAGACAGCTGTTTGGTCTTCTCTGCATTCACCGTGGCTACACCAAAAGCCCATCGGTATCCCTTTGGGTCCTTGAAGTACCCTCTCCTGAGGTAGTCTATGCCAAGGATACAAGGGGCCTCTGGGCCAGTCACAATGGGGTGCTTTTCCCACTTGTCCCCTGTTAAGCTCACCTCAGCCTCCAATACCAACAATTCTTGGCATCCCCCTGTCACTCCCAAGATCCAGATGGGTTTCGTGCCCCTATGTTCTGATGGCACCAGACTACATTGTGCACCTGTGTCTACTAAAGCCCTATACTTCTGTGGGTCTGATGTGCCAGGCCATCGGACCCACACAGTCCAGTATACACGGTCATCCCTTTCCTCCTCCTGGCCGAAGGCAGGGACCCTCTATTCCTGTTCCTCGCCAGAGTATTCCCTGTCTGAGCCTTGCAGCGCCAGACCAGAAGGCCCCTCCTCAGGATCAAGGGAGGTGATTTCAGTTCTTCTCTGTTTGGGAAATCACTGATTGCCTTCGTGCATCTCTACAGCAACTCTGCTGACAGACTTCCTGGGTGGCCCCTTCTTAACAGCTGTCTTCCCTCTCAGTTCACGTACACGGGCTTCCAGCTTAAAGGTGGGTTCACCGTCCCACTTCCTCATGTCCTCCCCCTGGTCACGCAGGAAGAACCAGAGTGCTCCACGCGGCGTGCGTCTGGGGCTCCCTTTCCCTCTGACCGAGGCAGGAGAGGACTGATTTCTTGGGGCATTCCTGATAGCCAAGGCACTGGCCCGTAGGGATGAGGAGGTACAGAGATTTTCTTCAAAGTTTTGGAGCCAAGACGACACTCTCTCCACAGTTGGCGTATCGATATCTGGGAAATACATCGCTGCCAGGCTGTTAGAATATGACGGTGGGGCGCTCTGAATCACCTTCCTCCACATAGCCCGTGTGCACAGGAAATCCTCTGGATCTTTGGAGACCTCATCATTGTCTAGATCCCTGTAGATGACTTCCAGTACCACTAATTCTCTCAGGTACTGGATGCCTTCATCTGCAGTGGTCCACTTCCCTGGGGAGTTCACAAGATCTTCCTTGAATGGATACCTTGCCCTCACACTTGAGAGGAGCCGTCTCCAGAGACTGCAAATTGCTGCCTCTTTTCCAATTCCTCTCTCAATTCCCCAGTTCCTAGCAAGGGATCCCAGCTGTTGGGCTTCCTTGCCTTCCAAGTGCTGACTGTCGGCCCCGCTATCCCAGCATCGGAGCAGCCAGGCAGCAATCCGCTCCCCTGGCTGGCGGCTGTAATCTTTCCGCATGTCTCGAAGTTCTGCTGAGGTCAGGGACCGGGTAGTTTCTGCTTCCTGTCGGAATTCTCTCACTCCTTCCTCTGATGTCCTTGTCGAAGGACCGGCTTCGTGATCCGACCCTTCCTCTTCTTCCTCCTCCCTTACTAATCGAAGATATGGACCCGTTGTCCTCCTTGTCCATTGCTTCTTTTTAACTACTGGGGCAATTACTGTAGTTGGTGGTGGTGTTTGGGTCCCTATCTCACCCATGGTGTCCTCAGGTGCAGTTTGGGTCCCTGCCTCAACCAGAGTCCTCTGGGAATGCTGAACTGTGGCTCGATAGGCACAAGCCAGGCCCCAGTACAGTGCTAGAAGCTGGTGGTTCTCATTAGGATAGGCAAGGCACCCTTCCATCAGGTGGCGTGTCAGTTTGCTAGGGTTGCTCACTTGTTCAGGAGTAAAGTCCCAGGCTATGGGAGGTGTTAACCACCCGAGGAACCTGCCCAAGTCCTTCCACACACCCTGCCACCCTGGGACCGGCTGCCTCAGGTCACGCTTCAATATAGCCTCACCCAAAAGTTGTCTTCTCTTCCACCAGGACGAGACCAGATTCCACAAACCCCGTAATATGCCAACAGTATTAATAAGTAGTACTAAGCAGTTCACACAAGGGTGAGTAAGGACCTCAGGAGCCTGTGTAATAAACCTGTCCACATTAATCCTGGGTAGGGAGAGGGAGATGATGTATTCCCTCATCCTCTCCACCAGATAGCTCCCCCAGCACAGTGAGACCGTCAGTGCCAGGACAAACCACATTCGCATTAACATGTTGCCAAAAGTCAAGAGATAAAAAAAAGTTTGCTGGCTGCGTTGTTTGACCCGCGCAGGAGCTTGTCACTTAGTAATTACTACAGTTAGAGCACACAATACAAAAGTGCTGTTGTCGTGCCCCACGTTGGGCGCCAAAAAGGACTGTCGTGGTTTAGCCCCAGCCGGAGGCTGAGCCACACGGTCGCTCGCTCACCCCACCCCTCCCGGTGGGACGGGGAGAGAATTGGGACGAAGAAAAGCAAAAACTCGTGGGTTAACAACAACAACAGTTTAACCAAACAACAAAGGGAAAGAGAACAAACAAGCGAGAAACCCCAACAATAACAACAACAGAGTGTACTTAGCGGTGCTTTCCGGACAGGTTGCTCCCCGCCCGCAGCCCGACGCCCAGCCCGCTCCCGAGCAGCGATCCCCGCCCCTCCCGTCAACCCCCCTCTAAATAGTGAGCATGACGGTCACATGGTATAGAATAGCCCCCGGCCAGCTTCTGGCGAAAATTAACCCTATCCCAGCCGCAACCAGGACAGTCACCAGAACTGTCCAGACTCCTGCTAGTCCCCTGGGCATGGTAGTCAGCTGTGTTTAGTGTTTCATTGACTCAAACATATCAGTTCATTGCTTTATATGCTTTCCAGTTTTGCCAAGTTGCCTAGGTCATTATATGTAAACACTAGTCGGGTATCCGTCAGCAGCTACTGCAGTGTTGTGGTTTAACCCCAGCCAGCAACTAAGCACCATACAGCCACTCGCTCACTCCCCGCCACAGTGGGGTGGGGGAGAGAATCAGAAGGGTAAAAGTGAGAAAACTCATGGGTTGAGATAAAGACAGTTTAATAGGTAAAGCAAGAGCCGCACGCGCAAGCAAAGCAAAGCAAGGAATTCATTCACTACTTCCCATTGGCAGGCAGGTGTTCAGCCATCTCCAGGAAAGCAGGGCTCCATCACATGTAATGGTTACTTGGGAAGACAAAATGCCATCACTCCGAATGTCCCCCTTTCCTTCTTCTTCCCCCAGCTTTTTATTGCTGAGTGGAATATCCCTTTGGTCAGTTGGGGTCAGCTGTCCCAGCTGTGTCCCCTCCCAAGACCTTGCCCACCCCCAGTCTACTCGCTGGTGGGGTGGTGTGAGAAGCAGAAAAGTCCTTGACTCTGTGTAAGCACTGCTCAGCAATAACAAAAACATCCCTGTATTATCAACACTGTTTCCAGCACAAATCCAAAACATAGTCCCATACAAGCTACTGTGGAAAAAATTAACTCTATCCCAGCCAAAATCAGCACATGCAGATAGCTTCTGTTCTAATGATAGAGAGGAACTGCAGTTGTGTGCATAATCTAAAATACTACTTCTTGTTGTGTTAGTAGATGAAGAGTTGAAAGAGATGAGTGCTATTGGTAGACACTTTTATTTCCTTTATGTGGTTTGCAGAACAAGAAATGCCAAGCTGGGACTGAAATTTTTTACAATGAGGGTGGTGAAGCACTGGAACAGGTTGCCCAGAGAGGTGGTAGAAGCCCCATCCCTGGAAACATTCAAGGTCGGGCTGGATGGGGCTCTGAGCAACCTGATCTAGTTGAAGATGTCCCTGCTCATTGCAGGGGGGTTGGACTAGATGACCTTTAAAGGTCCCTTCCAACCCAAACTATTCTATGATTCTATGACTGGGAATCAGGTTCTGAATTCTTCTTGGAGTCACATTAAAGACATTATAGATTTAGAAAGGATGGAGATTTTTTAGCTGCATTAATCTCTTTCTCAAACTAGGGCATAATAGAGGATGTTTTGAGGTACTTTAATGCTGGCATTAAATGTTTTGAACCTTCAGTCAGTGACTATATTTGTACATTCAATTTCTGCAGAAAGTACTGCAAGTGCCGGTACTGATAACTCAGTTTCAGATGCTGCTGTTCAGAAAGCAACTGATCTATATATGAATGTACTATTTTAAGATATTTACATGTGCGTCTGTGTTCCCATGAGTAAATCAGAATTTTCCTTTTGTGAACTGACAGTGAGGCAATGAGAGAGTATAAAAATATATCAAGTGTAGTATGATATAAAATAAGCAATACTCTCATCCAAGCAGGAAAATAAATTATATTTCATAGTTTAGGGGCCACTTATCAGAAGTGAAACGTGTGAGAGGTGTACCACATATCCCATCCACCCACACACAGGCAGTATGGGAGGTCTGGTGGGGGAAGGTCTAGCCTGTCTCCCACATGTCGTACCTATGCTTCCAGAGCTCTCTTTACTCAGGGCAACAGCAAGAGCTGGAGGGTCACAGCAGCCCCCTAGGGTTAAAGCTACTCCCTGGGATGTGCCTGGAAAGGAGCGCTCACTTGCTTGGGCCAGGCACATCATGAGGCTGTGGAATTGAGCAGTACAGAAAGCAAGTGATTGAAGGTAATGGGACAGTTGAAATATTTTCCCTACATGACTAGCCTTGTGACAAGCCCAGGCAAGAGACTAATAGGACACCTAATGCAACTAACTACCAAGCTCTGAGATTTTATTTTCCCACACTATTGGCACAGATGAAAAAGGAAATGGAACAGCTGATGAACCAAAGAAAAAGCCCAAATCTGCAGGAAGTCTGAATATAATAGCAGACTATGGCTCATTCAGCAGGGCCTTCAAGGAATTCATTGCCAGCAGGTTCTTGTCCTGGTTGCAGCTGGGATAGGGTTAATTTTTGCCAGAAGCTGGCCGGGGTCTATTCTATACCATGTGACCGTCACGCTCACTATATAGAGGGGGTCGACCGGAGGGGGGGATCGCTGCTCAGGAGCGGGCTGGGCATCGGGCTCTGGGCGGGGAGCGACCTGTACGGGAAGCAGTGCTAAGTCCACTCTGGTGTTGTTATTGTTGGGGTTTCTTGTTTGTTTGTTTTCTTTCCCTTTGTTGTCCGGTTAAACTGTTGTTGTTGTTAACCCACGAGTTCTGCCTTTCTTTGTCCCGATTCTCTCCCCAATCCCGCCAGGAGGGGTGGGGTGAGCGAGCGACCGCGTGGCTCAGCCTCCGGCTGGGGCTAAACCACGAAAGTTCTTTTTGGTGCCCAACGGGGGCACAACAGCACTTTTGTATTAAGAGTGCTATAGCTGAATTCAGACAGGAAGTGGAAACTACCCGGTCCCTGACCTCATCAGAACTTGGAGACATGCGGAAAGATTACAGCCGCCAGCCAGGTGAGTGGATTGCTGCCTGGCTGCTCCGATGCTGGGATAGCGGGGCTGACAGTCAGCAATTGGAAGGTAAGGAAGCCCAACAGCTGGGATCCCTTGCTAGGAACCGGGGAATTGAGAGAGGAATTGGAAAAGAGGCAGCAATTTGCAGACTCTGGAGACGGCTCCTCTCAAGTGTGAGGGCAAGATATCCATCCATTCAAGGAAGATCTTGTGAACTCCCCAGGGAAGTGGACCACTGCAGATGAAGGCATCCAGTACCTGAGAGAATTAGCGGTACTGGAAGTCATCTACAGGGATCTAGACAATGATGAGGTCTCCAAAGATCCAGAGGATGTCCTGTGCACACGGGCTATGTGGAGGAAGGTGATTCAGAGTGCCCCAGGGTCATATTCTAACAGCCTGGCAGCGATGTATTGCCCAGATATCGATACGCCAACTGTGGAGAGAGTGTCGTCTTGGCTCCAAAACTTTGAAGAAAATCTCTGTACCTCCTCATCCCTACGGGCCAGTGCCTTGGCTATCAGGGGTGCCCCAAGAAATCAGTCCTCTCCTGCCTCGGTCAGAGGGAAAGGGAGCCCCAGGCGCACGCCGCGTGGAGCACTCTGGTTCTTCCTGCGTGACCAGGGGGAGGACATGAGGAAGTGGGACGGTGAACCCACCTTTAAGATGGAAGCCCGTGTACGTGAACTGAGAGGGAAGACAGCTGTTAAGAAGGGGCCACCCAGGAAGTCTGTCAGCAGAGTTGCTGTAGAGACACACGAAGGCAATCGGCAATCTCCCAAACAGAGAAGAACTGAAATCACCTCCCTTGATCCTGAGGAGGGGCCTTCTGGTCTGGCACTGCAAGGGTCAGACAGGGAACACTCTGGCGAGGAATAGGAATAGAGGGTCCCTGCCTTTGGCCAGGAGGAGGAAAGGGATGACCGTGTATACTGCACTGTGTGGGTTCGCTGGCCTGGCACATGAGACCCAAACAAGTATAGGGCCTTGGTAGACACTGGTGCACAGTGTAGTCTGATGCCATCAGAACATAGGGGCACGAAACCCATCTGGATCTTGGGAGTGACAGGGGGATGCCAAGAATTGTTGGTATTGGAGGCTGAGGTGAGCTTAACAGGGGACAAGTGGGAAAAGCACCCCATTGTGACTGGCCCAGAGGCCCCTTGTATCCTTGGCATAGACTACCTCAGGAGAGGGTACTTCAAGGACCCAAAGGGATACCGATGGGCTTTTGGTGTAGCCACGGTGAATGCAGAGAAGACCAAACAGCTATCTACCCTGCCTGGCCTCTTGGAAGATCCCTTCATTGTGGGATTGCTGCGACCTGAAGAACAGAAGGTACCAATTGCTACCAGGACGGTGCACCGGTGACAATATCGCACCAACAGAGACTCCCTGGCTCCCATCCATGAGCTGATTCATCAACTGGAGAGCCAAGGAGTCATCAGTAAGACTCATTCACCTTTTAATAGTCCTATATGGCCAGTGCGGAAATCTAACAGGGAATGGAGATTTACAGTGGACTATCGTGGCCTGAATGAAGTCACGCCACCACTGAGTGCTGCCGTGCCAGACATGCTAGAACTTCAGTATGAGCTGGAGTCCAAGGCAATCAAGTGGTATGCCACCATTGATATTGCCAATGCGTTCTTCTCCATCCCTTTGGCAGCAGAGTGCAGGCCACAGTTTGCTTTCACTTGGAGGGGTGTGCAGTACACCTGGAATCGACTGCCCCAGGGGTGGAAACACAGCCCCACCCTTTGCCATGCACTGATCCAGACTGCACTGGAGAAGGGTGGAGCTCCAGAATACCTGCAATCCATTGATGACATCATTGTGTGGGGCAACACAGCAGAAGAGGTTTTTGAGAAAGGGGAGAAAATAATTCAAATTCTTCTGAGAGCTGGCTTTGCCATAAAACAAGGTAAGGTCAAAGGACCTGCACAGGAGATCCAGTTCCTAGGAATAAAATGGCAAGATGGACGTCGTCAGATTCCGACAGATGTGATCAACAAAATAGCAGCTATGTCTCCACCAACTAACAAAAAGGAAACCCAAGCTTTCTTAGGCGTTGTGGGTTTCTGGAGAATGCATATTCCAAATTACAGTTCTATTGTGAGTCCTCTCTATCAAGTGACCCGAAAGAAGAATGATTTCACATGGGGCCCTGAGCAACGACAAGCCTTCGAACAAATTAAACAGGAGATAGTTCATGCAGTAGCCCTTGGGCCAGTCCAGGCAGGGCAAGATGTTAAAAATGTGCTCTACACCGCAGCCGGGGAGAATGGCCCTACCTGGAGCCTCTGGCAGAGAGCACCAGGGGAGACTCGAGGTCGACCCCTGGGGTTTTGGAGCCAGGGATACAGAGGATCTGAGGCCCACTACACTCCAACTGAAAAAGAGATCTTGGCAGCATATGAAGGGGTTCGAGCTGCTTCGGAAGTGGTCGGCACTGACGCCCAGATCCTCCTGGCACCCCGACTGCCGATGCTGGGCTGGATGTTCAAAGGGAGGGTCCCCTCTACACATCATGCCACCGATGCCACATGGAGTAAAAGTGGGTCGCGCTGATCACACAACGAGCTCGAATAGGAAACCCCAGTCACCCAGGAATCTTGGAAGTGATCATGGATTGGCCAGAAGGCAAAGAATTTGTAGTATTGACAGAGTAAGAAGTGACACGTGCTGAAGAGGCCCCACCATATAATGAACTACCAGAAAATGAGAAGGAATATGCCCTGTTCACTGATGGGTCCTGTCGTATTGTGGGAAAGCATCGGAGGTGGAAAGCTGCTGTGTGGAGTCCTACACGACGAGTCGCAGAAGCCACTGAAGGACAAGGTGAATTGAGTCAGTTTGCAGAGGTCAAAGCCATCCAGCTGGCTTTAGATATTGCTGAGCGAGAAAAGTGGCCAGTGCTCTACCTCTATACTGATTCCTGGATGGTGGCAAATGCCCTGTGGGGGTGGTTACAGCAATGGAAGCAGAGCAACTGGCAGCGCAGAGGCAAACCCATCTGGCCTGCCGCAGTGTGGCAAGATATTGCTGCCCGGCATGGGAAGCTGGTTATAAAAGTATGCCACGTAGATGCCCATGTACCCAAGAGTCGGGCCACTGAGGAACCTCGAAACAACCAGCAGGTGGATCAGGCTGTGAGGATTGAAGTGGCGCAGGTGGATCTGGACTGGCAACATAAAGGTGAATTATTCCTAGCTCTGTGGGCCCATGACACCTCAGGCCATCAGGGAAGAGATGCAACATACAGATGGGCTCGTGATCAAGGGGTGGACTTGACCATGGACGCTATCGCACAGGTTATCCATGAGTGTGAAACATGCGCCAAGCGTTCAAAGCCTCTCTGGTATGGAGGACGATGGCTGAAATATAAATATGGGGAGGCCTGGCAGATTGATTATATCACACTCCCACAGACCCGCCAAGGCAAGCGCCATGTGCTTACAATGGTGGAAGCAACCACCGGATGGCTGGAAACATATCCTGCGCCCCATGCCACTGCCCGGAACACTATCTCGGGCCTTGAGAAGCAAGTCTTATGGCGACATGGCACCCCAGAAAGGATTGAGTCAGACAACGGGACTCATTTCCGAAACAACCTTATAGACACCTGGGCCAAAGAGCATGGCATTGAGTGGGTGTATCACATCCCTTATCATGCACCAGCCTCTGGGAAAATTAAACGATACAATGGACTACTGAAAACTACACTGAGAGCAATGGGTGGTGGGACCTTCAAACATTGGGATACACATTTAGCAAAAGCCACCTGGTTAGTCAACACTAGAGGGTCTACCAATCGAGCTGGTCCTGCCCAATCAAAGCCTTTACATACTGTAGAAGGGGATAAAGTTCCTGTAGTGCACATGAAGAATATGTTAGGGAAGACAGTCTGGGTTACTCCTGCCTCAGGCAAAGGCAAACCCATCCGTGGGATTGTTTTTGCTCAAGGACCTGGGTGCACTTGGTGGGTGATGCAAAAGGATGGGGAAGTCCGATGTGTACCTCGAGGGGATTTGATTTTGGGTGAGAATAGTCAATGAATGAACTATTGATAAAACTGAGCAAAGTGCAGCAGTAATGGAAGCAGAACTGGCTTTAGCAACTGGCATCCAGTAACTTCCTCAAGAGATCGACATCTTCAACCCACAGACCATGGACATGATACACCAGCCGAGCCAGATGATACCACAACTGCAAGCTCCAGATGCAACAATCCAACACTACACACCATCCTCCCACTGCGTCCAGTGTCACATGCCGCACCGCACCGAGACCCAGCCCTGTTTCACCGACTGAGCAAACTCCACATCATCTCTCCTGCCCCAAGAGACTATTCTGACAGATGGAGCCTAAAGTCATGGACTAAATGAACTCTATTGAGGGATGGTCCATAGACTAAGGGAATGATGTCTGTCTGTATATATGTATATATAAAAAAAACAGGAAAAGTGGTGGTGATTAATTGGAAAGTGTCGGATCTGAGCATGACATATATGGTATAGAATAAGGGGTGGATAATGTCCTGGTTGCGGCTGGGATAGGGTTATTTTTTGCCAGAAGCTGGCCGGGGTCTATTCTATACCATGTGACCGTCACGCTTACTATATAGAGGGGGTCGACCGGAGCAGGGGGATTGCTGCTCGGGAGCGGGCTGGGCGTTGGGCTCGGGCTCTGGGCAGGGAGCAACCTGTACGGGAAGCACCGCTAAGTACACTCTGTTGGTGGTATTGTTGGGGTTTCTTGTTTGTTTGTTTCCTTTCCCTTTGTTGTCTGGTTAAACTGTTGTTGTGGTTAACCCATGAGTTTTGCTTTTCTTTGTCCCAATTCTCTCCCCGTCCCGCCGGGAGGGGTGGGGTGAGCGAGCGACCGCGTGGCTCAGCCTCTGGCTGGGGCTAAACCACGACAGTTCTCTACCTGTTATTTATGAAGAAATGAATTCTCTGAAAAAGCAAACACTCAGACAAAAAAATCTGCTTGAGAATAAGAAGGATAACGTAACCATGGCCAAGGAAAGCTCAGAACTGCCCTCTGTTTGTTGCAATAGGAGCTGACATCTATGGAAAGCTAAAAGTCTGGCCTTGAAACTCCTGAACTCAGTGCAAAGGACTGCTGCTCCTGATCAGAAAAGATGGTTCAGGAGAATTAAAGATTGTTATGATATGTTCCTTCTCACCTGTCTTCAGAGAAGGGACAATCAAGGAAGGGAGTAAGAGGTTATTTAGGTCTATGTCTTACAGGTGAAATGAAATGCTAGGCAGAGCTTTCTCAAGCTACTGACAACCTGTGCTAGTAAATCTTCCTGGAGTAGTACAAAAGACCAGTTTACGTATACCTGCAACAAAGCCAATTTGTGCAGTTCTGTGCCCAACTGAACAAATTTTTGGGAGGGAGATTAGTAAGTTTTCAAAGAACAGGCACAGAGTCCCAAGATCACATCTATACTATTTCAAATCAAAGGTGGCTTGCATGGAGACAGGTTAGATTTCTCTACACTTATAATACAGATGCATCCAGAGAGAGTGAGAGCAGGTGGGTTTCATTTGCAAACATCTCTTGGGTTGGAGAGGGAGTTACCCTCTGTAGTCAACTGAGAGAAATAGATACTTCCAGCCCATGACTCACTTGAGCTATATCAGATTGCCTATTTTAGGATGAAATTAATTGTTCCCAGGGAGTGCCTGGTTTCCCTCTGAGCACTGTCTAAACAACAGCTTTAGAGGTAGATGACCTTTGCTGGAACTGTCCAGCATAGGAAAAATGAGCCCTACCTTCTGCATCTTTCCAGAGCTTGTTGAATTTTAATAAGGGCTTTTGAAGAAGGCAACAGACTTGGGGCTCAAAGACACATTCTAGGAAGATGAAAAGGATAAGTTTTAAAAATTGCTCTGACCATGGAAGATGGAAGAGAAGGGGTTTATTTTATTTCAATTTTCAATATCCCATCAAAGGTAGAGTCTTTTGGTCTTGGCAGAAAGCAAACATCCCTCATGAGTGAAAGGGAAACTGAATCTGCCAAAAAGCCATGCCAGAAACTGGAAGCCAGCAGATGCAGGTTACTGGAAGATGCTGGTGTAGGACCCAATGAACAAAAAAAACTATTGAGGTTGTCTTATTGCCTCACATCCAAACTTATGCAAGTATTTCATTACTCTGTATTTTTGTCTAGTTGCAGGCTCATATTTCATGACTTCTTTGGATATGAGCACACAGCACTGTGGTGCAGGGCCTCCCAGCTCAGATTTTGAGAAATCTACTGTGATTTTCAGAGTTGTAATGCAGTATAAAACCAAGCCAGTTGCATATACTTTCAGGTTTCGTTGCTAACCTTCCAGGCAACTCCCTGAGTAAGATGCAGGCAAGCATTTCATGACCTTAATTTCCCATATAGATGACTCATTATTCTACCTCCTGCAGTCAACTCTTGATTTCTTAATGTATTTTCCTTTCATCTTCTGCTCATGGCTGTCACATTGGTTAGAAGATATTGCTGCTATTAACACTAGAAGTACTGAGGTAGTAGCATTTCCTTTCTCAAGACAACTGGGAAATTTTGGGGAATGATCAGTGTATCACATGTATGCACCATATTTTCTTATGTCCACAGACATATACATAAATACATAAATTACTTTCACCCCTCTTATTTACAAATTCCTCTATAAAAATACCAGAAATCTGCTTATATGTGTGTGGCTACATGTGCTCCCAAGTGTATAATTTCAGCACAGCTATAACTACACCAGAGATACTTTGGTCCCTTGTGCCTTGTATTTCACTTCTTCCTCCTGAGGCACATGGAGCCACAGTCCCAGCTGCTGCATGACACCATCTTCCTTCCAGTGCCCCCCACTCAGAGAGGACTGGTCAGCAGATAAGGATGTGCTGCTTCTTTAAGTCCCATCCCCACTTTGGGGCCACTCATATCTCATTAATTCCCCTCTACACCACCAACATTCCCACCTTTCCTACCAAAGAGCATTACCTTTGCTTACAGCTTCCATCATTTAGACTTGGTGTAATGACAGCACTTAAGAGCCATAGCCACAAACAGGGAGTCCCACATGCCAGACACTGTATTAAGCAGAAAAAAAGATGACTGCTCACCCAGAAAGATTTACAGTGACATCAGCCCTGGTTCCTGGCATGATGGCTTCTCTCAGCGGGAAAATAAAATTACAATGGCCAGCTGTTATTTTTGTTAACAGATCATGAGACTGAAAAATATAAGAATTGTGTCCAATTATTTTGTAAGTTTTAATTGGCCTCTTTAAGGAGAATAACACCATTAGAAACATTAAAGTAACAGATAATGGATTCTCAGTCTGGGGGCCATGAAACCAGTCATGTGGATCAGTAGCATTAACTAAGGATGAAGAAGGGTCTTGAAATTCTTCCCTCTGCTTCTCCATAAGTGACTGATAATACAAGATATCTAGTTCCCTGAAAAAAATACTCATAGTTCAGGACTTCCTCATAACGGTAGAAGTCATATTCCAAAAAAAGTAACTAATAAATCATGTTGTTGTGAAGTAGAGCAATGATGTTACCATACAGGAGTAAATGTGACATCTGGCAAAAGGGAATGCATGTTTTTATACTAATTACCCGCAACCAATACTACAATCATTTTTATGCTTTGAAAAGACTTTAGAAACCTCTTGTAAGGGATCCTGCTCTTGCTGACTTCCTTGACAGCAAAATGAGGGCCAAAATGTGTTCTCTTCCAGACAGAGGACTTCATTCCCTTAATGCCTCCCCCTCCCATTTTTTCAAATAAATATGAATTTCTAAATCATTGTCACGGTTTAGCCCCAGCCAGAGGCTGAGCCACGCGGTCGCTCACTCACCCCACCCCTCCCCGTGGGACGGGGAGAGAATTGGGACGAAGAAAAGCAAAAACTCGTGGGTTAACAACAACAACAGTTTAACCAAACAACAAAGGGAAAGAGAACAAACAAACGAGAAACCCCAACGATAACAACAACAGCGTATATTTAGCGGTGCTTTCCAGACAGGTTGCTCCCGCCCGCAGCCCGACGCCCAGCCCGCTCCCGAGCAGCGATCCCCGCCCCTCCCGTCAACCCCCCTCTAAATAGTGAGCGTGACGGTCACATGGTATAGCATAGACCCCGGCCAGCTTCTGGCGAAAATTAACCCTATCCCAGCCGCAACCAGGACAATCATTTACTAATGCTTGTCAGCACAGACAAAATTCACTAAATCTCTTTCAGCTGGGAGCATTTACTGGAAGGAAACTGATGAATGTTAATAATGGATCATATTATTTTCAATTAGCCAACAATTTTCTTCATTTCTATGTTCTCCACATGCTGGATAAATCCACTTAGAACTATTTAACAGTGTATTTTAAACAACACCAGTCAATATCAGTCCTGTTTTTAACATAGTCAGTAGTTAAATGGTGACAAAACCTGCTCATAGGGACAAAGCACTGTTTCACTTTTGCAGGATGTTGGTGGAAGACTCACTCTAGCAAATAATCCAGATACTTCTCTTTATGCCCAAATATACTTCCATTAGGCAAATTCTGTGTGCTGTAAATGGAGACAGGAAAATCCCCCAAATACACAGATTGCTGACCTGCAAGTAGGGTCACAGAGAATTAATGCACAAGATGTTACTCCAGGGTGCTGGTGAAGCCTAAAGTATCTATAGCCTGAAGAATTAGCATTCTTACTAACAGGTAACTCCTGTTTCCTGTTAGGAGCTAATTAAAAGTGGCAAATGATATAAATGACATGTAAACCAGGGTGGGAATTCATGATCTGTAATATAACAAATCCTTTTTGTATTGTTGCCTCTGCAAATGCTTCTCAGTTCATTTCCTTGCTAGTATCAGTGCTCTTGTGCAAGCCTAACAAATGTTCCCTCCCTCCACACTCTCTTGTCGTTGACACATGGAAGTGTTTCAAGGGCCAGCACTGGCCAAATTGTGTAAAACAAACTTGTCAGTGTTTTCATTAAATTGCCATGGCTCTGGATTTTGCTGGATACATGAGAATGAATCAAACACTACCATGAAATGCTGTGTTACATACAACTCCCAGCAAAACCAAGGAGGCACTCCCAGGGAGCAAGACACACGTCCCCAAGACGGTCTCCCAAGATTGTGCAGCTCAGCCTGCAGCTGCGCAGGTGGGTCCGGTATGTGGGAAACCAGAATTCACTCCTAGATAAATCACTCCAGTGAACAACTAGTATTTGCTAAACTGTCAGTTTGCAGCCAAATTTCATGCAAATATGTTCAGACATTTTCCTTTCTATGGATATCTTTGCATTGGTATCAGTTTCAAATAAGTTCAAAGCTTGAACCAGTTGTGATTAAGGTGTCTAGAGAAGGATTCTGGCACCAAATATCTCAATCTGGACTTCAAACACTGTATATCTTCTGTAAAACTAGTGAAAAATGTATTCCATGCATTACAGGAGTTATTTGCAATTAAATTAAACAGGCAGTGAGAGGATTTGAACAATGCAGTGTCAGGAACATATATGTGCCTCAAATGCACCCAATAGATTGCATGAGTGGAGTGGGAATGGTCATTCACTGGAAATAAGTGGGAAGAGAAGAAAAAAGGAAAAAAAAAAGCCTCAGGAAACCTTGAGAAAGGCCTGAGAAATAACAAGAAATCTACACTGGGGAGATTTTTCAGGCACAGTATTTATTCTAAAAGGGATGAGAAGATTAAGAGATGGTATGCCAACAATGCAGCAAAAGCTAAACAGTACAGAGCAGGTCATAAACTTTCATGCAACACAAAACCAGCCAGCTGCTCACAAATGTGCAATGTTTTCTGGAAGCAAAGACATTGTCCGCTGAAGCAAGTAACATTCATTTTGAAAAATGAGAATGACGAGTGTTTTACTCAGCTATAAAACTTCCTGAGTCAGAATAAAATTGCTTAGAACTATTTTTTTTTACCTTAAGTATAACTGTCTACTGTGAGACTTTTGAAGTATCATGCTCTACACACTCCATCCAATATGTAGAACAAATTTCTTGTTAGCATAAAAAACACATCATGAGTCCTTCCTACTTTTCATTTCATCTCATGCCAGAAAATTCCTATGGATTTATGTTGATTTGCATTTTGGAAATTTGAAAATTATCTGAAGATTTCTGCATGCCTTCAGAGGTGTTTATCTTTCTGTAGACTTTTTTTTTGTACTTCCAATCTTTCCAGTATCAGCCATTCCTAATATTGGCAAGATTAGAAATATTGCAAGCGCAAGGAAACATGGAAAATCAACAGAGAAAACAAATCCTAGGTAACAGCCAAATGAAGCTATTGATTAGTTAAACATCAGTGAACCCACAGCTCCTGCTGTGTATGTGATGTAGCTCCCTATCCCTAGCCACTGTGACAAGAAGCACATCAAGGAACAATGTATGGCTCACTTTCCAGAGCAAGGCTGCATAATCTTTTATTCGGTAGATGTAAGTAGAAAGATAGCACAACCAGATGCGTGCTAAGGAAGGAATTCTTTTTAAGACAAGTAGCTCACTAAAACAACATACATGTTTGAATTGGACTATATGTATCTAGATGTGGGTGATGATAGGAAAACATTGTGAACTTTCAATTACAATACTAACTTCCCAGAATCTAAATGAAGAGCAATATTTATTATATGCATAGTGAATTAAGGTGCTGGATGAAATCATGCTCACCTGTGATTGTTTCGCTCATCAGGCAGTAGCTGGGTAACAGCAGGCCAACAAGAAGCATGAAAAATCCCAGGTTTACATAACAAGTCACTTTGATTTGTTAAGCTGTGCCTTAACTGCTGTCATGGGCTTATCAAGCCTTGGACAGAGCTTTGATGTGTCAGATAAGCACTGTTTCAAGCAAAAAGTGCCTTTTTTATACATAAGTAAAATCTTACATGAGAAAAGAAAATTATTGTGTATAAGGACATTGCAGCCCAGACCAAAGCCATCACTGTAGCCTGGTTATAAAGTATTTTGTTGTTCAGGTCTGGTCAGGCTCCTGTGCCAAACATTTTCTTCTCTTTTCAGTGGTCTGATTCAGAAGTAAAATCTTAGAGTGGAGGCAAGCTTTCCAAAGGGCCATTTTGATCCAGTCATGGTTATGCATAGAAACACAGCCATCAACAATCAGATTTCACTGTCGCTATTTAGCAAGCTACTGTTTGCTGGCTGAGCTGTGGTAACTGTACATATGGATACTCTCTGCCTCAGGCAAAGGTGAAGTAATTCAAATTATCTCAGCCTTAATTATCTAGGAGGGCATTACTAATGAAAATCTTATGGTAAATGCATGGCAACATGGTGGTCTGATATATTATTGTTTTATTCACAATTAGTAACATGAGGCAAAAATGTTTTTAATTTAAAAATGATACTTTATTTAAGCACAGGGGGGAAAGGTCAAATGATCATACAACACAAATATGAGCAGCCTTTTGACTGTCTGCTTTCTTGTGAGCAGATAATGGAAACAAACATTGTTTCAGACCAAATACACTTGGAAGGGGCTGCCCTTGGGAATACAGTTATACTTTTAACAGCTCTGCTGGTGGATCTAACTTTCTGAAATGCATCCACTGATAAAAATGGAGGACACCAAACATCTGTATTTCATTAGGATTAGCACAAAAAAAAGGAATATTATTTAATCTCTCAAAGCACCCCATCACTGTGAATAAAGGAGGTGTCATGGTTTAACCCCAAATTGTAACCCAATACCATGCAGCCGCTTGCTCACTGGCCCCTCCCCGCTGGGGCGGGGAGGAGAATTGGAGAGAAAGGAAAACGGGTTGAGATAAAAACAGTTGAGATAAAAACAGTTCACCAGGACAGCAAAGGAAAAATATAAAATTATATTAATAATAATAATATATAAGGATAATAGAATATATAAAATAAACAATACACAATTTCTCACCACCTGACGACCGATACAGCCCATCCCAAGCAGCAGTCAGGGAGCAGGGATATTCCCCCGCTCCCCAGCTATCCCAGAACAGCAAGTTCCAGAGAGAGCAGGCAAGGGAACAAACAGCCTAAAAAAAAAAAAAAAAAAACAAACAAAAACAAAACGAAAAACAGGGAAAACAAAAAGCAACCCGAAGGGAAGCTTAAGGATTAGGGCAAGTTAAGGGTAAAAAAGCCTAGTGGCCCACCAGCCGACCCTCACTTATACCGGGCATGACGTCTATGGTATGGAATACTCTCTTTGGCCAGTTTGGATCAACTATTCTGGCTCTACCCCTCCCAAGTTTTTGCATCTGCACGTTAGCAAAACCTGGGAAACTGCAAAATGTCCTTGGTCGTTTAGCAGCAACCAACGTCGTCAGTGTGCTATCACCATTCTTCACACATTAAATCCAAAACACAGGAGCTGTTGAAGAAAAAACTAGCTCCGTCCCGGCCGAAACCAGGACAGTATCCACCACTTATTCTATACCATTTAGGTCATGCTCAGGTCTCTCACCTTCCAATTAATCACTGCCACTTTATGTCTTTAATATATACACACAGACATCATTCCCTTAGTCTATGGACCATCCCTCCAAAATGTCTATTGAGTTCATTTAGTCCACGATTTTTGGTTCCATCTGTCTTAACAGTCTTTCAGGGCAGGAGAGATGGTGTGCGGTGTTGGATTGTTGCATGCTGCATCTGGAACTTATAGCCGGTGTATCTGACATGGCTGGTGTACCTTGTCTGCAGTCAGCAGGTCGAAGATGTTGATCTCGACTGTGTGCCAGTTGTTGAAGTCAGTCCATCACTGCTGCACTTTGCTCGGTTTCATCAGAGGTCGCTCTTCATTGGTTCAGGTGATTCTTACTGTAATACCTTTGATATAGAACACAACTATAGAAATGATTATATACATGATTATATACAATATATACATAATATAAATGATTATATACAGTATATTATAGCGATTAACATCATACACTTCAAACTATTGGCTATTTTCACCTAAAATCAGATCTCCATGAGGTATACATTGGACTTCTCCGTCCTCCTGCATTACCCACCAAGTGCACCCAGGCCCTTGAGCGAAAGCAATCCCACGGATGGGTTTGCCTTTGCCCGAGGCAGGAATAACCCAGACTGTCTTCCCCAGCATGTTTTTTACATGCACCACAGGAACTTTGTCTCCTTCTACAGTACGTAAAGGTTTTGACTGGGCAGGGCCAGCTGGATCGGTGGATCCCCTAGTGTTAACTAACCAAGTGGCTTTTGCTAAATATGTGTCCCGGTTTTTGAAGGTTCCACCACCCATTGCTTTCAGTGTAGTTTTCAGCAGTCCACTGTATCGTTCGATTTTCCCAGAGGCTGGTGCATGATAAGGGATGTGAGACACCCACTCAATGCCATGCTCTTTGGCCCAGGTGTCTATAAGGTTGTTTCCTCTGAAAGACCGGGCAAGGTGGACAGCTGCTTTGTGTCCTCTGTCTCCACAGCAGCTACACCAAAAGCCCACCGGTACCCTTTTGGGTCCTTGAAATACCCTCTCCTGAGGTAGTCTATGCCAAGGATGCACGGAGCATCTGGGCCAGTCACAATGGGGTGCTTTTGCCACTTGTTCCCAGTTAGGCTCACTTCGGCCTCCAGTAAAGTTAACTCTTGGGACCCCCCTGTTACTCCAGAAATAGAAATGCGTTCGGCCCCTCTATAGTTCGATGGCATTAGGGTGCACTGGGCACCAGTGTCCACTAGAGCCTTGTACTTCTGGGGGGCTGATGTGCCAGGCCGTCGAATCCACACAGTCCAGTAAACTCGGTTGTCCCTCTCCTCCACCTGGCTGGAGGCAGGGCCCCTCTAATTCTGATTATAATACCCACTATCAACGGATGGATTCATGTGGGACACATGGGGTCGAATCTCATCCCTGTTTCTCATTTCTTGTAAGTACAAATCAGAAGCCCTTCTACCCTATCTGGGGAACTGCCCACTGGAGACTGGAGCAGCAATTTTCCTGGATGAACCCTTATTTGTGGCTGTTTTCTTTTTCAACTCATGTACCCTTGCCTCTAGGGTTGAGGTAGGTTTTCCATCCCACTTTCTCATGTCCTCTCCATGGTCACGGAGGTAAAACCACAGGGTACCTCGCCGTGTGTACCGTCTCTCTTGAGCAGAGGAAAATTTTCTCTTAACAGCTGAGATTCTGGTCCGTACAGGTGGCAAGTAGGACCTATCCTCTTTGAGTTGCCGAAACTCCTGGCACATTCTTTCGGCCAGTTTTTCCACAGCCGAGACACAGGCCCATATGGAGGAAGAGATATTGTCTTCGTACTGTCGGAGTTGGTTAGCCACTGCACGCACCGGTGGTGCCTCATCGTCTCTCCAACCCATTGTTGCCAATGAGTTGGCATACGATGATGGTGCACTCTGTACAAACTTCCGCCACATGGGTCGGGTACATTGGACCTCATCTGGATCTACGGGTGTATGCGGGTCATCCAGGTCATGATAAATCAATTCTTGCATAGCTAATTCCCTCAGAAACTGAATACCTCTCTCCATACTGGTCCACTTCTTTGGGTGGCATATAATGTCTTCCTTAAAGAAATACCTGTCCCTCACACCTGACAGGAGTCTCCTCCAGAGACTGCGGGCTTCTGGTTCTCTTCCAATCGCCCTGTCAATGGCCGCTTCCTTAGACAAGGATCCCAGCTGCCTGTCTTCCCTGCCCTCTAGTTCCAGGCTACTGGCCCCGTTGTCCCAGCATTGGAGCAGCCAGGTGACAAGCTGCTCACCTTGATTACGGCTGTAATCTTTTCGGATATCTCACAGCTCATTCAGGGATAGGGGTCGGGTTATTATCTCTGAGTCTGCCTCTCCCTGTTCCTGTGATGTCCCTGGTTCATCCTCATCTTCCGTGGGGTGAACTGATTTCTTTGTGCTTTTCTTCTTTTGTACAGGGGCAACTGATAACAGCACGGGTGGATCTGCAGTGCCTGTCACAGCAGCCACGGTGCTCATAGCTGGGGCTTGAACAGCCGCGGTGCCCATGGCCGGGACTGGGGCAGCAGCGATGCCCATAGCAGGGGTTGGAACGGCCGCGGTGCCCGTAGCAGCGATTGGGGCAACCGCGATGCCCGCGGCGGGGGGTGGAGCAGCCGCAGTGCCTGCAACAAGGAGCGGGACGGCCGCGGCGCCCGTAACAAGAGTTGGGGCAGCAGCGGTGGCCGCGGCGGGGGGTGGCACAGCCGCGGCGGGGCTGGGACGGCCGCGATGCCCGTTACAAGGGTTGGGACGGCCGCGGTGCCCGTAGCAAGGGGTGGGGCAGCGGCGATACCCGTGGCGGAGGGTGGCACAGCCGCGGCGGGGGGTGGAGCAGCCGCAACAGGGGCTGGAGCCGCCGCGATGCCCATAGCAGGGGGTGGAGCGGCCACGGTGGCCGTGGCTGGGGGTGGCACAGCCGCGGCGGGGCCTGGAGCAGCCGCAGCGGCCGGAGCAGGGGGTGGAGCGGCCGCGGTGCCCACGGCGGGGAGCAGCTGCAGCGCCCATGGCGGAGGCTGACGCGGCCGCGGGGGCCGCAGCGGGGGCTGGGACGGTCGCGGGGGCCCTGGCGGGACCTGGGGCGGCCGCGGTGCCTGCGGCGGGGGTCGGGGCCGGGGCAGCCGCGGTGCCCGTGTGGCGAGGAGCGGAGCAGCCCCGGTACACATAGCGGAGGGTGGAGCGGCCGCGGCGCCCGTGGCGGGGGACGGCGCGGCCGCGGGGTCTGTAGCAGGGAACTAGGGTGGCCCTGCGCCTACGTCTGCACCGATTTCTAAGCTTAAGCAAAATTTGACACAAATGTATTCCTGCTGATAGGAGTAGCAATCCGATCCGAACATCCCAAAAGTATTCCAAGTTTTCAGAAACTCCCGTAACTAACCAGGAGGGCAACGAGAAATCAAAGGAAGGCATTTTTACCCCGGAGGGGTAAGGGAAAGCAAAGGAGGACGTTTCCCCCTGTTGACCCCCCGGGAAGGAAAAAATAAAGGAATAATTACTGATAGTCCCCACCAGATTGCTCCCGAAGTACGAAGCTGTAACTGTTGGTTCAGCTCTGTTCTGCACATCGCCCTCCCCCATTGTATATGAATACAGGTAGTAAACTGGTCTAAACACCAATGATTTTACCACGCCATAAGCGCTAAACCACACACCAAAGCAATAATCAATCCAAAGCCCAGAGGTGACAAACCACGCATAAACACTGACAAACAGCATACAGTAAGGTGATACACGATACAACTCTGAGAAGCACTCTGTAAATTCAAACAACATTGTGACCAGCGGCAATTAAAGTAATACAACGGATGCTTATAACAAATTGTTTTAACACACCCTGGTCAAATCTGTTGTTATCTCAACCCTTTGAGCCTGATCGGGGGCTTTAAACCCTGGACCCTCAGTCTGATGCTCTCTCAGCTGAGCTGGCCAGACCCCTTTCGAGCCCCACGTTGGGCGCCAAAAAGGACTGTGGTGGTTTAACCCCAAATTGTAACCCAATACCACACAGCCGCTCGCTCACTGCCCCCTCCCTGCTGGGGTGGGGAGGAGAATCGGAGAGAAAGGAAAACTCACGGGTTGAGATAAAAACAGCTCACCAGGACAGCAAAGGAAAAATATAAAATTATATTAATAATAATAATATATATAAAGATAATGGAATATATAAAATAAATGATACACAATTTCTCACCACCCGACGACTGATACAGCCCTTCCTGAGCAGCAGGCAGGGAGCAGGGGTATTCCCCCCACCCAGCTATCCCAGAACAGCAAGTTCCAGGGAAAGCAGGTGAGGGAACAAACAGCTGAACAAAAGAACGAACAAAAAAAAAAAAAACAAAATGAAAAACAGGGAAAACAAAAAGCAACCCGAAGGGAAGCCTAACGATTAAGGCAAGTTAAGGGTCTAAAAGCCTAGTGGCCCACCGGCCGACCCTCACTTATACTGGGCATGACGTCTATGGTATGGAATACTCTCTTTGGCCAGTTTGGATCAACTTTCCTGTCTCTACCCCTCCCAAGTTTTTGCACCTGCACATTAGCAAAACCTGGGAAACTGCAAAATGTCCTTGGTCGTTTAGCAGCAACCAACGACGTCAGTGTGCTATCACCGTTCTTCACACACTAAATCCAAAACACAGGAGCTGTTGAAGACAAAACTAGCTCCGTCCTGGCCTAAACCAGGACAGGAGGCTAGAAAGATCACTAGAGTTTAGCGCAAAGCTCTTTTTATATGATGTGAAATTGAAACAAGGAATGAAAGACAAAATTGACACTTTACATAAGCACAGCAATGCATACACAGGAAGAACTCTCTACCCACATCATAGTTAAAAATAAATTAATATTTCTGTCAAATGTAGTCATACAAATACACTAAAATAGCAATTTAACAGTAAATCTTTAGTTTGTAGAGTTCCTCACTTTCCATTTTCTCACTGGTTACAGGGTTGTTTGCAATACTGAGTTTCCCTCATGAGTCGCTGCCCCGTGTACAAAGAGGCTCAACGCTAATTTGCAAACACTTATATTTGAATGACTCATTCTGATTAGTAAAATGAAGATTATAAGTCAGAATAACTCATGTCTCACTAACATGGCATACTTGTGTATAGTAATAGAAGTCCACAGAGAAAGCTTTTCCATTATGTCAGTCTCCTGTAATTTCCATTAATTCATTACTTTTTAATGTTTTTTACATACAGTCAGGAAAGCAAGAGGTGAGACGGAATGGGAGGAAGTATGCATGCCCAGCTCCATACACACCAAGAAAGTGAATAATATTTTGGAAATCATATGTCAATCTTCACTGAGCAGTGCCATCTTTAATGTCCTTCTCTCAATTTTTGGAATTTCTGACACTTTACAATTATTTGATGATTACAGGAACACTTTTATTTGTAGCCTCTTTTAAACTGCCTTGCCTTTTCCATTTTATCTTCTCCATCTTCAGTAGTTTCCTGCATCATGCGGGCTCTCCTACCAGCCAAGGAATGAACATGGCTTCATCCCAAACCCATCATCAAAATTCCTGAGTCACCCAGAAGGGTGGCTGCTGGGCAGGTCAAAGCTGTCCCTCTCACAGGCGGCAGCAAGCTGCCTCCGCCTTCTCTCAGAGACTGACAACATCTCATTTTCTAAAAGAGGAACATGTGTCTCCTGACTGCGGCATCATTTTTGCATTGACTCCAAATACATTAACATTTTCTGGTTCAAAAGCAATCATGATTCCCCTTTAACAGAATTGTGCAAAAAGCAGGACCCTCCAAACTCAACGGCAAAAATATGGATTCCTGAAGAATCTGGACTGGGTCCTAAGTTTCTGCTAATATTTTTTTTCCAAAGACATCTGCTTCTATTTGTGCATTTCTTCAGATACTAAAGATAAAATTAGAATACAGAGATTTTGGTGTTAAAATTGTAAGTGCAGATGTGTTGAAACTGCCACAGCCCTTTTAATCGTCATGCTTCAGAAAGATGATGGGAGTGACTGGTAGATATCAGCTTCCTGCTGTGAGCATAATTTTGAGGTTTTGAACTTCCAGTATATCATAAGACAGTGCCAGCCACTGCTGGCTAAATTTCTTAGCAGAGCTCCTAAAATTGTCAAAGTAATTATTTTCAAGGTGTTTTCCAAATATACCACTTTGGGAATCTGTTTCTGTGAACCAGTTTTGAGGAAGGCCTAGCATAAATTCCAGGTACAAACAGTAAAAAATGCCCTAAAATGTCCTGAGGTAAGCACATTACTAGCTTTCCCCCTTTCTACAAAAAGCAGCAAGACAGATCACAAATTATTGCACCATATGGTCCACCCTTCCAGGACTTCTCTTGCTTAAACCTAATATAGGACCTTAAAAAGTTACATAACATCACACTTTTTGAAGTCAGGGTGCCTCAGTTTGCCATTTTTACTGAATATACTGGTTCAAAGCTGCTATTAGATATAAGGGATTCTCCTAAGCCTTCAACTGTTCTCTGAAAATCTGATCTAAAACGGAGCAGTTAAAAAATAAACTCAGAGATCAGTTTTGAAAAATGTGGATTGTAACCCACGGGCCATTATTGTCTGGTCTGGGAATCTGCAAAGTAATATGAGGTTTGAATCAGAGTCAGCTGGAACTTGGCTTTCCAGCACTGAAGGACAGTTCACACTCCAATAGCAACAGTCCTTCTCAAGGTCATGCAAAATATCTCCATTGAACTGCCACTGCAAAATTCCCAGATATCCAGAAATCACAGTTATATTTCATTTCCATCTTTTTGAAAGGTTCAAAGCTTCTAAAGACTAAAACACAGAGCCTGCAAATTCCTAGACCAAGGCCACAAGACTGCTGAAATGCTAAGAAGTGAACTTGAGATCACTGGGCTCTGGGGCTTAGGAGCAGCATGACCACACCAAGATTTCCAAAATATGGCAAGAAATAAGTCAATTTCAGATGTTTTAATAAACAAAAAGACTGCCTGCTTTCCATCAGAGTTCCATCAATTCTGAACACGTTTCCACAAAATCCTTCAATTTTGACCAATAGATATACTGTAATTAAAAATAAAAATTAAAAGCATTCTGCTGAGAAATTCCCCAATTTTAATTTTTTCAAACACATTTTTTGCTTCATCGTTCAAAAATGAAATCTCTTTAGTATGAAAGACCACAAAACAGCAAGTGGTAAACCAGCACATAGTGATTGCCCTCAAAAACTATCTCAGTTCAATTAAGAAACTAATCCACATTATAACTGCTCACTTATCTCCTCTGAATAAAGAGAGAAAACTATGCGGAAGAAGTCTGCCAAAGTGCTTATTATATGGAATATGTCTTTAAAAAAAAATCTTACTAAAGTTTTCTCCTATATTCCCACACAGTGCATGAACCAGTGATCTTGCTCTTATGAGGGACACAGTGCTGAAGGTTTAGGAAGAAAGTGATGAAGCTGGACAACCAGGAAATGTGAAAGCATGTTAATGTGCCCCTGATTGAGACCATAGCCTGCAATCACTGCATCTCTTGAACAAAAGGCAAGATTCACATGCTGTATTAAAGTTTGTGGTATAGCACATACTAAATATAGTCAAGCTATGTAAAGTGAAGCAGTGAGGTTCTTTTTGGCACTTTTTCAGGAGCTGCGTGGAGGAAAGGCCAGTTGTTTTCAGTTCAGAGCAATATGAGTCATTTATCACTGAAAGAATCACTAAACACGAACAAGACCCTGCAGAAACCTGTAAGGAGTGAGAATGTTACTGAAAGCATCAAAGTATCTGCCCTCTGTGAGAGGCTCCTGAAAAGATAGAGTGATCAAGACACCTTCTCGAGTACTGACTCTGGTTTTCAAGGTTGAATCTTGTCTTAAGAGGTACATATATAAACACATTCTGGTCCTGCAGAGCCTAAAGTGAATAAATGAGCTCGGTTTCGCTTACAGCAATGACTCTGTATCAAAGGGGATTTTTTTGCACTCTAAATTCATTACCAAGGAGTCCACTTCCCCCTCTGCCCTCTCACAGATGTCGATCCAACATCATCTTGCTGCTGAGCATCACCACTATCAACCATAACTGGACCCTCACTCCTGCCCTGAGTAGAACTGCAGAGCAGCAACGATCTTTCTTCTGAATGAAGCCCGTTTGTGGGGACTCCTCCATAACTTCTCGATGCTGGGCAGCCTAATCAGGGTGCTCCTGCACTAAGCTCCTGCACTAAGGGTCTAGGATAGGAATATAATTCTAATTTTAAAAGGGGGGGGGGGGGGAAAGGTTGTGCATCATTATTTTAAACAAAAAAAGAAGAAATAAAATTGTTTACATTTAAAAAAAAATTGTATAAGATGAAGGAGTGGAATAGTTGATCCCATTCTTAGGGCAATATTGCTCTTTCCCTATGTCCACTGAAGACAAAACTACCAGCTGCAGCAGGGCCATAAAGGGCAGCTTTCATCCCTGTCGCGGATGGAGTGATGCACTTCAGTCGTAAGAGAGAAGCAACGATATAATTTATTAACATAAAACAGTGAGTTAACAAGGTTCAATGGTAAATGCAACAAGTGTTTAACAAGTTCCAATGGCAAGGTATACTGGATTATTTACTGCATAGAGGACAGGGTCAGACAGAACTGTCAGGGAGACCCTCCCGTTGAGTCATGAGGTTCAGAAAGGACCCCCTTGCTTTCTAAACTCCTTCTCAGAGAGGAGTATAGGGGCAGCTGGATCCAGTCCTAGTCCCAGACTTGGTCAACAGTTTATATCTAAAGAATTCAACAGTTTATATCTAAAGAATTGTATATGTGCGCAATCAATCCTTTATATCACTTAGCTAAGATTTCAAAGTTTAGCATGCTGTTAGTCACTTACCGAGGATCTGTTGCGGGAAGGAATCTCTCAGCCTTGAGGAGTAACCTTGAGAGGCATCCCTACTCAAGGGGAGATCCTGGTGTGCAGCCTGCTGCCGTGCAGGAGAGCTCAACAGGCCCTGGGCTGTTCACTATTTATAGAGTAAGGTGATTGACCTATAGTCATATTTGCATACCAGCAAGACATTTGGGTCTTGGCTCCAGACAGGCCTTATCTACTCTGTTGCCATCTACGCCCCACAGGTGTTTATGGCTGAAGCAGGAGGGCAGCCGAGGGGCGGGGGAGGAGCACACCGCCACAGTCCCCCTGCAAGTGACAATGTAAATCAGTCAATACATGGGTAGCCAGTGTGGGATGGATATTAGCACTGACTTTTCCTTCAGTTGCATTTATTTTACCCCTTAATTTGGTAAGTGAGCAAAACAGACGAGCTAAGCTTTCAAAAAGGGACCTTTAGGCAAACTGGACACCCACAGATCCATGGGCCCCGATGGGAGGCACCCACAAGTGCTGAGGGAGCTGGCAGAGGTCATTGCCAAGCCACTCTCCATCATCTTTGAAAAATCATGGAGAACGGGAGAGGTGCCTGGGGACTGGAGGAAAGCCAATGTCACTCCAGTCTTCAAGAAGGAGGACCCAGGAAACTACAGGCCAGTCAGCCTCACCTCCATCCCTGGAAAGGTGATGGAGCAGCTCATTCTGGAGGCCATCTCCAAGCATGTAGGAGAAAAGAAGGTGATCAGAAGTAGTCAGCATGGATTCACCAAGGGGAAATCATGCTTGACCAATCTGATAGCCTTCTACGATGGCATGACTGGCTGGGTGGATGAGGGGAGAGCGGTGGATGTTGTCTACCTGGACTTCAGCAGGGCTTTTGACACTGTCTCCCATAACATCCTCACAGGTAAGCTCAGGAAGTGTGGGCTGGACGAGTGGACAGTGAGGTGGATTGAGAACTGGCTGAATGGCAGACCTCAGAGGGTTGTGATCAGCAGTGCAGTCTAGTTGGAGGCCTGAAGCTAGCAAGACCTGGACTGGCTGGAGTGTTGGGCGGAGAGGAACCTCATGAGGTTCAACGTGGGCAAGTGCAGGGTCCTGCACCTGGGGAGGAACAACCCCATGCACCAGTACAGGTTAGGGGTTGACCTCCTGGAAAGCAGCTCTGCGGAGAAGGACCTGGGAGCCCTGGTGGATGACAAATTCACCATGAGCCAGCAATGTGCCCTTGCAGCCAGGAAGGCCAATGGCATCCTGGGGTACATTAAGAAGAGTGTGGCCAGCAGGTCAAGGGAGGTTCTCCTCCCCCTCTACTCTGCCCTAGTGAGGCCCCATCTGGAGTACTGTGTCCACTTCTGGGCTCCCCAGTTCAAGAAGGATGAGGAACTACTGGAGAGAGTCCAGCAGAGGACTACAAAGATAATGAGGGGACTGGAGCATCTCTCCTCTGGGGAAAGGCTGAGGGAGCTGGGGCTGTTTAGCCTGAGGAAGAGAAGACTGAGAGGGGACCTCATCAATGCTTATAAATATCTCAAGGGCGGGTGTCAAGAGGATGGGGCCAGACTCTTTTCAGTGGTGCCCATTGACAGGACAAGGGGGAATGGGCACAAACTGGAACACAGGAAGTTCCGCCTGAACATGAGGAAAAACGTCTTTACTGTGAGGGTGAGAGAGCACTGGAACAGGCTGCCCAGGGAGGTTGTGGAGTCTCCTTCTCTGGAGATATTCAAAACCCGCCTGGACGCGGTCCTGTGCAACCTGCTCTAGGTGAACCTGCTCTAGCAGGGGGTTTGGACTAGATGATCTCCAGAGGTCCCTTCCAACCTCCTCCATTCTGTGATTCTGTGGGAGGAAAAGCAAGTAGTAGTGGTATGTTCAAGTATAAGCTGATAGGAAACCAGACACAAATAGTTTTATCTTGAAGACAAAGATTGTTCTTCAAATAGAACAGACACCAGGGACTCAGTCAATACCTGGGCAGCCAAATGAATTTAATTTCCAAGTTACCGTTGAACAACCACAATAGCTTATTCTTTTCAAAATGCAACCTAAATGCCTTAAATAGATATCACGTCTAGGTGAGACAGCCCGTGCTGGAGTGAGACTGTGTGGAACTGAACAGACCCAGCACAGACTAATTCTCCCAACAGGGACAAACACACCTTCCATTTGTATCCCAGGACAAGCTGGATGACTTAGTTTTTGCAAAAGGGAACAAACTCTCATTTTCAACATGGTAGCTGAAAGTGTGATTTCTTTGCTACAGCTAGTGAACTGGAGCAATATGCAGACCAGTACTATTGCTTACAGAGAAGTTGTTTCCTGTGCTAGTTTGACATATCACTGAGCAAACCCGGGTGTCATGCAAGGAGTGCAGGGTCTCTTTGCTCATGTCTGTGCAGGACACCATCTTTTCACTCACGGTAAAGGCAGTAGGAAAGGCACGTTAAATCAATTTAAAATACAGAGTACATTGCCACAGTGACCTGTAAACTGCACTTTTTAGAGCAGAGTGAGCTATCCCTAGCTACTGTAAGAATTGCTCGACCAGGAAAGTTTACCATCTTTACAAATTGGACAAAGAAGGGAGCTGAGAAGGAGCCTGAGCCTCTCCAGAGTGTTATAAAAAGAGTGAAAGAAAAGAAAACACTCAAAAGAAAAGATGGCCTCTGCAAAATGTCCCAAAGGTCACCATTGTTAGCATAACAGAGGAAAGAAATCCCAGAGTTAATTTCTTTTTTTAATCTTTGGCCCTCACTGCAAATTGATTCTAGATTCATTGAAACATGAAAAAATCTATTTTGAGTGTTTAAGAAGCCATTATTAAGCTAAAGTCAAACACAGCATATCAAGGTATTCCTAATTTCTTATCATCTTTGACAGCACTACAGAGTTCCTGCTGTTCAGAAAATAAATGTCCTGTGAAATTTTTTTTATTGCTTCTTGGGCTAAGGACGAGGGTTGCAGTTTCTTCTTTAATAGGACATGAATGTTACGCTGATATATAAATATTTTATTCATGCTAAATGATCATTTTAAGATTTGTTGAATGCTTTAAAATGCTCCAGGCATTATTTCTAGTTTGTGTGGAGGAAGCAGGTTACCTTTTTTTTTTATGTGTAATGCAGACACAGACAGCAGATGGTCATTGTGCGGTTGCAGCCAGAGATGGGTACTCGGTGCAGTGTGGCTAAAGCCCCGTTCTCACTTCAGTAACAGATCTCAGACATGCTGACATTAAACTTAGGGTTCTGTCCAAGGGTTTTGAACAAGTCAGCTCCCTCAGCACTTGTGGATGCATCAGGGCCCATGGATTTGTGGGTGTCCAGTTTGCCTAAATGATCTCTAACCTGATCCTCCTCGATCAAGGGCAAGTCTTCCTTTCTCCAGACTTTCTCTCTTGCCTCCAGGGTCTTGGATTCCTGAGGACTGGCCCTAGCATTAAAGACTGAAGCAAAGAAGGCATTCAGTAACTCTGCCTTTCTCTGTATCCTTTGTCACCAGGGCACCCACTTCCTTCAGCAGTGGGCCCACGTTTTCCCTAGTCTTCCTTTTGCTACTGATGTATTTGAAGAAACCCTTCTTGTTGTCCTTGATATCCCTAGCCAGATTTAATTCCAAATGGGCCTTAGCCTTCCTCGTCATATCCCTGCATACTCTAACATTCCTATATTCCTCCCAAGTGGCCTGTCCCTTTTTCCACATTCTGTATACTTCCTTCTTCTGTTTGAGTTTTGCCAGGAGCTCCTTGCTCATCCATGCAGGTCTCCTGCCCCCTTTGCCTGACTTCTTACTCATAGGGATGCACTGATCTTGAGCTTGGAGGAAGCAATGCTTGAATATTAATCAGCTCTCTTGGACCCCCCTTCCTTCTAGGGCCCTAACCCATGGGATTCCTCCAAGCAGGTACCTGAAGAGGCCAAAATTTGCTCTCCTGAAGTCCAGGGTTGCGATCCTGCTTAGTGCCCTGCTTCCTCCTCTCAGGATCCTGAACTCCACCATCTCATGGTCACTGCAGCCAAGGCTGCCCCCAACCTTCACATCCCCAACCAGACCTTCTTTGTTTGTTAGTGTGAGGTCCAGCAGCACACCTCTCCTCATTGGCTCCTCCACCACCTGTGTCAGAAAGTTATCATCCATGTTCTGAAGGAACCTCCTGGACTGTGCATGCCTAGCTGTGTTGTCCCTCCAACAGATATCGGGGTGGTTGAAGTCCCCCATGAGAACCAGGGCCTGTGATCCTGAGGCTACTTCCAGCTGCCTGGAGAAGGCCTCATTGACTTCCTCTTCCTGATCAGGTGGCCTGGAGTATACACCCACAACAGTGTCCCCCATGTTAGCCTGCCCTTTAACCCTTACCCATAAGCTCTTGACTCGTTCTTCGTCCTCTCCTAGGCAGAGCTCGATACATTCCAGTTGCTCTCTCACATAGAGAGCAACTCCACCACCTCGGTTTCCTGTCTTTCCTAAAACGCATGTAGCCATCCATGACAGCATTCCAGTCATGTGAGCTATCCCACCATGTCTCTTTAATTGCAATGAGATCATGGTCCTGTGACCGCACACAGATCTCTCATTCTTCCTGTTTATTCCCCATGCTGCGTGCGTTGGTGTACAGGCATTTCAGGGGGGTAATCGAGCATGCAGGTTTCCCAGGAGGGGTGCGAGAGAATCCTCCATAGTCATGTCCCGTACACACTTCCCCAGCTGTATGCACCCACTGGAGGCATCCCGACTTGAGCTGCATTTTGCTGACTACCCTGTCTCTATAACTCTCCCCTTCCCCCGTCTTTCCTAGTTTAAAGCTCTCCTTACCAGGATGACCAGTCTGTTGGCAAAAAGATGCCTGTGCCCTGTTTAGTGAGGTGGATCTCATCTCTCCCAATCAGTTGTCAATCTTCAAACAGGGTCCCATGGTTATAGAAACCAAAACCCTGTTGCCAACACCAGCGACGCAGACAGTTGTTTACCTGAAGAATCCATCTACTCCTCCTCTCATCCTTTACCCTAACTGGCAGGATCAAGGAGAAAATGACCTGGGCCCCTAGACCCTTGACTATCATCCCCAGAGCTCTGAAATCCCATTTTATAGTTTCCAAGTTGCCCTTGGTATCATTGGTGCCCACGTGGAAGAGTAACAGGGGGTAATAGTTGGATGTGTGGACAAGCCTTGGCAATCTTTGTATGACATCTCAGATTTGAGCCCCCAGCAGGCAACAAACCTCTCTAGACAAGTGGTCAGGTCAGCAGATGAGTGCCTCTGTCCCCTGCAGCAGGGAGTCACCCACAACGATCACTTGCTGCTTCTTCCGGGTGATCCTAGGTGGCACAGGATCCATTGGCTCAGTTGCTTCACTTGAAGCCATGCTCAGCTCCTCCTCGGCCTGGAGGGCACTAAACCTGTTCATTGACTGCAAGTCTTCAGGAGAAGCAAGAAGACCAAGAGCCTTTCTCCTCATACAAGGAGTGACCAGTTTCCAGCCTTCCTCTTCAACAGACATGCCTTACTGTTACACATGGAACAGAGCCCACCTGCATCTCCACTGCTATGGGGGGTTGAGACTCTTGAAGCTGTAGGGTCTCTGAGAATATCCTATCTATCTCTCGCTCATCTTCATGGGTGCTATGCAGCCTGCTTACTTCCTCCTGTAACTCGACCTGGCGACACAACTCATCAACAACAGCACACCTTCTGCAGAAGAGATGACTGTCAGCCCTAGCTTCACGGAGAGGACCCAGGCACTCCCTGCAACCTGAGACCTGCAGAGCTTCATCAGCTGCCAGAAGGTCTGTCTGGGTGGAAGCCTCTGATGCAGCAACTCCAACAGCTACTGGGGAATGAGCTCTGCAGCGTGTCAAAACCATACCTGAGGGAGTGTACACTACTAAGACTGGAGATGAAGGGACCTTCTTGTGCCTTCTTGCACCCTTCTGTGTGAACAGCTGCACAAACTGCTGCATCTGTTCGCTGCCTCTGTTGCGCTCTCAAAATCTTTTGTGTGGATTTTTTTTAAAGGAATGTCTGCAGCAATACAGGTAATTATACATGTGTTTTAATGTTTGTCTATTATTGCTATTCAGCTTTATAGCCAGTGGAGTAAAGTTCTATGTGAATTATCCCTAGATCCTTTGCTAAACTGATACCGGAAAAATCAGTTAAATAAAGAACCCTCTAACACTTCCTTTTAAGTTTTAGAAGGCAGGCATTCTTTATTACAGCGCCAGATGCACGGGGGATCACTCCACCTATCGTGCATACTGTAAGTCGTGAGAGTAGAGATTTATATCATTCTAGTATATGCATATTCATTAAAATTCTTGAAATAATTATACGTATTCATATCATTTTTGGGAACTAGTTGTAATATTCGCATTTTCATTATGCATGCGCTTTAAGTCTCTGAGGGTCTTCTGTGAGGGTCTTTGGTGGTTCGTTGGGGTCCCCTGGACCCTCTGGTGGTCGTCTCTTTGGTGTCCTTTAGTTGAACTCTTCCTTGAAGCATGCGCAGTGTGGGTTACTCCATATGGTTTGTGTCTTTTGTTACAATTAGTTTGTCTTGGCTGGTTCCGACTGCAAGGCTCAAGGTTTCTTAGGTCTCTTATCTATCTCTACATACCAAAACTTTCTAAATTGTTCAAGCAAGCACAAAGCAAGGACACAGAACTACCAACAAAGGCATAGTGTAATCCTTCAGCCTCTGTACAAGGTATCATCTTGACATCACTAAGCCTCTGTTCAAGGTATCATCTTGGCATCACTAAGTCTCTGTTCAAGGTATCAAAATCAACAATTTCTTTTTTTTAAATTTGATTTAGACATCTAGGAACAGATTTACAAAGATATTTAGGTGTCCTAAGAGATAGGTACACATCTAACAGATTTTTCTGAGATATCTGAAAAGAATGAGGTACATAACTCCTTTTTTAAGGCACGAGCAGTCTTGATTCAAAAACAGAATTTTAAAATCTCAAATTGGTCAGAAATTTTACCTAAGTAACTGAATTTTAGGGGTTTGGGTTTTTTTCCTTTTTAAATATAATTTTATTTAATAGTTAATTTAGACTGATTATTCTTGTCTGGGGATATCATAGTCCAGGTCTTTTGGAAACTTTGCCAGCTGAGTCACTGTATTGAACGATTTGTAATTATCTGGATGTTTTTCACAGCTTCAACATCAAGATTTCTAAACTGAGATGAAATATTAATAAAGGGATAAACCAGGACACTTTCTCTTTCTAAATAGATATTCCTTAGGTAGATATTCCTCAAGTAATCATGTCTTGTTTTAATTACATTAAATACATGCTGGATTTTAAAGTCATATTCTCCAGAGTGACACAAGGCATGACAGTACGGCAGAGAAAGAAGAACAGGGCAAAGTTATCCAAGGTAATGGAGTAATTTATCGTATTGGATGAAGAAGTCAATCCTTCTCTAATAGGAACAATTACATGTGTGTTTTACTGCACACAGCTGGATTATTTGTCTCCCAGTAGCATTTCTATTTGGAGAGCCCTAAACTTTAAGTGGATCCAGAAGGAATGTTGCTGAAACCAAACTGTCTATTCACCAGGGAAACTAGAAATCTTTGCATCAGTTGAGTCACATATTCTTTAGAAGCTTGTATTTACAGCTTCGTAAGTTTCTTATTTTGCCACTGCGATGTTATGACTGAGACTGCTGTCTCACTGGTCTGGAGACAATACTGGGATTCATATTTTTCTCACTTACAGAAGTAATGATGAAGATGTTCACTCTGATAATGAGAGTCTGACCTCAGTCTCTTCAGACTGCTTTTTCTCAAGTGGTGATTTTTTTGAACACTGACTACGCTGAGGAGTCCCACAGAACTTGTATCCATCTGGATTGATGTGAAGTCATTCTTAAAAAGATGATAATGATAATGAGCTGTGAAAATAAAGTGATTTAACCTTTGAAAATACAGAATGAGAGATTTATTGTCACTCACTTACAATGTATCTTTAAGACCTACCTTGAGCTTATTAGACTGTTGTAATTGTTCTCAGTGTGACTGACTATGCTGCTTTTCTGAAGTGATAAAGATAAAGCAAAGATAAACCATTAGCAGTCACTGGACTGCTGGCTAAAGCATATACCCCCAACTCATAACAAATACAGATAATATCAATTTACTGAGGAGAAGAGAGAAGTGAAAAAAGGGTGGTGACCGTGATGGAGGATTTATTCTGGTTCTTCATAATGCAAAAAACATTAAGATCAAACATCAGAAAACTACAGGGAATCCCAACCATAAAGATACATTTTTTCCAGATTTTTTTAAACAAAATTATAAAATGTGGTTTCAGTCCTGAACTTGCCAATACATTTTTATGCCCATTTTATAGCAGCAAGCAAGTGGAAGACATCAACATTGGCGCATGTGTGCAAGCGACATATCTGCTCGCATGGTGGTAGGGCTATCTGCTCCCAGATTCTCCTGTCCATGCTTCCTGGATCTCAGAAACCAGTGGCACAACATTGCTGCTCCTGTGCCCAGTCCTGCTGACTGAGGAAGAACTGGTTAAATGCCTTGCCTTTGCACTACTCCAGCCACAGAGGATAATTTGCTCCAAGAGCTACTAGAATGCAGACTCTGAGTCAGACATCCTAGGCAGGCAGCCCTGTGCTGAGGACAGACTTACTTACTCCTAGCCCATAGCATTTTCTAAAACCATAGATCCTGTGTTTCAAAGCCCTTGAAAAGGGACTTCAGGCTGGCTAGGAGCAGGAATGTATGACGTGATTTCTGCCTGAAGGACCATACTAAAACAGGCTAAAGGAGTGGGGAGAAGGAGTGTGAACAGAAGAAAAGCTCAGAAGAGAGCAGCAGTCTTACAGTTCAGCAATAAATGACTTCTTTGAATTTAATCTTTTCTGCAAATGGAAAAGGACATGCCTGAGATGAGAGAAAGGGATGGGGACAGGTTGCTGGGTAAGGAGATCGACTAGAGGAGCAGAGCAGAGCAGATGAGAAACGTCTATCTGCTGATAGGGGGAGGATAAGGTTGCGAACAGGAAGCTGTTCACAGATAGATATGGCTCATCTGATGGGCCATACCATAATTTGTCATCTTTGAAACTGTCAACATGATGAGAGAAGTGGGTGAAGGATGGACTGAAAGTCATTCAAAACCAAATTTCAGGTTATTCAGGTGTGGGCAGAGAGCCGAGAGAGCTGGGTGATGCAGACAGCAGGAGCTCCATAATATAGGGATCATAAAAAGTAGGACAGGAAAGGATTTCCACCCAACACAATCAACTACCACAAAGCCACATGTAAAGATTAAATAACTGGGAGAGTTGACTGAGGCTTCTGGATAGAAGAAGGGCAGGAGAACAAGGATATTTGGTAAAGGAATCAAAGCAAGAGAAGAGTGCTGCTAGAGAGGAGTCTACTTGGCAGCAGAACGCAGGAGCATGAAGGAGAGGAGAAAGGAGCTGGATGCTGTATTCTTCAGCAGAAGGGAATATTAAAGAGGAAATGACAGATGGTATAGCTCAAAGAGAAGATACCAGGTTGAATGCTAGTGGAGTTTCTCATGCTCAGCCGCATGACTGAGGTTCTTAAATATTTACATTAACAAACAACTCAAAAGGTAGGAGAGTGCACAAGTTATTCATTAGCAAGGTGGTGATACCAATAGGTCTGAAAAATCTAGAAAGACATATGATCATAAATTTTCAATGTGAAGCCACCCAGCCTCCAAGAAAGGTCAACAGGTGTTACAAAACATTAAGCTGTATGTTGCCAAGTGTACATTCCTTGCTCACTTTTTCCACACCAATACCGCCTCTTGCTATTTTTAACAAACATCATGAGTATTCCATTGCAAAGTCTACTGCAAGTTCTTTTGAAACATTCATGTGCTTAAGCCTTTAAGAATGAAGTACTAATATACACACTATATTGGAGTACTTGCCCCTCTCTTCTTATGTATCCAGCCATGAGGACTGAGCCTTATCTATTGCAGCAAAGAACTCCATAGGTTGATCATTTGTGGCATAAAAGATACTTGTGTGTGTGTGCGTGTGTATGTGTGATTTCATTTTCTTTAACTTATTTGATTGATACCTATTTTTGTGATGGTTTCAAAACAAAGCTGTACTCATGGTGGAATCTCAAAAAGATTTCTTTCACTCTCTGTCATGGGAAAAAATGGACAACTGAGTCAACATGAAATTCCTATTCAATCTAAAATTTATTTAAGTTTGATTTTCCTCCGTAAGGGAAGAAAATTTTAAAACTGACTGCATCATATAAAAGCAAATTTACCATTTTCATGGGAGGCTGTGTTCCCTTTCTTAAGGTATTTGTGTGTTATGGCAAATCTCACCCGAAGTGCATGGGTTACATTTTTTATGGATTTGACTATTGAAAGAACAGCATCTATACAGATATTTTGAGGTGTTTATACTGTAATGATGAAGGCTTAAATTGTCCATTGATCTATTTTATATTTCTGTGAATATATGATTTTGTTTGGTCCCCTGGGTAATTTCTAATTTTTTTTTTTTTTTAACTTTGTCTATATCTTCCTTCTATTTTAGTTCTGGAAAATCAAGGAAATATCTGTATCCAGTTTTATAGGATTTATTTGTTAAAATTAAAAGATTCAAAGTTAGATATGAAAATTTAGACAGCTGTGTCTATTCTCTATTTTTTTCTGTAGTTTTTTAAACTGCTTGCATTTCTGTCATGAGAATTCTCTTCTGAGAAAATCCTAACAGCTACCTGTGTGCTTTTGATAGCTGAAATGTTGATTTTGAAGATAAAATACAAATGAAAGTTCTTTTGTACATGCAACTGCACTACAGAAATAAATGAGACACATCGTTAAACTAATTACATTGTGTATCCTTTTTTGTTCTACTTTTTCTTTTTGTCTTCCTTCCCTACTACAACGTAGAACTGAAGAATATCAAAAGGTCTAGTTTGCCATACCCTAATATTTTCAGCATAGTATTTTGCTCTCTCAGGTCTACTCAGTATTGATATTCCTGCTTGTCCTTATAAAAGCATGTATAAATCCTGGTTTTCTTGATGAGTTCCATTTCACTTTGAGAGGCATGAGGATGATAGCTTTTTGCAGATTGGGTAGATATAACTAGCGATAGATGAAAAATGGAAGTGGTCATTTCATTCTGAATCATGACAATATGCCCAGATTTTTAATTTCCCATAGAACGCAAAGTCCAAATATATTAGTTTTAAAACCATTGAGGCATCTGCTTTTCACATATTCGGCATGTTGGCTTGTGAAATATTTACCTGGAAGGGCCGGATGGCACATGCAGATCAAACTTTTCTGAAACATTTCCTTTTAAAATACTCCACATGCTTAAACTTTCAACTTGCATCTTTCTCAGATCAGGAAAGAATCATAGAATAGTTTAGGTTGGAAGAGACCTTTAAGATCGAGTCCAACCATTAAGCTAGCACTGCCAAGTCCACCACTAAACCACGTCCCTAAGCGCCATGTCTACACGCCTTTTAAATACCTCCAGGGATGGTGACTCCACCACTTCCCTGGGCAGCCTGTTCCAGTGCCTGATAATGCTTTCAGTGAAGAAATGTTTCCTAATATCCAATCTAAACCTCCCCTGGCACAATTTGAGGCCATTTCCTCTTGTCCTACTGTCTGTTACTTGGGAGAGGAGACCGTCCCCCACCTCTCTACAGCCTCCTTTCAGGTAGTTGTAGAGACTGATAAAGTCTCCCCTCAGCCTCCTTTTCTCGAGGCTAAACAACCCCAGTTCCCTCAGCTGCTCCTCATAGGACTTGTGCTCTAGACTCTTCACCAGCTTCGTTGCCCTTCTTTGGGCATGCTCCAGCACCTCAATGTGTTTCTTGTACACAAAGAAAACCAAAACTGAACACAGTACTCGAGGTGCAGCCTCACCAGGGCCGAGCACAGGGGGATGATCACTTCCCTAGTCCTGCTGGCCACACTATTTCTGATACAGGCCAGGATGCCATTGGCCTTCTTGGCCACCTGGGCACACTGCTGGCTCATATTCAGCTGGCTGTCTGCCAACACCTCAAGGTCCTTTTCCGCTGGGCAGCTTTCCAGCCTCTCTTCCCCAAGCCTGTAGTGTTGCCTGGGATTGTTGTGACCCAAGTGCAGGACCCGGCACTTGGCCTTGTTGAATCTCATACAATTGGCCCCGGCCCATGGATCCAGCCTGTCCAGATCCCTCTGTAGCACCTTCTTACACTCAAGCAGATCAACACTCCCTCCCAACTAGGAGTCCTCTACAAAACTTGCGGAGGGTATACTCAATTTATTCATCAATGACCTGGATGAAGGGACAGAGTGTACCCTCAGCAAGTTTGCTGATGACACGAAACTGGGAGGACTGGCTGATACACCAGAAGGCTGTGCTGCCATTCAGCAAGACCTGGACAGGCTGGAGCGTTGGGCGGATAGGAACCTCATGAGGTTCAACGTGGGCAAGTGCAGGGTCCTGCACCTGGGGAGGAACAACCCCATGCACCAGGACAGGTTAGGGGTTGACCTCCTGGAAAGCAGCTCTGCGGAGAAGGACCTGGGAGCCCTGGTGGATGACAAATTCACCATGAGCCAGCAATGTGCCTTTGTAGCTAGGAAGGCCAATGGCATCCTGGGGTGCATTAGGAAGAGTGTGGCCAGCAGGTCAAGGGAGGTTCTCCTCCCCCTCTACTCTGCCCTAGTGAGGCCCCATCTGGAGTCCTGTGTCCAGTTCTGGGCTCCCCAGCTCAAGAAAGATGAGGAACTACTGGAGAGAGTCCAGCAGAGGGCTACAAAGATGATTAGGGGAGTGGAACATCTCTCCTCTGGGGAAAGGCTGAGGGAGCTGGGGCTGTTTAGCCTGAGGAAGAGAAGACTGAGAGGGGACCTCATCAATGCTTATAAATATCTCAAGGGCGGGTGTCAAGAGGATGGGGCCAGACTCTTTTCAGTGGTGCCCATTGACAGGACAAGGGGGAATGGGCACAAACTGGAACACAGGAAGTTCCGCCTGAACATGAGGAAAAACGTCTTTACTGTGAGGGTGAGAGAGCACTGGAACAGGCTGCCCAGGGAGGTTGTGGAGTCTCCTTCTCTGGAGATATTCAAAACCCACCTGGATGCGGTCCTGTGCAGCCTGCTCTAGGTAAACCTGTTCTGGCAGGGGGGTTGGACTAGATGATCTCCAGAGGTCCCTTCCAACCCCTACCATTCTGTGATTCTGTGATCCCCTCTTCCAGATCATTGATAAAGATATTAAACAGAACTGGCCCCAATACTGAGCCCTGGGGAACACCACTTGTGACCGGCCACCAACTGGATTTAACTCCATTCACCACAACTCTTTGGTCATCCAGCCAGTTTTTTACCCAGCGCAGAGTACACCCATCCAAGTCATGAGCAGTCCCATGCTGTGGGAAATGGTGTCAAACACTTTACCAAAGTCCAGGTAGACAACATCCACAGCCTTTCCCTCATCCACTAAGTGGGTCACCTTGTCATAGGAGATCAGGTTGGTCAAGCAGGACCTGCCTTTCATAAACCCATGATGACTGGGCCTGATCGCCTGGTTGTCCCGTACGTGCCATGTGATGGCACTCAAGATGTTCTGCTCCATAACCTTCACGGGAACCGAGGTCAGACTGACAAGCCTGTAGTTCCCTGGATCCTCCTTCTGGCCCTTCTTGTAGATGGGTGTCACATTTGCTAACCTCCAGTCAACTGGGACCTCCCCAGTTAGCCAGGACTGCTGATAAATGATGGAGAGTGCCTTGGTGAGCACTTCTGCCAGCTCCTTCAGCACCCTTGGGTGGATCCCATCCGGCCCCATAGACTTGTGTGTGTCTAGGTGGCATAGCAGGTCACTGACCATTTCCCCTTGGATTATGGGGGCTTCATTCTGCTCCCTGTCCCCGTCTTCGTGCTCAGGGGGCTGGGTGCCCAGAGAACAGCTTCCCTTGCTGTTAAAGACTGAGGCAAAGAAGGCATTAAGTACCTCAGCCTTTTCCTCATCCCTTGACGCTATGTTTCCCCCCACATCCAATAAAGGAGGGAGAGTCTCCTTCACCCTCCTTTTTTTGCTTATGTGTTTACAGAAACACTTTTTGTTGTCTTTCATGGCAGTAGCCAGATTAAGTTCTAGTTGGGCTTTGGCCCTTCTAATTCTGTCCCTGCATAACCTCACGAAATCCTTGTAGTCCTCCTGAGTTGCCTGCCCCTTCCTCCAAAGGTTATAGACTCTCCTTTTCTTCCTGATTGCAGCTGAAGCTCTCTGTTCAGCCAGGCCAGTCTTCTTCCCCAATGGCTCATCTTTCGGCTCATGGGGACGGCCTGCTCCTGCGCATTGAAGATGTCCTTCTTGAGGAATGTCCAGCCTTCCTGGTCTCCTTTGCCCTTCAGGACTGCCTCCCAAGGGACTCTGCCAACCAGACTCCTAAACAGGCCAAAGTCTGCCCTCCAGAAGTCCAAGGTAGCAGTTGTGCTAACCCCCCTCCTTACTTCTCCGAGAATTGAAAACTCTATGATTTCATGATCGCTATGCCCAAGACGACCTCCAACCGTCACATCACCCACAAGACCTTCTCTGTTCAGAAACAACAGGTCCAACGGGGCGCCTTCCCTCGTTGGCTCCCTCACCAGCTGTGTCAGGAAGTTATCTTCCACACACTCCAGGAACCTCCTCGACTGTTTCCTCTCTGCTGCATTGTATTTCCAGCAGGCATCTGGCAAGTTGAAGTCCCCCACGAGAACAAGGGCTAGCGATTGTGAGACTTCTCCCAGCTGCTTGTAGAATACTTCATCTGCCTCTTCATCCTGGTTGGGTGGTCTATAACAGACTCCCACCATGATATCTGCCTTGTTGGCCTTCCCCCTGATTCTTACCCATAGGCACTCAATCCTCTCGTCACCATCCTCAAGCTCTAGGCAGTGAAGATTCTCCCTAACATAGAGGGCTACCCCACCGCCTCTCCTTCCTTGCCTGTCCCTTCTGAAGATTTCGCAGCCATCCATTGCAGCACTCCAGTTGTGCGAGTCATCCCACCATGTTTCCATGATGGCAACTATATCATAGTTTCCCCCCTGCACAATGGCTTCCAGCTCCTCCTGTTTGTTGCCCATGCTGCGTGCATTGGTGTAGATGCACTTCAGTTGGGCTATTGATCCTGCCACCTTTCTGGGGGGAGAAGTCCTAATTCCGATGTGTCCATTCTCAGGCATTTCCGTGGTTACTAACACATCAATAACCCTTGCGTCTTTGCTGCTGCATGGATCTCTATCCCCTACCTTGTCTGAGATGGCAGACCAAAGGACCTCACTAGCACACCGTCCCTCATTCATTGGTGTGCTACCCCCAGGCTTATCTCTAGCGAGCCTGGTTTTATCCCTTCCCCCCTTCAAATCTAGTTTAAAGCTCTTTCAATGAGCCCTGCTAACTCCTGTGCGAGGATCCTTTTCCCCCTTTGAGACAGGTGTACCCTGTCTGTCGCCAGCAGGCCTGGTGCCATGTAAACCGACCCGTGGTGAAAGAACCCAAAGTCCTGCCAGTGACACCAGGCTCGGAGCCAGGTGTTGATCTGCTGGCTCTTCCTGTTTCTTCCCTCATCGTTCCCTGAAACTGGAGGGATAGAGGAGAGCACTACCTGTGCTCCTGATCCCTTAACCAGTCGTCCCAAGGCCCTGAAGTCTCTCTTGATTGCCTTGGGACTTCTTGTTGCCACTTCATCGCTGCCTACCTGAAAAATCAGCAAGGGATAGTAATCCGAGGGCCGTACCAGGGTGGGAAGTTTTCTCTTCACATCTTCAACCTGGGCCCCAGGGAGGCAGCAGACTTCCCGAAGAAGTGGGTCCGGTCTACATATTGGGCCTTCTGTTCCCTTCAGAAGGGAGTCTCCTATGACAATGATCCGTCTCTTTTTTTTCTTCATGGGGGCAGTTTTGATGCAGGACATAGGCCGACTTATCTTCAGTGACACCTCCAAGCTAGATGAACCATCATCCTTGTCGTTGTTCGGCTCCACTTGCAGAGCCTCACACCTATTGTGCAAGGGCACCTGGGGAGGTGGGGTAGTCACAAAGGAGATACGCCTGCTGCACCAGGCAGGAACTTGTTACCATTGCCCCCTGTCCCTTAAGTCACTGTGTTCAGCCAGGTGGGGAGAGGATAGGGAATCCTCTGTGTCATGCACCCTGGCAGCCTGTTGTGCCTGCCTCAGGGAAGGTAGGGTGAGATTCCAGAAATCTATCTCCATCTCGCACTCCCTGATACTTCTCAACCTGCTCACCTCCTCCCAGAGCTCTGTCACCAAGCGGAGTAGTTGCTCTACCTGGGCACACCTCCCACAGGAGTGCTTGCTGCTGCCATCCGATACTGGCATATGAGTAGTGCACACCCTGCAGCCTGGCACCTGGGTGGCAGCGTGTTCCCACTGCAGCTCAGTCTGGGAAACTGCATCAGTTGTGGTGGGTGCAGGGCTTAGAGCAGCCATGGCTTTCTGCTGGGTGGACACCATTGCTCCCTGGTGGAGCTGTCGGAGCTTCAGCTCCATTCCTGCACGCTCTTCCTGCATGCCCTTCCGCGTGAACTGCTGTGTGAACTGCCATGCCACGCCCTTGCTGACGCACCACACCCTGTTTGCCCACCCTGTTTGCAGCGCTCCTGGTTGCTCGCGCTCCCTAAGGGCTTCTTTTATACATGTGGGGCGACTTGGCCGCCATTGCTCCTGGCCCCGCCCAGGTCTCGCCATTGCTCCTGTCGCACGAGCTGCCGGCTCCTGGCGGGTGTCTCGGCTTCCCCTGAGGTTCCCCCAGTTCGGGAAACCCCACGTGCACCATGCTAGGGCGCTCCACTGTGGATCGTGCCGGCACCGGAGCTGTAAGGTTAGACTTTGTCTCATGGAGGTTGTACATATATCCTAAGATGGGAAATGAAGGAAACTGTGTTGAGACAGCTGTGAATGAGTGTATGAACAGAAAAAGAGCCGTCATCTCGCACCTCCATATCTCACTCCTCTTTTGGAGGAAGCTAGACAGGGCATTTCTCTGCCAGCTGCCAGTGGGACTGGTACCGGGGATGTTCATTGCAGCATCTGAGGAGATGCAGACAGTGCGGGATGAATCCATGAGGCTGCAAAATGCCGTGGCACAGAGGCAGAGAAGCCCCACTGGTGGCACACTGAAGCTGTGTGACCAATCCCATCCCAGACGTACGCTGGAAAAAGATGGCTTGTCTGTATGTCTAGATAATATCGTCCCTGCTAAGTTGCACAGCTACTTCCCATAGGCAAGGGAGAAGAGAGACCAATAGCTAAAACTGAGCTAACCAGAAACAGTGCACATTGTGTTTACCAAGAAACACAGGCTGGGTTGTGTGAAAGACCATATGGAAACATAGCCTGACAAACCCTGAAATCTGATCAATTGAAACTGAACTATAATATACTATTTAGTTAACCTCTTTCCAAATGATTCAGCTGGTTTAATAAAATAAGCTTTTTTTCTTTATTGAACCCCATTATTTTGGGATAAAATATTATTCAAATTATTAATATCATCCCATTAACCAGTATGAACAGTATCTGCTTCCCAGGATTAAGTTTCTATTAGGTGTATTGGCTCAAACTCTTAGCTTAATTGTTTTTGCTGGTCTTTTCTTTGCTGATAATTTGGCCCTCTATATTCATTTGATATGACAAAAAAAAAAATTCTTTCATTGTTTTTCTACTGTTACCTAAGTAAGACTAAACCTAGTAGATGCAAATGAGCTTGACTGCAGAGAACAGAACTAAGTACCTGAGAATATACATCAAAACTAGTGCAGCAATATGTGATTAGAGGCTTGGTCAATGCCTACATGGATATGCTGTAGTGTTCTTGAGCATGCTTTCCATTTTCAAGCACACAAAATGTGCAGCAATGCAGGTACTGCATGTGAAGCCAGTCCATTTTTGCATCTATCATCTGATATGCTCAGGGTGATACTAAACCCAGACTTCATCAATCACTGCTTCACAAAGAACTGAAAGAACCAACAGAATATTTCTGAGGACTTTTTGACTGAATTATATAAAACACACCTTCCACTCTTGGTTATATAGGTTAGCTTATGTTTACATTTCATGCTCAGAGATCACTGGCAATGAACATCTGCCAGAGAGCAGTGCACGCGCATCTGCAGGCAGCCACACTGGAATCCGCAAAGGCAGCAAGGTCCTGGTTTCCCTGGTCACCCTCTGTGTATTTACATGTCAGTGTAATGCAAATGACTAATGAGCTGCTGTATTTCCAGGAGGTGTCCAGGAGGAGCTTCATTAATCACCAGTTTCCTTGAGCAAGGCCTCACTTCTGAACTGTGTGGGCAGCTCTATCAGGTTGCTGAGCTGCTTCTGGTACCACTGGTGGTAGTTATTTCCTCCAAGAAGGCTCAACCCCAAGAAGGAACTGCCTAGATTATAACAGAGACAGAACAAGTGGCAACCATGGCGAAATCAGACGAACCAGCAGTAGGCACAGAGAAGACCCTGGAGGGTCAGGCACCTGGAATTATCATCCTAGAGTTATTGATTATTGACACGTCTCATCACAAATAAGAGTCTGCAATGAGCCACACGCATTAATCCCACTTGGATGGTTGCATGTAAATGTGGTTGTTAAATTACATGTTCTACATGAAGAACAATGTGTGAAATGCTGTGAATAGCTTATGAATATCCCCTGGCCAGGAAGAAAACTTGATGGATTATAGAGGTGGATGATTTATTAATTGTTTAATTAAGCACAAGGATAGTTAAGAATCCTGACATAAGTATGTCAAACCTATCTCCCAATTAAGAAAAGGAATATGTTTGTACTTGAGAAGGAAAAGGTTTAGAAGAGCAAAGGATATGACTCTGAATGAATCTTTGATTAACCCATGAAGAGACTGAGTAGAAAATGTCCTGCCCCCCCCCCCCCCCCAACTGAAGTTTTCCTCACTGACTGCAAGTTTAGGATTTAAAGATTGTAATGCGTGCCACAGGTTTGGTGACTGGCTAAACAGTTTGCTAGCAGTTACCAGACAGCGAGGAAAGCTTTGGAGAAGTAGATACATGCATGGTTTACTTTTATCCTTGTTCATAACTTCTGTAACCATGTTGGCTATGTTTGGATTTTGTAAATAAAATGTTTTTACTTGCTTTTATCCTAACCTGGCCAGGAGTAAGGATGATTTCAAAGCATCTGGCAAACATCAAAGCACATCATCCAGACAGGCACACAGACCTTCACATCTGGTGCTGGCTCACTCCTGCAGAGCAAAGCATTCCAATACATTTCTGCAGGGTAGCTAAAACCGGGGTACAAATTATCTCCATTAAGCTGTAGAGGTGCTATTGGCAGTTAGCTTCTATGGCATGGGCTTTGCAGATCAGAGGAGCAGAGATAAGTTCTGGTCTTGGTGGTGTCAGGAAAATTGCTTGGGCTGTACCAGCTAAATGGACCCACAGCCTCATGTTAACAAAGTGAACAGAGACTCCAGCAAGCAACCAAGACCATCCCAGAAATGTTTACTTTACAAGTATAGAACTAAATATGGGGTATCAGGTATACTGGTTTACATCACACTTAGGTATTTGTATATTCATCTTTACCTCAGTTGCTGTATGAAAGCTGAGAACAAATTGTTGTGGGTTTTTTTTTCTATTGTGATTTTGTTGGTCCTAAGAAGTCAGCGTGAATGATAGACTGGAGAAAGAGCGCTGTGGTGGGTTGACCTTGGCTGGCTGCCAGGTGCCCACCAAGCTACTCTCTCACTCCCTCTCCTCAACAGCACAGGGGGAGAAAATAAGATGTAAAAGCTCCATGGGTCGAGATAAGGACAGGGAGATTGCTCACCAATTACAGTCATGGGCAAAACAGACTTGACTTGGGGAAGACTAATTTAATTTATTGCCAATTAATAACAGAGTAGGATAGCAAGAAATAAAAAAACCCCTAAAAACATCTTCCCCTCACCCTCCCCACTTCTTCCCAGGCTCAACTTCACTCCTAACTCTTCTATCGCCTCCTCTTGTCCCGAGTGGTGCAGAGGGGATGGGGAATGGGGGTTGTGGTCAGTTCATAACACTGTCTCTGCTGCTCCTTCCTCCTCACGCTGTTCTCCTGCTCCAGCGTGGGGTCCCTCCCATGGGAGACAGTCTTTCACGAACCTCTCTAACATGGGTCCTTCCCATGGGCTGCAGTTCTTCAAGAACTGCTCCAGCATAGGCCCTTTCCATGGGGTACAGTCCTTCAGGAATGGACTGCTCCAGAGTGGGTCCCCCACGGGCTGCAGTTTCTGCCAGGAGCCTGCTCCTGCATGGGCTCTCCACTCGCTGTAGCTTCCTCCAGGGCACATTCGCCTGCTCTGGCATGGGGTCCTCCATGGGCTGCAGTGGGACAACTTGCACCACCATGATCTTCTCCAGGGGCTGCAGGGGAATCTCTGGCACCTGAAGAACCTCCTCCCTTCCTTCTTCACTGACTGATGTCTGCAGGGCTGTTTCTCTCACATTTTCTCACTCCTCTCTCACACAGCTGCTGTGCAGCAGTTTTTTACCCTTTCTTAAATATGTTATCACAGAGGCGCCACCAGCATTGCTGATGGACTCAGCTTTGGCCAGCAGCAGGTCCATCTTGGAGCTGGCTGGAACTGGCTCTGTCCGACATGGGGGCAGCCCCTGGTCTTTTCTCACAGAGTCCTCCCTTGCACCCCCCTGCGACCAAAACCTTGCCATGTAAACTCAATACAAGCGCCAAGAAAACTAAATTCCCCAAAGACTGTCTGGAAGATTAGAGCTGGAAGGTCTCTAATCACAGAGCTTACTTGCCTGTGATTTATGAGGCCGCAGTAGTCCTCAACTGCTAGTATCAAGACACAATGAAAGTATTAATATATTCAAGAACTTTCATCAGTTTTAGGACAGGCTATTGTTCATCTGATAACATATATGGCAAGTCAAATTGCTGTTCAGAAATCTTGAAATCTCAGTCATTCACCCAAAAAGAGCAAACTGTACCAGCTTGGGTCCAGTAACAAATCACACAGCTCAAGTAATGAACAACAAATAGTCAAGGTAAGCAAGTCACAAACAATTTCATAACCATGGAGGTGCAATTGCCATAACAAGCACCATTTAGCTGTGTCAACTAAATGAGTCAACGATTGTTTAACAAGAGTGTGATTTGTTAATAACAATGAGTGATAAACACACTCTATTTAGTGGTTCAGATTGCATAATCATCTCAGCTCTTTGGTCAGCCAACTTGGAAATTTCATGAGAACACTTGAACCTCTTGCAATGTTTTCAGTTTCCTGCTTTGGCTAAATCAGTAATATATGAAAATATCTTTCTGCCGCTGTTTTGGTGCTTCTGCTAGTAGGTGCTACCAAGAAATGAAGACCTAAAAAGACATGTAGGTTGAAGACCTAACCACTGGAAAGGATAAATTTTGATTCAGATCAAAGGTTGGTTAATGGTATAACATGAATAACTTCAGATGAAGTATTATGCTGATTTCAATAAGCCTCATTTCCATATTTCTAATGTAAAACTATTGCATCATCCTTTAAAACATCCAGAGAACATCTAGACGACCAGGTGACCTTATCTTGTCCAGACACTTTTATATTCCTTTTCTTGAATATATCTTCAGATTGTCATATGTATCCAGTTTTCCCATCCATAGACTACAGTGTTCATGACTGAACCTGCATTAGGATAAATGAACAGTAACCTGTTGACAAGATGATCTACAGTGGCTGAGAGGTTACAGTTCAATAAAAAACTCTGAATATTTTTCAGATGTCATGGGTGATTGACTTCTGTTTTATGTGAACAGTGGAATCTGCGGTTTCAGTTTGGGTTGATTTTTAGATATTGTCTGTAAGAATACATTTGTACTAAAACCAGCATCTGTTTCAGCTCATGTAGATTCAAACTACCTGAATATTCCTAGTCAAAGTCCACCAAGGGAAGCAAATAAGCACAGAAGTGAAGCTATAAAACTAAACCTATTTATTTGGTGCTTTTTTTTTTTTTTTTGTCAAATCAAATGAAGAGTGTAAGATTTTGTCTAGAGTCTATGGAGAAAACACATCTCTGTAAACAACATATTTGTTCCAAATATAATAGAAAGAGATTCATAAGCTTTGAAGAACCTGATCTGAGTTTTGCATTGCAACCCCCCTTAACAAGCTGTCTCTTGAAGGAAAACTGCATGCAGGACTCTATTAGTGAGAGCATAGCTGGTAGATAGGTAGGAGCAATTATTCCCATCAGCTCAGCTTTGCAGCCTCCCTACAGTACTGTCTGTTTTGGGCCCCCAGTGCAAGAGAGACATTGAGAAACCAACAGCAATGCCAGTGAAGGGCCACTACACTGGAGCCATGCCATGCAAGGAGAGGCCAAGGGAGCTGGGCTTGCTTAGCCCAAAGAGGAGAGGGCCAAGGAGGGACCTCACTGTTGTCTTCAGCTACTGAATGGATGGTTACAGGGATGACTGAGCCAGATTCTCCTTAGAGGTGCACAGGGAGAGCAAAGGGTAATAGTCACACCTTGCAACAAGGAAAACCAAAACAATTTTCACAGTGAAGGTGGTTAGGCACTGTGCTGTATATTGTGGATTATGTAATTGAATTTAAAAGCAACGTCAGGTAGCTATTTTTTTATATTTTACCCCATAAGAAGACAACTGTTAACACTTAAATATTCAAGGTCTAATCACCTTTAAAAACAATCATAGCCCTTTGTTATATTAAAGTGAGTGGAAATAAATAAATACAATTATAGACTGCTAAATTGGGAATGCAGCTAAAGATACTTGCTAAAAACGAGTCAGGCTCTTCTGGAATGAGCACATAAAAATAATTTTCTGAGCAGATAGTATCTTCTTGCTCAATGTGAGTTAGGATAAATAGAATAGTTGAAAATTTGTAGGCTGGCTCTTGGAATACGAGATGTAGGCCCTCCCCTTCAGACTCTCCCTCCATCTTTAGGCACCTTGAAAGTGCTCCACATATAATTTATGAATTACATTTTATTTCCTCCCACTCTTCCAAAGTGTTTTTAAAAGCTAGAATGAAGACTGAGTACATCTCAGTAACTTAAGCATTGTTCCAATATGATAACTATCCCCTCTGATTTGTCTTCTCCCCCAAATTAAAAAAAAAACCAAAAAACAAAAAGAAAATTTAGAGTTAAAAATAAAAAAAACATGCAAGCATCTTAGGGGATGGATGCGTGCATACATTTAGACAACCTAGACTGTACTTTGCAGTAACTGCTTAGCAAAACCATGTGGTTGAGATTACTGCTCAATACTTTCTACATTCAGATTAGATGTGACTGAGTTCAAAAGGAATAATCAATATTTTGATGCATCTAAAATTTGTTCCCAATCTTAATATAAATTTTTGAAGAGTTTTACTTCCTACTTACCCCCCCTCCCAATTTATGTTTTTTTCAGCAAATTTACTATTAATAAAATAAATCATTCTTCTCTACAGTTAGGTTTTATGGAGTCTAAACCTTAAAAGCAAACCATTTGAGGTGCATGGGTTATATGAACTGAACCCTGTGGTGTCCCCTCAATAGTTAGCTATATGACTAGCAGCAGTCAGACATCACTAACCATTGGGCTATTGTGTCAGTCAAAATATGATAATGAACACATGACCTACTAAAGAAGCATTCAAAAATTACTTTCTTTTCTATTTTTAACCCTCTGATACACTAGGATTTAATAGCAGGCATGTGATATCAGACAAATTCATGCCCTCTGTTAAGAACTTCCCCATAATTACTCAGTGTATGTGTGCAAAATTACCACTTGGTTTCCCTTTTCCTATGCCCTGTATTTCAGAAGGTCAGCAAGTTTATTCTAAAAGGTGTTGACTATGAATTGTTATGAAAAGCAATGTATTTGATCCTATTCCCCTTCAGGTCAGACTGTGTCTCATTTTGGAATTTTTATTACTCTCTCCAGTATTATTCTGCAATATTTGCTTAAAGAGGGTTGATATTTCCAGCCAATTTGTCTGAATTTGTGGCTGTTCATAAGAAATTAGTCCAATTTCCTCTGTATATCATGATTGCCAAATGTAACAGATGTTGTCTCTTGGAACCCTGATACTTTCTTTGCCACGCTGTCATACAGGTGTTAAATGTAATATGAGACATCTGAAAAAAACATTTGTCAGAAAAATACAGCAAAACATGAACTATCCAGAGTACTTGGAACATGTGTGAGCATTTTGTCATAGATGGTAAAAAAAGTAGCTGGTTGGGAGACTTTTCTGGTTTGTATCCTAACAGGAGAGGAACCAGTTAAGAATGACAAGGTAGGAGAAAACTGGGGCAAGAGTGAGTGAAAAATAATAAAATACAAATTTTAGGAAAATAAAAAGAAACAGGAATAGAAAAAGAGAAGCAATGGTCTCCAAGAAAACAGACTTTTAAAAGCCCAGGGACTAAGGCTAGAAAAACAAGAAACAAGTGTAAGGGGGTAAATAAGTTATGAAGAGCTATTAGTCCTCTGAAGAAGTGAGAGCAGAATTAAAGACCCCATTATACAGGAAGGATGTAGGAGCAGAGGATTCTTCCACTGAGGTCAAACACAAAAAGGAAATATGCAGGAAGTGACACTAGGACAGATTGCTAAGGACAAGTATAAATAAGCATGCATAGTTAAAACCAGAAAGGGCAAGTCACTAAAGGAGATACACCTAACAAGAGACCTGAAGAAATTTGTTCTAGAAGTAGAAAGAAGACCGAGGGGAGCACTGGCCGGATATTCAGCAGGAGGGAAGACTATTGCCAAATGATGCTGAGAAAGCCAAAAAGTTTTCTTTCTATCAATATTCACTAAAAAGATCCACTAGAAACAGCTGGCTAATACCAGTGACAAAAGGGTAATATTTCAGACTAGAATCATTAAGAGCAAATTAGAGACTAGATCATGTCTTTCAAAAGATTTTTTTTTTAAACTGTGAGCCTGACAAGCTATGATGCAAAAAATAACTGGCCAAAGCAATCTCAGAACTCGTTAGTGATTAACTCTGAAAATTCTTAGACCAAAACATTGAAAAAGGGCAGTACTGGGCTCTTTTATAAAAGGAAGAATGAAGGCATTGCAGATCACCCAATTTAATTTCAGTTACTGGATTTTTACATATATTCCTCAAGAAGATAACAGTGAGATGAGTAGCAGACAGTTGTCCAAGGTCCAATCCTGTTGAATATTCCTGCTGATGACTGGGCAGGAAAACAGACAGCAAGTTTATTACAGGTGCAGTGACACAAAACTGTTAGAGCAGACAATGAGAAATCAAAACATCTACGACAAACCAGAGAAGTGCAGGGTACCATATGCAGACAAGAAATGTCAACTGCGTGGGAACAGGAACAACCAGCTTGGGCAGTGTTGTGGTTTAACCCCAAATTGTAACCCAATACCACGCAGCCGCTCGCTCACTCCCCCACTCCCTGTTGGGGCGGGGAGGCGAATTGGAGAGAAAGGAAAACTCGTGGGTTGAGATAAAAACAGCTCACCAGGACAGCAAAGGAAAAATATAAAAATATATTAATAATGATAATAATGAATACATATATATAGATAATAGAATATATAAAACAAACGATACACAATTTCTCACCACCCAACGACCAATACAGCCCGTCCCGAGCAGCAGGCAGGGAGCAGGGATATTCCCCGCCAGCTACCCCAGAACAGCAAGTTCCAGGGAAAGCAGGCGAGGGAACAAACAGCTGAACGAACGAAAAACAAAAAGGAAAAATAGGGAAACAAAAAAGCAACCTGAAGGGAAGCTTAAGGATTAAGGCAAGTTAAGGGTCTAAAAGCCTAAAAGACTAGTGGCCCACCGACCGACCCTCACTTATATCGGGCATGACATCTATGGTATGGAATACTCTCTTTGGCCAGTTTGGATCAACTATCCTGTCTCTACCCCTCCCAAGTTTTTGCCCTTGCACGTTAGCAAAACCTGGAAAACAGCAAAATGTCCTTGGTGGTTCAGCAGCAACCAGCAACATCAGTGTGCTATCACTGTTCTTCTCACACTAAAGCCAAAACACAGGAGCTGCTGAAAACAAAACTAGCTCCATCCCGGCCTAAACCAGGACAGGCAGCAGCTTTGAAGAAAAGGATCTAAAGATCATTATGAAACACAGGCAGAACAAGAGTCACCATCATAATAACGCAAAGAAAATACAAACTCCCAGTTGGAGCAATATAGCCCACCAGATGAGAAGTAATCCTTTTGCTCTACTTAGCACTGGCAGGGCCCCAGCACCATGTCCCATTTGGGGTGTTGCACTAGCTTTGTGTGAATGAAATGAGTGCAGAGGAGAGTGGTCAGACGCTCAGAAGGCCAAAAAACATGAGTTGTGGGAAAAAGCTGAAGGAAATGAAGTTGGTTGGGCTATTGAAGAGAAGCCTGAGATCTGGCACATATGTCCCTTCAGGTACAGAAAAGAATATCGGGAAAGGAAGGGGATAATAGTTCTCCTTCTCTTCAGCAAATAGGACAAAAGGGTACTGTGCTTTCACTGCCATGAAAACTCAGATAAAACAAAAAGGAATGCTGCCTAATCCTAAAGCCAGTTAAGCACAGGAATACAGAGCCTTCATGCACTGGAGAATCACCATCAGATGTCTTTAGGAACAGATTAGGCAAACATCTCTAAGGATAGGCACACAGAGGCAGAGTACTGGCATTTTGAGGTATATTCTTTCCTTACCTTCCAGTGGTCTGTAATAGCTATTGCCATAAGCGACCTGTTAAGTTCTCCCCCGCGAGCAGTGCAGGGGGATGGGGAATCATAGAATCATAGAATAGTTTGGGTTGGAAGGGACCTTTAAAGGCCATCTAGTCCAACCCCCCTGCAATGAGCAGGGACAATGGAATGGGGGTTGTGGTCAGTTCATCACATGTTGTCTCTGCCACTCCTTCCTCCTCAGGGGGAGGACTCCTCACACTCTTCCCCTGCCCCAGCGTGGGGTCCCTCCCATGGGAGACAGTCCTCCATGGGCTTCTTCAAACATGGGTCTTCCCATGGGCTACAGTTCTTCACGAACTGCTCCAGCATGGGTCCCTTCCACGGGGTGCAGTCCTTCAGGAACAGACTGCTCCAGTGTGGGTCCCCCATGGGGTCACAAGTCCTGCCAGCAAATCTGCTTCAGCGTGGGCTCCTCTGTCTCCACAGGTCCACAGGTCCTGCCAGGAGCCTGCTCTCCAGTGCGAGCTTCCCACGGTGTCACAGCCTCCTTCGGGTGCATACACCTGCTCTGGCGTGGGGTCCTCCATGGGCTGCAGGTGGATATCTGCTCCACCATGGACCTCCATGGGCTGCAGGGGGACAGCCTGCTTCACCATGGTCTTCACCACAGGTTGCAGGGGAATCTCTGCTCCGGTGCCTGGAGCACCTCCTCCCCGTCCTTCTTCACTGATCTTGGTGTCTGCAGAGTTGTTTCTCACATATTCTCACTCCTCTCTCTGCTGCTGTTTTTCCTGCAGCAGGTTATTTTTTCCCCCCTCTTAACTATGTTATCCCAGAGGCCCTACCACCATTGCTGATTGGCTCGGCCTTGGCCAGCAGTCGGTCCATCTAGGTGCTACACCACCTAGACGTACACAAGTCTATGGGGCTGGATAGGAGCCACCCAAGGGTACTGAGGAAGCTGGCAGAAGTGCTCACCAAGACACTCTCCATCATTTATCAGCAGTCCTGGCTAACCGGGGAGGTCCCAGTTGACTGGAGGCTGGCAAATGTGATGCCCATCTACAAGAAGGGCCAGAAGGAGGATCCAGGGAACTACAGGCTTGTCAGTCTGACCTTGGTGCCAGGGAAGGTTATGGAGGTGATCATCGTGAGTGCCATCAGGCGGCAGGTACGGGACAACCAGGCGATTGGGCCCAGTCAGCATGGGTTTATGAAAGGCAGGTCCTGCTTGACCAACCTGATCTCCTTCTATGACAAGGTGACCTGCTTAGTGGATGAGGGAAAGGCTGTGGATGTTGTGTACCTGGACTTTAGTAAAGCCTTTGACACCGTCTCCCACAGCATCCTCCTGGAGAAAGTGGCTGCTCATGACTTGGATGGGTGTGCTCTGCTCTGGGTAAGAAACTGGCTGGATGGCTGGGCCCAAAGAGTTGTGGTGAATGGAGTTAAATCCAGTTGGCGGCCGGTCACAAGCAGTGTTCCCCAGAGCTCAGTAGTGGGGCCAGTTCTGTTCAATATCTTTCTCAATGATCTGGACGAGGGGATAAAGTGCACCCGCAGGAAGTTTGCAGATGACACCAAGTTGGGAGGGAGGGTTGATCTGTGTGAGGGAAGGAAGGTGCTACAGAGGGATCTGGACAGGCTGGATCCATGGGCCGAGGCCAATTGTATGAGATTCAACAAATCCAAGTGCTGGGTCCTGCACTTGGGACACAACAACCCCAGGCAACGCTACAGGCTTGGGGAAGAGAGGCTGGAAAGCTGCCCAGCGGAAAAGGACCTTGAGGTGTTGGCAGACAGCCAGCTGAATATGAGCCAGCAGTGTGCCCAGGTGGCCAAGAAGGCCAATAGCATCCTGGCTTGTATCAGAAATAGTGTGGCCAGCAGGACTAGGGAAGTGATTGTCCCCCTGTACTCGGCCCTGGTGAGGCCGCACCTCGAGTACTGTGTTCAGTTTTGGGCCCCTCACTACAAGAAAGACATGGAAGTGCTGGAGCGTGTCCAGAGAAGGGCAACGAAGCTGGTGAAGGGTCTAGAACACAAGTCCTATGAGGAGCAGCTGAGGGAACCGGGGCTGTTTAGCCTCGAGAAAAGGAGGCTGAGGGGAGACCTTATTGCTCTCTACAACTACCTGAAAGGAGGTTGTAGAGAGGTGGGGGACAGTCTCCTCTCCCAAGTAACAGACAGTAGGACAAGAGGAAATGGCCTCAAATTGCGCCAGGGGAGGTTTAGATTGGATATTAGGAAACATTTCTTCACTGAAAGCATTATCAGGCACTGGAACAGGCTGCCCAGGGAAGTGGTTGAGTCACCATCCCTGGAGGTATTTAAAAGGCATGTAGACATGGCGCTTAGGGACGTGGTTTAGTGGTGGACTTGGCAGTGCTAGGTTAACGGTTGGACTCGATGATCTTAAAGGTCTCTTCCAACCTGAACAATTCTATGATTCTATGATTCTATGATCTTGGAGCTGGCTGACATGGGCTCTATCGGACATAGGGGAAGCTTCTAGCAGCTTCTCACAGAAGCCACCTCTGTAGCCCCCTCGCTACCAAAACCTTGCCACGTAAACCCAATACAGTGTGAAATAAGTTGTATGATTTCAGTACCACTCTCTTATCTACCACCATCATTCAGTCCTTTTGTCTGTTTAAAACAACCTGTTTTTGAAAGCATCCCTGAGGAGAAGTTATTTTCCTAGAATGTTCACTGGAAAGTAGAAGTTGGAAAATTTGGGGGAGTAATTTTATTCAGAAGCCAAATGAATAGTTCACAGAAAAATCCTGCTGTAGAGAACATTCTGTCTCAGGGAAGGAGCCACTTCCAGACTTCTGACTATGGCATGAGTCATACCTCAGCTGTGTCGGAGAGTCACTGTGGCCAGTTGTCAATGTTTTTTTCTAGGAAATCAGCTAAAATCCACCTGCTGACATGCACTGAATGGGCAAATGATACCATGCAGCAGGGGTGCATCATGCTGAAGGTGGGGTGATCCAGGTGTAAAATTTCAGAGCCAAACTATGAATTTAGGTTGCATCTTTTGTGGGCTCTCATGAACCACATCAAACTGCCTTCCAGGTACAAGTGGCCCTTCCAGGTTCCAGTCCCAGGGCAAGGATCCTCAGATCCCTCCTGTAAAATGAGCATATGAAAAAAAAAACCTATTCCCTTGCATCATTATCAGATTTAAATAACATTTTGTTTTCTTACTATTATATTACAGGTGAAGATGCCTCCCTGATACCTGGGAGCCTACAGCACCTGATGCCTGCCTTAAAAAACATTTTTTTTTTCATTGCTTATCATGCTGTCAAGCACAAAATTCCTGCAATAAACTTTCTCATCTGCATATCTGCCTCCAGTGAAAGTTTTTTGTGAAAATTTAGCCAACATGACTCAGTCATTCCTGAGCAAAGAAAGACAAAGAAAAAATAGATTGTTTTGCTCACATTAAAAATCCTGGCAGTGCTGCTTTTGTAACATAGCTTTGCTTGTGTAAGATACAAATTTTAATTGAGGCCAGCCACTGACAGAGATGGCAACAAAAGTCAGAAGTGACTTGTTTGCATTTTTCCATTACTCCACACTGTGCAGCATTCACAGAAGACACTGCTGAGAAATTCCCTTAAGTATCTCAGGAAAATAAGAAGATTTTTTGATTTTAGGTCAGACTAGAGCCCTTCAATGAGGCCACACTGTTTCAAGTGGCCCTCAGGGTCAGGTGGATACACAGAAGTAAATGAAAATCAAGCAGATAAAACTACTATTGGCCCTGCCCTTTGCCTTGCCCTTCTGAGGGATGGTGCTATGCCTGAGGATATCTGAGCTGCTCATGAATCACACCAGGCTCCAACATGGTCAACGAAAGGGAGCTTAAATTACAGTCAGCATAGTTCTCAGCTCTTACCACTGGTATAGACTAGCAGCAAATGCAGTTGATCTGTCCCTTAGAGGACTTGGGAAAATCATTTATGTTTATTGTTGCCAACCTGGTTGCAGGTGCTGAAGAGGTGAGCACCAGACAGGAGCACAGCAGGATCTTGCTCATAACTCAGAAATGCTGGCTGCTACCTTGGCCCTTCAGCTGTTACCAGCAGCTGGCATCTAGGAAGGCTTCTCCTGCCCTAAGTTACATCCAGGGCTCATCAGCTGCTTTTTTAAGTGTTGCACTGGAAATGCTTCTCAGAGTAGGACCCCTGGCTGGCACATCCAGTCAGGAGATGTTTGCTCTTTTATACCTGATAGATCATAAAGAGACCATTTTTGTACTTAGTTTCTGGAGGAGAAATCAGCAAGAAGAAACAAGTCTGAAATAGAGCAAAGCCTGCTAATTTTCAGCTCCAGAGGGATCTCTCAGTGTTATAACAATTGAAATAGGGTGAAGAGCATCTATGGAAAGTAGCAATTCAATTGCAACTATCATGGGTTTTTTTCCTGAAAAAATGTTCTAAAGAAAAAGTTTTTTGTTAGAAGTATGAAGTTCCCACTGGTATTCTGCTAAACGATCTCACTTTGTCTTGAGATTTCCAGGGCTGGATGTCGTATCAAGATGCCATCATACAATGATCCATTTACAACAGTATCTTGGGTTATAAGATGTACCCAGATGTTGTGTGACTCACTATCACGCTGTCTCGAAACAGCAAAATAGAAAAATAAAGTTGACTTTTCTGAAGAAGATAACTGAAAATAACTGGTTTTCACAAAAGTTTAATTTACTCAAATCCACCTTTAAGAAGAAAATGCAGGAATTTTTGGTGAGACGATGTTTTATTCTTAACATTTCAGGCATTAAATAAAATAAGCCAAGATAATTCTCTGGAACAATCAGGCATCTCTTTTCTTGTTCCCTGTTCATACTGACTACATCCCATCTTTTATTTTGGCCATTTGGAACACACAATGCAGATCATGTAGTTGCAACCCCATTCTTCTGTAGGGGATGATAGGGAACAGTTCTGTCAGTGTTTCCACTTCACCAAGCAGCTGGGGGCAGGATGCATATGTTGTTTCGCACTAACCCACAGGGTTTATTTCCACAGCACATTCTCTTTGTGTGATATAGGCACATATGATTTTAAAAAATGGGAGAGTGTCGTGGTTTAACCCCAGATGGTAACCGAATACCATGCAGCCACTCGCTCGCTCCCTCCCCCCGTCCCCAGTGGGGTGGGGAGGATGTACTGGGTTTGCATGGCAAGGTTTTGGTAGTGGAGGGGCTACAGGGGTGGCTTCTGTAAGAAGCTGCTAGAAGCTTCCCCCATGTCCGATAGAGCCAATGCCAGCCAGCTCCAAGACAGACTCGCCGCTGGCCAAGGCCAAGACAATCAGCAACGGTAGTAGCGCCTCTGTGATAACATATTTAAGAAGGGGAAAAAAAAACCTGCTGCAGGAATATAGCAGCAAAGAGAGGAGTGAGAAGATGTGAGAGAAACAACTCTGCAGACACCAAGGTCAGCGAAGAAGGACGGGGAGAAGGTGCTCCAGGCGCCAGAGCAGAGATTCCCCTGCAGCCCGTGGTGAAGAGCATGGTGAGGCAGGCTGTCCCCCTGCAGCCCATGGAGGTCCACAGTGGAGCAGATATCCACCTGCAGCCTGTGGAGGACCCCACATCGGGGCAGGTGGATGCTCGAAGGAGGCTGTGACCTCGTGGGAAGCCCACGCTGGAGCAAGCTCCTGGCAGGACCTGTGGACCTGTGGAGACAGAGGACCCCACACTGGAGCAGGTTTGCTGGCAGGACTTGTGACCCTGTGGGGGGACCCACGCTGGAGCAGTCTGTTCCTGAAGGACTGCACCCTGTGGAAAGGACCCACGCTGGAGCAGTTCGTGAAGAACTGTAGCCCGTGGGGAGGACTCATGTTGGAGAAGTCCATGGAGGACTGTCTCCTGTGGGGGGGACCCACGCTGGAGCAGTCTGTTCCTGAAGGACTGCACCCTGTGGAAAGGACCCACGCTGGAGCAGTTCGTGAAGAACTGTAGCCCGTGGGGAGGACTCATGTTGGAGAAGTCCATGGAGGACTGTCTCCTGTGGGGGGGACCCACGCTGGAGCAGTCTGTTCCTGAAGGACTGCACCCTGTGGAAAGGACCCACGCTGGAGCAGTTCGTGAAGAACTGTAGCCCGTGGGGAGGACTCATGTTGGAGAAGTCCATGGAGGACTGTCTCCTGTGGGAGGGACCCCACGCCAGATCAGGGGAAGAGTGTGAGGAGTCCTCCCCCTGAGAAGGAAGGAGCGGCAGAGACAACGTGTGATGAACTGACCACAACCCCCATTCCCCGTTCCCCTGTGCCGCTCGGGAGGAGAAGGTAGAGAAACTGGGAGCAAAGCTGAGCCCGGGAAGAAGGGAGGGGTGGGGGAAGGTGATTTTAAGATTTGGTTTTATTTTCTCATTATCCTACTCTGATTTGATTGGCAATAAATTAAATTAATTTTTCCCCAAGTCGAGTCTGTTTTGCCCGTGACGGTAATTGCTGAGCGATCTCCCTGCCCTTATCTCGACCCACGAGCCTTTCGTTGTATTTTTCTCTCCCCCTGTCCAGCTGAGGAGGGGGAGTGATCGAGCGGCTTTGGTGGGCATCTGTCATCCAGCCAGGGTCAAACCACAACAAAAGGTCATCGCTTAAGCTTACTATACGTATCTAAATGTTATATGCAAAAAATGTCACTTACCAATCTATCAACGCCTGGTGTCAGGTAAGGGATGTCTCAGCCTCGAGAGGTAACCTTGAAAGGTGTCCCTACTCAAGGGGAGATGATCGCCGCACAGCCTGCTGCTATGGAGGGACAGCTCAACGGACCCTGATGGCTGCAGATATTTATAGCGTAAGGTGGTTGACTCATAGTCAGGTTTTCTGCTGTGTTCATGCAGTTTCAGCCGCTTATCAGCCCAGTCTCCAGCCAAACCGGTTTTGTGGTTTTGGTGCTGGGTTCTGGCTGATTGCTTTACACAAAAGGATTAACTTCGGTTAGGCCTACTTGTTGAGCATCTGCCTGGACCTAAGTTCAGTTAGTTCAAAAAGGAGGAGTGCACCTGTCACAGCCTGGAAATATAGACAGTGAAACTGGAAAAGGAAAAGCAGTTCACAGACTGTTTATAAAGAACATGAAAAAAAGCACTATAAATGTTCTAAGCATTATTCCAGTTGCAATATCAGTTTGGGGGGGGGGGGGGGGGGAAATGGTCCCTGTAGGATGCAAATCAGCCACAGAAAAATGTGGGATTTGCTAACAGCAAATTAAAACCAGATCAATTGATTATCAGGGGAACAGCATTCAGCCTTCTACTCTGCTGAAGGGAAGTGCCATAAAAGTTGCTCTGTTTCTCACAGTATGTACAATAGGAGTCCAAATCAGGGCCCAAGTGTAAGCTCAGCAAGATGCTCAGATCACTCCAACCTCTAATAACGCAGATAAAAATTAAATGGAGATATGTTCCTGCAAGTTTGGTTCATCTAGAAACACTTATCCATGTGCCACACTATCTTAGCCCAATGAATTACTCCTCATCAAAGATGTGAGAGGTAGGGATGTGCCACTGCCCCAGCTGTATGGTCAGAAATACTGAAACACAGAGACTGATGATACCTGAATAGAGTCTCCATCATCTTAGTCACTTGTTCCCATTTATACATCTTCATAACCACAAGATCACCCTTAACCCCTAGTGCTACAGAGGACTGGAAGTAGCACAGCTTCTACACTCTCCTAAGCCTTCTCACTATGATGGGCATGTTTATGCCTGAGCAATCAGTCCTTCCCTTTTCTAAATATCCCCAGAGAGCCCCATGACCAGTCAAATGGGTGAAGAATAATGACTTGGAGAGTTTATAGGTAAATGGGGAGCAGACAAGCTGGGGAAACCAGAGAGCATTGTTGCCAAGGGGAGCTGCTCCAGAGCCACTCCGATCCGCAGCGGAGCAGCAGATCTTGGTGCACAGGGGGTTTCCTGAGGCAGGGAACCACCAGGGCAGTGGTGAGACCCGCCAGGAGCTGGCAGCTCTCGCGGGAGATGCTGACGAGGCCTGGGCATTGCCAGAGCAACGGCGGCCACCCCCATGCCTATAAAAAGCAGCCTGGGGAGCGCTAGCGACCAGGAGTGCTGTGAACAGAGCGGGCAAACAGGGTGTGGTGCGTCAGCCAGGGCGTGGCGCAGCAGTTTGTGCAGCAGTTTGCGCAGCAGTTTGCGCGGAAGGGCGCGCAGGGAGGGCGTAGTCACCCTACCAGCTCAAGAGGTGAGTTCAATTGGTGGTCCTCGCCCTCTCGGAAGGAGCTTAGGTATGGTATCCACCTGGCGGAAAGCCATGTCCTCTGCACTCACCAGAACGGATGTGGCAACCCAGACAGAGCTCCCATGAAAACATGCAGCCATCCAGGTCTCAGGCTGCAGGGAGTGCCAGAGTCTTTCACTGGTCACAGATGGCAGTAATGAGAACAGCTGTGTGAGGTGTGAGCAGGTGGACGATCTGCTCAGCCTGGTGGCAGAGCTACGAGAGGAAGTAGAAAGGTTAAGGAGCATCAGGGAGTCTGAGAAAGAGATAGACTGGTGGAACCATGCTCTGGCCTCCCCGAGACAGAAACAGGAACAGCCACCAGAAAAAAACAAGATCCAGGGGATCCTGTATCCTCACCCTGCCAGGCTGAAGGCAGTAGCTTAAAGGAAAAGAGTGAATGGAGGCATATCTATGCTTGGGGCGGCAGGCAAACCCCCTCCTTGCCCACCTCACCTTCCCAGGTGCCTCTGTACAACAGGTATGAGGCTCTGCATATGGAAGGGCAGTCAAGAGATGATGTGGATGATGGTCCATCTACACCAGAGGTGTCGCCGAGGTCAGAAAAGCCTACCCCTCGTACCACAACCACCTCCACGAGGAAAAAAAGAAGGGTTATAGTTGTAGGTGACTCCCTTCTGAGGGGAACAGAGGGTCCTGTATGCCAGACAGACCCTCCTCTTAGGGAGGTCTGCTGCCTCCCTGGGGCCTGGGTTAAAGACATCACCTAGCCTGGTAAGGCCCTCGGACAATTACCCATTATTGCCCTTCCATGTGGGTGGCGATGAAGCCGCAATGCGTAGTCCAAGGGAGATCAAAAGAGACTTCAGGGCCTTGGGACAGTCAGTAAGGGAATCTGGAGCGCAGGTTATTTTTTCCTCTCTCCTTCCAGTTGCGAGCAGTGACATTGGAAGAAACAGATGGGCCCAGTCTATTAATACATGTCTCCGTGGCTGGTGTCATCGCCACAATTTTGGGGTTTTCGACAATGGGATGGCCTACACAGCACCAGGCTTGCTGGCATCAGTTGGGATTCATCTTTCTCAAAGGGGGAAGAGGGTCTTTGCTCACGAGCTAGCGGGGCTCATTCATTGACAGAGCTTTAAACTAGACTTGAAGGCGGAGGGGGTTAATATCAGGCTTGCCTGTGTCAATCTGTGGGATGACATGCCAAGGTTAGAGGGACAGGGTGCTAGTGAGGGCCCTCAGCCTGTTGCTCTGAGACATGCTGGCTACATTGCAGCACACTTGAAGTCTTACGGAGATGAGCCAGGGGCTCCTGAGGTAATTGGAGCCAACAAGGAAACACCAGTGAAAGACCTCAAAGGAATTAAGGGGTGTTCCTCTAAGGAGGTGATACAGCCAGCAGCCCAGCTGAAGTGCCTCTACACTAATGCATGTGGCATGGGCAACAAACAGGAGGAGCTGGAAGCCACCGTGCTACTAAGAAAGCTACGACCTAGTTGCCATTACTGAAACTTGGTGGGACAAATCCCATGACTGGAGTGCAGCTATCGATGGCTACAGGCTGTTCAGAAGGGACAGGCGAGGAAGGAGGGGCGGAGGTGTTGCCCTCTACATCAAGAAATGGATAGAGTGTGAGGAGCTGTCTCTGAAGAATAGCCATGAGCAGGTTGGAAGCTTATGGGTAAGGATCAGAGACCAAGGCAACAAAGGGAACCTTGTGGTTGGGGGTCTACTACAGGCCGCCCAATCAAGGGGAGCCTATTGACGAAGCCTTCTTACTCCAGCTACAGGAGGCATTGCGCTCGCAGGCTCTCGTCCTGCTGGGGGACTTCAACCACCCCGACATCTGCTGGAAAAGTAGCACAGCAAGCTGTAGGCAATCCAGGAGACTCCTGGAGTGCATGGAGGATAACTTCTTAAGCCAGGTAATAGACAGCCCCACCAGAGGGGATGCGATACTGGACCTGATGGTCACCAATGCAAGTGAGCTAATCAGTGACATCAAGATTGGAGGCAGCCTGGGCTGCAGTGATCATGCGCTGGTGGAGTTCACAGTCCTGAGGGATATGGGTCAGGTGAAGAGTAAAGTCAGGACCTTGAATTTTAGGAAAGCAAACTTTCAGCTCTTCAAGGAGTTAGTCAATAGGACCCCCTGGGAAACTGCCCTCAGGGACAAGGGAGCAGAACAGAGCTGGCAGACCTTAAGGATGCTTTCCATAGAGCACAAGAGCTCTCAGTCCCCATGTGCAAGAAATCGGGCGAGGAAGGCAAGAGACCAGCATGGCTGAGTCGAGATCTGCTCGTCAAACTAAAGAGCAAGAAGGAAATGCACAGGCAGTGGAAGCAGGGATGGGTATCCTGGGAAGAGTATAGGGATGCTGCCCGGTTGTGTAGGGATCACAGAATCACAGAATCACAGAATGGTAGGGGTTGGAAGGGACCTCTGGAGATCATCTAGTCCAAACCCCCTGCCAGAGCAGGGTCACCTAGAGCAAGCTGCACAGGACTGCATCCAGGTGAGTTTTGAATATCTCCACAGAAGGAGACTCCACAACCTCCCTGGGCAGCCTATTCCAGTGCTCTGTTACCTTCACAGGAAAGAAGTTTTTCCTCATGTTCAGGCAGAACTTCCTGTGTTCCAGTTTGTGCCCGTTGCCCCTTCTCCTGTTGCTGGGCACCACTGAAAAGAGTCTGGCCCCATCCTCTTGACACCTGCCCTTGAGATATTTATAAGCGTTGATGAGGTCCCCTCTCAGTCTTCTCTTCCTCAGGCTAAACAGCCCCAGCTCCCTCAGCCTTTCCCCAGAGGAGAGATGCTCCAGTCCCTTAATCATCTTTGTAGCCCTCCACTGGACTCTCTCCAGTAGTTCCTCGTCTTTCTTGAGCTGGGGAGCCCAGAACTGGACGCAGTACTCCAGATGGGGGCCTCACTAGGGCAGAGTAGAGGGGGAGGAGAACCTCCCTCGACCTGCTGGCCACACTCTTCCTAATGCACCCCAGGATGCCATTGGCCTTCCTAGCCGCAAGGGCACATTGCTGGCTCATGGTGAATTTGTTGTCTACCAGGACTCCCAGGTCCTTCTCCGCAGAGCTGCTTTCCAGGAGGTCAACCCCTAACCTGTCCTGGTGCATGGGGTTGTTCCTCCCCAGGTGCAGGACCCTGCACTTGCCCGCGTTGAACCTCATGAGGTTCCTCTCCACTCAACACTCCAGCCTGTCCAGGTCTCGCTGAATGGCAGCACAGCCTTCTGGTGTATCAGCCAGTCATGGAGTCAGGAAGACCAAGGCACGGCTGGAGCTGATCTTGGCAAGGGATGTAAAGAATAATAAGAAGGGCTTTTACAGGTATGTCAGCCAGAAAAGGAAGGTCAAAGAAAGCATATCCCCCCTGAAGAGCAGGACTGGCAAACTGGTATCGACGGACGAGGAGAAGGCTGAGGTACTCAACGAGTTTTTTGCCTCAGTCCTCACTGGCAACCTCTCTTCCCACACCTCTCAAGTGGGTGGTCTGCAAGACAGGGACTGGGGGAGCAAAGTCCCTCCCACTGTAAGAGAAGATCAGGTTTGAGACCACCTGAGGAACCTGAACGTACATAAGCCTATGGGACCTGATGAGATGCATCCCAGAGTCTTGAGGGAATTGGCCAATTTAGTTGCCAAGCCACTCTCGATGATATTTGAAAAGTCATGGCAGTCAGGCGAAGTCCCTGGGGACTGGTAAAAGGGAAACATTGCACCCATTTTTAAAAAGGGTAGAAAGGGGGACCCTGGGAACTACCGACCTGTCAGCCTGTCACGTCCCAACTTCCTGCCTGCAGCAATGCTGCATCCCAGTTCTGGGTCTTAAACACACAGTGGCAGAGAAGAGGGAGTAGTGACTCACGTTCGCGGATCTGCTTTGTTGGAATTGAGCACAAACAGTGCTAAGGTTCACAATTCAGGCATACAATTTATTCATTCAATATCTGAGCATACAAATGGTCATTCAGTAACAGAAAGTTCACTAATTGCTAATCCTGCTTTGCAGTGAAAAGAAAGAGAGGAGGAGAGAGAGAGAGAGAGAGCACCAGTCCAGGGTCCAGCGTTGGTCCAGCCAACGTGGGTGTCTGGTCCATAGAAGCGCTCATCCAAAGGGTCCCACCGAATGTCACTTGCCTTCCTCTGCCTCTGCCTAGGAGAAACGTCTATCATTTCTCCTAGTCCATCCTCCTTGTCTGCATAAATCTCGCTTTCCATGTAGATTAGTTGACAAAGGGGAAGTTTCGAGTTGGTGGTCTCGATCTCCCCCTGCTGCCTTTATCTTTTACCCAGTTACGGTGGGTTTCGCTGACTTCATGCTTGAGCAATCCCCTTATCTTTTAGTCTGCAGATGCTTAAGGCATACTTAGCACGTTTCTAGGACCTCCTTCTCTGAATCGATGCCAGGTTGCCCTTATCTTTCCACAGCCTCCTTATCTCCCAGCCCGGGGATGCTCCAGTAATTAGTCCATTGTTGCAGTGGAGACAGGTTGATCTTGGCTTAGATTGTGTGTTCCTTCAGTTGGTCTTCTACACCACCCCGTGGCTTAAACAAACGCATATAACTTCCTCATCCATTGTGGTGATTCAGACATAGCGAACAGAGGTAGAAGAAAGAGAGAGAGAAGAAAGGAGGCAGGAGATCATGCATTTCACTATCACAATACTAATTATTACAGAAAAAAATCCACACAAAATTATAAGACCTATGTTTGCCAGCCATCTTCCCCACCCCTTGAGTCCCAGGCTTCATAACATCGAGTGGAGCCAACCCCTGGGCTCCAAACCCATGAACCAATCTTTAGGTTGTAGGGCTTGGAACAGTTCCCCGGTTTGGTCAGCGACTTCTTTCATTTTCGCTCGTGCTTCTTCGATCGAGGTGGAGGCATTGTGGATGGTAACACAGCATTCCCCATCACTCAGATTTAACATTCCACACACTCCTTGTTCTTTCAATAGTAACATATCCAAGGCTAACCTGTTTTGTAGAGTCATCTTAGACACCTGTTGTACTTGTACATTCAGTTCTCCGAACGCATGTCGGGTCCAATTTGACAACACATGGACCTGCCAGGTTACATTCTCCAATGCATGTTGGTGGGTTTTAAGTACCCCAGGTCTTGCAAACAAAGCTTGTAAATTGAACAAGACCCTCATTCCTAGGGTCCAATAGTCAGGCTCTTGGACACCCTGGATCCATTCATATGCCTGTATCAGCTGATCTAAGGATCATTTATGTCACACATGAGCGTGCGTATAATTAAAGATTCTCTTGGGACAAAGCAAGGGGGTTACTACTTCACATCACAATCCCGCATGATCACAGAGATTAAGATATGAATAAAATTTTCCGTTCAAGTATCCCCATGCTAATCCAAAGGGTGCTGGGTAGATACTGGTCTGGCAAGTCCAGGTGTTGTTATAATCCACGAGGCAGATATTTGGCTGCAAAGAAAGTGGAACGCCCTTTAGGGGGTAGTGGGTACGTGGTACCCCACAGTATCTGGCCCTTGTTGCATTGCCCTTATCATATTTTCCCTCACAGTGGGGGTCCTTGTTTTGAAATCCCTTAGACGGGTATCCCCAACAAGTGCACATATCCCTTATAAGTATTCTTATCCCCTCTACAAGCCAGGTGACAGGGGGATCCCCTGGACCCGTTATACAGTTAAGAATCCTGTTACAATTAAGCAGGGTGGAGGAGGCATGTTGCAGGGGAGTAACATATCTCAGGGGTTCTAGGACAGGTCTATTCCTAGACCACGCCCACTGGATGTCTGAGGGGGAATTAATTTCCTCTGTTCCTGTGCTATTTGGAAGGTGGATACGCCAGGGTAGGGTTACATTAAAAGAACAGTCAGCTTCATAATAGTCCGGCTGTTTTAAAGGGTGAAAATAGGGGTCAAAGGGAAAATAAGAACAGGGTACCGAATAGGGACCGGTTTGGGGTATGGAGTAGGTTCCCGGTAGGATGGTCACGTTTGCCCATCAAATACTTTGGGAAGTGCCAATACTGGAATGGCCATCGAAAGTAAAGTTCATTTCAGGGTGGGACGCATTACAGGTCGACCTCCCCCAGAAGTCCCTATCAGTGGAGTTGTAATATGCAAAGTAAGTATCATTGAGGTCCAAACTCACATTAGCGTGTCAGAAGATAATTTCTTGATAGCCTTCTGTCAATAGATGATTGGCATTCCATTTGATATAGCCAGCACTATTTATCGTCCAAGTATTGGGGACCAGGACGTAGTCTTACTGGGAAGTTTGATTCTCACCCAGGTTAAAAGTGATGTTAAAGGGTGTGACAAAAAATCTTTATCCCTCCTCAGTGAAGGGGGTATGGCTACACAAATTCCTTGGCCAGTCTGATTCCATATGCGTACAAATCCCTGAATTATATCCCAAGCCAGATTCGGGGACTCACCCCATGATCCCATTACCCCAATAGTGATGGAGAGGAAGTAGGTTTTCCAATCCATCTTTCCCTTAGTACAATACAAAAGTATTTCCAACAAACAATATAAATAACAATCAACTCCGCGATTGTCAACATGGGTCCCATGACGGTTTGTCCACAACCTGCAATATATGTATATATACAAAACAGAGAATGATTAAAAGGATGGAATAATCCATCGAGTATGGATTCGACGGTCCTTTCCATGGGCATCTGTAGCTACCCATGCATACGCATTGACGGGAGTCTTCAGGGTCAGGGGTATCTGTCCCACAGTGGGCAAATCTACCAAAATGGGCTGTCCAGGATAATGGAGTGGGTTTGCTGGATCTTTGTCCTTTTTCTTCCCAGGTAGAATAGACGGGGGTTTGGGACAAAATGCCATGAGTCAGGAGCAACCATTAATTCCCCAACAGCTGTTAACCTTAATTACTGCATCGGATATCTGTTGCACCCATCCAGGGTCACGAGGCTTCAAGGCTTGTTTTAGGAGCCCATTAGTGTGCTCCACAATACCATTTGCCTGAGGGTAATATGGAGTATGGAAAACCCACTGTATTCCTTCATCCAGTTCTGTTTAATATCTTTCTCAATGATCTGGACGAGGGGATAAAGTGCACCCTCAGGAAGTTTGCAGATGACACCAAGCTGGGCAGGAGCGTTGATCTGCTTGAGGGCAGGCAGGCGCTACAGAGGGATGTGGACAGGCTGGATCGATGGGCCGAGGCCAACGGTATGAGGTTCAACAAGGCCAAGTGCCGGGTCCTGCACTTCGGTCACAACAATCCCAGGCAACGCTACAGGCGTGGGGGGGAGTGGCTGGAAAGCTGCCCAGCGGAAAAGGACCTGGGGGTGTTGGTAGACAGCCAGCTGAATATGAGCCAGCAGTGTGCCCAGGTGGCCAAGAAGGCCAATGGCATCCTGGCCTGTATCAGAAATAGTGTGGCCAGCAGGACTAGGGAAGTGATTGTCCCCCTGTACTCGGCACTGGTGAGGCCGCACCTCGAGTACTGTGTTCAGTTTTGGGCCCCTCACTACAAGAAAGACATGGAAGTGCTGGAGCGTGTCCAGAGAAGGGCAACAAAGCTGGTGAAGGGTCTAGAACACAAGTCCTATGAGGAGCAGCTGAGGGAACTGGGGTTGTTTAGCCTGGCGAAAAGGAGGCTGAGGGGAGACCTTATCACTCTCTACAACTACCTGAAAGGAGGCTGTAGAGAGATGGGTGTCGGTCTCTTATCCCTAGTAACAGATGACAGGACAAGAGGGAATGGCCTCAAGTTGCACCAGGGGAGGTTTAGATTGGATATTCGGGAAAAATTTCTTCACAGAAAGGGTTGTCGGGCACTGGAACAGGCTGCCCAGGGAGGTGGTGGAGTCCCCATCCCTGGAGGTATTCAAAAGACGTTTAGATGTGGCCCTAAGGGATATGATTTAGTGGTGGACTTGGTAGTGATAGGTTAATGGTTGGACTCGATGATCTCGGAGGTCTCTTCCAACCAGAACGATTCTATGATTCTATGATTCTACGATTCTATGATTCTACGATTCTATCCCGTGCCCACTCTTGGACCACCCCGGCAGTAAAGTGGCTGCCATTGTCTGATTGAATTGATTTGGGTTTAGGCAAGCAACTAAATCACAATTTTAGGCCTTTTACTGTATTATCCCCTGTTGCTGGCCAGACCGCCTCTGCTTGGGTCAGTCTGGAAATCACCTTGACCCCCACCAACGCATACTGTTTTCCCTCTGAAAGTCGGAAGGGACCGATGTAGTCTACTTGCCAGGCGTCCCACAGCCCCTTATTGTCCCTTAAGTGTAGGGGTTGGTCCTTGAGAGGGTTATGCTCTCCTAGTCGAGTACGGCATAAGCCACATGCTGAGATGATGGTGTTACACAGTTCCCTTGTCATGGACCACCCTCTACTGTTTGCTTCTTTAAACAGATCTTTACATCCAGAGTGGCCTCGTTTGACATGTAGCCATTCTAACAGATGTTCCCACTTTTCTCCCTCACCCAATATGGCCATTCCTGACAAGCGGGCAAGCGAGTCTACCTGATTGCTCAAAAGATGAGCTGGGTGATCTCTGGTCTGATGTGCAGCGACTCACCCTACTAAAAAAGACTTCTGTTTAGCGACATTTAGGATTTCTTCCCATTTTTCTCACTGCCACACTGGTACCCGATTAACTTCCCACTGGTTTTGTTCCCAAAATGGGAGCCATTCGGTACATCCCTTGAACACAGCATATGAATCAGTGTAAATAAATACCAGTTCTTTGCTCTCTGCTTCCCTAATAATCATGCTCCATATGGCTACCAGTTCTCCCACTTGAGCGCTTCCCTCCCCCTCTGTTATTATCCCGTCCCCTGGTTGCTGCTGTATGATTTTCTCAGCTTCCTGTGAAGCTAGGCTAACCACAAAAAGGCCCTTCTCCCAAATTGAGTAACATTTCTCTGCATCTTTAAAGCTGTGTGAGTAAAATCCTATGGGACGAGTCAGACCTTCAGGCCTGCGTTGCCACATATGTATAGATAGTCCATGAATCGCAAAACCCCATTCGATATGGAGTGGGTCTGTAGGGTGTATTGGCCCTAAGGCCTGATACTCCAGCCTCAAAAATTAACAACTTTAAGGCCTCTTCATGAATGGGGGTCCAATCCCAGGTGGCTCTTTTGCATGTCAAATCATACAAGGGACGGGCTATGATGGAAAAATCAGGGATGTGTTTTCTCCAGAATACCAGCAGGCCTAGTGCATGTTGTAGCTCCTTCTTATTTCCAGGCACTTTTACTTGTTCAAGGGCAGTTAAGGTCTCCCCCCCTCCACCAAATGCCTAGGAATTTTACCTCAGAAGAGGGAAGCTGTACCTTTTCTGCTGGGATTTGGAGCCCTAAATTTTCCAAATGACCAATTATTTTAGTTTGGGTCTGTCCTACTGTGGTGGCATCAAGGCCGCCAATCAATATATCATCAATGTGTTGATATATTTTTACCCCCTCAGCTGGGGAAATTCAGGTAAGTTCTTGGGCCAATGCATAGTGAGCAAGGGTTGGAGAGTGGCGGTATCCCTGGGGGAGATGTGTAAAAGTGAATTGCATGCCCTCCCATGTAAAGGCAAAGTGATCTCTGTCTGCTTCCTGTATGGGAACCATAAAAAACATCTCTTTCACATCAATGGTTGCTAAAATTTGGTGGGCTTGCTTCTGTATAGCCGCAATCAGTTCAGCTATGTTAGGCACTGCAGCTGTCAAGGGACCTGTGTTGGCATTTAGACGTCGATAGTCAATTCACAGAATCACAGAATCACAGAATGGTAGGGGTTGGAAGGGACCTCTGGAGATCATCTAGTCCAACCCCCCTGCTAGAGCAGGTTCAACTAGAGCAGGCTGCACAAGACCGTGTCCAGGCGGGTTTTGAATATCTCCAGAGAAGGAGACTCCACAACCTCCCTGGGCAGCCTGTTCCAGTGCTCTGTCACCCTCACAGTGAAGAAGTTTTTCCTCATGTTCAGGCGGAACTTCCTGTGTTCCAGTTTGTGCCCGTTGCCCCTTGTCCTGTCGCTGGGCACCACTGAAAAGAGTTTGGTCCCATCCTCTTGACCCCGTGTCAGTTGCCATTTTTCATTGGGTTTACGGACTGGCTGCACCGGGAAGTTATAAGGTGAGTGAGTTGGGATAATTATCCCTTGTTCCTGCAGCTCAGTTATCACAGGAGCTATTCCCTCTCGGGCCCCTAAGGGAAGAGGGTAGGGCTTGACATTTACAATTTTTGAAGGGGGCAATTCTGGCGCAGGTTGGAGCAGTCGTACTGAGGCAGCCAGGAGGCTGAACATCCACTCTTTTCCCCCGAGTCCACCCAAGCACACCCTTTAAGCAAATCAAGCCCCAGAATATTCGTCGGTAAAGTCCCTAGGATCATTAGAGTCTCTACTGCAGTTTCATCTCCAGGCAGCCAGCATTTAACCCGAGCCGTCAGTTGGGGCCGAGAATTTCCAAACACATCTGTGACCCAAATTTGTTTTTTATCCAAAGCTATTCCGCTGCGATTAGCAACATCAACATCTATTCGTGACATTTGAGCACCCGTGTCAACTAAGAAAGTAACTGGGGTTTTAAGGGGGCCAAGAGGGAAGGTAATACACAAATCCCCTTTAGCAGTTTCTGTGAGCCTCCTTAAGTGAATCCACTGGCTGTCCCCTGGCTCACCTATTGGAGACAACGCGTCTAGTTTCCCTGTCTCAGGTCAATCAAATCTCCCACAGGGGTGGTACGTGCCTCAGGGGTCTCTGCCCACATGCTCTCCCAAGCAGGCGGTTCACTCCTGTGGGGTGTCTTCTTCTTATCTTTCCACATCCGGATAAGCTTTTCTAAAGCGCAGTAGGCATTCCATCCATTAAATCTCAGGGAATTCCTTTCTCCACTCCCTCAGCCCACAATAAATTCCTTTTAACCCCTGTGGCTCGGGGAGGGGGGGACGATTTTCTCACTGTTCTACTCTCCATACGGCAGTTCTTGATTTCGTAGCCACCCCCATGAGACCCATTTTCCTACCATAATTTATCAGTTCCTGGGCTACCTCCCCCCAAGTCATGGGACTTTCTCCCCGGGCCTGTCTCTCCCTGTGTGGGGCTAATGTATCCCAAAAACAGTTTTGTAGTTGTACTGCATAGTTTCAAGGAATCAGGCAGACCCCAAATCAGGGGAGTCATTCTATCAGGGTTTGCATTTAGCAACATCGGGGAAGGTTGTTTGGGAACTAGGTGCCTGTCGTCCATCAGCTGGAGGCAGGCAGCTTTCTGTAAACTTTTGGTTAATTGATTTATATTGGGGGTCTCAGTAGACACCGGGTCTCCTTTTTCTAAGGGGTCTAAGCCTCCTGCCCAATACGTGGCTTGCTGGGTTAGCAACCATGGCTCTCTTTGATGATCCATAGTTAAAAATACACCGGGACCCCAATACCCTTGTGCTTCATCCTCTGAGAGTAGGACTCAATCTCCACCTGTTAATGAAACTCTCCATACAGATTCTGTCTCTGTCTCCTGAACTAGCCTACTATATTTCTCCTGAATCTTCGATAATTCGTCTGCCGAGTATGGTACCATTCGGGTGGTGACTTGCGGGGCTGCCCCCACTTGGCCGTTATCAGTAGCTTCAGTTTTAAGCAGGGGCCTCATTGCCACCTCCTCATTTTCGGGGTAAAAAGCCTTTTGGCTAATTTCTAGTTCCCCAAATGGGTACTCAGACTTTTGGTTCTGTTTCCCAGGTAACTGTGCCAAACTTATGAATCCCAGTTCACTATCTGGAACAGAGTCAAAATCTGACCCTTGTTCCTTTTCCTCTAATTCGGACCATAAAATTTTTTCTCGGTCTAATGCATCTGACAGAGCCCTGTGGAGTCGCTGAGTGGTATTACATTCAGCGGTCAGTTGACTCTGCAGGGTGTTTATTTGCTCTTGCAGGGATTTAACCATTTCATCGCCGGCTTTCTTACTTTCTTGAGCTGCTACTAGTGCTGCTCCCAATATCACACATATTACGGCTTTTCCTTTTCCTGATCACAGCTTTTTCTTTTTCGCCATCATAGTGATTCTTTCTGTTATTGTGTTTGGATTTTGCCAATTACTATAAGCCCAGGTCATTCCCGGTGGGGAAGTGAGGGAATGAAGGCACGGACTCCGGCATAGGTGGAAAGCGGAGACGCTTTAATGCACACTTACAGGGGTTTATAAAGCTTCCTTATCTACTACATGCGCTCTAACACCTGTTTAAACATTTCTAAATTTGTGCACTTAAACATAACAAAGAAATTCTTTAGTGTAACAACAAACTTCTTTCTGGTTCTGACTGCTTCTGGTTACTCTTGTTTACCTTACTGTGTCCCTTCATTGACCTTTGCAGCACTGCTGTTTCAATTCAGCTCTAACCTGTCGTAAAACGGGTCACCTACAGGGAAGGGCATGCCTTGTACTCCTTTAACTTCTCAACAATAGGGGAGCAGACAAGCATTTTCTGGGCAGCCACGGCTTGCCACTGCTCGAACTTCTCCCAGTTTATAGCTGAGAGGTCATTTCCCGGCTCTCCCCGCCCGCGCTTACCGTGTGGAGAGCCGGTATGCCCCTGTGAACCTCAGCCTCACCTCTGTGCCTGGGAAGATCATGGAACGGATCCTCCTAGAAGCTATGCTAAGGCACATGGAGGACAGGGAGGTGATTGGAGACAGCCAGCACGGCTTCACCAAGGGCAAGTCCTGCCTGACCAACCTAGTGGCCTTCTATGAAGGAGTGACTACATCAGTGGACAAGGGAAGAGCTACGGATGTCATCTACCTGGACTTCTGTAAGGCCTTTGACACGGTCCCCCACAACATCCTTCTCTCTAAATTGGAGAGATAGGGATTTGATGGGTGGACTGTTCGGTGGATGAGGAATTGGTTGGATGATCGCATCCAGAGGGTAGTGGTCAATGGCTCAACGTCCAGATGGAGATCAGTGACAAGTGGTGTCCCTCAGGGGTCCGTATTGGGACCAGTACTCTTTAATATCTTCATCAGCGACATAGACAGTGGGATCAAGTGCACCCTCAGCAAGTTTGCGGACGACACCAAGCTGAGTGGTGTGGTGGACACGCCTGAGGGACGGGATGCCATCCAGAGGGACCTGGACAAGCTTGAGAGGTGGGCCCGGGCGAACCACATGAGGTTCAACAAGGACAAGTGCAAAGTCCTGCACCTGGGTCAGACCAACCCCCGGTATCAATACAGGCTGGGGGATGAAGGGATTGAGAGCAGCTCTGCGGAGAAGGACTTGGGGATATTGACTGATGAAAAGCTGGACATGAGCCGACAATGTGTGTTCACAGCCCGGAAAGCCAACTGTATCCTGGGCTGCATCAAAGTAGGTGTGGCCAGCAGGTCGAGGGAGGTGATTCTGCCCCTCTACTCAGCTCTGGTGAGACCCCACCTAGAGTACTGCATCCAAATCTGGAGTCCTCAGCACAAGGAAGACATGGACCTGTGTTGTGTTTTAGCCCCAACCAGCAGCTAAGCACCACGCGGCTGCTCGCTTGCTCCTCCCCTCCCAGTGGGATGGGGAGAGAATCGGGAAAAAGAAAGGCAAAACTCGTGGGTTGGGATAAAAACAGTTTAACAGGACAGCAAAAGAAAAGAGAACAAACAAACAAACAAACAAACAAACAAAACCCCAACACTAACAATAACAGAGTGTACTTAGTGCGTGCTTCACAGCACAGGTCACTCACTGCCTAGAGCCCAACGCCCAGCCCACTGCTATATACTGAGCATGATGGTCACATGGTATAGAATAGCCCTCCTGGCCAGCTTCTGGTGAAAATTAACCCTATACCAGCTGGAACCAGGACATTATCCACCCCTTATTCTATACCATCTACATCATGCTCAGATCCGACACTTTCCAATTAATCACCCCCACTTTTCCTGTCATATATATATATAAACACACACACAGAGACATCGTTCCTTTAGTCTATGGACCATCCCTTCAAAGTGTCTGTTGAGCTCATTTAGTCCATGACTTTGGGCTCCATCTGTCATAATAGTCTCTTGGGGCAGGAGAGATGATGTGGAGTTCGCTCGGTCAGCGAAACAGGGCTGGGTCTCGGTGCGGTGCGGCAGGTGACACTGGACACAGTGGGAGGATGGTATGTAGTGCTGGATTGTTGCATGTTGCATCTGGAGCTTGCAGTTGTGGTATCATCTGGCTCGGCTGGTGTATCATGTCCATGGTCTGTGGGTTGAAGATGTCGATCTCATGAGGAAGTTGCTGGGCGCCGGTTGCTAAAGACTGCAATTTGGAATATGCATTCTCCAGGAACCCACAACACCTAAGAAAGCTTGTGTTTCCTTTTTGTTAGTTGGTGGAGACATCGCTGTTATCTTGCTGATCACATCCATTGGGATGTGACGGCGTCCATCTTGCCATTTTATTCCTAGGAACTGGATCTCCTGTGCAGGACCTTACCTCGTTTTATGGCAGTCCAGCTCTCAGAAGGATTTGGATTATTTTCTCCCCTTTCTCCAAAACTTCTGCTGCTGTGTTGCCCCACACAATGATGTCATCAATGTATTGCAGGTGTTCTGGAGCTCCACCCTTTTCCAGGGCAGTCTGGATCAGCCCATGGCAAAGGGTGGGGCTGTGTTTCCACCCCTGGGGCAGTTGATTCCAGGTGTACTGGATGCTCCTCCAAGTGAAAGCAAACTGTGGCCTGCACTCTGCTGCCAAAAGGATTGAGAAAAACGCATTTGCAATATCAATGGTGGCATACCACTTGGCTGCCTTGGACTCCAGTTCGTATTGAAGCTCTAGCATGTCCGTCACGGCAGCACTCGGTGGTGGTGTGACTTCGTTCAGGCCACGATAGTCCACTGTTAATCTCCATTCTCCGTTAGATTTCCGCACTGGCCATATGGGGCTATTAAAGGGTGAGCAAGTCTTGCTGATCACTCCCTGGCTTTCCAGTTGATGAATCAGCTTATGGATGGGGGTCAGGGAGTCTCGGTTGGTGCGATATTGCCGCCAATGCACTGTTTTGGTAGCGATCTGTACCTGTTGCTCTTTGACCCTCAGCAACCCCACAATGGAAGGATCCTCTGAAAGACCGGGCAAGGTGGACAGCTGCTTAATGTCCTCTGTCTCCACAGCGGCTATACCAAAAGCCCACCTGTACCTTTTTGGGTCCTTGAAATACCCTTTCCTGAGGTAGTCTATGCCAAGGATGAACAGAGCATCTGGGCCAGTCACAATGGGGTGCCTTTGCCACTTGTTCCCAGTTAGGCTCACTTCGGCCTCCAGTAGAGTTAACTCTTGGGACCCCCCTGTTACTCCAGAAATAGAAATGTGTTCGGCCCCTCTATAGTTCGATGGCATTAGGGTGCACTGCGCACCAGTGTCCACTAGAGCCTTGTACTTCTGGGGGGCTGATGTGCCAGGCCATCGAATCCACACAGTCCAGTAAACTTGGTTGTCCCTCTCCTCCACCTGGCTGGAGGCAGGGCTCCTCTAATTCTGATTATAATACCCACTATCAACCGATGGGTTTGTGTGGGATGCATGGGGTCGAATCTCATCCTTGTTACTCACTTCTTGTAAATATGAATCAGAAGCCCTTCTACCCCATCTGGGGAACTGCCCACTGGAGACTGGAGCAGCACTTTTCCTGGGAGAACCCTTATTTGTGATTGTTTTCTTTTTCAACTCACGTACCCTTGCCTCTAGGGTCGAGGTAGGTTTTCCATCCCACTTCCTCATGTCCTCTCCATGGTCATGGAGGTAAAACCACAGGGTACCTCTCCACGTGTACCGTCTCTCTTGAGCAAGGGAAGATTTTTCTCCTAATAGCTGAGATACTGGCCTGTACAGGTGGCAAGTAGGACCTATCCTCTTTGAGTTGTTGAAACTGCTGGCACAGTTCTTCATAGTGGTTCTCGGATCTTTTGGCCAGTCTTTCCTGCATCCGAGACAGGCCTGTAGGGAGGAAGAGAGATTGTCTTTGTGCTGTCGGAGTTGATTAGCCACTGCACGCACCAGTGGTGCCTCCTCGTCTTTCCAACCCATTGTTGCCAATGAGTTGGCATACGATGATGGTGCACTATGTACAAACTTCCACCACATGGGTCGGGTACACTGGACCTCATCTGGATTTACAGGTGTCTGTGCGTCATCCAAGTCATGATAAATCAATTCCCGCACAGCTAATTCCCTCAGAAACTGAATACCTCCCTCCATGGTGATCCACTTCCTTGGGTGGCTTATAATATCTTCCTTAAAGAAATACCTGTCCCTCACACCTGACAGGAGTCTCCTCCACAGGCTGCGGGCTTCTGCCTCTCTTCCAACTGCCCTGTCAATGGCTGCTTCCCTAGACAAGGATCCCAGCTGCCTGGCTTCCCTGCCCTCTAGTTCCAGGCTACTGGCCCTGTTATCCAAGCATCTTCTTTTGTATAGGGGTGACTGATAATGGCACGGGTGGATCTGCAGTACCTATCACAGCAGCCACGGTGCTCATAGCTGGGGCCTGAATAGCCGCAACACCCACGGTGGGAGCTGGAACAGCCGCAATGCCCATAGCAGGGGGTGCAGCAGCCACGGTGGCCGCGGCGGGGGCTGGAGCTGCCATGGTGCCTGTAACAAGGAGTGGGGTGGCCGCGGTTCCCATAGCAAGGAGTGGAGCAGCCGCGGTGGCTATGGTGGGGGGTGGAGCAGTCGCGACACCCGTAACAAGGGTTGGGGCAACCACGATACCCGTGGCGGGGAGTGGCGCAGACGCGGCAGGGGCTGGAAGAGCCGCAGTGGCCGTAGCAGGGGGTGGAGTGGCTGCGATACCCATGGCGGGGAGTGGAGCAGCTGCAGCTCTGAAGTAGTAACTGTCCTGTTTTAGGCTGGGATGGAGCTACTTTTGTCTCCAGCAGCTACTGTGTTTTGGATTTAGTATGTGAAGAATGGTGATAGTACACTGATGTTGTTGGTTGCTGCTTAACAATCACGGACTTTTTGCAGATCCCAGGTTTTGCTAATGTGCAGGTGCAAAAGCTTGGGAGGGGTATAGCCAGAATAGTTGATCCAAACTGGCCAAAGAGAGTATTCCATACCATAGACGTCGTGCCCAGTATAAGTGGGGGTCGACCGGTGGGCCACTTCCATCCTTGTTCCCTTCTTTTACCTTTTTTAATTCGTTCGGGCTTTTCGTTCGTTTGTTCGTCTGTTTGTTCCCTCGCTTGCTCTCTCTGGAACTTGCTGTTCTGGGATAGCTGGGGGGGAATATTCCTGTTCCCTGACTGCTGCTCGGGACGGGCTGTATCGGTCGTCGGGTGGTGAGAAATTGTGCATCGTTTGTTTTATATATTCTATTACCCTTATATATATTATCATTATTATCATTATTAATATATTTTTATATTTTTCTTTGCTGTCCTGGTGAACTGTTTTTATCTCAATCCGCAAGTTTTCCTTCCTCTCCAATTCTCCTCCCCTACCCCACTGGGGAGGTGGGGGAGTGAGCGAGCAGCTGCGTGGTATTCAGTTGCCATCTGGGGGTTAATCCACAACAGAGCTTGCAGTTCTTTATCCGCAAAGCAAGGACCTGAGAGCACTGTGAGACCTTCTTGTCTCCAACGCTATGCATCTGCTTTCATGGAAGTGATTATTTATCAGAGGGATTTTTTTCACCTAAACTGCAGCTCTTCCTTAACTATGTGGTTCAACAAGAGCAAGCGCAGGGTCCTGTACCTGGGGAGGAATAATGCCATGCACCGGTACAAGCTAGGGGTTGACCTCCTGGAAAGCAGCTCTGCGGAGAAGGACCTGGGAGTCCTGGTAGAAGACAAATTAACCATGAGCCAGCAATGTGCCCTTGAGGCCAGGAAGGCCAATGGCATCCTAGGGTACATTAAGAAGAATGCGGCCAGCAGGTCGAGGGAGGTTATCCTCCCCCTCTACTCTGCCCTAGTGAGGCCCCATCTGGAGTATTGTGTCCAGTTCTGGGCTCCCCAGTTCAAGAGGGACGAGGAACTACTGGAGAGAGTCCAGTGGAGGGCTACAAAGATGATTAGGGGACTGGAGCATCTCTCCTACGGGGAAAGGCTGAGGGAACTGGATCTGTTTAGCCTGAGGAAGAGAAGACTGAGAGGGGACCTCATCAACGCTTATGAATATCTCAAGGGCAGGTGTCAAGAGGATGGGGCCAGACTCTTTTCAGTGGTGCCCAGCGACAGGAGAAGGGGCAATGGGCACAAACTGGAACACAGGAAGTTCCGCCTGAACATGAGGAAAAACTTCTTCACTGTGAGGGTGAGAGAGCACTGGAACAGGCTGCCCAGGGAGGTTGTGGAGTCTCCTTCTCTGGAGATATTCAAAACCCACCTGGATGCAGTCCTGTGCAACCTGCTCTAGGTGAACCTGTTCTGGCAGGGGGTTTGGACTAGATGATCTCCAGAGGTCCCTTCCAACCCCTACCATTCTGTGATTCTGTGATTTTTTGTCAGATCTGTATGCAAATGTAGCCATGGAAAATGGGCCGATGCACAGGGAGCCCCTTTCCGATGAGGCAACATAGCCGCATGCCAAGTTAGAAAATCCCTTTTATGGTCAGAGGTGCAATCACCTGTGAGGCGTCCACTTGTGAAACATACCAGGAGAAAGGCACGAGCTCAGAGGGGTTCAGCATATGCCTCTTCCTCACCAGCAAAGCTGTGCCTCTGTAAAGTAAGAAAGAAAATAATTCATAAGGTAGGAGAGATCGTGCAGGAGGATGTGCAGCCATGCAGTCTAGCAATTAGAGCTTACTCCACAGAAAGGGCAATCCTGGGCCTTGGTCCCTGCTCCCAGGCTGATCAGGGATCATGCAAAAGCACAGCAGTGAATCCTGGAGCCCCAAGATCTTCCCTTCTTCCCTTCTCTCTCCGAAGGGGTATGAAAACCTGCATCAGAGCACTCAGCCCCTGTGCTTCACCAGACCAAGGGAAGCTTCTCTGGGGAGAAATTAAATTTTTACACCAGTTTGAACATTGATTTCTTCTTCTAACTGTTCAGCTACACTAACTGGCATATATATGTCTTTTCTCTGCTGTGCTGCAAGATAAGCCTTCAGATCTTTTACTTTAACCTTTAACCTTAACTTCAGTGCTTCACCATTAATATTTGTCAGCCAGAATATCCTCTTATATCCCACCAGCCAGCCTAGGATGCACATCTCCATTCAGAGGGCCTGGGGCATTTATTCTGCATATATGGTTTGGTTATATTTAAAAAAATAAATCTGAATATTATTCCTTAGTGAGGGACTCCATGGAACTATTTAAAAAATGTAGCTGCTGTTGTTTCTAGTGACTGTTGTTTCCTAATATGAAGAGTTGGCCTAAGTACAGCTTAAAAGCTTTGTCATCCTTTTAATAACTTGGTTTCAGTATTAAAAACTACCCATCTGGTATTACAATGGGCCCAAACACTGTGACAGGTTCCTGTGCAGGTTCACGGAACTTGTAATTCTTGTTCCTTTTTCTGGGTTCGCTCAGTCGCATTTTCCCTGCTCCTTTAGGGATCCAAGGAGTTTACAGCTCTTTGACTCATCAATAAGTAATAGTGGTGCTTTCTGGAGAGTGCTACAGCTACATCTTGCCACCCACTTCCACTGTGCTGGCATGAAGATCTGGGAGTGGAAGAGTTAACCTGACCAACAGCATGTCCTTGGGGGCCAAATCTCAGAGAATATGAGACACCAACATGGTATTTGGCTATTCGTGCTCTTCTTCTTTCCACTCCCAAATTTCAAACTCAGAGGAATTAAAAATCTCAAAACAAAATGATCCATTTTACTTTAAAACCACAGACAGATTCTTATGAATAGACAGAGCAAAGTTAAAGTGCAGAGCTAACATCCATGCTGTTTGGGGATAGCCAGCATGCAGGGTGGGGCATTTTCGGTTCTGACACCTTTTTCTAGATGATGTGAAAAGAAAGCTTCCTATCCTGGTATGGCCCTCAGATTACTATCCCTTGCTGATTTTTCAGGTAGGCAGCGATGAAGTGGCAACAAGAAGTCCCAAGGCAATCAAGAGAGACTTCAGGGCCTTGGGACGACTGGTTAAGGGATCAGGAGCACAGGTAGTGCTCTCCTCTATCCCTCCAGTTTCAGGGAACGATGAGGGAAGAAACAGGAAGAGCCAGCAGATCAACACCTGGCTCCGAGCCTGGTGTCACTGGCAGGACTTTGGGTTCTTTCACCACGGGTCGGTTTACATGGCACCAGGCCTGCTGGCGACAGACAGGGTACACCTGTCTCAAAGGGGGAAAAGGATCCTCGCACAGGAGTTAGCAGGGCTCATTGAAAGAGCTTTAAACTAGATTTGAAGGGGGGAAGGGATAAAACCAGGCTCGCTAGAGATAAGCCTGGGGGTAGCACACCAATGAATGAGGGACGGTGTGCTAGTGAGGTCCTTTGGTCTGCCATCTCAGACAAGGTAGGGGATAGAGATCCATGCAGCAGCAAAGACGCAAGGGTTATTGATGTGTTAGTAACCACGGAAATGCCTGAGAATGGACACATCGGAATTAGGACTTCTCCCCCCAGAAAGGTGGCAGGATCAATAGCCCAACTGAAGTGCATCTACACCAATGCACGCAGCATGGGCAACAAACAGGAGGAGCTGGAAGCCATTGTGCAGGGGGGAAACTATGATATAGTTGCCATCATGGAAACATGGTGGGATGACTCGCACAACTGGAGTGCTGCAATGGATGGCTGCGAAATCTTCAGAAGGGACAGGCAAGGAAGGAGAGGCGGTGGGGTAGCCCTCTATGTTAGGGAGAATCTTCACTGCCTAGAGCTTGAGGATGGTGACGAGAGGATTGAGTGCCTATGGGTAAGAATCAGGGGGAAGGCCAACAAGGCAGATATCATGGTGGGAGTCTGTTATAGACCACCCAACCAGGATGAAGAGGCAGATGAAGTATTCTACAAGCAGCTGGGAGAAGTCTCACAATCGCTAGCCCTTGTTCTCGTGGGGGACTTCAACTTGCCAGATGCCTGCTGGAAATACAATGCAGCAGAGAGGAAACAGTCGAGGAGGTTCCTGGAGTGTGTGGAAGATAACTTCCTGACACAGCTGGTGAGGGAGCCAACGAGGGAAGGCGCCCCGTTGGACCTGTTGTTTCTGAACAGAGAAGGTCTTGTGGGTGATGTGACGGTTGGAGGTCGTCTTGGGCATAGCGATCATGAAATCATAGAGTTTTCAATTCTCGGAGAAGTAAGGAGGGGGGTTAGCACAACTGCTACCTTGGACTTCTGGAGGGCAGACTTTGGCCTGTTTAGGAGTCTGGTTGGCAGAGTCCCTTGGGAGGCAGTCCTGAAGGGCAAAGGAGACCAGGAAGGCTGGACATTCCTCAAGAAGGACATCTTCAATGCGCAGGAGCAGGCCGTCCCCATGAGCCGAAAGATGAGCCATTGGGGAAGAAGACTGGCCTGGCTGAACAGAGAGCTTCAGCTGCAATCAGGAAGAAAAGGAGAGTCTATAACCTTTGGAGGAAGGGGCAGGCAACTCAGGAGGACTACAAGGATTTCGTGAGGTTATGCAGGGACAGAATTAGAAGGGCCAAAGCCCAACTAGAACTTAATCTGGCTACTGCCATGAAAGACAACAAAAAGTGTTTCTGTAAACACATAAGCAAAAAAAGGAGGGTGAAGGAGACTCTCCCTCCTTTATTGGATGCGGGGGGAAACAAAGGATGAGGAAAAGGCTGAGGTACTTAATGCCTTCTTTGCCTCAGTCTTTAACAGCAAGGGAAGTTGTTCTCTGGGCACCCAGCCCCCTGAACAGGAAGACGGGGACAGGGAGCAGAATGAAGCCCCCATAATCCAAGGGGAAATGGTCAGTGACCTGCTATGCCACCTAGACACACGCAAGTCTATGGGGCCAGATGTGATCCACCTAACGGTACTGAAAGAGCTGGCAGAAGTGCTCACCAAGCCACTCTCCATCATTTATCAGCAGTCCTGGCTAACTGGGGAGGTCCCAGTTGACTGGAGGCTGGCAAATGTGACGCCCATCTACAAGAAGGGCCGGAAGGAGGATCCAGGGAACTACAGGCCTGTCAGTCTGACCTTGGTGCCAGGGAAGGTTATGGAGGTGATCATCCTGAGTGCCATCAGGTGGCAAGTACGGGACAACCAGGCGATCAGGCCCAGTCAGCATGGGTTTATGAAAGGCAAGTCCTGCTTGACCAACCTGATCTCCTTCTATGACAAGGTGACCTGCTTAGTGGATGAGGGAAAGGCTGTGGACGTTGTCTACCTGGACTTTAGTAAAGCCTTTGACACTGTTTCCCACAGCATCCTCCTGGAGAAAGTGGCTGCTCATGACTTGGATGGGTGTACTCTGCACTGGGTAAGAAACTGGCTGGATGGCCGGGCCCAAAGAGTTGTGGTGAATGGAGTTAAATCCAGTTGGTGGCCAGTCACAAGTGGTGTTCCCCAGGGCTCAGTATTGGGGCCAGTTCTGTTTAACATCTTTCTCAATGATCTGGACAAGGGGATCGAGTGCACCCTCAGGAAGTTTGCAGACGACACCAAGTTGGGCAGGAGTGTTGATCTCCTTGAGGGTAGGAAGGCACTACAGAGGGATCTGGACAGGCTGGATCCATGGGCTGAGGCCAATTGTATGAGGTTCAATGTAGGTGACCCGCTTTACGACAGGTTAGAGCTGATTGAAACATCAGTACAATAAAGGTCAATGAAGGGACACAGCACGGTAAACAAGAGAAGTTAGAAGCAGTCAGAACCAGAAAGAAGTTGTTTGTTATGCTTAAGCGCACCAATCAAGAAATGCATGGCTTGCGGGTGCTAAGAAGAGAATTACCAATTACAAAGTTGTAACTATGCATGCTAGTGGCGTGGACGCGTGTAGCAGATAAAGAAGCTTTATAAATCCTGTGAGTGTGCATTAAAGCGTCTCCGCTTTCCACCTATGCTGGAGTCCGTGCCTTCATTCCCTTCAAATGGTGACCCCGACGTGATAGGGTAAAGCAACGCTGCACGAGCGTCCCAAAAACCAGCGCTGCACGAGCATCTGGAAAAGCAACGCGGAATGAGTGTCCGAAAAAGCAACGCTGCACGAGCGTCCGGTAAGGCAACGCTGAACAAGCGTCCAGTAAAGCAACGCGAAGCATCCGGAGGGAACCCAGCCGAACGAATCAAGCTAGCAGCTGGACTGCGGCTTCCATCCCGGGACATCGCCTGAAAGACAGGTGAGCGGCTGGGCATTTATAATGGGAGCTAACATTTCTGCGGAAGAAGAGGCTATAGTTAAGTTATTAACGCAGATTTTAACAAAAAGGGGAGTAAAGTATGACCCTTATAAAATCAAGCTATTGCTGAAGTTTTTGCAAAAGCAAGGAGCCCCCTCTACGGTCTCTGCTGTGTTTGATGTAAAGACGTGGGAACAGGCGGGAGAAACGATATGGGAGGCAGCCTCTAGAGGGAACACAACTGCCGCTGAAGTTATGACTACGTGGCGTTTAGTAACTGAAACTTTAAGATCGTGGCAGGCGGAAAAGAAGGTTCAAAGTGCTGCCGCTCAAGCAGCACTCACACCTGATTCGCGCTCAGAGCCAGAAAAGGCATCAGATGAGGGAGATCTGATAGATTTAGAGGAAACTGAGACACCACCGACAAAGCCCGACCCAATGATCCCCTCGGCTCTTGCGCAAACCTCCGCCCCTACTCCGGCGGGGGTCAGAGGGTTCGACCCACGGGCACGATGGGAACAAGTGCGCCGGGAAGCATTAAAGGAGGGAGATCCAATAGGATTAGCCTTCCCCGTACAAGTGCGTGATAATGCTCCTAATGAATATATCGGCTTTCAATGGGATGTTATTAAAGAATTAAGGAAAACGGTGACTATGTACGGATTGCACGCACCATTTACTCAATCCTTGCTTGAAAATATCATGACCGGTCAGTTGTTGGTACCGTATGACTGTTGCCAAATCGCCACAATGATTTTGACTCCAACTCAAAAATTATTGTGGGAGCAAAAGTGGAAAGAGAGCTGCGAAACGGCCGCCCTGCAAAATCAGGAGAGGTGCAGTGACGCTGCCAGCCCGCCCCCCCTCGACCTGTCCCTGCTGAAGGGATGGCACTGCGCGTGCGCAACTGGGAGGAGTTAAAGGCAGCGAACTCATTTTAATAAAGACTGCCTTTGCGAACTCATTTTAATAAAGACTGCCTTTTCGGGGAAAGGTGATGAATATGTATAGGCGTATGATGAATATGTAACACTTTGCTGACTAACTGGAGTGATAATTGTATATCTTATTTGTAAATGCCTGGGTATTTTATGTTAAAAGCATTTGTGTGTGTTGTGGGTGTGTGTGTTTGAGATGCGGCGCCGCTGTGAAGCGAGTGAGAGTCCTGATTTGTGGTTCTGTAACTCTGTGTGGGTCCCGTTTAAAAAAAAAAAAAAAAACAAAAAAAAAAAAAAGAAAAAAAAAGAAAAAGAGGTATTGGATTATCCCAGAGATTTGGGACGTTTGGGAATGAAAACGAAGCACAATAGCTAATAAGAAACAATCTAGAAAATAAGCATAAGGAGTCAGAAGAGATGGGTAACACTCAGAATAAGGGTATTTTAAAGAAAAGCCCCCTTGGTCATATATTGACACATTGGAGGGATATTGTTGGAACCGGGGGTACAGAGAATAAGAAGACTCTCATTAAATATTGTAATCAATGGTGGCCGATTTATAAGCTGGAAGATGGAACTAAGTGGCCACTTAATGGGTCAATGGATTATAACACTATCTTGCAATTAATGTTGTTTTAAGGAGAGAAGGAAAATGGGATGAAGTGTCATATGCAGATATGTTTTTCACCCTCCGAAATCACCCGGAGTGGCAAAGGGACTGTGGAATGGTGCTGCCACAGGACCCTATGGTACTCGCCCTCAAGCGGGAAAATAACAAAGAACTTAAAGGTAAACTGAAGCAGTGTTGCTCGGCATGTAGTATCGGACAAAGGTGTACTCAAATAGATAAAATTCACCGGGCATCAGAACAAGATCTAACTGATTTGCTTAAGCCTCCCCCTTGATCACAGAAACAGAATGTGGACTTGGACGAGACCTCCACCCCCCCGGACAGCCCTGTATCCTCCCGTACCAAAAAATAGTCCTGTTCCCTGCCACCTCCCTCAGAGGCGAGGGGGGAGGAGAGGAGAGGGGAGGGGGAAGAAAGAGGAGGAAGGAAAAGAAAAAAAAAAAAAACAGGCCGTGAGCCTCCGCCCTTGTACTCTGGGCCGCCTAACATTGTTAACACCAAACACGTCCATGATTTTAAATATTAACAGACTCCATGGGCGAACAAAGCGATCAGTGAATCATTATCGAGAAGACTGTAAGGACAATGTGGATTTTTGGGAGGCAGATAAGACTATCGCAGCCTCAGTCTTAGCACCTGGTGTTGCTGCCGCCAAAGCCCTTGCGACACTTAATAAATTAGGATGTTGGCTTGCTAAGCAAAACAATGCCACATCAAAAGCTTTAAGTGCTTTGCTGGTAGATACAGATTCTATTAGGCACGCCACTTTGCAAAATAGAGCAGCTATAGATTTTTTGTTATTAGCACAAGGACATGGGTGTGAAGAGTTTAAAAGCATGTGTTGTATGAATTTAAGCGATAACTCTCAAACAGTATTTCAACAGATAAAGAAATTGAAAGAGCTATCTGAAAGATTAACCACAAGCTCAGTAGGATTAGAATCTTGGCTGAAGGGGTTAGGATTAACAGGATGGCTAGTAGAATTAGCGAAAGGAGGACTTGTTTTGCTCATTGTATTAGTCGCAATTATTGTTGTAGTGCCTTGTCTGTTGCAGTGTTTGCAAAAAATGATTGAACGTTCAATGCACTCTATTTGGCTTGTAGAAACAAAAAAGGGGGAATTGTAGGTGACCCGCTTTACGACAGGTTAGAGCTGATTGAAACATCAGTACAATAAAGGTCAATGAAGGGACACAGCACGGTAAACAAGAGAAGTTAGAAGCAGTCAGAACCAGAAAGAAGTTGTTTGTTATGCTTAAGCGCACCAATCAAGAAATGCATGGCTTGCGGGTGCTAAGAAGAGAATTACCAATTACAAAGCTGTAACTATGCATGCTAGTGGCGTGGACGCGTGTAGCAGATAAAGAAGCTTTATAAACCCTGTGAGTGTGCATTAAAGCGTCTCCGCTTTCCACCTATGCTGGAGTCCGTGCCTTCATTCCCTTCAGTTCAATAAGGCCAAGTGCCGGGTCCTGCCCTTGGGTCACAACAACTCCAGGCAACGCTACAGGCTTGGGGAGGAGAGGCTGGAAAGCTGCCCAGCGGAAAAGGACCTGGGGGTGTTGGTCGACAGCCAGCTGAATATGAGCCAGCAGTGTGCCCAGGTGGCCAAGAAGGCCAACGGCATCCTGGCCTGTATCAGAAATAGTATGGCCAGCAGGACTAGGGAAGTGATTGTCCCCCTGTACTCGGCCCCGGTGAGGCCGCACCTCGAGTACTGTGTTCAGTTTTGGGCCCCTCACTACAAGAAAGACATTGAGGTGCTGGAGCATGTCCAGAGAAGGGCAATGAAGCTGGTGAAGGGTCTAGAGCACAAGTCCTATGAGGAGCGGCTGAGGGAACTGGGGATGTTTAGCCTGGAGAAAAGGAGGCTGAGGGGAGACCTTATTGCTCTCTACAACTACCTGAAAGGAGGTTGTAGAGAGGTGGGGGGGTCAATCTCTTCTCCCAAGTACCAGGCAACAGGACAAGAGGACATGGCCTCAAATTGCGCCAGGGGAAGTTTCGATTGGATATTAGGAAACATTTCTTCACTTGAAAGGGTTATTGGGCACTGGAACAGGCTGCCCAGGGAAGTGGTGGAGTCACCATCCCCGGAGGTATTTAAAAGACGTGTAGATGAGGCCCTAAGGGATATGATTTAGTGGTGGACTTGGCAGTGCTAGGTTAACAGTTGGACTCAATGATCTTAAAGGTCTCTTCCAACCTAAACGATTCTGTGATTCTGTGATTCTATGGTTCTATGATTAGCGTGAGTTAGCATCCCAGATTGTAGAGGACCGATACTGAATGTGGTTTGTCTCGACATTGCCATCCTACCACCACCCTCCCCCCCCGGCGGCCAAAGGCGCGAAAAGAAAAAAAAAGGGGCGCAAAACAGAAGACAGCTTCTAAGGGGACAGCAGGCCTGGCACGAACCGCACGCACACGGTCGTGGTCTGCGCATGAGCAGGAGGGGAAGCCCCTATAAAAGAAGCATGTGCACTCTCTGGTGGGTTTTTCCTTCCCTTCCTCCTCCCGTCCTCGTGCCTCTCCCGGACGCTTACGGCGATTGAAGACCTCAGACGTAGTCAGCGGAACATCATCGGACTCGGAGTGGTGGTAGCTAGTTTCCTCTTTTTTCTCCAACTCACTCTCTCTCTCTCTCTCTCTCTCTCTCACTTTTCCCCTCTATCCCTCTCCCCTTCCCCGCTTTTTTCCTTCCCTCTGTCCTTCCCCGCTTTTCTCCCCTGTTTGTAAAAAATAAGATCAAAAGGTTGTACGATATTTGACTGGTTTTGGTGTCTTAATCTCATCCCTGGGATCGTAACAAAACCCCCCCGATATTGGATCGGGACACAGATGCACATACTCCAGTCCCAGCAAGAACACATTGCCAGATCTAGATTCAATGATGTGTTGCATCCTTATCATATAGTTTTTAATGATTTTCTGTACAAAAATGTAAATTGACATAAATCCACCTCATTCTGGTACTGAGACTTTTCAGAGCCATGAAGTCAATGCTGGCTGTTGGCAGCTGAAAGTGAAGCAGATGCCTAAACATAGATTTCGGGACCTAACTGAAACATCCTTCTATATAATTTTAGCCACATTGCTTAAAGTGCTTCTAGACAAAGCTTTACATATAGATCATAGAATCATAGATGTTTGGATGTTTATTGTTATTATTGTTAAAGAAACAAGACTATTGACTTCTGCGGTGCTACACAAATCTGATTTAGTAGGCTATGCAGTAGAATGTATGATCACATCTGTTTTCTCCATTTTAGTATTGAAACAGGATTCTTTCCATGTTATATGTTGAAAATATGTTGTACTGTATTGCCATACTCACAAAGATAGCAGAATAAAAAGGTCTGAAAACAGTATCATCACATTTTGTGATTTGTTTTAAATAGCTGGGTTTTATTTCTGACTGATGTCAATGTTTATCATTACCTAAAATAACTGCTATGATTCATAATCTTCTATGGGCCTGACATCATAGAAATTATGTTTGGTCAAGATGACTGTTATTTAATTAATTCCTAAAATGAATTAAGATTCTATCATGTAAAGAAAAGCTACCTCATCTGCTTTATGGATAAGAAAAAATAGGGGAAAAAATATGAAGTATAAGGAGTGAGAGCTAGAAACAATGTCAACCATCCTTCAACTTAATCTATTACCTTTCTACATAGCAAGAATAGCTGAGATTTCAAAGCATTTTTTTCATCCACATAAGAGCGAATGTTTCACAAAATTTTGGCAGAGAGGAAGGTGTCCTGATGGTTCAGACACCATCTGGAACACTGGAAGGCCCAGACCAGAGATCCTTTTCGGTCTCATCCAGAGCAGGTGGTTTCACCTACAGAATTTCAAGCTACACATCAGGAGTGCCCTGCAGATCAGGAAGATCTGAAGTCACTCTCCTTTTCCAGCACCAAATAAGACCACGGAAATTACACAGAATTTTACAGCAAAACTTTTCCAGCTCAACTGTGGTAAAGAATGGAAAAGAAATAAAAGGATGTCCTGGTTTAGGCCAGGATGGAGCTAGTTTTGTTTTCAGCAGCTCCTATGTTTTGGCTTTAGTGTGAGAAGAACGGTGATAGCACACTGATGTTGCTGGTTGCTGCTGAATGACCAAGGACATTTTGCTGTTTCCCAGGTTTTGCTAAGGTGCAAGGGCAAAAACTTGGGAGGGGTAGAGACAGGATAGTTGATCCAAACTGGCCAAAGAGAGTATTCCATACGATAGACGTCATGCCCGATATAAGCGAGGGTCGGTTGGTGGGCCCCTAGGCTTTTGAGGCTTCTGAGGCTTTTGAGACCTTTAACTTGCCCTAATAGTTAAGCTTCCCTTCGGGTTGCTTTTTGTTTCCCTATTTTTCCTTTTTGTTTTTCGTTCGTTCAGCTGTTTGTTCCCTCGCCTGCTTTCCCTGGAACTTGCTGTTCTGGGATAGCTGGGGGGGGATACCCCTGCTCCCTGCCTGCTGCTCGGGACGGGCTGTATCGGTCGTCGGGTGGTGAGAAATTGTGTATCATTTGTTTTATATATTCTATTATCCTTGTATATATTATCATTATTATCATTATTAATATATTTTCATATTTTTCCTTTGCTGTCCTGGTGAGCTGTTTTTATCTCAACCCACGAGTTTTCCTTTCTCTCCAATTCTCCTCCCCACCCCAACAGGGAAGGGGGGAGCGAGCGAGCGGCTGCGTGGTATTGGGTTACAATTTGGGGTTAAACCACAACAAAGGAGAAATGAATACAGGGCACATTCAGACATAAAATGATTACAAAATTGCAGTAAACTCATCTCAAAGTGAGGGAAAGTGGAATTCTCTTAAATCAATTAACAGGAAGAATAACATTTCTGCATACATGTTCTTGAGGGAATGAAGGCACGGACTCCGGCATAGGTGGAAAGCGGAGACGCTTTCATGCACACTTACAGGGGTTTATAAAGCTTCCTTATCTACTACACGCGCTCTAACACCTGTCCACGCGACTGGCATGCATAGTTACAGCTTTGTGATTGGTAATTCTCTTCTGTCCACGCGAAGGGCAAGCATTTCTTGATTGGTACAATTAAACACAACAAAGAAATTCTTTAGTGTAACAACAAACTTCTTTCTGGTTCTGACTGCTTCTGGTTACTCTTGTTTACCTTACTGTGTCCCTTCATTGACCTTTGCAGCACTGCTGTTTCAATTACTGTACTGCTGTTTCAATCAGCTCTAACCTGTCGTAAAACGGGTCACCTACAATTCCCCCTTTCTTTGTTTTTACAAGCCAAATAGAGTGCATTGAACGTTCAATCATTTTTAGCAAACACTGCAACAGACAAGGCACTACAATAATAATTGTGACTAATACAATGAGCAAAACAAGTCCTCCTTTCGCTAATTCTACTAACCATCCTGTTAATCCTAACCCTTTCAGCCAAGATTCTAATCCTACTGAGCTTGTGGTTAATTGTTGAGACAGCTCTTTCAATTTCTTTATCTGTTGAAATACTGTGTGAGAGTTATCACTTAAATTCATACAACACATGCCTTCAAACCCTTCACACCCATGTCCTTGTGCTAATAACAAAAAATCTATAGCTGCTCTATTTTGCAAAGTGGCGTGCCTAATAGAATCTGTATCTACCAGCAAAGCACTTAAAGCTTTTGATGTGGCATTGTTTTGCTTAGCAAGCCAACATCCTAATTTATTAAGTGTCGCAAGGGCTTTGGCGGCAGCGACACCAGGCGCTAAGATTGAGGCTACGATAGTCTTATCTGCCTCCCAAAAATCCACATTGTCCTTACAATCTTCTCGATAATGATTCACTGATTGTTTTGATTGCCATGGAGTCTGTTAATATTTAAAATCATGGACGTGTTTGGTGTTAACAATGTTAGGCGGCCCAGAGTACAAGGGCCTCCTGCAATACGAGAAGGAACACCTTGCCAAGCCCGGTCCCCACAGATGAGAAACACACCGGCCGGCAAGGCTAAAGGTTTGTTTGAAGACTTAGATATTTTAGAGGTGGTATAATTACACCACACAGATGCGTTCTTATAGACGGATAAACTTGCTGGTACATCAATTACGGTGTTATCACGTCCAGTATAATTAAAGCTTAGACAGGCATAGGCACTCACACTTCCCAAAATATCTAATTCTTGTGGCTCCAATGGAACGACCGGCAAATAGTTGGCCCAGCCATCCCAGTTGGTTACCGCTTCCTTACTAGCATTTCCCGTCAGATTAACATTCCATTTAGACATAATATGATGCCCTACTGAAGTATTATTAACAACAGTCACAACTTCCTTGTCTGAAAGCGGAAATTCCAACTAAACATGCCGTAAATGGGTTGGCTGCGCTGGCCATCGAGAGGCACATGTGGTTCTGTCCCGTCATGTTGGCAAGTGTGACCCAGATGTTTGCTCTGGGTTGGATGGAGATCCATGAGGCACTGAAACCACAACAGTAGAGGATGATGATCCCAACCAAGGCCGCACACCACGGGCTGGTACCCATCGTGGTCCTCGTCCTGTGGAAACACAAGCATATCCTCGCCCCCAGGTTATCAAAGGATATGGTCCTTAGCCAAATCCCCTGCAGTTTTTTTAAAAATTAATTGGTTTTCCATCTCAGTCATACATTCTGTTTCTGTGATCGAGGGGGAGGCTTAAGCAAATCAGTTAGATCTTGTTCTGATGCCCGGTGAATTTATCTATTTTAGTACACCTTTGTCCGATACTACATGCCGAGCAACACTGCTTCAGTTTACCTTTAAGTTCTTTGTTATTTTCCCGCTCGAGGGCGAGTACCATAGGGTCCTGTGGCAGCACCATTCCACAGTCCCTTTGCCACTCCGGGTGATTTCGGAGGGTGAAAAACATATCTGCATATGACACTTCATCCTATTTTCCTTCTCTCCTTAAAAACAACATTAATTGCAAGATAGTGTTATAATCCATTGACCCATGAAGTGGAACTAACCCATTAAGTGGCCACTTAGTTCCATCTTCCAGCTTATAAATCGGCCACCATTGATTACAATATTTAATGAGAGTCTTCTTATTCTCTGTACCCCCGGTTCCAACAACATCCCTCCAATGTGTCAATATATGACCAAGGGGGCTTTTCTTTAAAATACCCTTATTCTGAGTGTTACCCATCTCTTCTGACTCCTTATGCTTATTTTCTAGATTGTTTCTTATTAGCTATTGTGCTTCGTTTTCATTCCCAAACGTCCCAAATCTCTGGGATAATCCAATACCTCTCTCTCTTTTTTTTTTTTTTTTTTTTTTTTTTCAACGGGACACACATGGAGCTACGGAACCACAAATCAGGTGTCCTGGTTGCGGCTGGGATAGGGTTAATTTTCACCAGAAGCTGGCCGGGGTCTATTCTATACCATGTGACCGTCACGCTCACTATTTAGAGAGGGGTGACTAGAGGGGCGGGGATTGCTGCTCGGGAGCGGGCTGGGCGTGGGGCTGCGGGCGGGAGCGACCTGTCCGGAAAGCACCGCTAAGTACACGCTGTTGTTGTCATTGTTGGGGTTTCTCGCTTGTTTGTTCTCTTTCCCTTTGTTGTTTGGTTAAACTGTTGTTGTTGTTAACCCACGAGTTTTTGCTTTTCTTCGTCCCAATTCTCTCCCCGTCCCACCGGGAGGGGGGGGTGAGCGAGCGACCGCGTGGCTCAGCCTCCGGCTGGGGCTAAACCACGACAGTCTTTTTTTGGCGCCCAACGTGGGGCACGACAACAGCACTTTTGTATTAAGTGTGCTCTAACTGTAGTAATTACTAAGCGACAAGCTCCTGCACGGGTCAAAAAAAGTTTGCTGGCTTTGCTGGCTGCACTGTTTATCTCTTGACTTTTGGCAACATGTTAATGCGAATGTGGTTTGTTCTGGCACTGACGGTCTCACTGTGCTGGGGGAGCTATCTGGTGGAGAGGATGAGGGAATACATCATCTCCCTCTCCCTACCCAGGATTAATGTGGACAGGCTTATTACACAGGCTCCTGAGGTCCTTACTCACCCTTGTGTGAACTGCTTGGTATTACTTACTAATATTGTTGGCATGTTATGGGGTTTGTGGAATCTGGTCTCGTCCTGGTGGAAGAGAAGACAACTTTTGGGTGAGGCTATATTGAAGCGTGACCTGAGGCAGCTGGTCCCAGGGTGGCAGGGTGTGTGGAAGGACTTGGGCAGGTTCCTAGGGCGGTTAACACCTCCCATAGCCTGGGACTTTACACCTGAACAAGTGAGCAACCCTAGCAAACTGACACGCCACCTGATAGAAGGGTGCCTTGCCTATCCTAATGAGAACCAGCAGCTTCTAGCGTTGTACTGGGGCCTGGCTTGTGCCTATCGAGCCGCAGTTCAGCATTCCCAGAGGACTCCGGTTGAGGCAGGGACCCAAACTGCACCTGAGGACACCATGGTTGAGATAGGGACCCAAACAACACCACCAACTACAGTAATTGCCCCAGTAGTCAAAAAGAAGCAATGGACAAGGAGGACAATGGGTCCATACCCTCGATTAGTAAGGGAGGAGGAAGAAGAGGAAGGGTCAGATCACGAAGCCGGTCCTTCGACAAGGACATCAGAGGAAGGAGTGAGAGAATTCCGACAGGAAGCAGAAACTACCCGGTCCCTGACCTCAGCAGAACTTGGAGACATGCGGAAAGATTACAGCCGCCAGCCAGGTGAGCGGATTGCTGCCTGGCTGCTCCGATGCTGGGATAGTGGGGCCGACAGTCAGCACTTGGAAGGCAAGGAAGCCCAACAGCTGGGATCCCTTGCTAGGAACCGGGGAATTGAGAGAGGAATTGGAAAAGAGGCAGCAATTTGCAGTCTCTGGAGACGGCTCCTCTCAAGTGTGAGGGCAAGGTATCCATTCAAGGAAGATCTTGTGAACTCCCCAGGAAAGTGGACCACTGCAGATGAAGGCATCCAGTACCTGAGAGAATTAGCGGTACTAGTGGTACTGGAAGTCATCTACAGGGATCTAGACAATGATGAGGTCTCCAAAGATCCAGACGATGTCCTGTGCACACGGGCTATGTGGAGGAAGGTGATTCAGAGCGCCCCACTGTCATATTCTAACAGCCTGGCAGCGATGTATTTCTCAGATATCGATACGCCAACTGTGGAGAGAGTGTCGTCTTGGCTCCAAAACTTTGAAGAAAATCTCTGTACTGCCTCATCCCTACGGGCCAGTGCCTTGGCTATCAGGAATGCCCCAAGAAATCAGTCCTCTCCTGCCTTGGTCGGAGGGAAAGGGAGCCCCAGACGCACGCCGCGTGGAGCACTCTGGTTCTTCCTGCGTGACCAGGGGGAGGACATGAGGAAGTGGGACGGTGAACCCACCTTTAAGCTGGAAGCCCGTGTACGTGAACTGAGAGGGAAGACAGCTGTTAAGAAGGGGCCACCCAGGAAGTCTGTCAGCAGAGTTGCTGTAGAGATGCACGAAGGCAATCAGTGATTTCCCAAACACAGAAGAACTGAAATCACCTCTCTTGATCCTGAGGAGGGGCCTTCTGGTCTGGCACTGCAAGGCTCAGACAGGGAATACTCTGGCGAGGAACAGGAATAGAGGGTCCCTGCCTTCGGCCAGGAGGAGGAAAGGGATGACCGTGTATACTGGACTGTGTGGGTTCGATGGCCTGGCACATCAGACCCACAGAAGTATAGGGCTTTAGTAGACACAGGTGCACAATGTAGTCTGATGCCATCAGAGCATAGGGGCACGAAACCCATCTGGATCTCAGGAGTGACAGGGGGATGCCAAGAATTGTCAGTATTGGAGGCTGAGGTGAGCTTAACAGGGGACAAGTGGGAAAAGCACCCCATTGTGACTGGCCCAGAGGCCCCTTGTATCCTTGGCATAGACTACCTCAGGAGAGGGTACTTCAAGGACCCAAAGGGATACCGATGGGCTTTTGGTGTAGCCACGGTGAATGCAGAGAAGACCAAACAGCTATCTACCCTGCCTGGCCTCTCAGAAGATCCCTGCGTTGTGGGATTGCTGCAAGCTGAAGAACAGAAGGTACCAATTGCTACCAGGACGGTGCGCTGGCGGCAATATCGCACCAACAGAGAATCCCTGGCTCCCATCCATGAGCTGATTCATCAACTGGAGAGCCAAGGAGTCATTAGTAAGACTCATTCACCTTTTAATAGTCCTATATGGCCAGTGCGGAAATCTAACAGGGAATGGAGATTTACAGTGGACTATCGTGGCCTGAATGAAGTCACGCCACCACTGAGTGCTGCCATGCCAGACATGCTAGAACTTCAGTATGAACTGGAGTCCAAGGCAGCCAAGTGGTATGCCACCATTGACATTGCCAATGCGTTCTTCTCCATCCCTTTGGCAGCAGAGTGCAGGCCACAGTTTGCTTTTACTTGGAGGGGTGTGCAGTACACCTGGAATCGACTGCCCCAGGGGTGGAAACACAGCCCCACCCTTTGCCATGCACTGATCCAGACTGCACTGGAGAAGGGTGGAGCTCCAGAACACCTACAATACATTGATGACATCATTGTGTGGGGCAACACAGCAGAAGAGGTTTTTGAGAAAGGGGAAAAAATAATTCAAATTCTTCTGAGAGCTGGCTTTGCCATAAAACGAGGTAAGGTCAAAGGACCTGCACAGGAGATCCAGTTCCTAGGAATAAAATGGCAAGATGGACGTTGTCAGATTCCAACAGATGTGATCAACAAAATAGCAGCTATGTCTCCACCAGCTAACAAAAAGGAAGCCCAAGCTTTCTTAGGCGTTGTGGGTTTTTGGAGAATGCATATTCCAAATTACAGTTCTATTGTAAGCCCTCTCTATCACGTGACCCGAAAGAAGAATGATTTCAAATGGGGCCCTGAGCAACGACAAGCCTTCGAACAAATTAAACAGGAGATCGTTCATGCAGTAGCCCTTGGGCCAGTCCGGGCAGGGCAAGATGTTAAAAATGTGCTCTACACCGCAGCCGGGGAGAACGGCCCTACCTGGAGCCTCTGGCAGAAAGCACCAGGGGAGACTCGAGGTCGACCCCTCGGGTTTTGGAGCCGGGGATACAGAGGATCTGAGGCCCGCTACACTCCCACTGAAAAAGAGATCTTGGCAGCATAAGAAGGGGTTTGAACTGCTTCGGAAGTGGTTGGTACTGAAGCACAGCTCCTCCTGGCACCCCGACTGGCGGTGCTGGGCTGGATGTTCAAAGGGAGAGTCCCCTCTACACATCATGCAACTGATGCTACATGGAGTAAGTGGGTTGCACTGATCACACAACGGGCTCGAATAGGAAACCCCAGTCGCCCAGGAATCTTGGAAGTGATCACGGACTGGCCAGAAGGGAAAGACTTTGGAATGTCGACAGAGGAAGAGGTGACACATGCTGAAGAGGCCCCACCATATAATGAACTACCAGAGAATGAGAAGGAATATGCCCTGTTCACTGATGGGTCCTGTCATATTGTGGGAAAACATCGAAGGTGGAAAGCTGCTGTGTGGAGTCCTACACGACGAGTCGCAGAAGCCACTGAAGGACAAGGTGAATCGAGTCAGTTTGCAGAGCTGAAAGCCATCCAGCTGGCTTTAGATATTGCTGAGCGAGAGAAGTGGCCAGTGCTCTATCTCTATACCGACTCCTGGATGGTGGCGAATGCTCTGTGGGGGTGGTTACAGCAATGGAAGCAGAGCAACTGGCAGCGCAGAGGCAAACCCATCTGGGCTGCCAAATTGTGGCAAGATATTGCTGCCCAGGTAGAGAAGCTGGTTATAAAAGTACGTCATGTAGATGCCCACGTACCTAAGAGTCAGGCCACTGAGGAACATCAAAACAACCAGCAGGTGGATCAGGCTGTGAGGATTGAAGTGGCGCAGGTGGATCTGGACTGGCAACATAAAGGTGAATTATTCCTAGCTGGGTGGGCCTATGACACCTCAGGCCATCAGGGAAGAGATGCAACATACAGATGGGCTCGTGACCGAGGGGTGGACTTGACCATAGACACTATCGCACAGGTTATCCATGAGTGTGAAACATGTGCTGCAATCAAGCAAGCCAAGGGGTCAAAGCCTCTCTGGTATGGAGGATGATGGCGGAAATATAAATATGGGGAGGCCTGGCAGATTGATTATATCACACTCCCACAGACCTGCCAAGGCAAGCGCCATGTCCTCACAATGGTGGAAGCAACCACCGGGTGGCTGGAAACATATCCTGTGTCCCACGCCACCGCCCGGAACACTATCCTGGGCCTTGAGAAGCAAGTCTTATGGCGACATGGCACCCCAGAAAGGATTGAGTCAGACAATGGGACTCATTTCCGAAACAACCTCATAGACACCTGGGCCAAAGAGCATGGCATTGAGTGGGTGTATCACATCCCCTATCATGCACCAGCCTCTGGGAAAATTGAACGGTACAATGGACTACTGAAAACTACACTGAGAGCAATGGGTGGTGGGACCTTCAAACATTGGGATACACATTTAGCAAAAGCCACCTGGTTAGTCAACACTAGAGGATCTACCAATCGAGCTGGTCCTGCCCAATCAAAGCCTTTACATACTGTAGAAGGGGATAAAGTTCCTGTAGTGCACATGAAGAATATGTTAGGGAAGACAGTCTGGGTTACTCCTGCCTCAGGCAAAGGCAAACCCATCCGTGGGATTGTTTTTGCTCAAGGACCTGGGTGCACTTGGTGGGTGATGCTAAAGGATGGGGAAGTCCGATGTGTACCTCGAGGGGATTTGATTTTGGGTGAGAATAGTGAGTGAATGAACTATTGATAAAACTGAGCAAAGTGCAGCAGTAATGGAAGCAGAACTGGCTTTAGCAACTGGCATCCAGCAACTTCCTCAAGAGATCGACATCTTCAACCCACAGACCATGGACATGATACACCAGCCGAGCCAGATACCACAACTGCAAGCTCCAGATGCAACAATCCAACACTACACACCATCCTCCCACAGCGTCCAGTGTCACCTGCCACACCACGCCGAGACCCAGCCCTGTTTCACCGACTGAGCAAACTCCACATCATCTCTCCTGCCCCAAGAGACTATTATGACAGATGGAGCCTGAAGTCATGGACTAAATGAACTCAATGGACACTTCAAAGGGATGGTCCATAGACTAAGGGAATGATGTCTGTGTGTATATCTATATATATAAAACAGGAAAAGTGGTGGTGATTATTTGGCAAGTGTCGGATCTGAGCGTGACATATATGGTATAGAATAAGGGGTGGATAATGTCCTGGTTGCGGCTGGGATAGGGTTAATTTTCGCCAGAAGCTGGCCGGGGTCTATTCTATACCATGTGACCGTCATGCTCACTATTTAGAGGGGGGTTGACTGGAGGGGCGGGGATCGCTGCTCGGGAGCGGGCTGGGCGTGGGGCTGCGGGCGGGAGCGACCTGTCCGGAAAGCACCGCTAAGTACACGCTGTTGTTGTCATTGTTGGGGTTTCTCGCTTGTTTGTTCTCTTTCCCTTTGTTGTTTGGTTAAACTGTTGTTGTTGTTAACCCACGAGTTTTTGCTTTTCTTCGTCCCAATTCTCTCCCCGTCCCACCGGGAGGGGTGGGGTGAGCGAGCGACCGCGTGGCTCAGCCTCCGGCTGGGGCTAAACCACGACATCAGGACTCTCACTCGCTTCGCAGCTGCGTCTCAAATACACACACCCACAACACACACAAATGCTTTTAACATAAAATATCCACAAATGCTTTTAACATAAAATACACACACCCCCAACACAAATGCTTTAGCATAAAACACCACAAAATACCGTAAAGTACCATAAAATACCTTTAACATAAAATACCTGGGTGTTTACAAACAAGACACACAACCATCACTCCAGTTAGTCAGCAAAATGTTACATATTCATCATACGTCTATACATATTCATCACCTTTCCCCGAAAAGGCGGTCTTTATTAAAATGACTTCGCAAAGGCGGTCTGTATTAAAATGAGTGCGCTGTCTTTAACTCGTCCCAGTTGCGCACGCGCAGTGCCATCCCTTCAGCGGGGACAGGTCGGGGAGGGGGAGGTCGGGGAGGGAGGGGGCGGGCGGGCAGCGTCACTGCGCCTGCCCCTGTTTCCTTTTGGGGACATTCAGTAGCAAAGTCTCCCGTAGCGTGGCAGCGAAAGCAACGTTTGCCTCCGATTTGCAGAGCTGCTGCAAAGGCTCCAGCTAACGCAGCGGTGTGATGTTCCACCGACCCAACCCGGTTACATGCTTCAATCATTTGCACTAGTGTAGTATTCACCGGCATCGCCTGGAGTATTTTTTTACAGTCCGTGTTCGCATTTTCCACAGCTAGTTTTAACATTAAGGCTTCTTTTGCTTCACGGTTGTCAAGCTGCTTATTTAAAGAGTCCCATAGTCTATCAATAAACTGCATGTATGCTTTTTTTTTTCTTTTTTTTTTTTTTTTTTTTTTTTTTTTTTTTTTCTTTTTTTTTTTTCCTTCGGCGGCGGGCGGCGGCGGCTGTTCGGTGCGGACGGTGGTGGTGACTGGCTGTTCGCTCCGCCTCCCGCGGTGTGATGGTGACTGAGGCCGGCCGTGGGGGGGCTGCTCCCTGCTCCGGGCTCGCTGAGCTCCGCCCTCCGCTCCCGATACCGGCCTTAGACAGCCATGGCGGCCAGGGGAGGGGAGGCTGCTCCGGTCCGCGCCGCGCGGGGAGGGCTAATCCTATTGGATCTCCCTCCTTTAATGCTTTTGCTGGCTCTGAGCGCGAATCAGCTGTGAGTACTGCTTGAGCGGCAGCACTTTGAACCTTCTTTTCGCCTGCCATGATCTTAAAGTTTCAGTTACTAAACGCCATGTAGTCATAACTTCAGCGGCAGTTGTACTCCCTCTAGAAACTGCTTCCCATATCGTTTCTCCAGCCTGTTCCCACGTCTCCACATCAAACACAGCTGAGACCGTAGAGGGGGCTCCTTGCTTTTGCAAAAACTTCAGCAACAGTTTAATTTTATGAGAGTCATACTTTACTCCCCTTTTTGTCAAAAGGTGCGTTAATAACTTAACTATAGCTGCTTCTTCCGCAGAAATATTAGCTCCCATTATAAATGCCCAGCCGCTCACCTGTTTTTCAGGCGATGTCCCGAGGTGGAAGCCGCAGTCCAGCTGCTAGCTTGATTCGTTCGGCTGGGTTCCCTCCGGACGCTCCGCGTTGCTTTACTGGACGCTCGTTCAGCGTTGCTTCAAGGGACGCTCGTTCAGCGTTGCTTCTTCGGACGCTCGTGCAGCGTTGATTTACCCCATCACGTCGGGGTCACCATTTGAGGGAATGAAGGCACGGACTCCGGCATAGGTGGAAAGCGGAGACGCTTTAATGCGCACTTACAGGGGTTTATAAAGCTTCCTTATCTACTACACGCGCTCTAACACCTGTCCACGCGACTGGCATGCATAGTTACAGCTTTGTGATTGGTAATTCTCTTCTGTCCACGCGAAGGGCAAACATTTCTTGATTGGTACAATTAAACACAACAAAGAAATTCTTTAGTGTAACAACAAACTTCTTTCTGGTTCTGACTGCTTCTGGTTACTCTTGTTTACCTTACTGTGTCCCTTCATTGACCTTTGCAGCACTGCTGTTTCAATTACTGTACTGCTGTTACAATCAGCTCTAACCTGTCGTAAAACAGGTCACCTACATGTTCTGAGCTGAATTTTGAACCTAGAACAACTGTACATAAATCAAGAGGTGAGTGGTTCTCCCTAAACACTCAAAAAGAAAGGTAGTCCTGTTCTCAGTTTCATGTTGTTAGTGGTAACATTTCTCAAGTCCAAATATATGTTATTATTATCAGCATTATTATTTTTATTATTAATCTCAGGCTGTGTACATCAATCTCATCACTTCTGAGGCCAACATAAGTGACAGAAATTGGCAAGAAGAGTATTAGTTTGGGGAAAGTAACAATAACTTTTTCTTTAAAAAAAATCTTAACTGTTATGCTCTTCCAAGCTGATCTCTAGTTATTCCTTGAAAATGAAATTGCTGTCAATTACTTTCTAGTGTACAAAACAGAAGTATCTTACAGCACATTTAGTTCAAAGTAGATCCATTTTGCATATGCCACATCATCTGCCATAATGACACTGCATTTTTAATGTCACACACTGTACATGTATGTATTTAAAACAAGAAGATTAATTTCTTCTTCATTCCTATGTGGTTCTGTAATATGCTATATTTATTATGCACTAAAAATTACTAGTAGACACAGAAAATAAAGCATGTGTGCTGGATTGATTCCTAGTAACTGTAATTGAAATATTCTCCATATCTGAAAAACTAAAATGCAAATAGCCATGTATAGATCAAGCCCACAGAGCAATAGATTTTCAGCAAAAGCCAATAGTACATTGAGAGTAGATAAATTAATCTGGTATAAAACTGAAGACTTCTTGGATTCTGCTCACCATTAGCAAATATATCCATTTGGATGTCCTCAGAAACAGTAACATACAAGAAGCATCCAGACTTTTACAACTGGCATTATTCTTGTGTTTGAATAAACATTTCCTTTTCTCACAGCAGTTCATTCATTTATTTGCTTGTGCTCTTATTTCCTTTGGAATCTCTAACTGTTATGGAAAAATCCACAGCCAAAAGGGAGGCACGAAGAAAAAAATGACAAAGTTTCCACATAGAGCTCTGTCACTGGTATGGTATATTGCAAACCTGTGGGTCTCCCTAGAGCCACCACCATCAGCAATATCAGCACTATCTGTGGTATTTGGAGCATGCTGATCAGTATCTCAGCACCAAAGGAAATATTTTTAAAGGAGTAGAGTCAAAATCAGCTCTATTATCATCTTCTGTCGAGCCTTAAAATTTGGAGGTTTTTTTCTCCCTCTTTCCCTAATCCGATGTGTCTCCTTCTCTTCCAGTTTTCACTTAAAGTCTTAGGTAATAAGTTTATGGGGGAAAGAAATGGAATTTGCCATTAACTCTGGGAAGAGACAGGCTAGGATTTGTCCAAATCTCCCTGGCAGAGATGCACTAGAAAGCCTTTCTTGGGAGTTCCTTGGCTAATGCAGGCTTGGGAGGTTTCTTCTTAAGGGAATTCACCTCAACCCATCACATTTTATAAACTCATTTCAAATACTTGCAACGAGTAAATGTGTTTTGACATCATAATAATAATGTGGATTTTATATCTACCTGTATATATGTGTTTGTGTGTTTTATATATTTTCTCATAGGAAGAAAAACCTGCTGTGACTTTTGGAGGTTAGTACTAAAGGTCTTGACTTGTTAAAAGGCTTCAGAAAATGTTTTGTGGATAATGGGCTGCAGAAGACTGTGACGCACAAGAAACTTTTCTGATGTCTGTGTGCAAGGCATGGACTCTTTCATTGCTGGGGCCACTTCAAGTCCATGTTACTATTCCAACTAGGACATTGTTAAATAAAGGCTCATTCTTGTCTGCACTAAATGCTAACTAGTTTTAATGTCTTGTTAGTTAAAATAAGTTAGCTTTGAAATTCAAAGCCTTTTGGAGGAGGCAGAGGTATGCTCTGAGGTCTGCTGTCCCCAGAAGACGGTACATTTCAGAAAATGGCATACTTGCTCTGAAGGAAACACCAATGGTTTTGATCTCCAATTTGTGTATCTTTTCTCAACAATGATGAAAAGAAATCTGAGTCATCTTTTTTGCGCTTTGACCTCAAACTTCCCTTTTTATTTACTGTTTGTGACCATCTTAAATCTTAGTTGACTTGATCTGCAAAGAACAATTTATGCAGTCCTTAGAAAGACCTATTGTTCAGGAGTTAGCAATAGTGTTTCCTGCGACTGCCAGAACAAAATGCAGTGTTCTATCCACAGAAGTTTTATTACAAGTAAGACAAAAGCACAACAGTCCCAAACAGATGGATCAAGTGCAACCCACTTTAAATGAAAGCATGTAAACCAGGAAATCTGGGATTTTTACAAGGCTAAACTGTAAACAAGCTTAGTAGACAGACATATCAAAGTTTAAAGGTATAAAACATAAACATGCCCATGAATTCCAGGATAGTCTTTGATCTCAGCCGACATCATTAATATGTTTGTCATTGAATGCCTTCAAGAAAAAACAGCTTTCCCACTTATCTCAGAAAAATTGTTAGCACTGCCATTATATCTGGCAATGGTATGTTGATGCAATGCATGTTTTTTTCTTCTGAGCGTAGTAACAGTTAACTAGGCTTTTTGGACTTGGCAATCTTAAAGAAGTTTCCAAAATGACAGATATATCATCATATTCATAAAGTTGGGGAAATCTAAGGGTCAGGAAAGTGATGCCTTCCTCTGGTTATGGACATAGAATCATAGAATCATTTAGGTTGGAAAAGACCCTTAAGATCATCGAGTTAATAACGCTACCAAGTCCACCACTAAACCATGTACCTAAGCACCATGTCTACACATCTTTTAAATACCTCCAGGGATGGTGACTCAACCACTTCCCTGGGCAGCCTGTTCCAGTGCTTGATAACCCTTTCAGTGAAGAATTTTTTCCTAATATCCAATCTAAACCTCCCCTGGCACAACTTGAGTCTGTTTCCTCTCATCCTATCACTTGCTACTTGGGAAAAGAGACTGACCCCCATCTCTCTCCAACCTCCTTTCAGGTAGTTGTAGAGAGTGGTAAGGTCTCCCCTGAGCCTCCTTTTCTCCAGAGTAAACAACCCCAGTTCCCTCAGCCGCTCCTCATAAGACGTGCTCTAGACATGAGGGGAAACTAATTCAAGGCTGAAAGCCAGAGGATGGGCAAGAAAGTCAGCACCTCGGGTTTTGAAATAACTAAAATTATATTTGAAATTTGCATTTTCCAAGGGAGGAATTAAAGAGGGTTTTTTTTTTTAATAAGCATAACTGGGATAATATTTTGCTTAATCTAAAGTCATTTGTATTTTTACAGGATATTTTATATCTGCATAATAAGAAAAATAACAAAAGCTCAGAGTGATAGTTTGGGTGGGTATTTTCCTATTCTATTATTTTATTGCTTTTCAAGAGATTTTCTGAACTTACAAACAAGTCTGTGAAGGAAAGAAAACTATCTGAACTGGTTTGCTTTGCAGTTATATTTATCTCATAACATTAACCCAAGCTCCCTCTTAACCTGCACGGTAGTATCTCCTGTAGCCTCAAGCAATGAAGCCTGCTACTCTGGTTTTCAAAGGTCAAACTGAAGGATTTTGTGTATTTGCTTTAATATGGGCCTTCCAACTCAGGCATTTAGGGAATGATGCTCAGAGGTCTTCCAGCAAACCTTCCACACCTTGGGAAGGGCTAGTGATGGAAAATAATGCTAATGAATGAGATTTACATGCATGCTCCAGGCAGAAAAAACACAGGTGCTATATACATCTGTTCTGGTTTCAATACTATAGCTCCAAAGAGAAGATGAAGTGTAGAATTACTCCTGAACTTAGGTTTTAATTGGCAGCTGTCAGTGGTCAGTGTCTACAATCACCCTTCAAAGGCACCTAAAGCAGGTAGTAGTTTGCATAGCCTTCCTTATAAACGCTGTCTACCCTTTCAGTCTTGCAGTGCTTACACTGAGCATCAGAAGGGGATGGTCTTCTAACATCTTGTTCACTGTTTCTGCAGTCTTGATCCCTAGGTCGTTTGTTGCCCTGATAGTTATGCAGCTTTACAATGGACCCATTGCAAATGGTTTGATTATGTGACATGCCCCAGCCACACCAATTGCTTGTAAATTCAGAAGTGTGCTGTTCCCAGGAATCTCTGGGGGAACATGTTGCTACCATCACATAACAGGACTCTGCAGGAGAGGTAAGAGACTATAGTCAGATTTCAGGGAGCATAGATTCACTGAAAAATGACATTTTGCATAAGGCCACTGCAGGAGGTCTGAAGCAAGTGACAATGAGACAGCTTAGGCCTGCACATTTAAGAAGCAATCAGAAAATATTTTGCCATATAGATAAAGACTAGAGCACACAGGAGAACTCAAGGGCATTGCAATGCAGCCTGCATTTTTTGCAGTTCCATGCAGAAAAGCCACCATAGGCCCTGAAAGCTATTTTGCCATATTGCCAAATAGCCTTTTCCAGTAAAGCTAATTAGTTTGAATCCAGCATGATGCAGACTTGGCTATACTTTCCAATTGTTGGACTGGCTCCTTTTCCTGCCGTCCATGCACTGGGTTGTATTGTAGGGTTCACATAGCCAAAGAATCCTCTTCTCTCTCAGGCGAGGCCTCTGCTACAATAACCTTAATGCCCTCAGAGAGGCTGCTGATAGATAAGTAAGAATGAGACCATTACATGATTCATGTGTAAACCTTCCCATGATCACCTTATAAAGCAAGAGGGTTAAGGACAGGAACCCTGTGACTCAATGAATCTAGTTCTGGTATGCACTCCCAATATCCTTGTTTGCCATGCTGCTAGCTCTTCTTCCTGTATGCCACATCCATCCCACACTGCTGTCAGAAGATTAAAAAAAAAAAGCACCAAAGCTGTGGGTATCTCAATTTCATACTGGATCTAATCCAAAATTCTCAGATGCAGTAAAAGAACTTAGCACAGTTAAAGCCAGAAGAGGTAAGCTGATTAACACTGGCTATAGAACTGGTCCAACTAGTATAATATATCATCTAGAGCTTTTGGACACCAAATGAAGTCTTTCCATTGAATTCAATGGACCTTGAATCCCAAATTCTGTGAAAAGAACATTGCCAGGTGTATTTATAGTGAGACTTTTCCTCTCTATTATTGAAAACTATCATTAAAATCTGAATATATTTTTCCTTTTCAAATATTGATTTCTTCCCCTTCCCATTTCTTTGTTTTTAAATGTAATTTCTTTCATATGCTAAAGTTTGTGGAACAATGACTGTGCTTTTATCAGTTTTATGCAGTGAAAAGTAGAGTCCACACTTACCAAATCAATTCTGGCATTACTGTAATGTCTCCTGAGAGTCGTGGCTGGCACAAGGGCTCAACTAAGGGTTAATTTTCACCTTCCCTACACTGTCAAAACCAGAAAACAAACAAAATCTGCTCATATTTTCAAAATGGTGAAGCAATCTAGCAGCACAAAAAAGGATTAGGGAAGAAATAATCAGATAAATAAAACACACTGTAGATTAATGTCCACTTTAGTGAGAAGTCCAGTTTTTTCTCTGTGTCAGTGTAAAATGATCACACGACACCTAGTCATGTGCTTGTCCTTATGTGCGTGCTGCTTTAAGAAGTGAAAGTCATTATTGCTGCTGCAACAATTTGCCTTCTGGGCAGACTTGTGCTGATGACTCTGCTCCCTGACGCTTTCTGGGACACCATGCAGTCAGACTTCTCTGGGGCTAGCTTTAAGACTTTTTTATTCCTCCCTTAGATTTACATCATAGGAATAGGTCACAAATGACCTTTTGAGATACATGGTATGCCTAGCAATATCTTTTACTGTACATAAGGAGTGACTGCCATCCACTTCATCAGTTGTAATTATTATGCTCAAGAGTTTTGCCTTAGGGCTAGATGGGCTAGGTTTAAAAGACTTGACTGTCATACCTGAAGAAAACTGGCAGAGCACACCACAAGCTCGTTCACTGCTTTTCCCCTTCTTTGCAGGGAAATTAGCCTGTATCTAAGCCTGTGCTCCTTTAAATAGATATGTGTTGTATCGAAGAGTGTTCAAGTGAGCATCTTTAGAGTCAATTCTAAATTACACTCCAGTCCATAGCACAGGCCTCTCCTGAGCTGATTTAGCTGTGTGGTGAGTGGATGGTGGAGAAGAGAGAAGGGAAGAATCTCAAAAGGAATGCAGGATAAAGAGAAAGAGAAGAAAGTTGAACTACTTGGGATTAACAAAGTCAATAAAACATGTAGATTTAGATCACTGAGTCACAAATTTGCTTCAGAGAAAGCAGCAGTTCCCTACAACTCAGACATCAAACTGCTCTTCACAGCTATGGTTGTCCCAGTTGTGGACTAGGTTCTTCAGTTTCAAGTGATTTTCCCTCCCTTGTACCACTGTACACCCTCCATGTACCACTGCAGTCCTTCTCTCCTCTCTCTGTAATTCCAGCTGGCCTAGACAAGGAGAGAGACAAGGCCACGGTCATTCTGCTTCATATATGAGAGTAGACAGTAAATCACTCAGGCACATGATTGTGCACTCTGAAGGAGCAAATTGGTGCAGTCTGTGGATTTATCTCCACGTCCACGACTATACCACCCAATCTGTCCCATCAGATACGTTTCATTGCATTTAAAGCAAGGGTTGGGTGCCAAGAGATGCTGAGCAGCTTCAGGATTCAGGCTGTGGGAGCTGCCAAGATGACTTTCTGCTGTTTCTGAAAATGGACTTTCCCATCTTGCTTGCTTTCTGGTAATACAGGAACCAATAATACAGATTCTCTAAGGGAAACACATTTCATACAAACCAGAAGTGCTTGTTACAGGTCTCTACTTGGCACTGCATTGTACCAAACCACCTGGACAGACTGGCCAGGATAATTGTCAGTGCTGTAACAAGATGTTTAATAACATGTAAATAGTTCTGTAAATAAGAAATTATGTCATAACACAATTGACTTGGCTTTTGCACAAAGTTCTGCACCTGAGATGAATCACTTCAGTGTGTAATCTAGTAATGTTCTCTCTTTTTGCAGTTGTGTTATATAAATGCTTTTATGAGGTGTGACTAAGCCAGGAACACTGTGAGGGCTGAATGTCCAGGACACCTCAGCGTGTTGTGCTCCACTGAGAATGTGTGCAAGTAAAACTACCACCTTACACCCAATCAAACAATGGGATAATTAGCAAAAGTAAACCTCAGCTGATTTTAACAATAAAGGCTGTGTAGAGCTAGGGATAGGCAGAGCCCTTAGAATAGAATCAGAAAGCATATCTGTATTGTGCAAGGGTGTGCAAAGCAGAGAACCTGAGCTAGCACATACCCAAACTGGTCTGTCTACATGGCTTAGCAGAGTGCCAGGTTACCAGCTTCCATCTTGGAAGCAGGACAGCAGCATCACTGTGCTGACATGGCCATCCTCCTCTTGATTCCAGGGCTCCATTAGCTCAGGCATGCATGCAATGTGCTGCATTGCACAGTAGGGATAGGCTCCGAGTTACATGGAGCTTTGGGCCAAGTGCAAAATGAAGCCTTTGAGAAAGTCAAGAAAAGCAACTGCTCAAGTACTGGAAGAACAAGATGAAGAGGTTTAGAGATGACTTGGAACAAGGAAAGTCAGTGATAGAAAGTTAATAAAAGTCTTAGGATAGGGACATAACTCAACAAAAGTCAATAGGCCAGCGTGAGACGTGTGCACATAAATAACAGCTAAGTAATATCTGGCCTTGTGCTGGTTTACTGCGCCAAGGTGAGCTTCATCCCCAAAGAACAATTAAGTGAAACCATCTATAACTCAGAATATTTTAAGATATCACATTTGAACTCAACCAGTATGAGAAACCTGGGCTTTATTCTCTTCTTTATTGCTCATTCTAAAATAAAATATTTGCAATGCTACTTCTAAAAAAAGTTTTTAAAATGTCTCATGAAAGATCTAAATTTTCACATAACATTTCAGAAGTTTCAGGGAACTTGGAACTTCTGAAACCTGAAACTCCTGAAATGTTGCTGGTTGGTGTGGTTTTACAAGCTGATTAAAACCATATTTAGATTACGGAGCACCCTTTACGAAAATGAATGCCAATGCACCCAATGAATGTTGGAATGCTTTGTCAAAAAAAGTCTTGGTAGCCACTGCTAACATGCAACCACCTCTGGGACAAAATTATCAGGAATATAAGTTGGCAGTTACATGTGAGAGGAGAAATAAAAATCTCCTCACCATTGGGGCTGGAAATCAAATAGCAATTTGTTGGCTGTGAAGTAGATAACACCATTAGTTAAGGCAGAAATCTTATGACTTAATAGCTAGAGGCTTTGGTGTTTATCCTATTTTAGAATCAGCCCCTTCCATAGCATCACAAACAGTGTGAATACACCTCAAAAGCCCAATTTTTGTCCTTATGTGTATAGGAATAAACATCCCTATGGACTTAATCATCCCTGAAGATTAGAGAAGATACAGGGTCATAACCTCAATTCTCTACTTTACAAGGCACTTATTAAAAACAGGAGCATCCAGGATCTTAGCACATCTCACATTCCCTCTGTCTCCAGTCCAGCAAATGCAGTGCCAGCACAGAAGCGATGCACCCACATGCCAAAGGTTACATTTTTACTGAATGGGGAAGGGCTGCTCTCATTAAACTCCCTGAACCACCATCCTTCCTACCAACGAGTTGAATCTCCATATCCCTGCTAAGATTCATATGGCTGAACTGAATCTGCTATAAGCAGGGATATGAACATCACAAGGTCACTGCATTTTCTCCATTAATGAAAACGAGGCCTGGGATTTGAAAGTTTTTCTACAAAAAGTTACAATAAGGGAAGAACAGAATCAAAAGGTCACCTTTCTGTCTGCATTGCCTCCTATTTGTCACTTACGTTTCTTCCTCCTGCCACCTATTTATAACTTCCTTGTTTGAGCTGTAATACCACAAATTTACATGACCCAGTTAACACTTATACAATTGCTTCAAAGATTGCATTATTAACCATCTTGGTTATCTAGGTCATAAATTCAGGCCCTATTTTTACATTTGCCTTTGTCCTACTAAGAAAAATGAACAGCCCACTCAAAGCAGAGTGTGTAAAATACACAGATGGCTGTAATCTGACTTCTGCATAACCTGCAGTGTTCAAAGGGAGTTTCTGAGCTCTGTGTTGCTTCCCTAAACACAGCTTCTCTGCCTTCTTACTTAAAATGCATAACTTACTTACTTAAGGAACATGTTGAGGGCAAGACAGAAGCAACCAAAGATAGCTGCAACCAAAGCAGAGGATGGTGATCTTGTCATGTACTCAAGCCAATGGAAAAAGCTGATAAATCTGGCAAATACACATCTCCACAGTCAGGGGGAAATTTAGCACAGCAAATTCTTCTGTTGACTGGTACTAAAGGTTCCTACAAAGATTCCATAATCGGTCTCAGTGGCATCTTCTCAAGTTTCCTTTCACAGACCCTATGGAAAACCTGGCTTGATGTGCATACATATTATTGAAATTTACTTTGGAGGCTCTGCTCAAAATGGTATGCCATGGTGCTGAGACTAGTAAAGCAAAAGGAGTCACCATGTCCAAGCTATGACTGGAATACAGAAAAGATAAAAAGGGCAGTTGTGTTAAGGTATAGGACTTATGTCACAATGTCTTGCCAAAATGTGGCAAGATATTGCTGCACGGCTAGAAAAGATGGTTATAAAAGTACGTCACGTAGATGCCCACATACCTAAGAGTCGAGCCACTGAGGAACATTAAAACAACCAGCAGGTGGATCAGGCTGCGAGGATTGAAGTGGCGCAGGTGGATCTGGACTGGCAACATAAGGGTGAATTATTCCTAGCTCGGTGGGATTGAGTCAGACAATGGGACTCATTTCCGAAACAACCTCATAGACACCTGGGCCAAAGAGCATGGCATTGAGTGGGTGTATCACATCCCCTATCATGCACCAGCCTCTGGGAAAATTGAACGATACCATGGACTAGTGAAAACTACACTGAGAGCAATGGGTGGTGGGACCTTCAAACATTGGGATACACATTTAGCAAAAGCCACTTGGTTAGTTAACACTAGGGGATCTACCAATCGAGCTGGTCCTGCCCAATCAAAGCCTTTACATACTGTAGAAGGGGATAAAGTTCCTGTAGTGCACATGAAGAATATGTTAGGGAAGACAGTCTGGGTTACTCCTGCCTCAGGCAAAGGCAAACCCATCTGTGGGATTGCTTTTGCTCAAGGGCCTGGGTGCACTTGGTGGGGGATGCAAAAGGATGGGGAAGTCCGATGTGTACCTCGAGGGGATTTGATTTTGGGTGAGAATAGCCAATTAATTAAATCGTATGATGTTAATTGCTATATAATCCTGTCACTCTATATCATCACTACCACAGTTGCTATATGCCAGATCAATGATATTATAGCAAGAATTACCCAAATTAATAAAGAACGAACTGTTGATAAAACTGAGCAAAGTGCAGCGGTGATGGAAGCAGAACTGGCTTTAGCAACTGGCACCCAGCAACTTCCTGAAGAGATCGACAGCTTCAACCCACAGACCGTGGACATGATACACCAGCCGAGCCAGATGATGCCACAACTGCAAGCTCCAGATACAACATGCAACAATCCAACACTACACACCATCCTCCCACTGCGTCCAGTGTCACCTGCCGCACTGCACCAAGACCTGGCCCTGTTTCGCCGACCGAGTGAACTCCACATCATCTCTCCTGCCCCAAGAGACTATTATGACAGATGGAGCCCAAAGTCATGGACTAAATGAGCTCAATAGACACTTTGAAGAGATGGTCCATAGACTAAGGGAACGATGTCTCTGTGTGTGTGTGTGTGTTTATATATATATATATGACAGGAAAAGTGGGGGTGATTAATTGGAAAGTGTCGGATCTGAGCATGACGTATATGGTATAGAATAAGGGGTGGATAATGTCTTGGTTCCGCCTGGGATAGGGTTAATTTTCACCAGAAGCTGGCCAGGGGGCTATTCTATACCATGTGACCCTCACACTCACTATAAAGAGCAGGATGGCACCAGGGGCAGGATTGCTGCTTGGGAGCGGGCTGGATGTCAGGCTCCAGTGGGGAGCAACCTGCACTGGGAAGCACCACTAAGAACACTCTGTTGTTGTTATTGTTGGGGTTTCTTGTTTGTTTGTTTTCTTTTCCTTTGTTGTCCTGTTAAACTGTTGTTGTCCCAACCCACCAGTTTTGCCTTTCTTTTTTCCCCGATTCTCTCCCCCATCCCACTGGGAGGTGGGGGGGCGAGCGAGTGGCCATGTGGTGCTCAGCTGCCGCTTGGGGCTAAACCATGACACTGGCTTTAGATATTGCTGAGCAAGAAAAGTGGCCAAAGCTCTACCTCTATACTGACTCATGGATGGAGACAGAGTGCTGCACGTTTCATCTGTCAGGAACCACCCAATATCCTGAGGTTAAGATCGGGAAAGCTTCAAGCAGCAAAAAGTATCTCTCCAGGGCTTAGCCAGATAAGCCAAGCAAGCAGAGACTGGCCTTGCTCCAATAATTAGGTGTTACAGAGAACAGTAGGAACATTGCACCTGTAGTTTCCCACCCCTCTCTCATCCCACATTTATGGGGTCTGGCTCAGACCTGTCGTAAGCTCAGACAAAGTCCATCCTGGCCAGATCTCACAGAATCACAGAATAGTAGGGGTTGGAAGGGACCTCTGGAGATCATCTAGTCCAACCCCCCTGCCAGAGCAGGTTCAACTAGAGCAGGCTGCACAGGACTGCGTCCAGGCGGGTTTTGAATATCTCCAGAGAAGGAGACTCCACAACCTCCCTGGGCAGCCTGTTCCAGTGCTCTCTCACCCTCACAGTAAAGAAGTTTTTCCTCATGTTCAGGCGGAACTTCCTGTGTTCCAGTTTGTGCCCGTTGCCCCTTGTCCTGTCACTGGGCACCACAGAAAAGAGTCTGGCCCCATCCTCTTGACACCCGCCCTTGAGATATTTGTAAGCATTGAGGAAGTCCCCTCTCAGTCTTCTCTTCCTCAGGCTGAACAGCCCCAGCTCCCTCAGCCTTTCCCCAGAGGAGAGATGCTCCAGTCCCCTCATCATCTTCGTAGCCCTCCGCTGGACTCTCTCCAGTAGTTCCTCATCCTTCTTGAACTGAGGAGCCCAGAACTGGGCACAGTAGTCCAGATGGGGCCTCACTAGGGCAGAGTAGAGGGGGAGGAGAACCTCCCTTGACCTGCTGGCCACACTCTTCTTAATGCACCCCAGGATGTCGTTGGCCTTCCTAGCTACAATGGCACATTGCTGGCTCATGGTGAATTTGTCATCCACCAGGACTCCCAGGTCCTTCTCCGCAGAGGTGTGTCCTGGTTTCAGCCAGGACGGAGCTAGTTTTGTCTTCAGCAGCCACTGTGTTTTGGATTTAGTGTGAGAAGAATGGTGATAGTACATTGATGTTGCTGGTTGCTGCTAAACAATCAAGGACATTTTGCAGTTTCCCAGGTTTTGCTAATGTGCAGGTGCAAAAACTTGGGAGGGGTAGAGCCAGAATAGTTGATCCAAACTGGCCAAAGAGAGTATTCCATACTATAGACATCATGCCTGGTATAAGTGAGGGTCAGCCGGTGGGACACTAGTTTTTAGACCCTTAACTTGCCTTAATCCTTAAGCTTCCCTTCGGGTTGCTTTTTTGTTTCCCTGTTTTTTCCCTTTTTGTTTTTTGTTTGTTTGTTCGGCTGTTCATTCCCTCGCTTGCTCTCTCTGGAACTTGCTGTTCTGGGATAGCTGGGGGGGGAATACCCCTGCTCCCTGACTGCTGCTCAGGAAGGGCTGTATCGGTCATCAGGTGGTGAGAAATTGTGTATCGTTTGTTTTATATATTCTATTACCCTTATATATATTATTATTATTATCATTATTAATATATTGTTATATTTTTCCTTTGCTGTCCTGGTGAACTGTTTTTACCTCAACCCACGAGTTTTCCTTTCTCTCCTATTCTTCTCCCCTACACCACCAGGGAGGAGAGGGAGTGAGTGAGCGGCTGCATGGTATGCAGGTACTATCTGGGGTTAAACCACAACACACTCCTTCACATACACACACTTGTATACATACCCACAGAAGAACTTGAGCACCCTCTGCTATAGATTGAGACTTCTCAAGACACATAATCTGTTATGAGATGGTCAAAATACCTCATGAGACTGGATCTGCAGAGAAGAAAAAAGTGGGGAAAAAAAAAAACAGGAAAAAAAGCAGCAACACAGAAACACAAATCATTTCCTCTGCTCTCAGTCATTAAAAACCTTTGCACCACTTCAGGGAAGCAAGGTAATTCCTTTCTCATACTAGTAATAACTGCTGCACCTGTGTTAACTTAATCACACATTATGGTCTCTAATACCAGATAACCAAAGTCTCAGTGTAGGAAAGAAGGACTATTGAGCTGCAGGTCTGAAAAATGTTTTGCATGTTAAACTCCCATTAAATAATTGAGGTTCAGTAACATTCTTGAATTATTCAACAGTCTGTCAACCTTCGGTGGGGAATTTGGCTATGGGAAACCTTTCTTGTTGCTTTTTTGCTTAATTTTTGCTCAGCTATCATGCTTTTGACACATGAAGTTTTTCAGGAAAAAAAAAGGATAGTAAGATTGAAAAAGAGATCAAACTTTTATAATACATTTTGCCTTAACATCAGAGAAGAGGTTCCTGTAAAGATGTAAGTTTCATGTTTCGGGGCACAGATTTTGTGTCCTTTGTAGCAACTGATGCCATCTAACGTAAGAGAAAGAACATTAGACCAGCCAGATCCAGGTGTCCAATCCAGCATGACAGTGTGAAGGCTTCATTCCTGACCCAACAGTATTAGCACTAGTCCCTAGTACTTTTCTCCTCCAACAGAAACACCAATGCACATACCTGTTGTGGTGGTAGGTTTTTGCAGATTCCACAACCACAACCACAACCACCACCACTTACATAGAATCATAGAATCATAGAATTGTTCTGGTTGGAAGAGACCTCCGAGATCATCGGGTCCAACCATTAACCTATCACTACCAAGTCCCCCACTAAATCATATCCCTTAGGGCCTCATCTAAACGCCTTTTGAATACCCCCAGGGATGGTGACTCCACCACCTCCCTGGGCAGCCTGTTCCAATGCCCGACAACCCATGAAAGCTAGCAAGTAGGCATCAGATAAAAGCAATTGCTGTCCTTCCATCAGCCCAGCTGAAAACTGAACTGTAATCATGAGGCTTTGACAGCAATTATAATCCTATTTCTAGTTCCCTACCTTATTGCCTCAGTCAAGTCAAAACCAGCTCTTGAAGCAAATATATAAACACTTCCCTTGAACATACACGCACCCTTCCTGTGTTTAGCAATGTAAGTAACAGAGGCCAAACGTAAGCGGTATATAGCTGCTGAGCTCTGAGGGAAGATCTTCAGCAGTGGGAGACACCAGTTATGCTTACCTGATGCAAAAGCATCTGCTGCTAGTCATCATGTTTTGTGATATCACCTCACTGCACCTGTGCTTATCTTTTTGCTAAACTGCCTGGCTGCAATCTCTCTCAGCTGCTACTCGTGAATAGGCAGCTGGTGAAATGGCTCTGGCACATCAGACCCTTTTTTTTACGGGGCACAGAGGCAACATAAAGCTCACCTCCTTGCATGAGGCTGTGTCCTGCAGTGTGTGGGCCCCCTTCCAGGGCTCCACACAGAAATATGCCGGGTTACTGTGCCTGACCAGTACCAAGCCAGCCACCAGCTCCTTGTTAAACAGAGCTCTGTCAAGGCGCCCATCCAGCAGCAATGCCCTTTAGAGAAAGGTGTGAGGAGCCCTCACTTTTGTCCATTACAACCGAGGGACGGGCCGGGGGAACCCACAAGACGTTTTGGCCACGGGGAGCCCTGTGTGAGAGGAGACCACCAAGCTGGGGCTGTGCGGGCAGGTACCCCCGCCTGGGCCAGTGCTGCCCATTTCCCCGCCCTGCCAACGGCTGCCTGCTTCTCCCTGCCAGTGCCCCACCTCGTACCGCAAGCAGTCCTGAACAGAGGTACCCGCAATCTGCCCTCCTCGGCGTGGCCAATGAGGTGAGAAGGTGGGAAGGAGCTGCTCTTGCTCCCTCCACGGCAAAACTCGGCGGGAGTGCTGTAGGGAGTTAGACGGTGCCCGCGCCCTGCTGTGCCAGCGGCGGGAGGGGATGAGTGGCTGCCACCGCGTACCTTCCTGCGCTGCCCCTGTGGGCACCCTGGAGCCGCCACCTAGGGCCGCGCTGAGCCCTCCCCGGCGTCGGTGCGAGAGGCAGTGAGGCGGCGGCAGACGGGCGCTGCGCTGCGCTCCGCACTTGGGCCGCCCTGGCCGTCGCGATCCCACTCTGGGTTGGGTGGCGAAGCACTGCGGTCTGTGCGGAGAGAGCAGCGGCAGGAAAAGACAGCCCTCGGCTCTCCTGGCTGCGGTCACTGTTGGATGGCACCCTGCTTCAGCTCTTTTTTAGGATTTTTTTTTTTCTTTTTTTAACAAATACATGACTTCCCCCCCATTTGAATTTTTATTTTCACACTAGACTACCCCCTCCCATCCCCTGTTCTGCCTTTGCCTTTTCTTTTCGGACCCACTCTCGCCTTCGCTCAATTCCCCAGCGGCAGCATGGGCATCGTGTCCTCTGACCCCACCATTGTGCCACCTGCAACCAGCTCTGCCAATGGGATTGCCAGCGGGGCTGAGGGCGGGAAGCCCCCCACCATCCCCACTGTCATGTTCATATTCGGCATGGTGGGCAACCATGCTCTGCAAGTCCAGGAAGGAGCAGAAGGAGACCACTTTCTACATGCTGATCTGCAGGCTGGTGGTCACCGATCTCTTGGGTATCTGCCTGGTGAGTCCAGTCAATATTGCCACTTACCTGCAGAATCACTGGCCAGGAGGACTGGCACTGTGTGAGTACAGCTCCTTCATCCTCCTCCTCTTTGGACTCTCTGGCCTCAGCATTATCTGTGCCATGTCTATAGAAGGGTACCTGGCCATCAACCATGCCTATTTCTACAACCGTTACGTAGACAAGAAGCTGGCAGGGCTCATGCTATTTGCCATCTATGCTTCCAGCGTGTTGTTCTGTGCCCTCCCCAGCATGGGGCTTGGCAAATCTACCTTGCAGTACCCTTACACTTGGTGTTTCATAGACTGGCGAGCAAAGTAGGCCACCCACGCAGCATATTCCTACATGTACACCAGCTTCAGCTCCTTCCTGATCATGGTCACTGTGATCTGCAACATCCTGAGGACAAGGCACCAGTTTAAAGCATCAACATGCACAGACATATGCTATGATGACTTCAGCTCCTCCCCATGTTATCAGGCATAAGACAGTGAGAGATGACAAGTATTTATTTAGCTAACACAATTTAGCTAATGATTGGACTAGATGACCATTAAAATGGCCCTTCCAACCCAAACTATTCTATCCTGGTGCACATGGCCCTGATTCGCATGCACCACCAGTTCATGCAACGCACATCCTTGGGGACAGACACCACCTCCAGCCATTTATCTGACTTTTGCGGACTCTGGAGCTTCCATCAGATGGCCAGAACAGAGATCCAGATGGTTATTCTGCTCATTGCCACTTCCCTGGTGGTGGTGATCTGCTCCATTCCTCTGGTGGTGAGTAACATTGTGCAACCCTTCTTCTTTTCCATCACCCACATTGCTAATTTTTTTTCTACTCCTAGTCTGTGCCTGTAGAACAGAATCCTACTTAGCTGGTGCTGCAAACTTATAATAATTTAAATGCAGTTAGCATGCATACGTACATGGTGAGAGAAAGTTGTATTGATTTATATTTACAAGAAAAGAAACATGCTTATCCCAAGTCCTGGACTCCTTTGGTTAAAATACAGCGCCAAAAATTCTTAATAATAAGCAGCATGGGAGGAGTAAACTCAGTGGAACCACTCATTACTATAATTTTCAGTCAAATGAGAGTTGGAGGAATCTGGCCCACATAAACCTAGAGATCATACCAAAATGTCAGACAACATTACCACTAACCATTTGCTATTTTTATGAAATGGCTGATACAATTATTGTCACTGAATTGAACATGCAGGATCCACTTACTTCTATTCTTCCACCTTATCTCCAAGGAAGACAAAAAAACCTACCAGCTCAAGGCTCAGTTCTTGCTTGCTGCCCACCATAATAAAACTTGACAAACTTCTTGTCTGGCTGTTGTGGTTTAGCCCCAGACGGAAGCTGAGCACCCCTGCGGCCACTTGCTTGCCCCCCCCACCTCCCAGTGGGATGGGGGAGAGAATCAGGAAAAAAGAAAGGCAAAACTGGTGGGTTGGGACAACAACAGTTTAACAGGACAACAAAGGAAAAGAAAACAAACAAACAAGAAACCCCAACAATAACAACAGAGTGTTCTTAGTGGTGCTTCCCAGTGCAGGTTGCTCCCCACTGGAGCCTGACATCCAGCCCGCTCCCAAGCAGCAATCCTGCCCCTGGTGCCATCCTGCTCTTTATAGTGAGTGTGAGGGTCACATGGTATAGAATAGCCCCCTGGCCAGCTTCTGGTGAAAATTAACCCTATCCCAGGCGGAACCAAGACATTATCCACCCCTTATTCTATACCATATACGTCATGCTCAGATCCGACACTTTCCAATTAATCACCCCCACTTTTCCTGTCATATATATATATATAAACACACACACACACACACAGAGACATCGTTCCCTTAGTCTATGGACCATCTCTTCAAAGTGTCTATTGAGCTCATTTAGTCCATGACTTTGGGCTCCATCTGTCATAATAGTCTCTTGGGGCAGGAGAGATGATGTGGAGTTCACTCGGTCAGCGAAACAGGGCCAGGTCTTGGTGCAGTGCGGCAGGTGACACTGGACGCAGTGGGAGGATGGTGTGTAGTGTTGGATTGTTGCATGTTGTATCTGGAGCTTGCAGTTGTGGCATCATCTGGCTCGGCTGGTGTATCATGTCCACGGTCTGTGGGTTGAAGCTGTCGATCTCTTCAGGAAGTTGCTGGGTGCCAGTTGCTAAAGCCAGTTCTGCTTCCATCACCGCTGCACTTTGCTCAGTTTTATCAACAGTTCGTTCTTTATTAATTTGGGTAATTCTTGCTATAATATCATTGATCTGGCATATAGCAACTGTGGTAGTGATGATATAGAGTGACAGGATTATATAGCAATTAACATCATACGATTTAATTAATTGGCTATTCTCACCCAAAATCAAATCCCCTCGAGGTACACATCAGACTTCCCCATCCTTTTGCATCCCCCACCAAGTGCACCCAGGTCCTTGAGCAAAAGCAATCCCACAGATGGGTTTGCCTTTGCCTGAGGCAGGAGTAACCCAGACTGTCTTCCCTAACATATTCTTCATGTGCACTACAGGAACTTTATCCCCTTCTACAGTATGTAAAGATTTAGACTGGGCAGGGCCAGCTCAATTGGTGGATCCCCTAGTGTTGACTGAACAGGTGGCCTTTGCTAAATGTGTATCCCAATGTTTGAAGGTCCCACCATCCATTGCTCTCAGTGTAGTTTTCACTAGTCCATTGTACCGTTCAATTTTCCCAGAGGCTGGTGCATGATAGGGGATGTGAGACACCCACTCAATGCCATGCTCTTTGGCCCAGGTGTCTAGGAGGTGGTTTCGGAAATGAGTCCCATTGTCTGACTCAATCTTTTCCGGGGTGCCATGTCGCCATAAGACTTGCTTCTCAAGGCCCAGGATAGTGTTCCAGGTGGTGGCATGGGACACAGGATATGTTTCCAGCCATCCAGTGGTTGCTGCCACCGTTGTAAGCACATGGCGCTTGCCTTGGCGGGTTTGTGGGAGTGTGATATAGTCAATCTGCCAGGCCTCCCCATATTTATATTTCAGCCATCATCCTCCATACCAGAGAGGCTTTAATCGCTTGGCTTGCTTGATTGCAGCGCATGTTTCACACTCAAGGATAACCTGTTTGATTGTGTCCATGTTCAAGTCCACCCCTCGGTCACGAGCCCATCTGTATGTTGCATCTCTTCCCTGATGGCCTGAGGTGTCATAGGCCCACCCAGCTAGGAATAATTCACCCTTATGTTGCCAGTCCAGATCCACCTGTGCCACTTCAATCCTCACAGCCTGATCCACCTGCTGGTTGTTTTGATGTTCCTCAGTGGCTTGACTCTTGGGTACGTGAGCATCTACATGGTGTACTTTTACAACAAGCTTCTCTATCCAGGCAGCAGTATCTTGCCGCAATTTGGCAGCCCAGATGGTTTTGCCCCTGCGCTGCCAGTTGCTCTGCTTCCATTGCTGTAACCACCCCCACAGGGCATTTGCCACCATCCAGGAGTCGGTATAGAGACAGAGCACTGGTCATTTTTCTCGCTCAGCAATATCTAAAGCCAGCTGGATGGCTTTCAGCTCTGCAAACTGACTCGATTCACCTTGTCCTTCAGTGGCTTCTGCAACTCATTGTGTAGGACTCCACACAGCAGCTTTCCACCTTCGATGTTTTCCCACAATATGACAGGACCCATCAGTGAACAGGGCATATTCCTTCTCATTCTCTGGTAGTTCATTATATGGTGGGGCCTCTTCAGCACGTGTCACCTCTTCCTCTGTCAACATTCCAAAATCTTTGCCTTCTGGCCAGTCCGTGATCACTTCCAAGATTCCTGGGCGACTGGGGTTTCCTATTCGAGCTCGTTGTGTGATCAGTGCAACCCACTTACTCCATGTAGCATCAGTTGCATGATGTGTAGAGGGGACCCTCCCTTTGAACATCCAGCCCAGCATCGGCAGTCGGGGTGCCAGGAGGAGCTGTGCTTCAGTACCAGCCACCTCCGAAGCAGTTCAAACGCCTTCAGATGCTCTTTTTCAGTGGGAGTGTAGCGGGCCTCAGATCCCCTATATCCCTGGCTCCGAAACACTAAGGGTCGACCTCGAGTCTCCCCTGGTGCTCTCTGCCAGAGGCTCCAGGTAGGGCCATTCTCCCCAGCTGTGGTGTAGAGCACATTTTTAAAACCTTGCCCTGCCCGGACTGGCCCAAGGGCTACTGCATGAACTATCTCCTGTTTAATTTGTTCAAAGGCTTGTTGTTGCTCAGGGCCCCATTTGAAATCAGTCTTCTTCCGGGTCACTTGATAGAGAGGGCTTACAATGAAACTGTAATTTGGAATATGCATTCTCCAGAAAACCACAACACCTAAGAAAGCTTGTGTTTCCTTTTTGTTAGTTGGTGGAGACATAGCTGCTATTTTCTTGATCACATCCATTGGGATCTGATGACGTCCATCTTGCCGTTTTATTCCTAGGAACTGGATCTCCTGTGCAGGTCCCTTGACCTTACCTCGTTTTATGGCAAAACCAGCTCTCAGAACTGTTTGGATTATTTTCTCCCCTTTCTCCAAAACTTCTGCTGCTGTGTTGCCCCACACAATGATGTCATCAATGGATTGCAGGTGTTCTAGAGCTCCACCCTTTTCCAGGGCAGTCTGGATCAGCCCATGGCAAAGGGTGGGGCTGTGTTTCCACCCCTGGGGCAGTCGATTCCAGGTGTACTGGATGCCCCTCCAAGTGAAAGCAAACTGTGGCCTGCACTCTGCTGCCAAAGGGATTGAGAAAAACACACTGACAATATCAATGGTGGCATACCACTTGGCTGCCTTGGACTCCAGTTCATACTGAAGTTCTAGCATGTCTGGCACGGCAGCGTTCAGTGGTAGCATGACTTCATTCAGGCCACGATAGTCCACTGTTAATCTCCATTCCCTGTTAGATTTCTGTACTGGCCATATAGGACTATTAAAAGGTGGGTGAGTCTTACTGATGACTCCTTGGCTCTCCAGTTGATGAATCAGCTCATGTATGGGAGCCAGGGAGTCTCTGTTGGTGCGATATTGCCGCCTCTGCACCGTCCTGGTAGCAAATGGCACCTGCTGTTCTTCAGGTCGCAGCAATCCCACAATGAAGGGATCTTCCAAGAGGCTAGGCAGGGTAGATGATAGCTGTTTGGTCTTCTCTGCATTCACCGTGGCTACACCAAAAGCCCATCGGTATCCCTTTGGGTCCTTGAAGTACCCTCTCCTGAGGTAGTCTATGCCAAGGATACAAGGGGCCTCTGGGCCAGTCACAATGGGGTGCTTTTCCCACTTGTCCCCTGTTAAGCTCACCTCAGCCTCCAGTACAGACAATTCTTAGCATCCCCCTGTCACTTGCGAGATCCAGATGGGTTTCCTGCCCCTATATTCTGATGGCACCAGAGTACACTGTGCACTAGTGTCTACCAAAGCCCTATACTTCTGTGGGTCTGATGTGCCAGGCCATCGAACCCACACAGTCCAGTATACACGGTCATCCCTTTCCTCCTCCTGGCCGAAGGCAGGGACCCTCTATTCCTGTTCCTCGCCAGAGTATTCCCTGTCTGAGCCTTGCAGTGCCAGACCAGAAGGCCCCTCCTCAGGATCAAGGGAGGTGATTTCAGTTCTTCTGTGTTTGGGAAATCGCTGATTGCCTTCTGATTGTTTCTACAGCAACTCTGCTCGCCCCTTCTTAACAGCTGTCTTCCCTCTCAGTTCGCATACACAGGCTTCCAGCTTAAAGGTGGGTTCACCGTCCCACTTCCTCATGTCCTCCCCCTGGTCACGCAGGAAGAACCAGAGTGCTCCACACGGCGTGCGTCTGGGGCTCCCTTTCCCTCCGACCGAGGCAGGAGAGGACTGATTTCTTGGGGCACCCCGGATAGCCAAGGCAGTGGCCTGTAGGGATGAGGAGGTACAGAGATTTTCTTCAAAGTTTTGGAGCCAAGATGACACTCTCTCCACAGTTGGTGTATCCATATCTGGGCAATACATCGCTGCCAGGCTGTTAGAATATGACGCTGGGGCACTCTGAATCACCTTCCTCCACATAGCCCGTGTGCACAGGACATCCTCTGGATCTTTGGAGACCTCATCATTGTCTAGATCCCTGTAGATGACTTCCAGTACCGCTAATTCTCTCAGGTACTGGATGCCTGCATCTGCAGTAGTCCACTTCCCTGGGGAGTTCACAAGATCTTCCTTGAATGGATGGATATCTTGCCCTCACACTTGAGAGGAGCCGTCTCCAGAGTCTGCAAATTGCTGCCTCTTTTCCAATTCCTCTCTCAGTTCCCCGGTTCCTAGCAAGGGATCCCAGCTGTTGGGCTTCCTTACCATCCAATTGCTGACTGTCAGCCCCGCTATCCCAGCATCGGAGCAGCCAGGCAGCAATCCGCTCCCCTGGCTGGCGGCTGTAATCTTTCCGCATGTCTCGAAGTTCTGCTGAGGTCAGGGACTGGGTAGTTTCCGCTTCCTGTTGGAATTCTCTCACTCCTTCCTCCAATGGCTTTGTCGAAGGACCAGCTTCTTGATCAAACCTTTCCTCTTCTTCCTCCTCCCTTACTAATCGAGGATATGTATGCATTGTTCTCCTTGTCCATTGTTTCTTTTTAACTACTGGGGCAATTACTGTAGTTGGTGGTGTTGTTTGGGTCCCTATCTCAACCATGGTGTCCTCAGGTGCAGTTTGGTTCCCTGCCTCAACCGGAGTCCTCTGAGAATGCTGAACTGTGGCTCGATAGGCACAAGCCAGGCCCCAGTACAGCGCTAGAAGCTGCTGGTTTTCATTGGGATAGGCAAGGCACCCTTCTATCAGGTGGCACGTCAGTTTGCTAGGGTTGCTCACCTGTTCAGGAGTAAAGTCCCAGGCTATGGGAGGTGTTAACTGCCCTAGGAACCTGCCCAAGTCCTTCCACACACCCTGCCACCCTGGGACCAGCTGCCTCAGGTCACGCTTCAATATAGCCTCACCCAAAAGTTGTGTTGTTGTGTTACCTTGGGAGTGTTCACGTAATTTGGTTTTTCCCAGCTAAAGCAGCACATCTTTTCTATATGTAAAATGAGGTAAAAGACTGTCATTTCACTTAGATGCATGACTAAGAAAAAAAAATGAAGCTTTTTCTTTTTTTAATTAAAACAAACCAACCACACACACATCATTAAAGCGTCCAGTATGGTTAAATTTCTTCATTATAAATGTAGCTTTTATAAGTCATTTGCCTCCCCCTGCGGGAATAAGCTATAGCCATATTGCTTCTTTATACTATGATGTACTGCTGTGTATGCCACTGTATTAAGCCCTCTGGTTGCATATAGACTGAGGTTAAGAATTCATATATAAACTCAGAGAAGTGACACCTTTATGCTGTAAATCTCTAGAAAGAGCCACTGGCAGAGATAGGTAAATCACTAATATACATGTACATTTTTTATGACTCAGAGGAGTCCCTCAGAATTAAACTAGGGAGCTCTCACTGAGCAAGAGGCTCATTTATAACAGGATAGCCTGGCAGACATCAAGGACATCAAGAACATGCAAGTGGTAAGGAGGTGGTGGTGGTGGTGGCGGTGGCATGATTCACATATAAAAAGCAGGCTCAGAGGGTGCTTTGTGACTGAAATTTTCTGATGAGCTGACTTCCTACTGATGATTTCAGCTGAATAAACTATCACTTAAGTAAAAGCAAAACAACTTCTGAGAGGGAGGCATAAACCTCTAACTTTTTAGAATGAATGCTTTCACAAGATAATAAAATAGCAGACAGAGGCAATCCAGCAGGATATATTTATTAGGGTTTAACAAAAGTTTTCAAGTCTTAAAATATTAAATAGCCTTGAAATAATAAGCAAAGGCTTGTCTTGATTTAAAAAGCGGTTAAAGAACAGCAAGCTGAGTCACAGAGAACAGCAGTTTTCAATAACGAGATGCTCCAGCACTCAGTTTACAAGCAAGGTTGTTTAGTGTTTTAATGATTTATTTATAAAATCAGCAAAATTATACAATGACAACAAGTGCTATAACAAAATTATAGAGGATTGTGCAAAACTGAATGAACTTGACAATTGAAGGCTGATCAAATTTATCAAGGAAAGAAAAGTTGAATGAAAAACATTACTGAAAGTAAACTTTCAATATAACCTGATGTGTTCTCAACGTGCAGAAAATGATGTGAAAGGCATGAAGAAAAATCTGACAATAGTTTAAAAATGAAATAAGGAGAAAAAAAAAATACATAAATTGTGTGCTGACTCTTATCTGCACTCCACACTGGCTATCTCATCTTTTAAAAAATTGTGAGGTTTTTAGAAAATAGATGGAGTTAAAAATAGGGAATAAATTATATTAGGAGGGATTTTGTCAAGAATATAGTAGAAATTATTATCTAGCCTTAAAAAACCCCTCAAACTCTTTCAAGAGTAAATAGGCACACACTACTTAAATCTGTAATTCACTCCAGCAGTCTGTCAGATACTCTTAGATTTTTAAGTGCATGATTTTTTTTTCTGATCCTGACCACTGAACATATTGTTGTTAAATTATGGTGAAATGGAAAATAAAATATCATGCGTCAGGGTGTACATCTGGTTGATTGCATGAAAAAATCAGGAGTTCCTAACTTAATGTTTAATTGATCTAAAAGTTTGGATTTTGTTTTGGCTTGGTTGGTTTTGACTTTTAAGTATCAGGGACTGCCCACAGTGAACAGCAAGGTGGCAGACGTGATTTTTGAGCAATGGAGTAGACACCAAGCAGACACCAAGCCCTTGAAGGGCAAAGGTTATTGGCTTGTAGAGCTGAAAAACTTGTTCTTGCTTACTACCGTTGGTTTTTAAATTTATCCTATCAGTATGTGGGGAGATTTTGAGGGCAGGTAGAAGCTATGAAGACAATTACCACCGTGACAGTAACTACACAAGTCACATTATAGTACTTCATAGGAATAGAAATCATGATTTGCATTTGTATTTAGTAAAAAGGAAAAGCACCGAACAGCACACAGGAGACTGGTCCTACAAGTACCTATCACTTGAGCATAAACTCAATACAACTTGGAGCTATGTGCTTCTTAACACAATTGCAAAAACAAACTGCTAATACTTTTAAGATACGTTGCCTGAATTCTACAGCTACAAAGGTGTCCTGGTTTCAGCCGGGATGGAGCTATTTTTCTCCCAGTAGCTACTGTGTTTTGGATTTAGTATGGGATTTGGTATGTGAAGAATGTTGATAGTACACTGATGTTATTTGTTGCTGCTAAGCAATCAAGGGCATCTTCCAGCTTCCCAGGTTTTGCTAATGTGCAGGTGCAAAAAGCTGGGAGGGGGTATAGCCAGTATAGTTGACACAAACTAGCCAAAGAGAGTATTCCATACCACAGACATCAAGCCCAGTATAAGTGGGGGTCAGCCAGTGGGCCACTTCCCTTTTTGTTCGTTCGTGCTTTCGTTCATTTGTCTGTCTGTTCCCTCGCTCGCTCGCTCTGGAACTTGCTGTTCTGAGATCACTGCTGGGGAATATTTCACTCTGTGATCGCTGCTTGGGACGGGCTGTATCGGTCACTGGGTCATCAGGTAGTGAGAAATTGTGCATCATTCATTTTATATATTCTATTATCATTATATTTTATTGTTATTATTAATATATAATATAATTATTAGTATCTCTTTTTTTGCTGTTGTCCTGGTGAACTGTCTTTATCTCAACCCACGAGTTTTCCTTTCTTTCTGATTCTCCTCCCCACCTCACTGGGGAGGAGGGAGAGAGAGCGAGCAGCTGCGTGGTATTGGGTTACCAGCTAGGGTTAAACCACAACAGTCCTTTTTGGTGCCCCACGTGGGGTACGAGAGGGGCCCAGCGAGCTCAGTCAAGAGAGCTTCAGACTAAGGGTCAAGGGTTCGAGCCTCTGATCAGGCTCGAAGGATTCACATAACAACAGATTTGACCAGAGCGTGTTAAAACAATTTGTTATAAGAACCACAGAATCACAGAATGGTAGGGGTTGGAAGGGACCTCTGGAGATCATCTAGTCCAACCACCCTGCTAGAGCAGGTTGCACAGGACTGCGTCCAGGCGGGTTTTGAATATCTCCAGAGAAGGAGACTCCACAACCTCCCTGGGCAGCCTGTTCCAGTGCTCTGTCACCCTCACAGTGAAGAAGTTTTTCCTCATGTTCAGATGGAACTTCCTGTGTTCCAGTTTGTGCCCGTTCCCCCTTGTCCTGTCCTTGGGCACCACAGAAAAGAGTCTGGCCCCATCCTCTTGACACCCGCCCTTGAGATATTTATAAGCATTGATGAGGTCCCCTCTCAGTCTTCTCTTCCTCAGGCTGAACAGCCCCAGCTCCCTCAGCCTTTCCCCAGAGGAGAGATGCTCCAGTCCCCTAATCATCTTTGTAGTCCTCTGCTGGACTCTCTCCAGTAGTTCCTCATCTTTCTTGAACTGGGGAGCCCAGAACTGGGCACAGTACTCCAGATGGGGCCTCACTAGGGCAGAGTAGAGGGGGAGGATAACCTCCCTCGACCTGCTGGCCACACCCTTCTTAATGCACCGTCCACTCGTCTAACCCACACTTCCTGAGCTTACCTATGAGGATGTTGTGGGGGACAGTGTCAAAAGCCCTGCTGAAGTCAAGGTAGACAACATCCACCGCTCTCCCCTCATCCAGCCAGTCATGCCACCATAGAAGGCTATAGATTGCTCAAGCATGATTTCCCCTTGGTGAATCCATGTTGACTACTCATCATCACCTTCTTTTCTTCCACATGCCTGGAGATGGCTTCCAGGATGAGCTGCTCCATCACCTTCCCAGGGATGCAGGTGAGGCTGACTGGCCTATAGTTTGTGAAGTGGATTGATAACTGTCTGAATGGCAGAGCTCAGAGGGTGCTGATCAGCGGCACAGAGTCTAGTTGGAGGCCTGCAGCTAGTGGTGTTCCCCAGGGGTCAGTACTCGGTCCAGTCTTGTTCAATTTATTCATCAATATGACCTGGATGAAGGGACAGAGTGTACCCTCAGCAAGTTTGCTGATGACACGAAACTGGGAGGACTGGCTGATACACCAGAAGGCTGTGCTGCCATTCAGCGAGACCTGGACAGGCTGGAGCGTTGGGCAGAGAGGAACCTCATGAGGTTCAACAAGGGCAAGTGCAGGGTCCTGCACCTGGGGAGGAACAACCCCATGCACTGGGACAGGTTAGGGGTTGACCTCCTGGAAAGCAGCTCTGCTGAGAGGGACCTGGGAGTCCTGGTAGACAACAAATTCACCATGAGCAAGCAATGTGCCCTTGCAGCCAGGAAGGCCAACGGCATCCTGGGGTGCATTAGGAAGAGTGTGGCCAGCAGGTCGAGGGAGGTTATCCTCCCCCTCTACTCTGCCCTCGTGAGGCCCCATCTGGAGTACTGTGTCCAGTTCTGGGCTCCCCAGTTCAAGAAAGATGAGGAACTACTGGAGAGAGTCCAGCAGAGGGCTACAAAGATGATTAAGGGACTGGAGCATCTCTCCTACGGGGAAAGGCTGAGGGAGCTGGGGCTGTTCAGCCTGAGGAAGAGAAGGCTGAGAGGGGACCTCATCAATGCTTATAAATATCTCAAGGGCGGCTGTCAAGAGGATGGGGCCAGACTCTTTTCTGTGGTGCCCAAGGACAGGACAAGGGGCAATGGGCACAAACTGGAATACAGGAAGTTCCATCTGAATGTGAGGAAAAACTTCTTTCCTGTGAGGGTGACAGAGCACTGGAACAGGCTGCCCAGGGAGGTTGTGGAGTCTCCTTCTCTGGAGATATTCAAAACCTGCCTGGACGCAGTCCTGTGCAGCCTGCTCTAGGTGAACCTGTTCTGGCAGGGGGTTTGGACTAGATGATCTCCAGAGGTGCCTTCCAACCCCTACCATTCTGTGATTCTGTGACTCCTGGGTCTTCCTTCTTGCCCTTTTTGAAGACTGGAGTGACATTGGCTTTCCTCCAGTCCTCAGGCACCTCTCCACTGTTCTCCATGACTTTTCAAAGATGATGGAGCGTGGCTTGGCAGTGACCTCTGCCAGCTCCCTCAGCACACGTGGGTGCATCCCATCAGGGCCCATGGATTTGTGGGTGTCCAATTTGCCTAAGTGATCTCTAACCCGATCCTTCTCGGCCAAAGGACGGTCATCCTTTCTCCAGGCTTCCTCTCTTACCTCCAGGGTTTGGGATTCCTGAGTGCCAGCCTTAGCAGTAAAGACTGAAGCAAAGAAGGCATTCAGTAACTCTGCCTTCTCTGCATCCTTCGTGACCAGGGCACCCACCTCATTCAGCAGAGGGCCCACATTTTCCCTAGTCTTCCTTTTGTTACCGATGTACTTGAAAAAGCCCTTCTTATTGCCCTTGATGTCCCTTGCCAGATTAAATTCCAGGTGGACCTTAGCCTTCCTTGTAGCATCCCTGCATACCCTGACAGCATCCCTGTATTCCTCCCATGCGGCCTGTCCCTTTTTCCACATTCCATAGACTTCCTTCTTCCATTTGAGTTTTGCCAATAGTTCCTTGCTCATCCATGCAGGTCTCCTGCCTCCCTTACCTGATTTCTTACTCCTGGGGATGCACCGCTCTTGAGCTTGGAGGAAGTGATGCTTGAATAATGCCCAGCCTTCTTGGGCCCCCCTACCTTCTAGAGCCCTAACCCATGGGATTCCTCCAAGCAGGTCCTTGAAGAGGGCAAAGTTAGCTCTCCTGAAGTCCAGGGTTGTAATCCTGCTTAGTGTCCTGCTTCCTCCACGCAGGATCCTGAACTCCACCATCTCATGGCCACTGCAGCCAAGGCTGTCCCCAACCTTCACATCCCCAACCAGACCTTCTTTGTTTGTTAGTATGAGGTCCAGCAGCACCCCTCTCCTCATCGGCTCCTCCACCACCTGCGTCAGAAAGTTGTCATCAATGATGTTCTGCAGGAACCTCCTGGACTGTGCGTGCCTAGCTGTGTTGTCCCTCCAACAGATATCGGGGTGGTTGAAGTCCCCCATGAGAACCAGGGCCTGTGATCCTGAGGCTGCTTTCAGCTGCCTGTAGAAGGCCTCATCGACTTCCTCTTCCTGATCAGGTGGCCTGGAGTATACACCCACAACAGTGTCCCCCATGTTAGCCTGTCCCTTAATCCTTACCCATAAGCTCTCGAGCCGTTCTTCGTCCTCTCCTAGGCAGAGCTCGATACACTCCAGTTGCTCTCTCACATAGAGAGCAACTCTACCACCTCTCCTTGCTGGCCTGTCCTTCCTGAAAAGTACATACCCATCCATGACAGCATTCCAGTCATGCGAGCTGTCCCACCATGTCTCTGTAATTGCTATGAGATCATGGCCCTGTGAGCGCACACAGATCTCTAGTTCTTCCTGTTTATTCCCTCTGCTCAGGTTGGCCTGGCTTACTCCCCAGTTGGGTGCGCTGGCACGAGCATCACCACTTTGGACCCCTCCCCCTGAGTCCTTCAGTTTAAAGCCTGCCTCACCAAGTTGGCCAGCCTGCCACCAAAGATTCCACTGCCCCTCTTAGACAGGTGGATCCCATCCCTCCCCAATAGGTTGTAGTCACCAAAGAACGTCCCATTGTCATAAAAGTCAAAACCCTCACGTGGGCACCAGCCACGAAGCCAGGGGGTAATGTGTATTATGCGCCTATTTCTGGCCGTCCACGTTCCTCCCACTGGTAGAATGGAAGAGAATATAACTTGGGCACCATCATTTTTCACTTGCTCCCCCAGGGCTTTAAAGTCGTCTTTGATTTTGCCCAGGTTCCGGCTTGCAGCGTCATTCGTGCCCACATGGAAGAGTAGCAGCGGATAGTAGTCCGTGCTCCTGACAAGTCACGGCACCCTCTCAGCAACATCTCGGACCTTGGCTCCCGGGAGGCAGCACACCTCTCGTGCCTCCCTGTCAGGTCGGCAGATGGGCGCCTCAGTGCCCCTTAACAGGGAGTCCCCCACTACGATCACTCGTCGCTTCTTTTTTCAGTGCGTGCTGTGTGCTGTTAGAGTAGTTTCTCCTTGCCCACCTTGCTCGTGGGTGTCTACAGCTGTTAAAGCTTCCTATCTATTTCTAGTTGTGATACTGGAGGGCGAGGACTGAAGCGGAGCCCTGCTTTTGTGGATTACTATGGTCCAAGGTGTTTCATCCTCAGTGGTGTCTGGCACAGGAGTGTGGCTTTGGAACCATCTATCTATCTATCTATCTATCTATCTCTGTTTCGGATCCTCTGATGCTGCGCAGTCTTTGTTTCCTGCAGCTCAGCTACCTGACGTAACAGATCTTTGACCTGTGCACACCCTGCGCAGGAACTTACCTTTGCATGAGGAGAAGGGTGAGGGCACTTGCTGCAGCCTCCCACCTGAACTGAGATTTCCTCCCTTGCCAGTTCTGTCTGGCAAGATGCATCAGCCATCTCGGGGGCTTTCACCATAGGAGCATCTGTCTTAGCTCTGAGGCGGGTGCCCACCATTGCAGCAGAGACCGAGAGGGCTTCCCTGGGCTGTGGGGCTACGAGCAGGCTGCAGGGCCCTCCCTGCACGCCCTCCAGCACGAACTGCCGTGCAGTGCCGTGCGGTTGCCCGCCCTGGTCGCTGGCGTTCCTCAGGGCCGTTTAAATCTCCCGCAGTTGCTCCTGGCAACGCCCAAGCCACGTCAGCCTCTCTCGCGAGAGCTGCTGGCGCCTGGCGGGTCTCCCTCTCCTCTCTGCTCTTGCTCGGGATTCCCTGGCTCCGGGAACCCCCTGTCCACCTCAATCTAGGGTGCAGCTACAGAACATGCCATTGCCGCCACTGTGCTCCTCGCCGACTGAGTGAGTTCTCACTACTTTCCAGTTAAAAAAAAACCAACACAATTTAAAATAATCAGCAATTATTAGCTGATTTGTTATAACCTAAACTATGGACTGTAAATCTGGTCATGTTTTAAGAACCTTACCATTTCTTAAGCAGGAAGAGGGATGGTGTGCTGGTTTTAGCTGGGATAGAGTTAATATTTTCTTCATAGAAGCTTGTATGAGGCTATGTTTTGGGTTTGTGCTGAAAACAGTGTTGATAATGGGAGACCTGGCTACCTGGGATGTGGAGAAGGCTGAAGTACTCAACAACTTTTTTGCCTCAGTCTTTACCGGCAAGTGCTCTAGCCATGCCGCCCAAGTCACAGAAGGCAAAGGCAGGGACTGGGAGAATGAAGAAACGCCCACCATAGGAGAAGATCAGGTTCGAGATCATCTAAGGAACCTGAAGGTGCACAAGTCCATGGGACCCAATGAGATGCTTCTGCGGGTCCTGAGGGAACTGGCAGACCAAGTTGCTAAGCCACTCTCCATCATATTTGAAAAGCCATGGGAGACTGGTGAAGTTTCCAGTGACTGGAAAAGGGGAAACATAACCCCCATTTTTAAAAAGGGAAAAAAGGAAGACCTGGGGAACTTCAGGCTGGTCAGTCTCACCTCTGTGCCTGGCAAGATCATGGAGCAGATCCTCCTGGAAACTATGCTAGGGCACATGGAAAATAAGGAGGTGACAGCCAACATGGCTTCACTAAGGGCAAATTGTGCCTGACAAATTTGGTGGCCTTCTACGACGGGGTTACAGCATTGGTGGATAAGGGAAGAGCAACTGACGTCGTCTACCTGGACTTGTGCAAAGCATTTGACACTGTCCTGCACGACATCCTTGTCTCTAAAATGTAGATACATGGATCTGACAGATGGATCACTTGGTAGAAAAGGAATTGGCTGGATGGTTGCACTCGAAGAGTTACAGTCAACGTCCAAGTGGAGACAGGTGATGAGTGGCGTTCCTCAGGGATCTGTATTGGGACCGGTATTATTTAACATCTTCGTCGGGGACATGGACAGTGCGATGGAGTGCACCCTCAGCAAGTTTGCGGATGACACCAAGCTGAGTGGTGCGGTTGACATGCTGGAGGGAAGGGATGCCATCCAGAGGGACCTTGACAGACTTGAGAGGTGGGTCGGTGTGAACCTCATGAAGTTAATTAATAGAGTTAATTTTCTTCATAGTAGCTACTATGGGGCTATGTTTTGGATTTGTGCTGGAAACAGTGTTGATAATACAGGGATGTTTTCGTTATTGCTGAGCAGTCCTTACACAGAGTCAAGGCCTTTTCTGCTTCTCACACCACCCCACCAGCAAGTAGGCTGGGGGTGCACAAGAAGTTGGGAGGGGACACAGCTGGGACAGCTGACCCCAACTGACCAAAGGGATATTCCATGCCATATGACGTCATGCTCAGCATATAAAGCTGGGGGAAGAGGAAGGAAAGGGGGGATGTTCAGAGTGATGGTGTTTGTCTTCCCAAGTAACCGTTACGTGTGATGGAGCCCTGCTTTCCTGGAGATGGCTGAACACCTGCCTGCTGATGGGAAGTAGTGAATGAATTCCTTGTTTTGCTTTGCTTGCGTGCGCGGCTTTTGCTTTACCTATTAAACTGTCTTTATCTCAACCCAAGAGTTTTCTCACTTTTACTCTTCTGATTCTCTCCCCCCTCCCATTCGGGGAGAGTGAGTGAGCAGCTGTGTGGTGCTTAGGTGCCGGCTGGGGTTAAACCACAAGAGATGGGTGGAAGTTTATATTATTTTCTCAATAAGTTCAAGATTAAGAAAACATTTAGAACAGGGGAAATGGAATATGAGTATGATGGGTTTGGCCTATAAAGAGAGACATACATCTGAAATCCTGGTCCTGTTCAATGAATGCAAACTGAGGATGCAGGGTTGTACAGAAACTAGATCCTCAGACAGTTGATGAGAAACATCCAAAAAGCTTATTAAATGGAGGTAAACCTAACTATTTACATTTGTATTCACTTGTTTCTTTAATTATCTATAAACAATTGTATTGTGTGCTTTAGGAATCCTGTCACAGTTGCACATTGTGTTTGACAATGTTATCCATGATCTCTAGGGCAGAAGTATCTCTGGATGAGTAACATTAACCAGGTAAATTCCCAGGAATGGTGTAGAATAGCAGTGACTGATTCCCAAGAGAGTTTGTTACATATATCATAATGTAACGAGTCCTTTGATATCTCTCTTCACCCAAGAGAGTCCCACATAGAATCATAGAATCATTTAGGTTGGAAAAGACCCTTAAGATCATCGAGTCCAACCGTTAATCTAACACTGTCAAGTCCATCACTAAACCATGTCCCTAAATGCCACATCTACACATCTTTTAAACACCTCCGGGGATGATGACTCAACCACTTCCCTGGGCAGCCTGTTCCAATGCTTGACAAACCCTTTCAGTGAAGAAATTTTTCCTAATATCCAATCTAAATCTCCCCTGGTGCAACTTGAGGCCGTTTCTTCTTGTCCTATCACTTGCTACTTGGGAGAAGAGACCGACACCCATCTCTCTGCAACCTCCTTTCAGGTAGTTGTAGAGAGCGATAAGGTCTCCCCTCAGCCTCCTTTTCTCCAGGCTAAACATCCCCAGTTCCCTCAGCCGCTCCTCATAGGACTTGTGCTCTAGACCCTTCACCAGCTTCATTACCCTTCTTTGGACACGCTCCAGCACATGGTCCAGTATGCAAAGGTTCAGACTCAAATTCACAGAATTCCTCCTAGCCTGTTCCTCCATCTTTATAATTCAAAGCAGCAATAAAATAATCCAGTCAATGTTTAAGAAACTTAGTCCACAATTAATTTCAAGCAGTCATGGAGACTGCATTAATATAGGTGGTCTTCATGCACTCCTTTGGATATACTTATGATACTACTTATCTAATACTAGAATTAACGCTAGGTTGTTGGATGGGGTTTTTTGAAAGTTTTTATTTTAAACAAAAATATAGAAATGAACTGCTTGAATAAACATTTACTTGCCACTCAATGTTCTTGCAACAGGGGAGCAGTTTAGGCTGGTAACAGAATAAAAAGTATATAAACTGAAAGATCTTGCATGCAGTTTAAGTGCACCTCTCCACACACGGTGGTGTGGATGTGTCGGTTGGAGGCTGTCTTGGGCATAGCGATCATGAAATGATAGAGTTTTCGATTCTTGGAGAAGTAAGGAGGGGGGGTCACCAGAACTGCCACCTTGGACTTCCGGAGGGCAGACTTTGGCCTGTTTAGGAGTCTGGTTGGCAGAGTCCCTTGGGAGGCAGTCCTGAAGGGCAAAGGAGTCCAGGAAGGCTGGACATTCTTCAAGAAGGAAGTCTTAAAGGCACAGGAGCAGGCCATCCCCATGTGCCAAAAGACGAGCCGGCAGGGAAGAAGACCAGCCTGGCTGAACAGAGAGCTTCGGCTGGAACTCAGGAAGAAAAGGAAAGTTTATAACCTATGGAGGAAGGGGCAGGCAACTCAGGAGGACTACAAGGATTTCGTGAGGTTATGCAGGAAGAAAATTAGAAGGGCCAAAGCCCAACTAGAACTTAATCTGGCTACTGCCATGAAAGACAACAAAAAGTGTTTCTACAAATATATTAGCAACAAAAGGAGGGCTAAGGAGAATCTCCCTCCTTTATTGGATGTGGGGGGAAACAGTGAAGAAGGATGAGGAAAAGGCTGAGGTGCTTAATGCCTTCTTTGCCTCAGTCTTTAACAGCAAGGGAAGTTGTTCTCTGGGCACCCAGCCCCCTGAGCAGGAAAACAGGGACGGGGAGCAGAATGAAGCCCCCATAATCCAAGGGGAAATGGTCAGTGACCTGCTACACCACCTAGACACGCACACAAGTCTATGGGGCCGGATGGGATCCATCCAAGGGTGCTGAAGGAGCTGGCAGAAGTGCTCACCAAGCCCCTTTCCATCCTTTATCAGCAGTCCTGGCTAACTGGGGAGGTCCCAGTTGACTGGAGGCTGGCAAATGTGACGCCCATCTACAAGAAGGGCCAGAAGGAGGATCCGGGGAACTACAGGCCTGTCAGCCTGACCTCAGTGCCCGGGAAGGTTATGGAGCAGATCATCTTGAGTGCCATCACGTGGCAGGTACGGGACAACCGGGTGATTGGGCCCAGTCAGCATGTATTTATGAAAGGCAGGTCCTGCCTGACCAACCTGATCTCCTTCTACGACATGGTGACCCGCTTAGTGGATGAGGGAAAGGCTGTGGACGTTGTCTACCTGGACTTTAGTAAAGCCTTTGACACCGTCTCCCACAGCATTCTCCTGGAGAAACTGTCTGCTCATGGCTTGGATGCGTGTACTCTGTGCTGGGTAAAAAACTGGCTGGATGGCTGGGCCCAAAGACTTGTGGTGAATGGAGTTAAATCCAGTTGGCGGGCGGTCACAAGCGGTGTTCCCCAGGGCTCAGTAGTGGGGCCAGTTCTCTTTAAGATCTTTATCAATGATCTGGATGAGGGGATCAAGTTCACCCTCAGGAAGTTTGCAGATGACACCAAGTTGGGCAGGAGTGTTGATCTGCTGGAGGGTAGGCAGGCACTACAGAGGGATCTGGACAGGCTGGATCGATGGGCCGAGGCCAATGGTATGAGGTTCAACAAGGCTAAGTGCCGGGTCCTGCACTTCGGTCACAACAATCCCAGGCAACGCATGGGGAGGAGTGGCTGGAAAGCTGTCCGACAGAAAAGGACCTGGGGGTGTTGGTCAATAGCTGGCTGAATATGAGCCAGCAGTGTGCCCAGGTGGCCAAGAAGGCCAACAGCATCCTGGCTTGTATCAGAAATAGTGTGGCCAGCAGGACTAGGGAAGTGATCATCCCTTTGTACTCGGCACTGGTGAGGCCGCACCTCGAGCACTGTGTTCAGTTTTGGGCCCCTCACTACAAGAAAGACATGGAAGTGCTGGAAGCGTGTCCAGAGAAGGGCAACAAAGCTGGTGAAGGGTCTAGAACACAAGTCCTATGAGGAGTGGCTGAGGGAACTGGGGATGTTTAGCCTGGAGAAAAGGAGGCTGAGGGGAGACCTTATCGCTCTCTACAACTACCTGAAAGGAGGTTGCAGAGAGATGGGGGTCGGTCTCTTCTCCCAAGTAACAGACGACAGAACAAGAGGAAATGGCCTCAAGTTGTGCCAGGGGAGGTTTAGATTGGATATTAGGAAAAATTTCTTCACCGAAAGGGTTGTCAAGCATTGGAACAGGCTGCCCAGGGAAGTGGTTGAGTCACCATCCCTGGAGGTATTTAAAAGACGTGTAGATGCGGCACTTAGGGACATGGTTTAGTGGTGGACTTGGTAGTGTTAGGTTAATGGTTGGACTCGATGATCTTAAAGGTCTCTTCCAACCTAAATGATTCTATGATTCTACACCATAATAATCTGTTTTTAAATGGATCAAAGAGTAGCTGAGAGCAACAGAAAATAACTCATCAACTTTTATGGATTTTTGAAGCATGATATAGTTGAGCAATTCCATAATTCCCATATGATTTTCTGGAAACACACTTACTGCAAGTCTCATTGACAACTGGGAAATTTAAACACTATGTCCACTCCAGTAATACTGGAAGACATTTGTCCTACATCTGTTAAAATACAGTCTTTAAGTCCTTTCCATAAATATTTACAGATTCCTACTGTGTCATTAGCGTATTTATCTGACCTGCATATTAAACAGGGTATTTAAAATGTTACTTGGCTGCTGAGAAAGTAGATATTGATGTACTGGAAAGCTGTTATATAACCCAACATAAGATTATCTTTATAAACCTAACAGGATACACAGATATTCAAGCCTATGCAAAACATTCCATCCAATGTTAATTCTCGAAAGAAATGACTTCATGGGGAAACTTTTCTTCACTGAAAGAAAATTAGTATAACCATAAAGAATCTTTGCATATCGCATGAAGTCATTCTTAACATGAATCATCACCTCTAGTATGTGACTCACGTATCAAGACTGGCAGATTTTCATATGCCCAATGCTGGTCAAGCCCTTGCTGAAATTGGTGTACAGTTGTTCTTCCAAGTCTGGAGCTACCAAACTTTCTCATTTAGCTACACAATAGCAGCTTCAGTATCTGTGCTGGTATGCTGAATTGGAATAACATATTCACCTCTAAGTATCATTTAAATATTAACCACATTTTTTTTGAATTAATTACGTATTCCTATTTTGGCAAAAATGGATTTTTACAGCTCACATTAGTGCCTTTAAAAGTAGAAAGGTATCAAATTATACTAATCGGCCTCCAGTAAGCATAATTTATACTGCAAAAAAAATCTGTAATAATTATTTGCATGTACTAAAGATATGCTGCCAATTTAAAGATTAAAATAGAGGTTTGTTGAAAAGATTGAAAAAATAATTTTATAAATGCATAATATTTTGTACATAAACTTATCTTGTGTTCTCATTCACACTGTAACAGAAGTATTATGCAATAACAGAAAGTGAAACTAAAGAGAAGCAGTGCAACTGCCCAGCAGCGCTCCCCTCTTAAGGAAAGGAAGCAAAGGCATGGTGGAAGCAGAGGCCCAATTCCTTTTTTCTTTTAGTTTTCATTACTCTCCAATGGTTTCGTTAGGCAAAGAAGTTTTACAAGACTAATCACAGTCACATGGCTGATTGATTTCTCATCTCCTCCTGGTCTGCAGGAAAGCCGTGTGCCTTATTCCTCCAACTCACCTTTGTCATTTAGCTGAAATACAGGGACTGGGTTGTGGAGTAAGCAACCACCCCTCAGTATTAGGTATTGCGGCTGGAGCACCAATTGAAGGATGTTGTAGTAAGCATCTGTTTGCATAGGTCACTGCATCATAGTTCAGATTCTTGTAAGCTAACATAATTCCCTGTTCTCCTGTTATTTCCACTGTGAAAATATTTAATTTTAGTATAATTTCAATTAAATAGAGTACTTCTGGAGAGCTAGCTTTCCCTGTATATTAATTCCTGCATTCACATAAGACCGTAATAAAGAACTATTACAAGAGTGCTATCTACTAATTTGTCCCACTGACCGTAACTGTTCTTTTCAACAGTTTTCTTTTGACTTTAAGACAAAAAAAGAAATTCAAATTTCAAAATAAAGGCTACTTCAAAAACATCCTGCGTGAAGGAGTCAGCATCAGAGTACATGAACCATTTCTTTCCAACCTAGAAGAAATCCTACTAGGTGGTCTGTTTTATTCAAAACAGAGTTAAATTTTTAAACTATAGTCCAAAAAATGTATAGGATCGATACCATTTTCACATCTTAACAGAATTTCTTTACTAGTGGAGTTAAAGTTAAATGCACAAATCAACAACTATGTAAGTTAGCAACCTTTACAGCAGCCTGGAAAATTGCTAATTAAAGCAAAATTATATTAATCTATCTCTTCCAATAGAAGAATAAGGGTCATAAAGTGAATCTACTAAGCAGAAGGTTCAAAGCAGATAAAAGAAAGCGATTCTTCACACAGTGCATAATTAAGATTTGGAATTCCTTGCCACATACCTCTGCAGATGCTAAAAGTTTACATGAGATCAGAAAGCAATGAGATAAATTTGTTGAAGAAATGTCTTTCAAACACTTCTAAACACAGAGAAGTCCCAGAGCCAAAGCTTGCTGGAGGCTGGGAAAAGTATTGTGTGGAAGTACTGCTACATGCTTGTACCATTTGTATGACTCTTTCCCAGCCATCCACTGTTGGATGCTGTCAGGATACTATGCTAGACAGAGCTTTCATTTAAGCTAGCATTGATGTAAAGGTATCCAAATACAAGTAAATATTCAGTGGAGCTTTACACGTTTAAGATGTTTGGGTACCATAGAACTCTAGAAGTATGTAGGAGTCAAGCACCTAAATCATATAGGAGATCTGTAAATGCTAATATGCTAAATAACATGTAAATCTTGATCCTAAGCATGCCCAAGTTAAGAGAAAGTACCACTGTAAAGTTTCCACAAGGTTTGAACAAAATGCATGAGGAGATTTTCTTTTTTAAAAAAAGATATGCCTTCTTTTTTAGAAGTTAGGAAGAAATAATTGACTCCAAATCTAGCCTGATGAGAAAGTGGAGAGAACAAATGCCCACTTTTCAGCATCATGTAGTATATAGAATGAGTGAATGTCACCACAAAAAAAAAAAAAAATCAGCAGTTTAAAGTAAAAACAATTACAGAATCTTATTACCAACAGCATTCAAATTAATGAACCAATTCAGAAAGCAACCCTTCACACACATACACACCTCCCTGCATTTTTTCCTAACACAGTTTATCTGGATCCCTTATATACATGTATATGTTGACAAAACAATCCAACAATACACTTCTCCCAAAATAATTCAGGAAGAAAAACCTTTAAAGCCATAAAATATTTCTCAAACCAAATTCAAAACCAAGTAAGATCTAAACCTTCTGTAGCTATATAGAACAAAAGCCTCCTTCAGCATTACTGTACTGAAATGAGCTTATAATTATTCAATTAATTATTTTGCAGAATCAAATTTTCTTCAGTTCACAGACAACGTGACAGGAGATGTGATAGCATCCAGGAAAAAGAGCAGTTACCACATCTTGAAAAATAGCCAGGTTTGCTTTTTGGGTTTTGGGGTTGTTTTTTTTTTGTTTTGAGTTCTTGTTGGTTGTTGGTTTGTGTTTTTTTTTTCAAGAAAAAAATTACAGTAATAACAAATATTTTAAAGCTAAACAATATAGCAAGCTTCCTAAAAGTTACATAACACATTCATTGAAGTACCATGTTTTTACTTTCTCTTTTCCTTTCTCCTAATTTTAAACAATGTATTTTTCCAGCCATATTTTGAGTAGCTACCTTCCTAAAAGTAATTTAGAAAGAAGCCATACATTTCTTGTTCTCATCCTCAATCCAAATCAAAACCATTTTTGCAGAAGAGCATTTTTATTTAATACAGAAAAAAAAAAAATGTATTTTTGTACTTCTGCATACAGATTGAGACAAAAGCTTCCCGATCCAAAAAAAATAATGGATCCTAGCACTTTTGCCATCTAAGCCACGCAAAGACACACTGAAATTACAAGCTGATCTTATAACTTCAGTGAGATATTGATTGCTGCAAGCCTTTATCACCAAACAGCTGTAAAATAAAGGCTTAGATGAATTGACATCATAAGTATACTCTATAATTAATGTTCTTTTCCAAGACTAATTTATCTATGTAATACTTAATGTGAAAACAGACTGGAGCATCTCTTCTGCATACAGTATCCCTGTTTAATGATTACAGTATTAAGCCAACTCTTTAGAAAGAGCAGGCAGATTTTTAATGGTCAAATTTGCTAATTATCAGAGTAAGGTTCTCCCTGCTCCTCCCAATATAATTTTTAAATATTTCAGTTGCTTTTTCTACATTGTAACATCCTAATTCATGTCCTAACACAGATGATGTTTAATGTTATTGGCTGAGATAACAGCATATTTTTAATTTCTGTTAAAAATATACCCTGTAGTGATGGGAAGAAATTAAAATCCTAAATTCATTGTGCTGCAGTTTATGCATACAACAATTACACAATGTTGCACAGTATCTGTTCACAACCACGTTTTATTTTTTTAATTTCTAAACTGATAAAGAATTGTCATGCTTTACCTGAAATTTCATCTCATGAAGGGTAGCATCCTCTGGAGTCAACTGAATTGTGAATAGCGTCCCAGTACCTGTAGTTAAAACAATATTACAGTCTCACTATATTTAAAGACTACATATATTAGGTATTTCTATTTATATCCTGACATTGTCCTAAAAGTGCCATGGCATCTCATTAATATTAATGATTTTTCTAACCACATCCCCATAAGTCATGCTGAACTGTTTTCAAGAACTGGGTACTTGTTCTTCTGACCACATGGGTGCTACGTACTACCGTACAACTGTCCTCAAGTGAATTTACAAGTCAACACAGGAAACCTATGGCAAAATAATGACCTAAAACTAGAAGTCTTGAACTGAGTCCAATTCACCTAATATTATCAAAGTCATCCTTAGTCAGGCATAAAGAAATGTAATTTGAATCCAACATGCCTTGCTACAGTCATCATTTAAAATTTCTTTTCAGCCTAAAAAGCTATTAAACATTGGAGTTGCCCTCCTGCATTTCTGTGTTGTAAGAGACTAAAATAAAGACATTTGAGTAACTTTGGTATATAAATAGGAAGTTGAAAGTAAACAGCTATACTGAAATCACTCAACTTTGGGAAGGTATACAGTAGCTTCATAATATGTTGCCCTTCCCTAGAAAACAGAAGAATTGACCAAAACCAATAAAAAGCAGGTCTTTGTCTTGAACAGAGAGGTAAAACTTGAACAAATGCATACTAGGGTTTTGAAGCACATTGAAGAACTGTAACAGTGTAACAAGATGCAGTTACAAGGGTATAATCTTTCAGCCTTAAAGGCAGTCTCGGATTAATATTAACAAGTATGTGGGGTTATCCTGGTTTAGGCTGGGATGGAGCTAGTTTTGTTTTCAGCAGCTCCTGTGTTTTGGATTTAGTGTGAGAAGAATGGTGATAGTACACTGACGTCGTTGGTTGCTGCTAAACGACCAAGGACATTTTGCAGTTTCCCAGGTTTTGCTAATGTGCAGGTACAAAAACTTGGGAGGGGTAGAGCCAGAATAATTGATCCAAACTGGCCAAAGAGAGTATTCCATACCATAGACATGCCCAGTATAAGTGAGGGTTGGCCGGTGGGCCACTTCCCTTCTGGTGTCCTCCTTTTTCCTTTTTTCATTCGTTCGGGCTTTTTCATTCGTTCAGCTGTTCGTTCCCTCGCCTGCTCTCTCTGGAACTTGCTGTTCTGAGATCATTGCTGGGGAATATTGCTGTTCTGTGTTTGCTGCTCAGGACGGGCTGTATCGGTCATCAGTTCATTGGGTGGTGAGAAATTGTGCATAATTTGTTTCATATATTCTATTATCATTATATTTTTATTATAATTATTAATATATAATAATATTTTTTCTTTGTTGTCCTGGTGAACTGTTTTTATCTCAACCCATGAGTTTTCCTTTCTTTCCAATTCTCCTCCCCACCCCATTGGGGAGGTGGGGAGTGAGCAAGCAGCTGCGTGATATTGGGTTACCGGCTGAGGTTAAACCACGACATATATCAAAGGATAGGAAGGGGTGTGGTGGGTAATGAGGAGGTATTGGATAGTGTGGGACGTGAGCATGACGTAAATGGTATGGAATAAGGGGTGGAGAATGTGCTGGTTTTGGCTGGGATAGAGTTAATTTTCTTCATAGTAGCTAGTATGAGGCTATATGTTTTGGATTTGTGCTGGAAACAGTGTTGATAATACAGGGATGTTTTAGTTATTGCTGAGCAGTGCTTACACAGAGTCAAGCGAGAGAATAAAAGGAAAGATCTGCCTGAAAGTTGTGTGCCCTAACACCACAATACTACCATAATTGCCCAAACTCTACAGAGTGTGCTAGAGTAATTGATAGAAAATACAAGTTAGAACTTCTGTTAGGCCTCAGATATAAGTGTTAACACCAAAGCAAGTTAAAAGCCTCCTGAAAGTTGCATTTTAATTTCTTGTTACAAACCATTTTGTGTTTCTCAGTAGCTCTCATAAGTGCATCTGATGAGATACAGTTCTCATTAAATTTGCAAAAAAACCTACATGTTGCTACTTATGGATGTGTTAAGTTTTTGTATTGTTTCCTAATTGATAGAAAAAGGAAAATCTTAGTCTTGGAGACTGAGTTTTGTCCCAACTTAAAATATTAAGATCACCAAAAATTACCTGCTGCTCAAAATAAATATACAGCAGTCTGTATCTCCCTGCCCTAAACCACATATACAACAGATTATTTGCTGCCATTCAAGAGGTTTATTGCACTTTACATAATACACAAAAGCAAATAAATCAAAAAGAACACCAAAATACAGAGAAAAGAAGGGTCTTCCACAATATACAACATCCAAAGCAAAATATAAGGAGGGCGAAGGTGGGAAGGGAGATGTGAGCGAAATACATATATTAAACAGAAGTTGATCTTTAAGTACAGTAAACATTAGTGATTATCAGATGTAGAATGAAAGCATTTAGAAATACTTCTACTTTCTCAAGCTTAAAAACACAATCTCTATATTGTTAGGAAAATCTCATTCCCTAACTATTGTACCAATTGGTCTTTATAGTATGAAATTGTATGAAAGAGAGCGCAAGAGTTTACATTGTATACTGCGGAGTCATGGTTAAGTAAGCATGACTAAAGGACCCCAGCTCATTGCAAGGAGGACAGCCCCCATCCTAAAGGATATATAAAGGATACCACGGGCTACCAAGATAATGCCAGCATCCTAGCCCCTCTAACACCTCTGTGAAACCCTCCCATTATCTGGCATCATAAGTAACTGTAGCAAGACCGACTCTGGGGTCATCTAGATCAAGAAAGAAGCAGGTGGATGATGATGTCATAGAATTATAGTTGCTTTGCAAAACAGTAGTATGTGTGTGTTAAGTAGTGATTGGTCAAATCATGTTGTGCCTGAATGCTTGAAATGTATAAGAACCATGTGTAAAACTGCATTCAGGGTGCCTCAATTTGAATGGGACACCTCATGAGCATGAATAAAAGAATTACTCTTATAATTCTATACTTTGTGGTCTAGTCTCTCTCTCCTTGGTCAGCACAGGCCAGTTGTGAAATTTTTGTGACAATATCCTGAAAAGGACAGAATAGACCTACCTTTCTGTAGACCACTGTATGATTTATTCCCAGTGTTAAAAACAAAGATGTTAACAAAAGACTCTTAATTTGTGTATTCTGTGTTTTAAGCTATTAATATTAATGTAACCAACTTACGCAGCTGCATTAAAGGTATTGATGGCAGCATGCTTAAAACTGATTTAACTTAATTTGATTTTAATTTAAGTCACCTTTAAAACACTTCAAAATTTTATTCAGGAATTACAGAACTCAGGAACATAAAAGGATGTACAAAAGTGAATCGCTGCCCCCCTGAACAGTGTCACCATCAGACTGAACAGTAAAAAGAAGAAACTATTTAAATATTTGAATAGAAAGCCTTTTCTCAAAGAAAGTCTTTTATTTATTTATTATTTTTTAAAATAAGACCACACACGTAGTGTGTTTATTATTATAAACAAACTTGCCTGCTTTAAACTTCTAAGTTGTTCTCTCTTCCAGACTGCCCAGGGCACCCTTTCTTAGGCTGAAATTTCTTAACACAAATAATAGTTTAACAGAACAGGAGTGTATACTGACTTATGGAATTATTTGTATCAGGAAAATAATGTCATCACTGGTCTGGTACAATGAATAAAGCAGAGATGCTCATACAAGTCAAGTCAGGATACAGATTTAAATGTCAAGCATTCTGAAGATTTTAAAGAGACTATTCTTGGAACTGTCCCCCATGTATGTGTCCCCCTCCCCCGAGAAGATCTAGTCAAATTATGCAATTAATATGTAATTTACAGTCTCTTTCCCTCCTCTACCCCTCCTCCACTCCAAAGTTACTTTCTGCTTGAAGCATAATAGGAGAATGGAACCATCTGTGCAATATCCTTCCAAAATCGCTGAAGTCTCAATACTCAGTACTGCTACCAGAAGATGTTCAGAGCAGCTACCTGAACCTGACTTTTCAAAAGAATTAGACATAATTACAGTGCATTAGCTGCTTTGCATTATTTGCCTAGGCACTGTATACATGCAAATAAGTTTACTCTTAATAACAGAAAAGTAAGATTACCACACGTTTACAGGAGAGGAAAAAGCTACCAGAGTAGCTAAAGCATTACTTACAGTATGGCTTATCTCATGGTAACTTATTTACCCTTTCAACTTTCAGATCCAGTCAGTTTTTCATCTCACTCCTTCTATCATTTTTTTGTTATGTGAATGCACAAAAATGAGATTGAATACAGGCTTCATTTCACAGCTACCAACACCACCAAAGAAACCGACTTATTCAGTACCAGATAGTAAAGGCAAAATGAAAGGAATGATCAGTTTTTCAAATATGAAAAATGTGAATGCAGCTGCTAGCAAATTACCTAGTGTTTAGAGAAGGGATTAAAATACTATTTAACACATTCAGTTAATGAAAAAAAGAGTAAGATAGTATTAGTAACTCGTATTTTCAGCCAAACTTGCACCTTCATCCTTCAGCTACTTACTTTTCTTTACACAGTCTTCTAAGAGAATTTCCTTTCTTCTCTTAGTTGCATGCACCCAGTTAACATCGTCATCATCAACTAGATCCTTATCACCCCAGCTTCTGCTTCAAATTGCTGGAAAGTAGCTTTTGAAACTTTCTCACCAATCTTTCTCTTCCACTCAAAAGAAGCCATATGGAAAACTAGAGAAAAACATTTTCAATAGTTAGGTAGTTTAGTTTTTAAGTACGTAGAAGAAAAAAAAATGCAACTCACTTATCTTGATTCTAAAACAATAATATGTAACAGACTGCCACCCATCCACACAAATTCTGCCCATCAGCTTCACTAGAAGTGTTAGTCAGGCAATTATAATTTTGAGCCTAGCTAGAAGCTATTCTTGAGCAGAAACACCCTCTCCCAAAACCAAAACAAAACCCTACACCACAAAGATGAGCAATGCATCACAGGCATAGCCACTAGCCCAAACCACTATGAGCTGCAAATGCCATGCAGACCCCCCCACTGCACAGCCCTAAATGCCTCGGGCCTGGCCACCTGTGGGGAAGCTTCCCCACACAACCACTCCTCAGCCAGCAAGGCACCCCTGGGATGGGCATCTCCGGGGGGGGCACGGCCCGCCGCTCACCACAGCTGGGAACAAGGCCCAGCACAATTGACAGGGAGGCAGCAGGAAACAAGCAGCCAGGTGGGCTAAGGGAGACCGCATCCTGAATCTGCATCGGCCCCATCCCGTCCTGCCCCAACCTCCCTGCAGCCCTCCCACGGACCAAGCCTTGAGCAGGGACCTACAGCAAGAGACCATTACCTACTGCTCTCCTCCAGGCAATTCTCTTCAGGCTGGAAGGCCCACACGACCTTTGACCTCCAAATGGAAGGAAGTGAAAAGGCAGGGGAGGAGCAGTGGAAAAGGGAAGAAAGAGGGGGGAAGAAGGGGGGGAAGAACGGCTCCTCCCTGTCCACCTGGTGGGAGTGGCAGGGCCCATGGTCTCCCACAGTGTGAGGGACAACCACAACCATCTGCCCCATGGGGCATGGCAGGAACTGTAGTCCCAGGGGTGCAGCTGGCATGACGGGAGCTGTAGTTCCCCCAGAGGCAGCTGGGGTGCCTTGGGCTCCTGCCCTGGAGGCCCTGGCTCGGGAGGGCACTCAGATGTGTATAAATACAAGTGAACTCCAGCTGCAATGAGACAAATGGGACACTGTAGTGATTCAGACCCGGCTGGCAGCTAAGTACTACATGGCCGCTCACTCACTCCTTGCATCTGGAGCTCACAGTTGGTGTATCTGGCACAGCTGGAGTATCATATCCACAGTCTGTGGGCTGAAGGTGTCAATCTCTTGAGGAAGCTGATGGGCGCCAGTTGCTAAAGCCAGTTCTGCTTCCATCACCGCTGCACTTTGCTCAGTTTTATCAATAGTTCATTCCTTATTAATTTGGGTAATTCTTGCTATAATACCATTGATCTGGCATATAGCAACTGTGGTAGAGATGACATACAGTGACAGGGTTATACAGCAATTAACATCATACAGTTTCATTCATTGACTATTCTCACCCAAAATCAAATCCCCTCGAGGTACACATCGGACTTCCCCATCCTTTCGCATCACCCACCAAGCGCACCCAGGTCCTTGAGCAAAAGCAATTCTGTGGATGGGTTTGCCTTTGCCTGGGGCAGGAGTAACCCAGACTGTCTTCCCTAATATATTCTTCATGTGCGCAACAGGGACTTTATCCCCTTCTACAGTACATGAAAGTTTTGATCAGACAGCGCCACCTCAATTAGCAGATTCCCTAGTGTTAACCAGGTGGCTTTTACTAAATGTTTATCCCAATGTTTGAAGGTCCCACCACCCATTGCTTTCAGTGTAGTTTTTAAAAGTCCATTGTACCATTCGATTTTCCCAGAGACTGGTGCATGATAGGGGATGTGATACACCCACTCAATGCCATGCTCTTCGGCCCAGGTGTCTATGAGGTTGTTTCGGAAACAGGTCCCATTGTCTGACTCAATCCTTTCTGGGGTGCCATGTCGCCATAAGACTTGCTTCTCAAGGCCCAGGATGGTGTTCCAGGTGGTGGCATGGGGCACAGGATATGTTTCCAGCCACCCGGTGGTTGCTTCCACCATTGTGAGCACATGGCGCTTGCCTTGGCGGGTCTGTGGGAGTGTGATACAATCAATCTGCCAGGCCTCCCCATATTTATATTTCAGCCATCATCCTCCATACCAGAGAGGCTTTAATCGCTTGGCTTGCTTGATTGCAGCGCATGTTTCACACTCATGGATAACCTGTTTGATTGTGTCCATGTTCAAGTCCACCCCTCGGTCACGAGCCCATCTATATGTTGCATCTCTTCCCTGATGGCCTGAGGTGTCATGGGCCCACCCAGCTAGGAATAATTCACCTTTATGTTGCCAGTCCAGATCCACCTGTGCCACTTCAATCCTAGCAGCCTGATCCACCTGCTGGTTGTTTTGATGTTCCTCAGTGGCCCATCTCTTAGGTACATGGGCATCTACGTGGTGTACTTTTACAACAAGCTTCTCTACCCGGGCAGCAATATCTTGCCACAATGTGGCAGCCGAGATAGGTTTGCCTCTGCGCTGCCAGTTGCTCTGCTTCCATTGCTGTAACCACCCCACAGGGCATTTGCCACCATCCATGAGTCAGTATAGAGGTACAGCTTTGGCCACTTTTCTCATTCAGCAATATCTACAGCCAGCTGGATGGCTCTCACCTCTGCGAACTGACTCGATTCACCTTGTCCTTCAGTGGCTTCTGCGACTCGTTGTGTAGGACTCCACACAGCAGCTTTCCACCTTCGATGTTTTCCTACAATATGACAGGACCCATCAGTGAACAGGGCATATCATTTTTCATCTTCTGGCAGTTTATTGTACAGTGGGGCCTCTTCAGCATGTGTTACCTCCTCCTCTTCTGTCGACATTCCGAAATCTTTGCCTTCTGGCCAGTCTGTGATCACTTCCAAGATTCCTGGGCAACTGGGGTTTCCTATTCGAGCCCACTGTGTGATCAGTGTGACCCACTTAGTCCACATAGCATGTGTTGCATGATGTGTAGAGGAGACCCTCCCTTTGAACATCCAGCCAAGCACTGGCAGTCGGGGTGCCAGGAGGAGCTGTGCTTCAGTGCCGATCACTTCCAAAGCAGCTTGAACCCCTTCATATGCTGCCAAGATCTCTTTTTCAGTTGGAGTATAGTGGGCCTCAGATCCTCTGTATCCCCGGCTACAAAACCCCAGGGGTCGACCTCGAGTGTCCCCTGGTGCTCTCTGCCAGAGGCTCCAGGTAGGGCCATTCTCCCCAGCTGCGGTGTAGAGCACCTTTTTTACATCTTGTCCTGCCTGGACTGGTCCAAGGTCTACTGCATGAATGATCTCCTGTTTAATTTGTTCAAAGGCTTGTCATTGCTCAGGGCCCCATTTGAAATCATTCTTCTTCTGGGTCACGTGATAGAGAGGGCTTACAATAAAACTGTAATTTGGAATATGCATTCTCCAAAAACCCACAACGCCTAAGAAAGCTTGGGTTTCCTTTTTGTTAGCTGGTGGAGACATCACTGTTATCTTGTTGATCACATCCATTGGGATCTGACGACGTCCATCTTGCCGTTTTATTCCTAGGAACTGGATCTCCTGTGCAGGTCCCTTGACCTTCCTTCGTTTTATGGCAAAATCGGCTTGCAGAGGGATCTGGATTATTTTCTCCCCTTTCTCCAAAACTTCTGCTGCTGTGTTGCCCCACACAATGATGTCATCAATGTATTGCAGGTGTTCTGGAGCTCCACCCTTTTCCAGGGCAGTCTGGATCAGCCCATGGCAAAGGGTGGGGCTGTGTTTCCACCCCTGGGGCAGTCGATTCCAGGTGTACTGGACGCCCCTCCAAGTGAAAGCAAACTGTGGCCTGCACTCTGCTGCCAAAGGGATTGAGAAAATCACATTATCAGTATCAATGGTAGCATACCACTTGGCTGCCTTTGACTATATTTCGTATTGAAGTTCTAGCATGTCTGGCACGGCAGCACTCGGTGGTGGCATGACTTCATTCACGATAGTCTACTGTTAGTTTCCACTCTCCATTAGATTTTTGTGCTGACCATATGGGGCTATTAAAGGGTGAGCAAGTCTGGCTGATCACTCCTTGGCTCTCCAGTTGATGAATCATCTTATGGATGGGAATCAGGGTGTCTCGGTTGGTGCAATATTGCTGCCAGTGCACCATTGTGGTAGCGATTGGCACCTGTTGTTCTTTGACCCTCAGCAACCCCACAATAAAAGGGTCCTCCGAAAGACCGGGCGAGGTGGACAGCTGTTTCATTTCCTCTGTCTCCACAGCAGCTATACCAAAAGCCCACCGGTACCCTTTTGGGTCCTTGAAATACCATCTCCTGAGGTAGTCTATGTCAAGGATACAAGGGGCCTCTGGGCCAGTCACAATGGGGTGCTTTTGCCCCTCATTCCCAGTTAGACTCACTTCAGCCTCCAATACAGTTAGCTGTTGGGATCCCCCTGTCACTCCAGAAATACAGATGGGTTCTGCCCCTTTATAGCTTGATGGCATTAGGGTACATTGTGCACTGGTGTGCACTAGAGACATATACTCTTGTGGGTCTGATGTGCCAGGCCATTGAATCCACAGTCAAATAAACCCCGTTGTCCCTCTCCTCCATCTGTCTGGAGGCAGGGCCCCTCTAGTCCTGGTCATAGTATTCATTAGTCACTTGTAAACATGAGTCAGAAGTCCCTTCAAGAGGATCAGAAGTAAGGTCAGCCCTTCTACTCTGTCTGGGGAACTGCCTGCTGGAAACTGGAGCAGCATTTTTCCTGGAAGAGTCCCCTTTTGTGATTGTTTTTTCCTTGCAACTCACGTACCTGGGCCTCTAGGGTCAAGGTAGGTTTTCCATCCCACTTCCTCGTGTCCTCTCCGTGGTCACGCAGGTAAAACCACAGGGTGGCCTGTGGTGTGTACCCTCTATATCCTCTCTCTTGAGCAGAGGAACGCTTACTCCTAATAGCTGAGATACTGGTTTGTACAGGTGAGGAGCGGAACATATCCTGGAATCACTGGAACTCTCGGGACAGTTTCTCGGCTAGCATGTCTGGCAGTTTCTCCACAGCTGAGACGCAGGCCCGCAGGGAGGAAGAGAGACTTCCTTCATATTGCCAGAGTTGGCCAGCCAATTCATCCACCATTTGTTCCTCGCCGTCTTTCCAGGACATTACTGCCAATGAGTTGGCATATGACAATGGTGCACTCTGTAGAAACTTCTGCCACATGGGTTGTGTACATTGGACTTCATCTGGATCTGTGGACAACTTCTCGTTATTCACATCATTATAAATCACCTCCAGCATGGCTAATTCTCTCAGGTACTGGATACCTCCCTCCATGGTGGTCCACTTGCCTGGGTGACATGTAACATCTTCCTTGAAGGGATACCTTTCCTTCACACCTGACACAAGTCACCTCCAGAGGCTGAGGGCTTGTGCCTCTTTTCCAATTGTTTTGTCAGTGCCCCCTTCCCTAGACAGGAATCCCAGCTGCTTGGCTTCCTTACCTTCTAATTCCAAGCTACTGGCCCCATTATCCCAGCATCGGAGCAGCCAGGTGAGAATGTGCTTGCCTGGAGGACACCTGAAATCTTTTCACTTATCTCGAAGCTCATTCAGGGATAGGAATCAGGTGATTATCTGCCTCTTCCTCCTGTTCTCATGATGACCCTGGTTCACCATCATCCCTCACTAAGCGAACTGATGTTTTTGTGTATTTCTTCACCTGTATAGGGGCAACTGATACCGGCACGAGTTGGTTCTCTGGTTCAGATGTAATGCCTGTTGCCAGGGTTTGAGTAGCCACAGTGCCTGTCACGGGGTTGGAGTAGCTGCAGTGCCTGTCAGTCTGTTTTCCCTCCCTTCCCCCTGAGAGTGCTGCATAATATTGAGCAGTCTTTGGTAGATACCAGCCAGGGCCCAGCACAGTGTGGTAAGTTGGGCCTCTTTGGAATAGCCACATCATTTTCCCTTCAAATATTCTGTCACTTTATCAGGGTCCTGTAGTTGTTCGGGAGTGAAATTCCAAACCACTGGAGGTGAGAAGTTCTCTAGACACCTGCCCATATTCTCCCACATGCCATGCCACCCATGACCATCCAGCCTCGGGGCAGATCTCTGGGTGGTATTCCCAAACAATTTTTTTGTAACCCTAAACAAGACCTGGGACACATTCAGGAGACATAGCAATAAGAGCATGCTGGCTTGAACATCCCCAGGATATTCAAAATTCTCAAAAACTGTTGTAACTAGCCTGAAAGAGAAAGGGGAGGTGAAAGAATGGGGGAAATTATGCCCCGCTGTCTTCCCCATAGAGTGGGTGTGATTATTAATGAGTTCCAAGAGATGGAGCTCGAGGTATAGGCATGACAGCAATGCCGCATACAGATACCAACTTAACCTCATGGCCATTGATGTTATATCATAAGTTGATATTACACAGTACAGAAAAATGATAATCCTCACCATTCTCCCCGAGGTGATAAACAGCAGTGCAGGGAATACATAGAGCATATAAGAATTTACATAACACAACCATGTGATCAACCAAAGCAACATTGTGATCAACGACTATTTAACTAACATAATAAGTACATATAACAAATTTTTGTCTCAACACGCTCTGGTCAGATCGGTCGTTATCTCAACCCTTTGAGCCCCACACTGGGCGCCAAAAAGGACTATCGTGGTTTAGCCCCAGCCGGCATTAAGTACCACATGGCTGCTCACTCACTCCTCCCCCAACCCCCAGTGGGATGGGGAGGAGAATCGGGGAAAAGAAAGGCAAAACTCGTGGGTTGGGATAAAAATAGTTTAACAGGACAGCAAAGGAGGAGAAAACAGAAAAAAAACCCTCAGTAACAATAAAATAATATACCAAGTGCGTGATTCACAGTACAAATTGCTCACTTCCCAGAACCCGATGCCCAGCCCATTCCCAAGCAGCAATCCTGCCCCCTGGCGCTGTCCTCCCTTTATATACTGAGCATGATGTCATATGGTATCGAATATCCCTTTGGCCAGTTTGGGTCAGCTATCCTGGCTGTGTCCCCTCCCAGCTTCTTGTGAAAATTAACTCTATCCCAGCCAGAATCAGGACAGACGCGTACGGGCATTGCAGGGGGAGTGCCAATTCGGTAATGGAGCGCCCTGGGGGCAAGTCTAGCTGCCCTGTTCCATGATGCAAGGCAGGAAACACGGCTTTGAGGATTTTAATAATATCAGCGCTAAGTACATCACATAGTTAAGTTAAGTACTACTTGTGGGAATGCAAGGGGATGATAATATGCAAGTCTGGGTGGTTAGCACCTGCTAGTGATGCTCAACTATGAAGGCAAGTACCACAAAGTGAGAGGTGAAAGAAGATGGGAATGCCATGTGTCACACACAACTCTGACAATATGTGACTGTTACTTGTGAGAGCAGTCACCTCTTCACAAGGAATATGTTAAGAGCAGAAAATACCACAAGGAAAAATGACCAAGAATGAAGATGAGGTGGGTTTTTTTTCCTAAAAGGATGAAAAAGACATACTATAGAGTTTTAAATTGCTCCCTAGTTATAGGGGCAAATACCAAGACAAAAAAAACATCCATGATGCATGAAAAGGGCAAAGTGCAAGATGCTAGATAAGGCGAGTCACACAGAATCACAGAATGGTAGGGGTTGGAAGGCACCTCTGGAGATCATCTAGTCCAACCCCCCTGCCAGAGCAGGGTCACCTAGAGCAGGCTGCACAGGACTGCGTCCAGGCGGGTTTTGAATATCTCCACAGAAGGAGACTCCACAACCTCCCTGGGCAGCCTGTGCCAGTGCTCTCTCACCCTCACAGCAAAGAAGTTTTTCCTCATATTTAGATGGAACTTCCTGTGTTCCAGTTTGTGCCCGTTGCCCCTTGTCCTGTCCTTGGGCACCACAGAAAAGAGTCTGGCCCCATCCTCTTGACACCCGCCCTTGAGATATTTATAAGCATTGATGAGGTCCCCTCTCAGTCTTCTCTTCCTCAGGCTGAACAGCCCCAGCTCCCTCAGCCTTTCCCCAGAGGAGAGATGCTCCAGTCCCCTCATCATCTTCAAAGCCCTCTGCTGGACTCTCTCCAGTAGTTCCTCATCTTTCTTGAACTGGGGAGCCCAGAACTGGACACAGGACTCCAGATGGGGCCTCACTAGGGCAGAGTAGAGGGGGAGGATAACCTCCCTCGACCTGCTGGCCACACTCTTCCTAATGCACCCCAGGATGCCGTTGGCCTTCCTGGCTGCAAGGGCACATTGCTGGCTCATGGTGAATTTGTCATCTACTAGGACTCCCAGGTCCTTCTCCACAGAGCTGCTTTCCAGGAGGTCAACCCCTAACCTGTCCCGGTGCATGGGATTGTTCCTCTCCAGGTGCAGGACCCTGCACTTGCCCACGTTGAACCTCATGAGGTTCCTGTCCGCCCAACGCTCTAGCCTGTCCAGGTCTCGCTGAATGGCAGCACAGCGTTCCGGTGTATCAGCCAGTCCTCCCAGTTTCATATCATCAGCAAACTTGCTGAGGGTACACTCTGTCCCATCATTCTAAAATCATAATTACTGTTGTTTTTAAAACAAGTATAAGTTTGTCTAGTAATTTATAACATATATTACACTAGAAGACAGCACGCACACAGTTTCAAACAAGATAGTTTAGGATTTTATGTTTACTTTTTTTTTTGTTTAAAAAGTTACAGCTATAAACAAGCATTTGAGCCATTCAGCTTTGTCAAAAAAAACCCAACCAAACCCACAACACAGGAAGTAGGCACATCTTTAACAAAGAACAGGACTTTGTATCTTACAATAGTAACCAACTGGCAAAATAAAATTTATTTCCAAGTTTGTATTAAACACTCATATTAAAACAACCATGAAAGTTTTTTTTTAAATATTTCACCACCAAGATGAAATTTTTATCCATTACCTAGTGAGTTATATTGCACATGGACAATCAGGTTTGTCCATGTTTTTGAAAAAAAAAACACAATACAAAGGCAAGATAATTCAACGTACTCCAACTGGAGTAAGCTTGGGAATATAGAGTAACATACTTGACCAATTTGTATATTTGCATAAGCTGCCTCCTTACAACCCTGGCAGATTTCTCAGTGTAGTTTTGTTTCACAGCCTATTGGCAGATACTAGTGCGATGCTAAAAAAAGGTCTGCAAGATCAGTAGGAACATCTGAAGAAAGCAGTTTCAACAGCAAGATCTACAAAGCATAGGAAAGTTACAAAACAGACAACTGTTCTGGATTCAAATAGCTTGTCAGTCCTCCTTTCTCCCTCCTCCACACTGTATCAACCCCCCCGCAAAACCCCAACTCTGTTCCATCAGGAAATTTTGGCCATCAAAACTGATTTATCATACCAATAAAATTTACTTTATTTATAACTATGCATACAGTACACTCCTGCCAGAAACTTACTTTAACTTCCAGATACCAAGACAAAGTAAAAAACATAGTTGCCTTGATGCACAAGGCGGCCAAAAAAGTATATAAAAATTAAAAGCTATTTGCACCTTGACACCTTGCATTTGTGGTCAGCGTTACGAATTTGCAAACCAGGAGCAGATACCATTTGCAAATATTTAGTTTAACATATGCAAGAGACCCTTCCAGTGATCCCAAACCAGTTCCAGATGAGGAATTATTGCAATTAAAAAAAAAAAAAAAGTGTACTTGTTATATTGTACAAGTGCAATATTTAACAATTTCAAAATAAAAGGGTAACAAAAATGAGTACACTGATTTATTCAGTACATCAGAACCAATTCTTACAAGGCTAAAAAACCAACCAACCAACCAACCAAAAACTTAAGTAGGATTTGCAGCTGGTCACTCATGTTGACATCTCAATCTCAGGTGTTTAAACCCAAAGCTTTATTTAAGAGAAATCTTCTACTTTGAGATATAGTAATACAACCTTGCATTACAAGGACCATGCGACACTCGAGGATAAAGAACTGAAGTTGTAACTTGTACCTACGTACTAAGGCAGACCACGCCATTGCCCAGTTCAGAATGCAGTTACAGCAGCTCCAGGGCTTACGTAGCTTTAAGTTTCTTCAAATTCTGTGCTGTGCATATTCATAACATGAATTTCTGAAATGAAGCCCGTTGGCCTGGATTAGACTGTTCTTATAGCTGTAGCTAGCAGTTTTCAGCCAGTCATTGGCAAGAACCCCCATTCATCTTAAGAGTCCAGGTTTCACTGTTCATAGTAATGCCTTGATTTCCAGTCTCTAACTGGGAGAACAATCTTCAAAACTGAGTAGGTCATGAAGTTTATTTTGAAGAGAATGCTCATTCTTGAATGCAAAACTAAATGTTTTATGACATACAGTTTATTGTTTAATGTTTACATTTTAATGTTTACATAGTGCTAGATGAAAATGGAACTGTGGATAATTACACTCAGTTTACAAGAGATTAAATGTTTTTGTGCAAGTACTAGCTGTGATTTTGGCATTTAAGGTTCAATTTTCTTCCAAAAACACTGCAAAAACCATAAATGCAGGATTTAGGTCATTAGTAATGGCAATCTACCGTTGAAAACTTTTTGAATATTAGCAGTGTATTTGGTTTGCGTGACAAGGTTTTGGTAGCAGAGGGGGCTAGAGGGGTGGCTTCTGTGAGAAGCTACTAGAAACTTCTCCCATGTCCGATAGAGCCAATGCCAGCCGTCTCCAAGACGGACCAGCCGCTGGCCAAGGCCAAGACAATCAGCAACAGTGGTAGTGCCTCTGTGATAACATATTTAAGAAGGGGAAAAAAAAACTGCTGCAGGAAAAACAGCAGCAGAGAGAGGAGTGAGATGGGAGGGCAACAACTCTGCAGACACCAAGGTCAGTGAAGAAGGAGGGGGAGGAGGTGCTCCGGGCACCAAAGCAGAGATTCCCCTGCAGCCCATGGTGAAGACCATGGTGAGGCAGGCTGTCCCCCTGCAGCCCATGGAGGTCCACGGTGGAACAGATATCCACCTGCAGCCTATGGAGTACCCCATGCCAGAGCAGGTGGATGCCCAAAGGAGGCTGTGACCTTGTGGGAAGCCCACGCTGGAGCAGTCTCCTGGCAGGACCTGTGGACCCATGGAGACAGAGGAGCCCACGCTGGAGCAGGTTTGCTGGCAGGACTTGTGACCCTGTGGAAAGGACCCACGCTGGAGAACTTCGTGGAGGACTGTCTCCCATGGGAGGGACTCCACGCTGGAGCAGGGGAAGAGTGTGTGGAGTCCTCCCCCTGAGGAGGAAGGAGCAGCAGAGACAATGTGTGATGAACTGACTGCAACCCCCATTCCCTGTCCCCCTGCGCCGCTTGGGGGGGGGTATAGAAAATCAGGAGTGAATTTGAGCCCAGGAAGAAGGGAGGGGTGGGGGAAGGTAGCTTTAAGATTTTGTTTTTATTTCTCATTATCCTACTCTGATTTCATCAGTAATAAATTAAATTAATTTTTCCCCAAGTCGAGTCTGTTTTGCCTGTGACGGTAATTGGTGAGCGATCTCCCTGTCCTTATCTCGACCCATGAGTTTTTCGTTATATTTTCTCTCCCCTGTCCAGTTGAGGAGGGGAGTGATAGAGCAGCTTTGGTGGGCACCTGGCACCCATCAGGGTCAAACCACCACAAGCAGTCAAGTTTTCATGATCAGTTTTAAATGTTCAACTGAAAAGTTGGATTATTAATGTCACAATTTAAATGGCAGAGTTCACTATAAAGGTGGCTTGGGAAAACCTAAACCTATATACATAGTTTCAACGGCAAAGTGAATTCTATATAATATATGCTAAGTTAGCATACGATATCAACAGCTGTATCAATGTATTAACATATATTTAAAAAACTGTAAATTTTAGATTCTGGAATAGCATGCAAGAGTCCTTAGGGCTGTGCTCATAACTACATGCACATGTTTATAAGGAACAAGATTCTCAGCCTGCAGTAGCAGTGGGGAGCTGCTGTGCTGCTACCACACTAAGGTATGAGCTAGCAAATCCGCACAGATCAGGAACCTGCTGACAGTTCTCCTTCATAGAGCAACATTTTGTTTCAGCCCACGGGGTGCCAAGTCTTCTCAGCATTAAGTCTCTCACCACTGTTGTGGCCTCAATTGTTCTTACAGCCCACAGAATTTCACCCTTAGTGCATTACAGAGCACCTACATGCATTTCCGCCTGGTTGGATTTGCGTGCATTTAATCAAATTTATCCGTTATTTAAAGTAGTACGTTATAATGCATTAAACTATTCTTTATCATTTACTGTCAAATAAGGGGGAGGAAACACAGCAGTTTTAACACATTACTGTTAGAAGATGTTGACAATTCTGATCAACTGAGGCACAATTGTCAATGGTGACCAACAAGTCATACTTAGGTCACTGAACTAGTAAGTGTACATTTACTTACAGTGCATCAGATGTATGTATCACCAGTTAAAAAACAAGAAAGTCCGTGTAACTTAAATGCTATATGAAGTCTAATGCGCAATCAATATAAAGTGTTATGAATACTGCCCCAAGGGCATGTGACTTCCTGTACCTGTATTATGCTATTGGACAGCAGACAATCAGAATTCACTCCAGCTTCAAAATAATATACATAACTGCCCATAATCATTCCAATCCCTCTGCAAATTGCATTCTGTGGCTAGTTTTTTCAGCGCCTTAGTTAATTTAACTTGATTATAACTAGAAGCATCTGACGATGATTTAGGCATGCTTATTGCTGTAAAAGAAATAAGCCCATCTTCAAAATTATTGTGCAAGTATTTTAATAAGATTTGCACACATCTCAAAGAATTCTATTGTATGACTCCCTGGTCTTGGAGTTAAGTCAGCTTTAGAAGAGTCAAGTGAAGAGGTCACCGATGGGGTAAGGGATATATCTGCAGATTTTCCTTGTGCATCAGCACCTGAATCTTTTTGACAAGATCTACAGTTGTTCGCAGAATCTGATCTCCGTGGAGTTGCAGTCCCAGATTTTGCTTCAGTAATTTCATCTGGGGGGCAAGTGGAGAGTGGAGGAAAATTAGTTATCAGTATCAAATCAGTCATAGGAACATCAAACATCTTCCCCTTCCCACACTTCTAATCTCGTTAAATACATAAACAGTTTTTGCAAACTGTATATAGTTGATACAAAATAAAAGCTTATACATATAGCAACACAGAATCAAATGTCCTTAGGAAAATTATTCTTGTGCTCTGAACTGTGCTCCAGGACTATCTGATCTAGTTTAGACCAGCACTCACCATATTTTTCATGAACTAGTTTCAGCAGTTAATAGTTCAATTGATTTAGTTTAAACTTAAAACAGAAACAGGATAGCATCATAAGGTTAAGTCAAATAACAGTTTGAACATTTTGTAGAGGCTTTTTGCTAGTATTGACTTTATTTTTATTATATTTGTTTTCTTTCTATTTGGTTATTTATACTTTGTTATTTGTATTTTTATTATAATTCATTGATGCATTAATTGCTAGCATTTACATTAATTTATCCTTCATTTTTGGAAGTTTTTCCCCTTAATGTGCATTTGGGCTGCAGCAGTTTAAGTTTACTTCTAAGACAGAAGTATTTCCTCCTCATACTGAAGGTAACATTCTGCTGAAGTATCTCTATTCTCACTTTAAATACTCAACATTAGTTTTGACTCACACCTGGCACCAGAAAGTTATTTCCAGGAGAGATTGCCTTTTCACATTAAAGCTATTTTAAACTACAGTTTGGTAAGAGGAATAGAGAACAGTTAGCTGTGGCAGAGGGAAAGGAAAGTCAGATCAGCTTCACTATTGGAAGAGAGATGCCAAATCCATGCCCTTGTGTTGTATTTCCTCAAGAGTTGAGGCCAGGACTGCAGCAGGCTGCCCTCCCCCAGCTGCATAGCTCTAAGCAGTCATCTCCCCTCCAACAGGGATGGCATTTTCCTGTACTGACCTACTGCAGTATAGGACAAGTGATTCATCCCCTGTATCAAATACTACTGGATCTAAGCAAGCACTTGCATCATCAGAAGGGACAAGGCAAGAACTGCAGTGCCAAGTCAGATCAGGTTAAACTATCACAAGACACAGTCTTAGCGATCCTATACTGTAATCCAGCCATATTCCAGTAAATCCTTTTTCCATGTCACGTTTTCCTCGCCATGTCATGTACACCATTGGCTGCAGGTAATTCCGCTTTAGTCTACTATGCCCTTAAACAAGCATTATGGCCAGCCTATATTAGGTCCTCCATTTTCAGAAAGGTATCCAACTTGGAGTTTGTGCTGGTTTTGGCTGGGATAGAGTTAATTTTCTTCACAGTAGCTACTACAGGGCTATGCTTTGGATTTGTGCTGGAAACAGTGTTGATAATACAGGGATGTTTTCGTTATTGCTGAGCAGTCCTTACACAGAGTCAAGGCCTTTTCTGCTTCTCACACCACCCCACCAGCAAGGAGGCTGGGGGTGCACAAGAAGTTGGGAGGGGACACAGCTGGGACAGCTGACCCCAACTGACCAAAGGGATATTCCATGCCATATGACGTCATGCTCAGCATATAAAGCTGGGGGAAGAAGGAGGAAGGGAGGGAAGTTCAGAGTTATAGTGTTTGTCTTCCCAAGTAACCGTTACGTGTGATGGAGCCCCGCTTTCCTGGAGATGGCTGAACACCTGCCTGCCAATGGGAAGTAGTGAAGGAATTCCTTGTTTTGCTTTGCTTGCGTGCACAGCTTTTGCTTTACCTATTAAACTGTCTGTCTCAATCCACAAGTTTGTTTCTCACTTTTACCCTTCTGATTCTCTCCCCCATCCTGCTGAGGGGGGAGTGAGCGAGTGGCTATGTGGTGCTCAGCTGCTGGCTGGGGTTAAACCATGACAGAGTTGTATGCTATGTTACTGTCACTCTATAAAATAGATTTTTCTACAGGTTAGTCCAACTGCTTTCAAGACTTCACTTACTGCAAGCATATAATTCCCATCTCAAATTTTGTCTACTATAGCATTGGTGGGTTGGACCTGGCTGGCAGCTAAGCCCCCAGCCAGCCCCTCATTCACTCCACCCTATCCTCAATGCAACAGAGAAAGAGAATTGGAAGGACAAAAGCAAGAAAACTCATAGGTTGAGATAAACACAGTTCAATAAGATGAAGGAGAAAAAAAAAAAAAAAGTAGCGATGCAAAGGCAACCACTCACCACTTCCTACAAGGAGACTAATGCCCAGCCAGTCTCTGAGCAATAGCTACCTTCCCCAAATCCCCATCCCCTCAGGTTTTTTGCTAAGCATAGCATCATATGGCATGGAATATCCCTTTAGTCAATTTGAGTCAGCTGTTCAGGTTGTGTCCCCTCTCAACTTCTTGTTCACCCCTGGCCTACTCATTGAGTGCATCACAGTGGGGAAAGAGAAAGACTAGGTACTATGCAAGTACTGCTCAGCAATAGCCAGAACACTGGTGTGTTATCAACACTTTTAGTCACAGATCAAAACCACAGAACCGTACAGGTTACTATGAAGAAAATTAACTCCATCTCAGCCAGACCCAGTACAGCAATGTACAGCCCAAGTCAAATTCGCATGCCTAGATGCCAAGCTTTATCTTCACTAGGAAAATATGTTTTCAAAACCCGCCTGGACGCAGTCCTGTGCAGCCTGCTTTAGGTAAACCTGCTCTAGCAGGGGGGTTGGACTAGATGACCTCCAGAGCTCTCTTCCAACCCCTACCATTCTGTGATTCTGTGTAATACTACTGGGGCAAAAGTGGAATGATTGTAGGAGGTGAGATTTGGATCAACCTGAACTGCCTCTGGGACCTCACTCCGAAATTTAAATGTTAATTCATAACTGAAGTAAATTTTCTCCTACATGCTTGGAGATAGCCTCCAGAATGAGCTGCTCCATCACCTTTCCAGGGATGGAGGTGAGGCTGACTGGCCTGTAGTTTCCCGGTCCTCCTTCTTGCCCTTCTTGAAGACTGGAGTGACATTGGCTTTCCTCCAGTCCCCAGGCACCTCTCCCGTTCTCCATGATTTTTCAAAGATGATGGAGAGTGGCTTGGCAATGACCTCTGCCAGCTCCCTCAGCACACGCGGGTGCATCCCATTGGGGCCCATGGATTTGCGGGTGTCCAGTTTGCCCAACTAATCTCTAACCCGATCCTCCTCGGCCAAAGGAAGGCCATCCTTTCTCCAGGCTTCCTCTCCTGCCTCCAGGGTCTGGGATTCCTGGGGGCCAGCCTTGGCAGTAAAGACTGAAGCAAAGAAGGCATTCAGTAACTCTGCCTTCTCTGCATCCTTCGTGACCAGGGCACCCACCTCATTCAGCAGAGGGCCCACGTTTTCCCTAGTCTTCCGTTTGTTACCGATGTATTTGAAGAAGCCCTTCTCATTGCCCTTGATGTCCCTTGCCAGATTAAATGGAGGTGGACCTTAGCCTTCCTTGTAGCATCCCTGCATACCCAGGCAGCATCCCTGTACTCCTCCCATAGTGCAGACACAAAATGGAGCAGTTCAGGAGTTGATGTGGCTAAAAAGTGCCTATTTAAGGGATGAAGCAGCTAACTATTCGGTCACAGAAACACTAGACCAGGAAGGAATAAAGAAACAGTAATTCAGATTTAGCTTGGCTTAAACTAATAAAGGGCAACACTTACTTTGATGAAGGGTTAAGGATTAAAACAAAGAAAACATTTCACAAGACAAGGCCTTAAGAAGAGGGGATTTGCTGGAGACAAGTGAGAAATAAAAGAAAAGGCATTATTCAACCTCTGCAGATAATGAGCAAGACATGGCACTGGGAGGAGGAACAAGATGACACCCTAAATCAGCCTAACAAATACCAAAGATAACCAAAAGAACAGAACTGATAGAAGACCAGGAGAAAATTACTTGTACTTTGAGTGAACTATCCTAATTAACATAGTAAAACCCCACCCTCGGGTAAGGAAAAGCCCCCTACCCACAAAAGCCCCTTCCTCTCTGGGCACGCAGAGTAAAAAAGGAGGCTGCCGTGACTTTAAGTAGAGACGAGGCATGTAAGGACCAATGGGAAAGAGGGTAACTAAGTGTAACTGTGAAAGTACTGATAACAGTTGTTCAAAGTGTATAAATGTTTACCATGTGTTAGCCAAGACGTGCTAGCTTTGTGGAATTACCGCCTAGCACCCATCTTTGTGCAAACATGAAATAAACAAATATCTCAACCCTGTGTGTGGATCAGCTCTTTGCACATCGGGTGAAGAACCGTGTTTTGGGACAACAACTTCACTTCTAAAGAAGTAAATTAAGACATGTTTGCATTTAGAATTATTTCCCTTACAACTCCATTAACTTATGTAAGTCTTCACATACCATCAATGCTACGGAAGTCCAGTAAGTATGTCCTGCTGTCCACCTGATACAACTGTAAACTCATTTTGGAATATGCAGTTGTCAGTGGATTCTTCCTTCGAACACGCAGATAATATGGATTTACAACCTAGTACAAAAGAGATTTGAGTTAGTAACTAGAACTGCTTGAGAAGCACTGCATATTGTTTTTCTTATTTCAACTCACAGAGCATATTTTTCTTGTCAACAAAAAAACCCCAACACACCAAAAAAACCAAACCAAACCCCACTCAACACATTCCCACAGCCCCAGTAGAAAGATTAAACACGTGTCATGGTTTAACCCCAGATGGTAACCCAATACCATGCAGCCGCTTGCTCACTCCCCCCCTCCCTGTTGGGGTGGGGAGGAGAATCGGAGAGAAAGGAAAACTCGCGGGTTGAGATAAAAACAGATCACCAGGACAGCAAAGGAAAAACATAAAAATATATTACTGATAATAATAATAATATATATAAGGATAACAGAATATATAAAACAAACGATACACAATTTCTCACCACCCGATGACCAATACAGCCTGTCCTGAGCAGCAGTAAGGGAGCAGGGGTATTCTCCCCCCAGCTATCCCGGAACAGCAAGTTCCAGAGAGAGCAGGCGAGGGAACAAACAGCTGAACGAACGAAAAAGCCCAAACGAACAAAAAAAAAAAAAAAAAAAAAAAAAAAAGGAAAAGCAGGGAACAAGAAAAAGCCAAGTGGCCCACCAGCCGACCCTCACTTATACTGGGCATGATGTCTATGGTATGGAATACTCTCTTTGGCTAGTTTGGATCAACTATTCTGGCTATACCCCTCCCAAGTTTTTGCACCTGCACATTAGCAAAACCTGGGAAACTGCAAAATGTCCTTGATTGTTTAGCAGCAACCAACAACATCAGTGTACTATCACCATTCTTCTCACACTAAATCCAAAACACAGGAGCTGCTGGAGAGAAAACTAGCTCCGTCCCAGCCTAAACCAGGACAACACGCTAGCAAGATTTTTCCTGTCAGCGTAAATAGCCACCCCAAAACCTTTCCTGCACAGCAAGCACAAGCAGTCAGCACAGGCACATGAGATTATTTTCCAGCACAGGAGAATGCAGTTTCAGACTTCTAGGCTATGTAATTACACAGCTCAAACAAAAATTTACTGTTGTCTGCTGTAAAGATCCTTTATTCTTTTACCTTCCATTCATAATCCAGTTGTTTAATTGCCCGACAAACTTCAGCCATGATATCATTAGGTCGACTCTGACTCCGTATTCCCAAGTGCCACTTAGCTCTTCTTACACCTTGGTGTTTTGACTTCTGTGGATTCAGCTCATCAAGAGTATGGCGGGGACGTGGTGCTTCAGCTACTAAGAATGGCACTCTTTCAGGATGAGGGCGAGACAGATTGTGATCATCAAGAAAAGAATCCGGTGGGCTTGTAGCCAAGTAAAAGTCTTTGGCCTCATTCATTATTCTTCTATTATCTATAATGAGGTGATAAGCAACCACTAAAGGGTCCTGATGATTTTGACTGTATAGACAACTTAGCACTTCCTCTTCAGTGCATTCAAACTTCTCACACACTTCTTTTAAGGCTTCATCGTCAATCATGGTAGAACTATATGATGGGTCTTCAGGAAACAAGTATTTAGGAAGGTCCTGCTTAAACCATTCATGTTCCCTAGATTTAAAAATAAACAGAGTCTGAGTATATACATATGTAAAGCAAGCCTTTTAGTATTAAATTATTTAAAAAATAAAATTATTCTTAATCTGTACAAAAACCCCACAATTGTCAGTCCAAGTCCCCTTCTGTGCAGCACAACAGTACATAATGGAAAGTAATCACCTCCTTCACAAGATTTTGCTAGACATTTTGCAGGAGACTGAAAAAATCCTCTTTCCTGTAAGGGTTTCAACTACCTGATCTCCAAAAATATCTTTGTATAACTCAATCAGCTTTTTATATTTTTTTTTCTGCCACTATCTTAGTTTTGAGATATTTTTAACTGAAATTTGTATGCTACCCACTCAAGCTGTCCCTCCCCAAGTACATACATAACAAATTGAAGGCGGCTTGATACTGAATAGTTTCTTTGGTAGATGTTTGCACAAGGATTTTTTAACATTAAAGTCACGTGCTCCCCATCCCCAACAAGCTGCCTATAATTTTTTCATTCAGAAACCCCCCTGCTGTCTCTTCAAGACTTAAAGAGTTGAGGGAAGGCTATGGAAGAGTCAATCTGTACCTCTTTACTACTGTATCCATGGGCTAATATTCATAAGAGGGAAAAGGAAATCTACAGAAGGAAATAAATACTTAAGTTGCCCAATCATACAGGAAAAAAAATTGTTGTGTGCCTAGAGTAAGCTGCTTAACTAGCCAAAGGATATGGCATGACACTAATTTTAAAAGTATCCTACTCTATAGCATAAAGACTTGCTACAAATTTAAGAGCAGTTATATGGATCAAGCTCTAGTCAGTATGAGCCTGAGAACATGCCTCAGTACAAATGTGTTGAGCAAAATGCACTTTTCGTCATAAGCAAGCAGTTAAATCTGGAAGTAGAAAAAGCTTTTCCTATATGACTACAAAGCACAGCTCTAGCTGAATAACTGAGTCAAGAGGAGTATTTTATTACTATTCATTGCGGTGGGCCTCTTCCCTTGCACACACACACACTCCCCTAGAAAAATTAAGGTATTCAATTAAACTCAAGAGTTTGTCCTTTAAACTGAGATGACGTCTCATGGCTAACAGGACAAAATTGTTTAGGATTCAAAATCCATCCATGCTCTGTAGTCAACATTTTTCAACATCTTTTTCACATCACTTCTCTTCCAGACTTATTTAATGACTTAGACGAGTGGATAGGAACTTAGTTTAAGTTTTACAATGTTTAGTTCTCACAGTGCTTTGATTTCTGCAAGAAAGTACTTCCCATTGTAATAAAGTAGCAAGGGATATGCGGATATGCGTACCACATTTTTTGTTTTACTGAAAGAACATGAAACGTTGCCAACTTCCTAACTTTCAACCCTAAAAGAGGAAGCATTTTCACTAAGGTAGTATTTCAGAGCTCTCTCCTTAGAGCTTCTTACAAAGGAAACAGGAAAACCTAACTAAGCTACTGCATGAAGGACAGCTTTATCAGCTACCATTTTTTATTTATTCTACCCACTGCGCACTTGTCAAAATGGTCACCCTCTCCAGAATCCTATCTTGGAATCTGGAGGCCATGATGGCTATCTGTAGCTACAAGCTTTAACTTATCGGTATTCTATGTAGTAATTGTCACTCATACACAGGTTCATGCCAGGGTTTTGAAGCTAGAATAGAAAGTGCCATCTTACACATGGAATATTCAGCCTTAACAGATGATTTTTCAGAGTCTGCAGAAATATGAATAAAAGCAGTAGTTATCAGGTTAGAGAGTCATAACTTCCCCTCAGACATTTACAGTATATAGAATAGCAGTTCTTAACAGCAAAGAATTTTCTTGCCCAGATAAGTCAATACAGTGCAGTTTTTGCAAACCATTCTGCAGGTAAACAGGTTTGCTTTAGCAGTCTTAAATCTAGAGTTTCTCAGAATTTCTATATGTAACATATATGTTTGTTTTACTGTGACCTCCAATAGATATTTCATTGGCCACTGGAGATCAGAGCCAGAGCTAAAACCAAAGAACCAGAAGTTGAATTTTTCATCTCGGACTATAAAACAGGGACAAGCTATACGAATGATTTTTGTTCTGCATATTTTCACCGAGATTACCATTCCAGCATCCTGTGATCAGACATCAGTTAATGTTTTACCTAATGTTTCCGATTGTTGCTCTCTTCATTGGATCTACTTGCAGCATGTGTTTCAGAAGACTAATTACAGATGGATTCAGGTACTGAGGGGTATAAAAGATACCATCACATATCTTCTTAAAAAGGGTTGGCACATGATCATCATCAAATGGAAGTGTTCCACATAACAAAGCATAGAGAATAACCCCGCTGCTCCAAATATCTACTTCTGGACCTGCATATAATCTGGGAAAAAGTTAACTATTAGCTATTTGTGCTTAATACATTTAAATAGATTTTTTTTTTCCTACTTTCTTACATTGTATCATATTAATTAAGAGTGTGTGAACTTGAGACAACTAATCTGCAATTACTATACCATTTCAGTGCTATGCCTACCTTGAACTCTAGTGTCCTTCCCCTTCAAATATGTAACAAAAACTAGGGCACAAGTACTTAGTTTTCCTCTCTGTTGTATAAAAATAATCCACAGATACAATTTAAGACAATGGTAAACTGAAAGAAACTTGCACCTACTACCAAGAAAGCCCATGTTATACGTTGTTATCACTGTTTGAGTGGAATCTATGCAGTCATCTAGCATCCAAATCTTGGAGGCTGAGAAGTTTAAGACAAGTCCATATAGCAGAACTTGTCACATCTTCTATGCTACTGCCTGAATAAAACATATATTTGGCCTCCAATCAGCAAGAGATATTAGGATGGGTAGCTGAAAGCAGATTTGACAATCACCAAGTCCAGAAAAAAAAAGGAAGTTACCTTAAGACTGAATATCTATTCTGCAGCAGATATTTCACTGCTACTCAACTTCACAGTAGACTTTGCCTGTATTTCTATCTGTACCTCTACTTCCAAGATCTGAGCTGTAAGTGAGATTTTTAAACCAATTCAGGCACAATGTACACACTGGATTTGGGACATTAGACATCACCTCCACCTTACAGGAACTATTCAAAGCTAGTTCATCGAAGCCTTAAATACTTATGAAAAATTATCAAGGCAATTAAGAGTTCAGCCCACAATTTCTCAGCATCAAGCTTGTCAATTGCACTAGTTTTGTAGCCTTTAGAATTAAGCAGCAAAATGACTGAAGTACATGCACACATGCATCCAACAGAAAAGAAACTACCTTCCTGAAATTACTTCTGGTGCAGCATAGTTAGGGGAACCACAGCTCGTTCTTAAAAATTCTCCATCTGACATCATATTTGATAGACCTGAAAGTGTATAAGAGTAACTACTAACGATTCAGAGAGCAAAATGATTTCACACTGCATATACCATCTAGAACAAATCACTAGTAATTCAAATTAGAAAGTTAACTAATTTATCTCAGTAAGGAAGCAACATTGTTCGGAATTATTGAAATTTTTATATGAGAATGCAACATGATCCTGCATTTAGTTTACCAGAAATTTGAGTAATGTCAATCCATTATTTTACACAACCTAGGAATGTTTGAAAACATATTTATTCCAAGACAAAAAAAACAGTCCATTTTTGTTCTCTATCATGTCTGTGTAATCCAAAGTTGCTCTAAGGGAGAGAGCAGCATAGCAAGATAGGATTTGGGTCATTAACAAGAAAGTGTCTTAAAAACCACATTTGCTTCTAAGTGCCAAAGTGGAAGATGCTATCACAGAATTACCTAAAATTCTGTAGAGGTTACAGAATAAGGGAACTGAAGAGTGCACACAGCTTCGCCACAATTTAGACACCTACACTGCTTCAAATGGTTCCTGCATCACTGCAGATTAGTATAGCTTGATTTTTAGATACTCTTAGAGATTAAAGCATACTTTAGAACTAGGCCATCTTCATTCACCAGCTGTCAGCATACCCTATAATGAGTAAAGAATTACCACTTCTAGAATAGCTGTAGAAAACATCAGACACAGAATCACAGAATGGTAGGGGTTGGAAGGCACCTCTGGAGATCATCTAGTCCAACCCCCCTGCCAGAGCAGGGTCACCTAGAGCAGGCTGCACAGGACTGCGTCCAGGCGGGTTTTGAATATCTCCACAGAAGGAGACTCCACAACCTCCCTGGGCAGCCTGTTCCAGTGCTCTCTCACCCTCACAGTAAAGACGTTTTTCCTCATATTTAGATGGAACTTCCTGTGTTCCAGTTTGTGCCCGTTGCCCCTTGTCCTGTCCCTGGGCACCACTGAAAAGAGTCTGGCCCCATCCTCTTGACACCCGCCCTTGAGATATTTATAAGCATTGATGAGGTCCCCTCTCAGTCTTCTCTTCCTCAGGCTGAACAGCCCCAGCTCCCTCAGCCTTTCCCCAGAGGAGAGATGCTCTAGTCCATTAATCATCTTCAAAGCCCTCTGCTGGACTCTCTCCAGTAGTTCCTCATCTTTCTTGAACTGGGGAGCCCAGAACTGGACACAGTACTCCAGATGGGGCCTCGCTAGGGCAGAGTAGAGGGGGAGGAGAACCTCCCTCGACCTGCTGGCTACACTCTTCCTAATGCACCCCAGGATGCCGTTGGCCTTCCTGGCCGCAAGGGCACATTGCTGGCTCATGGTGAATTTGCTGTCTACCAGGACTCCCAGGTCCCTCTCCTCACAGCTGCTGCTTTCCAGGAGGTCAACCCCTAACCTGTCCCAGTGCATGGGGTTGTTCCTCCCCAGGTGCAGGACCCTGCACTTGCCTGCCTTGAACCTCATGAGGTTCCTCTCCGCCCAATGCTCCAGCCTGTCCAGGTCTCGCTGAATGGCAGCACAGCCTTCTGGTGTATCAGCCAGTCCTCCCAGTTTAGTGTCATCAGCAAACTTGCTGAGGGTACACTCTGTCCCTTCATCCAGGTCATTGATGAATAAATTGAACAAGACTGGCCCCAGTAACGACCCCTGGGGGACACCACTAGCCACAGGCCTCCAACTAGACTCTGCGCCACTGATCACCACCCTCTGAGCTCTGCCATTCAGCCAGTTCTCAATCCACCTCACTGTCCACTTGTCTAACCCACACTTCCTGAGCTTATCTATGAGGATATTGTGGGAGACAGTGTCAAAAGCCCTGCTGAAGTCCAGGTAGACAACATCCACCGCTCTCCCCTCATCCACCCAGCCAGTCATGCCATCGTAGAAGGCTATCAGATTGGTCAAGCATGATTTCCCCTTGGTGAATCCATGCTGACTACTCCTCATCACCTTCTTCTCTCCTACATGCTTGGAGATGGCCTCCAGAATGAGCTGCTCCATCACCTTTCCAGGGATGGAGGTGAGGCTGACTGGCCTGTAGTTTCCCGGTCCTCCTTCTTGCCCTTCTTGAAGACTGGAGTGACATTGGCTTTCCTCCAGTCCTCAGGCACCTCTCCCGTTCTCCATGATTTTTCAAAGATGATGGAGAGTGGCTTGGCAATGACCTCTGCCAGCTCCCTCAGCACACGCGGGTGCATTCCATCGGGGCCCATGGATTTGTGGGTGTCCAGTTTGCCCAAGTGATCTCTAACCCGATCCTCCTCGACCAAAGGAAGGCCATATCTTCTAGTTTCCTTGGTGGAGGCTGCATAATAAAGATTACTATAGGCCAGAGAACTCGGTCTCAGGGAAGGAATTATGTCCTTTTACCGGGGGAGGGGGGGAAGAGAGGAAAGAATATGAAAGAACACAGCTTTGCTAGCTTTAATACTCTAATATACAAAAGCTTTTATTAAGTTCTTGTTTAATATGCTTGTCATGATTAACTGAGTGCTACAGCTTTTCTGATACTTGAGTTACAGGAAGATATTTTATAAGTTACTGTACTTCATTTCTTCACCGGGTAAGCCATTTCACCCAAAGCATTTTCTATTTCTACACTTGAGAAATCACTATGAATGCCAGCACCCACATACTTGAACACCATACTTTTAAGATATACTTAAAATACTCAGCATTACCTAGCATCTTCCAGAGACCTCCAAGTGCTTTACAAGGGCAGGTATTATCTACTACACCTACAAGAGATGTATCATGATGATGTAGCAGTATGGATACCTTACAATGCTTATATGGTCAGGTTTCCCGATTCAGATAGTTCCAAGAACTAGCTACTAGTCTTCTCAGCAGCTGTGTTAAACAGCTAGTATAAACAATTAAGCTTTCTGATTAGTTAGGCAGCTATATAGCAAAAAGCACAGGAGTTTGCAAAATTAACTGTTCTTATTTTACCTTTTATGCTTTAATTACATTTTTTTCAATCACATCTTTAGAGTAGTTTCATAGGAGGAGTAGTGTATTTTACTAGAATAATGTGGTTCTTAAATATGATGAACTGTCTTTGCACTGTACTTCCAAGAGAGCTAAGCATCTGCACTTTACAGATGGAGGAACAGGCAATAAGAGAGTCAATTTTGAAGTGGCAAGGTGGGGAACTAAGTCTATTTAGCATTTCAGAGAAAATATTAAGCAAGACCAAACAAGGCAGTTCACAATTTCACCCAGTCACAGAAGATACCTGACTTGAAGAGAAAGCTTCAGAGGAAAACAAATTCTACGTATGTGCAAGAACACCATTTTGTTTTACATTCATACTAGTCAGGTTTTCTTGTATTATGTCCCACCATCAGGATATTCAAGTATACACATTTTATTAAATATTTCCCATAGTAATTAACAGGATCTAAATAACACCAAAAATGTGATCAGATATAAAATAGCAATGCTTACCAAAGTCAGCTATCTTGGCATTCATGTGTGCATCAAGCAGCACATTTTCAGGCTTCAGATCTCTATGTACTACCATATGCCTGTGACAGTAATCCACACCAGAAAGGATTTGCTGGAACAGACGTCTACTTTCCTTCTCATCAAGCTAAGACAAACAAAGGTTTTATACAATTTTGAGACAGTGGAAGATAACTTGGTTTTCCTCTATATGAATTAAAGGAAATTTTCCCATGACCTAAAGTTATCATTCATAGTTTTGATACTTTATACAGCAGATGATCAGAACTTGTAGCAGAAAGCTTCATAGCTTACATCATTTTGTTTGTACCACAGCTCTAAAATGACTACACCAAAACAATTTCCACCAACTCAAGAGTCACTGAAATTTCTCAATCACACTTTTGAAATTGGTTAGGTAGATGTTATATACTCAGTAATTAGAAATATTAGCACCCAAACATTAACTTTGTCTAATTAGAACATTAATGAACTTTGATATTTAAGCACAGTGTAAGATTTAAGTTGACAAAAGCTGCTGACACTCAATACAGAAGTGATAAATTTTAGATGCTACTTATGCTCCTATTAGCAGCTAGCCCCAAACAGCAGACTTAGCTGGGCATTTCCTATAAACACACCCTAATCCATATCAAAGTTTGCTCAGTCTAACTACTAACTAAAAGCATCCTGGCGATCTAGATGGTTTGTCAAAAGTGACTTTAGTACTTTCACAGAAACCATTCTATTAGTAGAAGAGGATAATAAGGGCACAACGGTAGCTTTCCAATAATAGGTTATACTGAAGAAATAGTTTTCAGCTACTCCAACTGGATACATATCCATCCAGTTTGTACACAGTAATTGTAAATTAACATATCAGTATCACTTATTCTTCAGTAGAGTGGAAAAATGCTACAAAGTCATACATAAAGATCTGAAACGTGTTAACATATAACCATTTTTAGTTTCAAAACAAGATATAGTCATAAAGTATATTTTAATTGCTAACTGCAAAGTTAATGCTGAATACATAAAAAACAAACCTTCATTTAACAGGAATGTTGTAAAAGCAATAACAGAATGCAAGTCATTGATTTGTAGAGTTGGACTACTTCTTACCCTTCCATTTTTACAGATATAATCAAACAGTTCTCCTCCTGAAACATATTCCATCACCATGAAAATGTCAGTTGGTGTACTGATGACCTGGTACCTGATAAGAAAAGGTATCTGTTAGTCTATGCACTCCATAAAAGAAGGTAATTACATTTAGTTAAAACCAAAGTTAAGCAAAAAAAGTCAGATAAAAGTATACTTTAAGAAAATTTATCAGCCAATTTACAGCTACTGGAATGATAATATTTTTCAGAAGCTACTTCCTCTCCTTTCACTATGTGATGCCATCATTGCCAAGAGTAGCAGGGAATTTGTATTTCCCACCAGTAAGATCAGCCTTCATACTTTCTGAGGACTATTCTTAGTCCAAATGATTTCTATGAAGCCGTTTACAGTGCTGCCTCACAGACATCTTAGTGGAGTGAGGAAGAAATTCAGAAGGACTTTGCTAGTGTCTCAAAAGCATACACCTTTCAACCTTAACAGGCAAAAAAACTTGTCTTGCCATAAATAAAAAAAGTGTACTTCAGGACTTGAAAAAAATATTCACGATGATTAAGAGCAATTATATTTCACAAAAAGACCTAAATTTGTCATTAGTATTTAAAAGTACTGACACCCTGGTTATCATATTTTTATCATCATACTTAATTATGTGTCCTGGTTGCAGCTGGGATAGGGTTAATTTACACCAGAAGCTGACCAGGGACTATTCTATACGAAGAGACTGTCATGCTCACTATATATAGGGGGACAGCACCAGAGGGGGATCACTGCTCAGGAGCGGGCTGGACATCGGGCTATAGTCAGGGAGCCACCTGCACTGGGAAGCACCACAAAGTACACTCTGTTGCTGGTATTGTTGAGGTTTCTTGTTTGTTTGTTTTTCCTTTGTTGTCTGGTTAAACTGTTGTTGTTCTTAACCCATGAGTTTTGCCTTTTTCACGATTCTCTCCCCCATTCCATGGGGGGGGGAGCGACCACGTGGTGCTCAGCTTCCAGCTAGGGCTAAACCACGACAGTCCTTTTTGGCACCCAACGTGGAGCACAACAACTGCACTTTCGTATTAAGCGTGCTATAGCTGTAGTAGTTACTAAGTGACAAGCTCCTGCACGGGTCAAAAAGTTGGCTGCACTGTTTATCTCTATTTTTGGCAACATGTTAACACAAACAATGGTTACGTGCTTTGCCCTGGCACTGATGGCTGTACTGTGCTGGGGAGCTATCTGGTGGAGAAGATGAGAGAATACATCTCCCTCTCCCTACCCAGGATTGATGTGGATGGTTTTATTATACAGGCTCCTGAGGTCCTTACTCACCCTTATGTGAGCTGTTTAGTACTGCTAATTAATATTGTTGGCATATTACAGGGTTTGTGGAATCTGGTCTCGTCCTGGTGGAAGAGAAGACAACTGTTGGGTGAGGAGATATTGAAATGTGCCCTGAGGCAGCCGGTCCCAGGGTGGCAGGGTGCGTGGAAGGACTTGGGCAGGTTCCTAGGGCGCTTATCACCTCCCATAGCCTGGGACTTGACACCTGAACAGGCAAGAAACCCTGGCAAACTGACATGCCACCTGATGGAAGGGTGCCTTGCCTATCCCAATGAGAACCAGCAGCTTCTAGCGCTGTACTGGGGCCTGGCTTGTGACTATCGAGCCGTTCAGTACTCTCAGAGGACCGTGGTTGAGGCAGGGACCCAAACTGCACCTGAGGACACCATGGTTGAGATAGGGACCCAAACAACAACAACTACAGTAATTGCCCCAGTAGTTAAAAAGAAACAATGGACAAGGAGGACAATGCATACATATCCTCGATTAGTAAGGGAGGAGGAAGAACAGGAAAGGTTTGATCAAGAAGCCGGTCCTTCGACAAAGCCATTGAAGGAAGGAGTGAGAGAATTCAGACAGGAAGCGGAAACTACCCGGTCCCTGACCTCAGCAGAACTTCGAGACATGCGGAAAGATTACAGCCGCCAGCCAGGGGAGCGGATTGCTGCCTGGCTGCTCCGATGCTGGGATAGCGGGGCTGACAGTCAGCAATTGGATGGTAAGGAAGCCCAACAGCTGGGATCCCTTGCTAGGAACCAGGGAATTGAGAGAGGAATTGGAAAAGAGGCAGCAATTTGCAGTCTCTGGAGACGGCTCCTCTCAAGTGTGAGGGCAAGATATCCATCCATTCAAGGAAGATCTTGTGAACTCCCCAGGGAAGTGGACTACTGCAGATGAAGGCATCCAGTACCTGAGAGAATTAGCGGTACTGGAAGTCATCTACAGGGATCTAGACAATGATGAGGTCTCCAAAGATCCAGAGGATGTCCTGTGCACACGGGCTATGTGGAGGAAGGTGATTCAGAGCGCCCCAGCGTCATATTCTAACAGCCTGGCAGCGATGTATTGCCCAGATATGGATACACCAACTGTGGAGAGAGTGTCATCTTGGCTCCAAAACTTTGAAGAAAATCTCTGTACCTCCTCAACCCTACAGGCCAGTGCCTTGGCTATCAGGGGTGCCCCAAGAAATCAGTCCCCTCCTGCCTCGGTCAGAGGGAAAGGGAGCCCCAGACGCACGCCGCGTGGAGCACTCTGGTTCTTCCTGCGTGACCAGGGGGAGGACATGAGGAAGTGGGACGGTGAACCCACCTTTAAGCTGGAAGCCCGTGTACGTGAACTGAGAGGGAAGACAGCTGTTAAGAAGGGGCCACCCAGGAAGTCTGTCAGCAGAGTTGCTGTAGAGATGCACGAAGGCAATCAGCGATTTCCCAAACAGAGAAGAACTGAAATCACCTCCCTTGATCCTGAGGAGGGGCCTTCTGGTCTGGCACTGCAAGGGTCAGACAGAGAATACTCTGACGAGGAACAGGAATAGAGGGTCCCTGCCTTCGGCCAGGAGGAGGAAAGGGATGACCGTGTATACTGGACTGTGTGGGTTTGATGGCCTGGCACATGAGACCCACAGAAGTATAGGGCTTTAGGAGACACCGGTGCACAGTGTAGTCTGGTGCCATCAGAACATAGGGGCACGAAACCCATCTGGATCTCGGGAGTGACAGGGGGATGCCAAGAATTGTTGGTATTGGAGGCTGAGGTGAGCTTAACAGGGGACAAGTGGGAAAAGCACCCCATTGTGACTGGCCCAGAGGCCCCTTGTATCCTTGGCATAGACTACCTCAGGAGAGGGTACTTCAAGGACCCAAAGGGATACCGATGGGCTTTTGGTGTAGCCACGGTGAATGCAGAGAAGACCAAACAGCTGTCTACCCTGCCTGGCCTCTCGGAAGATCCCTTCCTTGTGGGACTGCTGCAACCTAAAGAACAGCAGCTGCCAGTTGCCACCAGGACAGTACACCAGCGGCAATATCGCACCAACAGAGACTCCCTGACCCCCATCCATGAGCTGATTCATCAACTGGAGAGCCAAGGAGTCATCAGTAAAACTTGCTCACCCTTTAACAGTCCTATATGGCCAGTACGGAAATCTAATGGGGAATGGAGATTAACAGTGGACTATCGTGGCCTGAATGAAGTCACACCACCACTGAGTGCTGTCATGCCAGACATGCTAGAACTTCAGTACAAACTGGAGCCCAAGGCAGCCAAGTGGTATGCTACCATTGACATTGCCAATGCATTCTTCTCCATCCCTTTGGCAGCAGAGTGCAGGCCACAGTTTGCTTTCACTTGGAGGGGTGTCCAGTACACCTGGAATCGACTGCCCCAGGGGTGGAAACACAGCCCCACCCTTTGCCATGGCCTGATCCAGACTGCCCTGGAAAAGGGTGGAGCTCCGGAACACCTGCAATACATTGATGACATCATTGTGTGGGGCAACACAGCAGAAGAGGTTTTTGAGAAAGGGGAGAAAATAGTCCAAACCCTTCTGAAAGCTGGTTTTGCCATAAAATGAAGTAAGGTGAAAGGACCTACACAGGAGATCCAGTTCCTAGGAATAAAACGGCAAGATGGACCTCGTCAGATCCTGATGGATGTGATCAACAAAATAGCAGCTATGTCTCCACCAACGAACAAAAAAGAAACCCAAGCTTTCTTAGGTGTTGTGGGTTTCTGGAGAATGCATGTTTCAAATTACAGTTTCATTGTAAGCCCTCTCTATCAAGTGACCCGGAAGAAGAACAATTTCAAATGGGGCCCTGAGCTACGACAAGCCTTTGAACAAATTAAACAGGAGATCGTTCATGCAGTAGCCCTTGGGCCAGTCCGGGCAGGGCAAGATGTTAAAAAGGTGCTCTACACCGCAGCCGGGGAGAACGGCCCTACCTGGAGCCTCTGGCAGAGAGCACCAGGGGAGACTCGAGGTCAACCCCAGGGGTTTTGGAGCCAGGGATACAGAGGATCTGAGGCCCGCTACACTCCAACTGAAAAAGAGATCTTGGCAGCATATGAAGGGGTTCGAGCTGCTTCGGAGGTGATTGGTACTGAAGCACAGCTCCTCCTGGCACCCCGACTGCCGGTGCTGGGCTGGATGTTCAAAGGGAGGGTCCCCTCTACACATCATGCCACCGATGCCACATGGAGTAAGTGGGTTGCACTGATCACACAACGAGCTCAAACAGGAAACCCCAGTCGCCCAGGAATCTTGGAAGTGATCATGGACTGGCCAGAAGGCAAAGATTTTGGAATGTCAACAGAGGAGGAGGTGACACGTGCTGAAGAGGCCCCACCATATAATAAACTGCCAGAAAATGAGAAGGAATATGCCCTGTTCCCTGATGGGTCCTGTCATATTGTGGGAAAGCATCGAAGGTGGAAAGCTGCTGTGTGGAGTCCTACACAACGAGTCGCAGAAGCCACTGAAGGACAAGGTGAATCGAGTCAGTTTGCAGAGGTGAAAGCCATCCAGCTGGCTTTAGATATTGCTGAGCGAGAGAAGTGGCCAGTGCTCTACCTCTATACTGACTCCTGGATGGTGGCGAATGCCCTGTGGGGGTGGTTACAGCAATGGAAGCAGAGCAACTGGCAGCGCAGAGGCAAAACCATCTGGGCTGCCAAATTGTGGCAAGATATTGCTGCCCGGCTAGAGAAGCTGGTTATAAAAGTATGCCACGTAGATGCCCACGTACCTAAGAGTCGGGCCACTGAGGAACATCAAAACAACCAGCAGGTGGATCAGGCTGCGAGGATTGAAGTGGCGTAGGTGGATCTGGACTGGCAACATAAAGGTGAATTATTCCTAGCTCTGTGGGCTCATGACACCTCAGGCCATCAGGGAAGAGATGCAACATACAGATGGGCTCGTGATCGAGGGGTGGACTTGACCATGGACACTATCGCACAGGTTATCCATGAGTGTGAAACATGCGCTGCAATCAAGCAAGCCAAGCGATTAAAGCCTCTCTGGTATGGAGGACGATGGCTGAAATACAAATACGGGGAGGCCTGGCAGATTGATTATATCACACTCCCACAGACCCGCCAAGGCAAGCGCCATGTCCTCACAATGGTGGAAGCAACCACCGGGTGGCTGGAAACATATCCCGTGCCCCATGCCACCGCCCGGAACACCATCCTGGGCCTTGAGAAGCAAGTCTTATGGCGACATGGCACCCCAGAAAGGATTGAGTCAGACAATGGGACTCATTTCCAAAACAACCTCCTAGACACCTGGGCCAAAGAGCATGGCATTGAGTGGGTGTATCACATCCCTTATCATGCACCAGCCTCTGGGAAAATTGAACGGTACAATGGACTAGTGAAAACTACACTGAGAGCAATGGGTGGTGGGACCTTCAAACATTGGGATACACATTTAGCAAAAGCCACTTGGTTAGTTAACACTAGAGGATCTACCAATCGAGCTGGTCCTGCCCAATCAAAGCCTTTGCATACTGTAGAAGGGGATATAGTTCCTGTAGTGCACATGAAGAATATGTTAGGGAAGACAGTCTGGGTTACTCCTGCCTCAGGCAAAGGCAAACCCATCCGTGGGATTGTTTTTGCTCAAGGACCTGGGTGCACTTGGTGGGTGATGCGAAAGGATGGGGAAGTCCGATGTGTACCTCAAGGGGATTTGATTTTGGGTGAGAATAGTCAATGAATGAAACTGTATGATGTTAATTGCTATATAATCCTGTCACTGTATGTTATCACTACCACAGTTGCTATATGCCAGATCAATGGTATTATAGCAAGAATTACCCAAATTAATAAAGAATGAACTATTGATAAAACTGAGCAAAGTGCAGCAGTAATGGAATCAGAACTGGCTTTAGCAACTGGTGCCCATCAACTTCCTGAAGAGATCGACACCTTCAACCCACAGACCGTGGACATGATACACCAGCCGAGCCAGATACCACAACTGCAAACTCCAAATGCAGCATACAGCAATCCAACACTACACACCATCCTCCCACTGCGTCCAGTATCACCTGCTGCACCGAGACCCAGCCCTGTTTCGCTGACCGAGCAAACTCCACATCATCTCCCCTGCCCCAAGAGACTACTATGACAGATAGAGCCCACAGTCATGGACTAAATGAACTCAATAGGCACTCTGAAGGGATGGTCCGTAGACTAAGGGAGTGATGTCTCTGTGTGTGTGTATATATATAAAAACAGGAAAAGTGGTGGTGATTCATTGGAAAGTATAGGATCTGAACATGACACATATGATATAGGATAAGGGGTGGATAATGTCCTGGTTGCGGCTGGGATAGGGTTAATTTTCACCAGAAGGTGGCCGGGGTCTATTCTATACCATGTGAGCATCACGCTCACTAGAGGGGGACAGCACCATAGAGGGGGACAGCACCAGGGGCAGGATCACTGCTTGAGAACAGGCTGGTCTTAAGGCCCTGGACAGGGAGCAACCTGAGCCCCTAAGTACACTCTGCTGTTGGTATTGTTCACGTTTCTTGTTTGTTTGCTTTTCCTTTATTGTTCGGTTAAGCTGCTGTTGTTGTTAACCCAGGAGCTTTGCCTTTTTCCCTGATTCTCTCCCCCCTCCCACTGGGGCTCAGCGAGCAGCCGTGTGGTGCTCAGCTGTCGGCTGGGGCTAAACCACGACATTAAGTTTGAAAAAAGCTTTGAGGTTTTCAAGTAACTAGTTTATGGCCAAACTACCTACTTAAGAGATTGATATGTTTTCTACATATCCTTACTTAAAAGTTGTTTAATTTTTTTTTCCCCTTACAGCAGTCAGAAGTGATCCATTTTTTATGTAACAAGAGAATGCACACTGATAAACCTTCAGTCAAAATTCAGATACTATATTGAGAAGACAGGAGGTAGCAATTGGATGAAAATGAATATTTCAAGGTACTACACTTAAGCATAAGTCAAGGCCAATTGTATGAGGTTCAATAAAGCCAAGTGCCAGGTCCTGCCCTTGGGTCACAGCAACCACAGGCAACACTACAGGCTTGGGGAGGAGTGGCTGGAAAGCTGCCCAGCGGAAAAGGACCTGGGGGTGTTGGTTGACAGCCAGCTGAATATGAGCCAGCAGTGTGCCCAGGTGGCCAAGAAGGCCAATGGCATCCTGGCTTGTATCAGAAATAGTGTGGCCAGCAGGACTAGGGAGGTGATTGTCCCCCGTACTCGGCCCCGGTGAGGCCGCACCTCGAGTACTGTGTTCAGTTTTGGGCCCCTCACTACAAGAAAGTCATTGAGGTGCTGGAGCGTGTCCAGAGACGGGCAACAAAGCTGGTGAAGGGTCTAGAACACAAGTCCTATGAGGAGCAGCTGAGGGAACTGGGGTTGTTTAGCCTGGAGAAAAGGAGGCTGAGGGGAGACCTTATTGCTCTCTACAACTACCTGAAAGGAGGTTGTAGAGAGATGGGGGGTCGGACTCTTCTCCCAAGTAACAGATGACAGGACAAGAGGAAATGGCCTCAAGTTGTGCCAGGGGAGGTTTAGATTGGATATTAGGAAACATTTCTTCACTTGAAAGGGTTATTGGGCACTGGAACAGGCTGCCCAGGGAAGTGGTTGAGTCACCATCCCTGGAGGCATTTACAAGACATGTACATGTGGCACTTTGGGACATGATTTAGTGGTGGACTTGGTAGTGATAGGTTAACGGTTGGACTTGATGATCTTAGAGGTCTCTTCCAACCAAAACAATTCTATGATTCTATATAAATATCCCAATTGTCAAAAAATAATTGAATTCATACATACACTACAGAACTGATATGTTCTTCAAAATGATGATTCTCAGACAAGGGGGGAAAACAGACATGCTTCAGCTTCCTGAGACAAGTTATTCTTGAACTGCACAGTCAACAATGAGTTCAGACTATCTAGGTGAATTTATGTATGCACATATTTATGCATGTGTTTATCTATTTTAATAGCTTAGTATTATAGTGTAACATTCTAACAACCTGAATACTGTTCTGAGGCAGTTATTAACATGAGGTCTTCAAAGTTAACTTTACCTAACATCTTGTAGTCCAAGATGCTTTACCCTTTATTAATTTTCTCTCAAATACCTTCGTTGAAAGTATGTCATGTACTTGAACATGAACATTCTGAAGCCATGGCTAAGATACTCTACAGAAATAGTATTTTAATCCTTTTAATCCAAAAGTTACAGTGCAACCTCATTTTTAACAGCATTACTGTTAATGACCTTTCCCATAGTTGTGAAATCAATGAGCTCCATGCTTCAAGCAAACATGAGCAACAGTTTATAGTTTAGATCTTCACAGTGATTTTCCATCCTCTAGATGGTGAGACAGTGAACAATGCTGGGAGATAAACCTCTCAACATCACTGAAAAGAATGAGCCATTCTGTACCTCACATGTTTTCAGCCTTTTGGAAGACTCAGCCATGCTTTTCTGTAGTCAGTTCATTTTTCTAGTTATGGAAGATGAGGTTGCGGAATAGTTACATACCTATTATATAAATAAGGTTATCAAACCACACAGCACAGATGACCAGAATGCACAAAGATGCAATTTGATATAGGAAAACAAGATGTATTCTATTCTAGAGGTCAAAAACCACAAGAGGAGATGCTCCAAAGGTTTTTATTTAAAGCATGGTATAGAAAGAAAATCTTATTGAGGCAGGCTTGCAACTGTATATACTGCTAAAGTTTTGTATGAAATTTTTAATAAAGCACAGCAATGTTCCAAATTAGACATTGTCTAATTTGTAATATTCAGCTGAAGTAATCTGTTTACCTTTATCTCAAATATCTTGAGCTGCTATCTAGCAGTTCCCCAATCCAGCTAATAGCACCAGCAGCACGAACCTAATTTACCAGCAAGTCTACCTACACAACAGTATCAATTATAGCTCAAATGCTATTTACACACAGGCTAATAACCCTTCTGCTTTGGAAATGCAGGCTGATCAACTGAAGAGTTGGAGATCCATCAATTTTTCCTTCATTCCCTACATCTTGTCCCTTCTCTCCACATGCAGGAGAGAAAGTTCTCCCCATAATTCCCCAAGAAAGAAATTGTCACCTGAAACCTGTTAAGATGACTTAAAAGTTTAGCAGCACCAGAAGTACACATTCCTGTTCCACCCCCATATCTCGGTACACTGACACTTCCTATTTTGTTTTGGCTACAGGTACGTGCTTTGGACTCATTCATAAATTCTAACTGGCAGCACTAGCAGTTTTGCAGTCAGACAAATCAACTCAATAGTCTTCCGAAAACTGACCCACTGAAGAAGTTAGTGTGATGATCTGACACAATCTGATTTAGCTCCAGTATAAGTGCTGTTGCCAAATGAAAGGAGTGTATAGGGATGGCATCTGTCAGCGGCAGTGCGGTCTTAAAGACTCTGCCAATAAAAAAACCTAAACTCCAACACCACAATTAACAGTTCAAGTCACCCACATTCTAGATGTGCCCTGCTAGATGTGCAGGTTCACTTTATAGTTAAATTATAAATGCTGTTGACTTTTTTTACTTTATTTCCTCTGACCAGATATAAGGGGTCTACTCTGGGACATATTTAATTGTGCTCTGAACTCTGCTGATGAACTATTGATCAAACAGATGTAAATAGGCACACTGTAAATATCACATTTATTTAGACAAGTGATACCAGCTATATTGAAGAACTCGGAAATATCAGATCACATTTAACAGACTGCACATCTTTCAGAAAAACCTTTCAGAGCACCATCTACATAGGGAAAACACAGGTCACTGACCAACACATCCCCAAAAAATATTTTGAGTAAAGAACACAATAAACTTACTATAGAAATGCCCTTTACAATCTTGTTCTTAACTCAGTTTCTAAGCAGAAACAAAGATCAAATATAACTAGAAAAAAGAATATGGAAGCAGCAGCTAAAAAAATGAGATGGATGTTACTATAAGTATCCATCATGCCACTATGTTTTATACACCTGCCCAAAGAATTTGTAAGTAAAGATCTAACGGAAGGTCTCTGTCCTGCAGAGAAGATCAGTTTTGTGAAAATGCATTAGAGAGTACGCTGAAAATGGTTGCATACTTGGAAACTGGTTACTTTCCTAACAATATACTGCTAATAGCATTGCCCTTTAAACACATTTCAGATCAGTGAGAGCAAGAGATTACTACTTAAATAGATTTTATTATAGCAAGCAAAACTTACAGCTTAATTATATGAGGATGTCTGAAGAGTTTGAGGTTCTGAATCTCCCTGCGGATTTTTCCTACAACATCAAGGCTGCGAATCTTCTGTCGATTCAGGATCTTCACTGCAACTTTATGCCCAGTTAACTCATGTTTGCCAACTGCAAGGAACAAGGAAGTATTTCGTCAGAGTTCTCAATTGCTCTGTAAAGACATTAATTGGACCATTTTAACTATAGTCAAGAAATACCACAGTTAAGATGTAAGCATTCCACATACCCCCGTTATCTTTCAGGAGGTTGAAAACCAGATGGCACGTCATTTCTTCTGCCCTACCCCAACTCCTCCCACAATTCTATCATTATAAGATTAATTGGATATAGAATCATAGAATCGTTTAGGTTGGAAGACACCTTTAAGATCAGAGTCCAACCGTTAACCTAACACTGCCAAGTCCACCACTAAACCATGTCCCTAAGCACCACATCTACAGGGATGGCAACTCAACCACTTCCCTAGGCAGCCTGTTCCAGTGCCTGATAACCCTTTCAGTGAAGAAAGGTTTCATAATATCCAATCTAAACCTCCCCGGCACAACATGTAGGAACAAACCTTAAACCTAACCCTCAGAAGTCTTGCAGCAAAACTACGTTTTTGCACTATTGCAAATAAACAAAACATTTTGCATCTCAACACACTGACATCCTTTCTAATTAGGGAGATCATTTTCTTTCCCTGTACAAGTCACTCCAAGCTTTTGGCTCACTTGGTACCCACTGAGACATGCTCTCCTACAGCTCTTCTACTTTATCTGCAAGGATGCTCTTACTAAAAGACATCACTGCTATCCTTCCCTCAAGAAGCCCATTTCAGCAATTACTCTGAATTACTGCTAAGAGTATCTGATCAGTTTACTTGAAAAATAATTATTTATCTGTCCTTGGAGCAGTCTTACCCTATATAAGCTCCACATTCTGTGCAGTAAACACTAGAGGTTTATTATACAAAATAAGTGCCAAAAGTTATATGAAACACACAAAATAAAATCCAATAGTAACTATGAGAAGCAATGTAAACATGCAACCTCTTGCATTCCTCAGTTTCTTTCTTACTTCTAGGAGAGTTTCATTTTTCTTTCAACAGGGGAACTTGAAAGTGTAAAACATTTCCTAGACAGTTACCCCTCTCAAATTCCTTAATTTTGCAGGTGCTATTGGAAGTAGCCACAACAGAGTTGCTAAGAATATTTTTCTTAAACCCAACACTGGATCACAGATAAGCCACAGAAGGTAAGCATCTTTTCCACTAGAAGCCTTTGCTATCTGCATTGGTTTCTGCGTGCAATGATTTAACACTACTAATATCATTACTACATCACTTTCATCCGCAACCCTGAATCCTACCTTCTGAAGACAAGCCAGATTCCAGGGACACCTACATGGTTCATCCTTGTCCATTTGAATAGATATTGGTAACAGACCTCTGCTGAACACAGTACTTATTCATCTGGGTACCTCTCCTCACTTGAAAATTTAACTAAGCCCCAGGCTTCAAGCTTTATTTAAATATATCCATGAGAAGCTGTGATAAACAGCAGTGATCCACAAAAATCTTTCTACATTCAACAGATAATTTTGACAGGGTTACCAAACACCTATCAATCTGTAAATCTCATTCCCAACACAAGACTTTCCTGCTGCCTTTTGCCTCTATATTGAACTAAAACACAATGCAAGTGAAAAGAAATTCTTAGCAGAGAGACAATGATAAGCATCTCCGAGTGATTATTCTTATAACAAAAAGATGGCCACTGCGTAAAACAAAGCAGTTCAGACAAAACTCCTGTAGGGAAGTAACTAAGTAGTGGATTATCCAAGACCCTGAACCATCATGATGCAGTGGCAAGATGTCTTTTGTACCTGAGAATACAGAAAGGCTCCACCTGCAAGGTGAAAGAACACATCCCCTCCTTCGGAGGAGCCAACATTCATCACAAGTTCTAGACAGACCACAAAGCAGCAATAGGCGAGTGCCTAGAACTGTAAAATCACATCGCCTACAAGAATTATTTGCTTTCAATCAGATCTACAAGTAAAGCAATTACATACCCATTTTTTCTTCAGTTCAAATGTGATTGAGGTTTTAAAGGAACCCAACAAATTATATCATCTATATCCAAACCCTAAGGAGTAATGAATCACTAACAGAAAACTAGAAAAGCAACTATTCCATTCAAATTAAAATCTTTGCTTATCAATAACGTGAACTGAGGTAAGCCAGAAGTATTTAGAAAAAAAAAAAATCTTTAATCAGCAAGTTAAAATTTAAAATTAATTTGTTAGTAAGAAACAGCTTCTTCAAAGCTAACCAAAAATCAGACACATTAATTTGCATCTTCCTTTGGTTTACAGAGTAATAAATTAAATACCTCCTTAAATGTAAGTAGCATATACATTTGAGCAATTCTACAGCTTAACATATAAATATTGAGATATTCAGTTCTGACATGCATTGTGTTATAAAGTTTCATTTATCACCAAGTTTGTTTCATTTCTGATTTGTCAGTCTACCTTAGATGAAAAGTGGAATTAGAACTCAGAAAAAGATTAGAAGGTCATTTATTAGCAGATCATCTTGAGTGCCATCACGTGGCAGGTACGGGACAACGGGGCGATCGGACCCAGTCAGCATGAGTTTATGAAAGGCAGGTCCTGCTTGACTAACCTGATCTCTTTCTACAACATGGCGACCTGCTTAGTGGATGAGGGAAAGGCTGTGGACGTTGTCTACCTGGACTTTAGTAAAGCCTTTGATACCATCTCCCACAGCATCCTCCTGGAGAAACCGGCTACTCATGGCTTGGATGGGCATACTCTGCTCTGGGTAAGAAACTGGCTGGATGGCTGGGCCCAAAGACTTGTGGTGAATGGAGTTAAATCCAGTTGGCAGCTGGTCAGAAGTGGTATTCCCCAGGGCTCAGTAGTGGGGCCAGTTCTGTTTAACATCTTTATCAATGATCTGGACAAGGGGATCGAGTGCACCCTCAGGAAGTTTGCAGCTGACACCAAGTTGGGAGGGAGTGTTGATCTGCTTGAGGGTAGGAAAGCACTACAGAGGGATCTGGACAGGCTGGATCCATGGGCCGAGGCCAATTGTATGAGATTCAACAAGGCCAAGTGCCATGTCCTGCCCTTGGGTCACAACAACCACAGGCAACACTACAGGCTTGGGGAGGAGTGGCTGGAAAGCTGCCCAGCAGAAAAGTACCTGGGGGTGTTGGTCAACAGCCAGCTGAATATGAGCCAGCAGTGTGCCCAGGTGGCCAAGAAGGCCAACAGCATCCTGGCTTGTATCAGAAATAGTGTGGCCAGCAGGACTAGGGAGGTGATTGTCCCCCTGTACTCGGCCCTGGTGAGGCCGCACCTCGAGTACTGTGTTCAGTTTTGGGCCCCTCACTCCAAGAAAGACATGGAGGTGCTGGAGCGTGTCCAAAGAAGGGCAACAAAGCTGGTGAAGGGTCTAGAACACAAGTCCTATGAGGAGCAGCTGAGGGAACTGGGGATGTTTAGCCTGGAGAAAAGGAGGCTGAGGGGAGACCTTATCGCTCTCTACAACTACCCGAAAGGAGGCTGTAGAGATGGGGGTCAGTCTCTTCTCCCTAGTAACAGACGACAGGACAAGAGGAAATGGCTTCAAGTTGTGCCGGGGGAGGTTTAGATTGGATATTTGGAAAAATTTCTTCACCAAAAGTGTTGTTGGGCACTGGAACAGGCTGCCCAGGGAGGTGGTGGAGTCACCATCCCTGGAGGTATTCAAAAGACATTTAGATGTGGCGCTAAGGGATATGATTAGTGATAGGTTAACGGTTGGACTCGATAATCTTGGAGGTCTCTTCCAACCAAAACGATTCTATGATTGTATGTTCAATATGCAAGGCACATAAGAAAAGAGTTTATCAAAACACATTTTTCATTCAAAGTAATTAAACAGTAACATTTGCAGTTGACTAAAACCAATTCTAGCCATCACAGCCTTCAAGATTGTGTGCCTCAAGCCTTGATTTTATTAATTGTCTAGGGGGAAAAAAAAAATAAAAAAAAAAAAATCAAGCTTTACTGCTTCTTCAGCTGTTTGCCAACTTCAAATAAATTATTGAAATGAAAACATACTGTGGCTTTGTGCAGGTGCAAGAAGATCCCAAAAAGCCTGTTTACTTGCTTAAGACTTTTCAAATTGAATGGCTATTTTCTTCAGTAACTTTTGCTCCCCTCCCCCCCTTTTTTTTAAAAAAATTCAATTTATTATATCAAATTTAGCTTTAAGATATGAGTTTCCATTAACCATCTACTTCATGAAATAAAACTGTCTTCTTGGATATGATCCACTGGGTATCCATTAGCACTGTTCAGCTACCACAAGTCATATACTTTAAGTCTCTAAACTATGTATTCTTTTCAGAAATCTTTCAGTCTTCCCAGACAAAAGTAATCTTCACTTTGCTGCATAATGTAATAGCAAATACAAGTTAAGTCTTTTTCCACATGCCATAAGAAGTTATTGTATGATGAAGCAGTTTGAGGTATCTGGTACCAGCAAAACAGCAGACACTAACTGGTAACAGACTGCCAACTACTTTTGAATACGGCATAACAGACTGAAAGCAAGTCCTCAGATAACACTGGCTTCTTTTCTACATGATGTTATCTTTACAAAAGCTACTGTGTATTAACTCTTGACAGAAGTTTTACCTATGAAGGGGAAGGCTCACAAATAAGAAATAATCAAAATATATTTGTTAGTCACCCTAAGCCTCAATGAGCTATCAGTCCTTCAAAAGAATCGCTGCAAAAAGAAGTTCCCTTTACAAACCTAACATTTCCCTATATTTCTTTATTCTTTGATAATGCCATTTGCCTTCAAGCTTCACTATGGCATCACATAACATCAAGGTTTCCAATACAGTTTCAAAGCAGCAATGACTTGTTTTAACTGTTCAAGTGCAGGAGCAACAGTCTCTAAACTCAGTTTACCAGGTCTTCAACTGGAAAAGAAAACAGATCACAAGGCCATTCAGAACAAATACAACATTCTTATGAAATACAGGTACCAGTCATAAAGGCTGTAGAAAAAAGCTGAACAAGCACATGCTATATTTAATGAAGCATTTCTATCATATACCAAAAAGCCAACCCAAGGCTCAGAGGAAGGTAGTCATTAAAAATATGAGCTAAATAAATGTTTTCACTAAGAAAAAAAAAGTTAATGCTGTGCAAAGGCATATTGCTGCACAGCAACATTAGATATCAAACTGATCTTCACTGTCCATTCCCAGGTCTCTTATCACTGCCTTAATCAAGATGACCTATTTGCATCAGTTTTGCAAGCTATACAGACCAGGGTTTTTAACCTAGTTCTACAGACCGGAACAAATATCATATTTACAGTCTTAATTAGTACCCTCAATTTTCTCAGTACAAATCACTAGAAGCCTGACTACTCTTCCCTTTATGAAAGCTAACTTTATTTCAAAAAAATATCTGGAAATAAAGTTTGCATTTGGTTTCAGCAGGAAACATCAGCTTTTTTTAAAACAAAAAAAAAAAAACACAAAAACAAACACACAACTGATTTTAGGTTTAGTATTCTCTTTTACCCCACAGCTTTTTACTTCTGTAGTATTTTAGCTCTGTCCAGATATTAGCTAGAAACAGTTGTCTTCTCTATGACTGCCCATTTGAGGCACAGTCAAATGAATTAAGTGAGTCACTAGTTAATTCAGGCTAGTACAGTCAGATGAACAGTTAAACTGGAAAACCATCACATCAGTAACAGTTATCTGGGAGGGTAAAAGGGTAAGTAACAGGGTGAAGTCATCTGACAGCTACCTTGACAGCAGGAGACCTTTAAGAATTAAATAAAGCAATAGTTTTCCAACTCATCTTTTGGGGCTGCCACCACTGTTAAAATTAAAGACCCCCTTTCAAGAAGCCATATGCCTGACCCCCTACATCATGTGATCTCTCAAGGAAAACCCTAACTGAACTATAAAAAAAGTTAGTTTTTCCTTTTATTCTCAATTAATGAAACCATATCAGTCACCAGAGAAGGAAAATGCTGAGGATTACAGGAAAACAATTACAGATCTGGTATTAAACGATTAAAACGTGTGTTCAGGAAGAAAACTAGTGCATCACAGATAAAATATGTCCTTTATTAAGTACAGCTAGAGCAAGACAAGACCAACATAGTACATCATCCAGGGACAAAATAATAAAACTTAAACAATTTGTTTATGGAAACAGAGCATTAGTCCATGAACACTAACGTTTGCTTCCAGTTCCTAAATAAATTCCCAGACCACTTAAGGAAGGCAATTCAGTACGCAGAATGACGCTGCATTTTACCACAAGGTGATTTCTCCCACCATTCGAAAAAAAAATATTACGTTCATACATGCATGTGTGAACTCTTCACATGATCAACAGCTACAAAGCAGTCTGCTACAGCAGACATGTTTTTGCCAATACAAATAACAGAACCAGTAGTGCAAACAGCACGCTCTGAAACGTAAGAGGAAACATATTAGAACATTTATGGGTATACCAACCTTAGTTTTGTGAAGTGCACAAGGGGAGAAAAAAAAAAATCAGGACTCTTTTTTGCTAAACCCACCAAATATGCTAATCAACATAGCACAACTGAAGCATTAGAACAACTCATTCATCAATACGGACCTCCTCACCAAATACAAAGTGACCAAGGAACACTCTTTAGTGGACATAGTGTCCAAGATTGGGCTCAAGGGCTAGGGATAGATTGAATATTCCACATTGCCTACCATCCCCAAGCTAACAGCTTGATTGAAAAAATGAATGGGATGTTGAAGGAACAATTAAAAAAAAAGCTAACCAGTACTAAAACTTCACAACACTGGAGTTCACATCTTACTAAAGCAGGTTTTTTTGTTAAACAGACAGAATATTCATAATCAAACACCCCATGATCATATTACACCACCTCCAGTACAAAACATGGTGAGGAATGAAATTCTTCCAGATGGTCTATCTCCCAAAATATTAACTACAAGGGAAATGGAATTGTTTACACCGTCGGATTGCATGGTGGGACCGCAACCTATTAGTCTAGACAAGAATATTCATATAATAACCCCTGAGAACACCATATGGTTCTGCACCCCAACTTCTCTTCTTATTTTACATCCTCTGTTGATACCTGAACTACAAGAACTCAAGAATCTGATATCTTCAACGAACACCTGTGCCTTATCTAGGGGAGACAGCATTGGAACGGTGTTAATGGTGTCACGAACTCAACATCAAATTGAAGTTCAATCTGGAAAAGTGCAAGCCATAGCTCTTCAATACATGTGGGCAATTACCACACATCAGGTTACCAAATCTGGAGTGATATTAGCTGGAATTTCTGGAAGGAGATGACACTCCTGTTTTCCTCCCTTATCACAGGTTGGCTCATCGTGCTTTGTAGTCTTGTACGACAAGCACATGCCCTGGAAACATTTCCACGAGGTCAACGTGTAACTACTTAGATTTGGTTGGCCTCTACTGCAACTAACTCATCTGCCTTTTGTATTGAGGGAAGATTAACAGCTGCAGATCTCTTGACAACATGTTTCATTGGTGTGCCAACCCCAGTAGCTGTATTACAGAATGTTGTGGTTTAGCCCCAGCCGGAGGCTGAGCCATGCGGTCACTCACTTACCCCCATCTCCCAGCAGGACGGGGAGAGAATCGGGACAAAGAAAAGCAAAACTCCCGGGTTAACAACAACAATAGTTTAAGCGGATACCAAAGGGAAAGAAAACAAACAAACAAGAAACCCCAACAAAAACAGAGTGTACTTTGCGGTGCTTCCCGTACAGGTCACTCCCCACCCAGAGCCTGACGCCCAGCCTGATCCCGAGCAGCGACGCCCTGCCCTCCGGTCTACCCCCTCTATATAGTGAGCATGACGGTCACATGGTATAGAATAGACCCCGGCCAGCTTCAGGTGAAAATTAACCCTATCCCAGCCACAACCAGGACATTATCCACCCCTTATTCTATACCATCTATGTCATGCTCAGATCCGACACTTTCCAACTAACCACCACCACTTTACCTGTTATATATATATATACACACACAGACATCATTCCCTTAGTCTATGGACCATCCCTTTGAAGTGTCCATTGAGTTCATTTAGTCCATGACTTTGTGCTCCATCTGTCATAATAGTCTCTTGGGGCAGGACAGATGATATGGAGTTTGCTCAGTCGGCAAAAGAGGGCTGGGTCTTGGTGCGGTGTTGCAGGTGACACTGGACGCTGTGGGAGGATGGCATGTGTGTTGGATTGTTGCATCTGGAGCTTGCAGTTGTGGTATCTGGCTTGGCTGGTGTATCATGTCCATGGTCTGTGGGTTGAAGATGTCGATCTCTTGAGGAAGTTGATGGGCGCCAGTTGCTAAAGCCAGTTCTGCTTCCATCACCGCTACATTTTGCTGAGTTTTATCAACAGTTCGTTTGTTATTAATTTGGGTAATTCTTGCTATATCATCATCGATTTGGCATATAGCAACTGTGCACCCAGGTCCTTGAGCAAAAACAATCCCACGGATGGGTTTGCCTTTGCCTGAGGCAGGAGTAACCCAGACTGTCTTCCCTAACATATTCTTCATGTGCACTACAGGAACTTTATCCCCTTCTACAGTATGTAAAGATTTAGACTGGGCAGGGCCAGCTCAATTGGTGGATCCCCTAGTGTTGACTGACCAGGTGGCTTTTGATAAACGTGTATCCCAATGTTTGAAGGTCCCACCACCCATTGCTCTCAGGGTAGTTTTCAGTAGTCCACTGTATCGTTCAATTTTCCCAGAGGCTGGTGCATGATAGGGGATGTGAGACACCCACTCAATGCCATGCTCTTTGGCCCAGGTGTCTAGGAGGTTGTTTCGGAAATGGGTACCGTTGTCAGACTCAACCCTTTCTGGGGTGCCATGTCGCCATAAGACTTGCTTCTCAAGGCCCAGAATAGTGTTCCGGGCAGTGGCATGGGGCATGGTATATGTTTCCAGCCATCCCATGGTTGCTTCCACCATTGTAAGCACATGGCACTTCCTTGGCGGGTCTCTCTGCCAAAGGCTCCAGGTAGGGCCGTTCTCCCCGGCTGCAGTGTAGAGCACATTTTGAACATCTTGCCCTGCCTGGACTGGCCCAAGGGCTACTGCATGAACTATCTCCTGTTTAATTTGTTCAAAGGCTTGTCGTTGCTCAGGGCCCCATGTGAAATCATTCTTCTTTCGGGTCACATGATAGAGAGGACTCACAATACAACTGTAATTTGGAATATGCATTCTCCAGAAACCCACAACGCCTAAGAAAGCTTGGGTCTCCTTTTTGTTCGTTGGTGGAGACGTAGCTGCTATTTGTTGATCACGTTTGTCGGAATCTGACAACGTCCATCTTGCCATTTTATTCCTAGGAACTGGATCTCCTGTGCAGGTCCCTTGACCTTACCTCGTTTTATGGCAAAACCAGCTCTCAGAAGGGTTTGGACTATTTTCTCCCCTTTCTCAAAAACCTCTTCTGCTGTGTTGCCCCACACAATAATATCATCAATGTATTGCAGGTGTTCTGGAGCTCCACCCTTTTCCAGGGCAGTCTGGATCAGGCCATGGCAAAGGCTGGGGCTGTGTTTCCACCCCTGGGGCAGTCGATTCCAGGTGTACTGGACACCCCTCCAAGTGAAAGCAAACTGTGGCCTGCACTCTGCTGCCAAAGGGATGGAGAAGAACGCATTGGCAATATCAATGGTGGCATTCCACTTGGCTGCCTTGGACTCCAGTTCATACTGAAGTTCTAGCATGTCCCGCACGGCAGCGTTCAGTGGTAGCATGACTTCATTCAGGCCACGATAGTCCACTGTTAATCTCCATTCCCCATTAGATTTCCGTACTGGCCATATAGGACTATTAAAAGGTGAGTGGGTCTTACTGATGACTCCTTGGCTCTCCAGTTGATGAATCAGCTCATGGATGGGAGCCAGGGAGTCTCTGTTGGTGCGATATTGCTGCCGGTGCACCGTCCTGGTAGCAAATGGCACCTGCTGTTCTTCAGCTCGCAGCAATCCCACAACGCAGGGATCTTCCGAGAGGCCAGGCAGGGTAGATAGCTGTTTGGTCTTCTCTGCATTCACTGTGGCTACACCAAAAGCCCATCGGTATCCCTTTGGGTCCTTGAAGTACCCTCTCCTGAGGTAGTCTATGCTAAGGATACAAGGGGCCTCTGGGCCAGTCACAATGGGGTGCTTTTCCCACTTATCCCCTGTTAAGCTCACCTCAGCCTCCAGTACAGACAATTCTTGGCATCCCCCTGTCACTCCCAAGATCCAGATGGGTTTCGTGCCCCTATGTTCTGATGGCACCAGACTACACTGTGCACCGGTGTCTCCTAAAGCCCTATACTTCTGTGGGTCTCATGTGCCAGGCCATCAAACCCACACAGTCCAGTATACACGGTCATCCCTTTCCTCCTCCTGGCCGAAGGCAGGGACCCTCTATTCCTGTTCCTCACCAGAGTATTCCCTGTCTGTCCCTTGCAGTGCCAGACCAGAAGGCCCCTCCTCAGGATCAAGGGAGGTGATTTCAGTTCTTCTGTGTCTGGGAAATCACTGATTGCCTTTGTGTGTCTCTACAGCAACTCTGCTGAAAGCTTTCTTGGGTGGCCCCTTCTTAACAGCTGTCTTCCCTCTCAGTTCACGTACACGGGCTTCCAGCTTAAGGGTGGGTTCACCGTCCCACTTCCTCATGTCCTCCCCCTGGTCACGCAGGAAGAACCAGAGTGCTCCACACGGCATGCGCCTTGGGGCTCCCTTTCCCTCTGACCGAGGCAGGAGGGGACTGATTTCTTGGGGCACCCCTGATAGCCAAGGCACTAGCCTGTAGGGATGAGGAGGTACAGAGATTTTCTTCAAAGTTTTGGAGCCAAGATGACACTCTCTCCACAGTTGGTGTATCCATATCTGGGCAATACATCGCTGCCAGGCTGTTAGAATATGACGCTGGGGCGCTCTGAATCACCTTCCTCCACATAGCCCACGTGCACAGGACATCCTCTGGATCTTTGGAGACCTCATCATTGTCTAGATCCCTGTAGATGACTTCCAGTACCGCTAATTCTCTCAGGTACTGGATGCCTTCATCTGCAGTAGTCCACTTCCCTGGGGATTTCACAAGATCTTCCTTGAATGGATGGATATCTTGCCCTCACACTTGAGAGGAGCCGTCTCCAGAGACTGCAAATTGCTGCCTCTTTTCCAATTCCTCTCTCAATTCCCTGGTTCCTAGCAAGGGATCCCAGCTGTTGGGCTTCCTTGCCTTCCAATTGCTGACTGTCAGCCCCACAGCAGAGCAGCCAGGCAGCAATCCGCTCACCTGGCTGGCAGCTGTAATCTTTCCACATGTCTCCAAGTTCTGCTGAGGTCAGGGACCGGGTAGTTTCTGCTTCCTGTCGGAATTCTCTCACTCCTTCCTCCAATGGCTTTGTCGAAGGACCAGCTTCTTGATCAAACCTTTCCTCTTCTTCCTCCTCCCTTACTAATCGAGGATACGGACCCATTGTCTTCCTTGTCCATTGTTTCTTTTTAACTACTGGGGCAATTACTGTAGTTGCTGTTGTTTGGGTCCCTATCTCAACCATGGTGTCCTCAGGTGCAGTTTGGGTCCCTGCCTCAACCGGAGTCCTCTGGGAATGCTGAACTGTGGCTCGATAGGCACAAGCCAGGCCCCAGTACAACGCTAGAAGCTGCTGGTTCTCATTGGGATAGGCAAGGCACCCTTCCATCAGGTGGCATGTCAGTTTGCCAGGGTTGCTCACCTGTTCAGGAGTAAAGTCCCAGGCTATGGGAGGTGATAACTGCCCTAGGAACCTGCCCAAGTCCTTCCACACGCCCTGCCACCCTGGGACCAGCTGCCTCAGGGCACATTTCAATATAGCCTCACCCAAAACTTGTCTTCTCTTCCACCAGGACGAGACCAGATTCCACAAACCCCATAATATGCCAACAATATTAATAAGTAGTACTAAGCAGCTCACATAAGGGTGAGCAAGGACCTCAGGAGCCTGCGTAATAAACCTGTCCACATTAATCCTGGGCAGGGAGAGGGAGATGACGTATTCCCTCATCCTCTCCACCAGATAGGTCCCCCAGGACATTGAGACCGTCAATGCCAGGACAAAGCACATTCGCATTGTTCGCATTAACACGTTGCCAAAAGTAAAGAGATAAACAGTGCAGCCAATTAACTTTTTGACCCGTACAGGAGCTTGTCACTAAACAACTACTACAGGTAGAGCATACTTAATACAAAAGAGCTGCTGTTGTGCCCCACGTTGGGCACCAAAAAGGACTGTGGTGGTTTAGCCCCAGCCGGAGGCTGAGCCACACGGTCGCTCGCTCGCTCACCCCACACACACACACACACCGGACCGGGAGAGAATCGGGACAAAGAAAGGCAAAACTCGTAGGTTAACAACAGCAACAACAGTTTAAGCGGATACCAAAGGGAAAGAAAACAAACAAGAAACCCCAACAATAACAACAACAGAGTGTACTGAATGGTGCTTCCCCATACAGGTCGCTCCCTGCACCCCCCCTCCGGTCATCCCCCTCTACACACAGTATAGAATAGACTCCCGGCCAGCTTCTGGCAAAAATTAACCCTATCCCAGCCACAACCAGGACACAGAATTATACTATGCTAAGTGCTTTTGATATTCATGTTCCTCATCGTTACTCTGTCCGAGTAGGTAACAGCTGTACGCCAAGGAACATTACAAAATCATTTAGCAGTGGACTATCTCCTCCTTTGACACTATAAACGCTGCTCTGATTTTGAAGGCATGTGTTGCTTCAACATAACTGAATAATCAGCCAGCCTAGAGGACAACATTCAACATCTCCAGGACTTAATGCATCAAATGAAACAATCTGCTGGTGGTGCCTGGCTAGCCAAGTGGTTTAATTCCCTGACAGGATGGGTGGGACACCCGATTCAAAGCATTACTGTAGGGATATGTTTATTCCTTTTTCTATATGTATTTATTACATGCCTCCGTAAATTACCCTGCCCTACACCCTGCAAGCCCAAATGGACACCTCCAGCTTTGCCAGCCCCAGCGGAAGCGGTCCCTTGAGCGAGAGGGTGGAATGTGGGAAAGTGGCAAGGAGGATTGTAAACACACTCAAGTGACCTGCAGCTGCAGTGTCAAACAATACATACATCATACTAATTGTTGTTTAGCCTTGTGTGCTTGACAAGTAGAACATCTGTGTTTAGATAACATAGGCCTGTGACAGACTTAGAGGCACCCTATCAAACATGCTTGAAATTCCTGCCCTGCTACAGAGAAGATCAAAGCACAGTGATAAGCTGCACCTGCGCAAATCCCTGAAATACAGGTGAAAACAGCAGGTTCAGTGATCCTCTAGCATGGACCGAGCTCAGCAGTGCCTGTGTCCCCACTTGTGTGCCTCTCCCTGGGTACTGCTTCAGGGATCCCCCGGTTGGCAAGGTAACAAAAATAAATATACTCTTTGCATTTCATCTGTGGTTTTATGGTTGTTCCTGTGTCCTGCCTGTGTGAGCTCACACACTGCTCCCCAGCAGCTGGGGGGGGGGTGGTGTCACTTTATAAGCCAGCCTTGAAAAAAATGAGACTCAATGGCCTTTACTCTCAAAATATTCTTCCACTGCTTTCATTGATATTCTTAGAGTCAAATATATTCCTATTTTCTATACTATGTCAGAAGTTCCTTATTAACAAGCAACTTCCAGGTACAATTTGGTTCTACTATTACACAGAGCACCATGCGTGACATCAATTTCTAGAAAAGGAAATTTATGCTCTTCACTCACTTCTGGGAGGAAGAATTTAAACTAAAGGGAGGTAATTTTGAAATGAAACATGGTAACAGACTGCTGAAACAACAGTAATTTCTTCAGAACATGCCAATAGTTGAAAGAGCTTGTGCAGAGAACATACAATAGGAAGAGCTACACTGAAAAAAAGATATCATGTTAAAAGCCATCTAGCACATTAGCTACAACAGGATAAGTTGGGGTTTTTTTACTGGTTATACTGGTACATGAGCAATCCATTAGGTTAACCATACAAAAACCAAACTTACTTCAAGTTTACTGCATAGCATCTGCACCCCTACTGGGAAAAGTTGTTTAATCCTGAGCTGAAAAACAACTTTGATAACCACTGGTCAACTGTTTTTAGCACAAAGTCTTTCCATGACTGTGCGTCAGATGTGTTGCCAGTTAATCCAATAATCTCAGGTCCATCTTTTTATGTTTATTTCTCCCCTTGTAGAGGGAGAAAGCTTACCTTCCTCATAAGGGCATCGAGTATTAGTATTTGTGTAGCAAAACATACAGACAGCTCAAGAATTAAGACTGCCTACTTTCATTACATATCCGGTGATGTTTTAAATAAATACAGCATAATTAGATTCCAGTAATTATTTCCATAAATAAAGAAGAGAAAGCTTTTGCTCCTCCAGCAATTACTTCATTACTTCCCACTACAGAACTGGAAGCCCCACGTCCCACCCCCCGAGAAGTCAACTAATACAACTCCTCTTTCCTAAAAGACGTTCACAGCATACCAGACGCTATTTCCACACCACCACACTCGGTCGGCGGCATGCAGACCGTAGCCCCAGGCCTCCACCCTGCAGCCACCACAGCTGGGGCCGAGGCTCCAGCTAACGGCCCATGAAATGCCTACTTGCGGCTGCGCCGACGACACGTCAGCCCTGCAGTCACTCCCCTCGGCCCCTCTTCCCACCGCCCCCGTCGGCCCGCGGTGCTAGCGCCGCCACAGCCCGGTAACTCACCCGGCCCGGCGGGTACAGCCAGGCAGCGCCCAGCAGCTCAGGTTCCCCGGCGCCGCCCCCGGTGAAGCTCAGATCCCCCCCAACGCTCTAAGTGGGAGACGAAGCGGGGCCAAGCCCGAGCTAGGGCGGCGGCCCGGCCCCCACACGCCCCCCAGCCCTGGTCAGACCTCGACGGCCGCCTGGCCCCAGACCCATGGGACTGGCCGCCACGAAGCGACCGCAGGCGACGCATCCCTCAGCCGGCAACGGAGACTCCGCTGCTCAGCCCGACACACCCGCCCGGCGCGCTACTCCCCACAGTCCAACTGAGCTGTACCGCTCCACGGGGCAAGCGGCGGCCCCACCACTCACTCTTGACTTTGCCAAAGGTACCGACGCCGAGCGTATCACCCAGAACGTAATGCCCAATCTTCACCCGTCCATGCTCATGCTTCTGTTTATCCGCCGCCATCTTGAGACACGGGCCGAGTCTGCGCATAGCGCGCGCCGAAGCGCTAGCGGAGGAGGAGTAACCACGCAGCGCCCACCCACACCAAAACCCGGAATTGAACTCCGCACTTATTGCCTTCCCGCCCTCCCCGGGGACAAACCATTGCTGTTCGGGGGGGAAGGGCTGAGTCGGCTCAGCAGCGCCCAGAGGGGTGCGGCTCCTGCAGGTGGGCCCTGCCGGCGGGACGAGGCGGCGGAACGGGAGAAACAGCCCCCGAAGGTTGCGGGACGGAGTGAGGGGGCCGGGGCGTTTTTACACCACCACCTCCCCTGAGGAGCACTGGGGATTCACCTGGATTTTGGGACCGGGGGGAAGGCGGGCGCTTCTCAGCGCCGGCGTGGTGCGAGGGGCTGGCCTGGGCCCACCGGTGTCGGAAGCGGCACCGCCTCGAAGCTGAAGCTCCCCCGTGTTGCCGGCTGGCACCGCCATCGCCCGCGGGGCCTGTGCCCGCAGATAGCAGGAAGCTAGTGCTAAGCGTGCCCCACTGCACGGGTTGTCCCTCCTGATACCAAAGCGAGGAGATGTGTCGAACATATGCGTACTTTTAATTGAGAAATCGTGGTATCACAATGAGATCACTAGGCTGTCTGCATTGCCACAGCCGCAGAGTGCTGTGCAATGTGCCACTGCACGCTACAAGGCCTGCCTGTAGAGAGCACGCTCTCGCTGGGGCAGCAGCTGAACACCCACATGCAGGCAGGGATCCTATCTATGGCTTTGTCGAAAGGCTAATCTGTAACATTGTAGGAAAAGCAGTGTATTTTTAAAAATACACACTTAGGATCTACAGTTTAGTACTACACACTGATTTGATTTAGCTGCTTTGGCAAGTTGAAAAATAAATTATATATTGGGCCATGCATGTTAGCTAGCTATTTATTCACCATTTTCTCCTTGGAGCATCACCCAGTAGGCAACATGCTTTCTGTTTTAACAGGTCCATTCCCTTTTGTGGCCCCTTTTGTTTCATCAAGATTCTCCTCTTCATACTTTCTAGAAGGTGCTTACGAATTTTCACAAGTTTTGATTCATTGTTCTATTGGAAAATGTATGAGCTTTCATATGTTAATGTGTTATTGTTGTGTTCCTTTTATGGTCTTTCCTCATTATATGTGGAAGAGGGAGAGTGTTATAGTCAGGGTAGCAACCAGTGATTTCAGACGTGCTTTCAAATACCTGTCCTGTTCTTGAAGACGTGGCATCCCAAAAATCTTAGTCTCAATTCCTCTTTTGTAACTCCTATCTGGTAATATTTTGCTGCTTCAGTGCATTATTGCAACAACTGCAACAGCGATTGCTTGAAACAGTTGCAGTGGTATTTACTGATACAGTAGGCAACATACTGTACCTTGTGCCATGACTGCAGTACACCAGTCCCTTTACAATACCACAGTTTAACAGTAGCAATCAAATAGGCAAAGATCTGTACTAAGTTCAGGAAATTATTTGTATTGGGTGTGCGTGGCAAGGTTTTGGTAGCAGGGGGGGCTAGAGGGGTGACTTCTGTGAGAAGCTACTAGAAGCTTCCCCTATGTCCCATAGAGCCAATGCCAGCTGGTTCCAAGACAAACCCGCCACTGGCCAAGGCCAAGCCAATCAGCAATGGTGGTAGCGCCTCTGGGATAAGATATTTAAGAAAGAAAAAAAAAAACAAAAACAAACAAAAAAACCCCCACCAACTGCTAGGGATTGCAGCTGGAGAGAGTGAGAATATGTGAGAGAAACAACTCTACAGACACCAAGGTCAGTGAAGAAGAAGGGGAAGGAGATGCTCTAGGCACCAGAGCAGATTCCCCTGCAGCCCATGTGAAGACCATGGTGAGGTAGGCTGTCCCCCTGCAGCCCATGGAGGTCCACAGTGGAGCAGATATCCACCTGCAGCCTGTGGAGGACCCCACGCCGGAGCAGGTGGATGCGCCTGAAGGAGGCTGTGACCTCGTGGGAAGCCCACACTGCAGAGCAGGCTCCTGGCAGGACCTGTGGACCCATGGAGAGAGGAGCCCACGCTGGAGCAGGTTTGCTGGCAGGACTTGTGACCCATGCTGGAGCAGACCATTCCTGAAGTCCAAAACAAAAAAACCCCACTCTACTATAAACCCAGAACCCTGGATTTAAAGTAACTCTCTGTTTAGTTGCCTGATACCTATGGCTTGCTATGCACTGAACAGCTGCGTTAGGTCTTGTCATCCTTTCAATATGAACCAACACAGATGAAATAGTGCTTCATGGCAATAAGCCGAATTCCCACTGACAAGTTTGAGACTGAAAAAAAAGCTCTGACCCTCAAGCCAAGCTGACAAGGATCCTTTTTTTCTTTTTAAACTCTGTCATGCAGTTACACTTTTGGAGCTAGACATACAAAATCTGATCAATCTTCCGCCACCACAATCACTTGAACAACACCTCTCTGCTTTTGAGAAACCTTAATCTGATACACTTTTGTCCAAGAAGTGAGACTTGCTACACTGAATATGAAATGTAATAATTTCTGATGTAGACTGTATCATCTAACGGTCTCTTGGATTAACTGTGCCATATGTATCAGTCTGAAGGATGCAAAAATCAAAGATATTACAGACTGTGTATGGTAATAGTTCTATACATAAAGGGGCTGATCTAAACTACCAGTGAACACTATGCAGAGGTTCAATTCTAACTGATAACCTTCAAGTTAAGATTATTATAACAAGATCTCAACAAAAGATTATTTATATACTGAAAAAACATCAAGGCAGTCTAGCTTTCAACATTTAAGAAAACACTACAAAGAACTGAAGTGCTTCAGAATCTATATCCAGTAAAGCTTTTAGTCCAACTATGACTGACATGTAATGGTGAGCTACCTGAGCTCTTCTGAATAGCTTTAACATAACTTGAATTAACTGATTTCCTGCCCCTCACCAAGAATTTTAAAACAGTTGAAAATGCAGTGGTTGTCAAACTGCTCGTACATAAAATTCATTCTTGCTGTAGGTAAAATTCCCCCTGAAATGAAGTTTGTAAGTTGTCCTGGTTTAGGCCAGAACGGAGCTAGTTTTGTCTTCAGCAGCTCTTGTGTTTTGGATTTAGTGTGTGAAGAATGGTGATAGTACACTGATGTTGTTGGTTGCTGCTAAACCATCAAGGACATTTTGCAGTTTCTCAGGTTTTGCTAATGTGCAGGTGCAAAAACTTGGGAGGGGTAGAGCCAGAATAATTGATCCAAACTGGCCAAAGAGAGTATTCCATACCATAGATGTCATACCTGGTATAAGTGAGGGTCAGCTGGTGGGCCACTAGGCTTTTTAGACCCTTGGTGCCTTAATCCTTAAGCTTCCCTTCGGGTTGCTTTTTGTTTCCCTGTTTTTCCTTTTTGTTTTTTGTTTGTTTGTTCGGCTGTTCGTTCTCTCGCCTGGTCTCTCTGGAACTTGCTGTTCTGGGATAGCTGGGGAGGGGGGGAATATCCCCTGCTCCCTGCCTGCTGCTCAGGACGGGCTGTATTGGTCATCGGGTGGTAAGAAATTGTGTATCGTTTGTTTTATATATTCTATTATCCTTATATATATAATCATTATTATTATTAATATATTTTTATATTTTTCCTTTGCTGTCCTGGTGAACTGTTTTTATCTCAACCCTCGAGTTTTCCTTTCTCTCCAATTCTCCTCCCCACCCCACCGGGGAGGAGGAGAGTGAGCGAGCGGCTGCATGGTACTGGGTTACAGTTTGGGGTTAAACCAAAGTTACTGCAAGCCATTGCAAGTTTCAATTGCTGTTACCTTGATACGTTGTATATTATACAAATGCTCATTTTTCAGGAGCATGGTACAGCATAATATAATTCATGCTGAGGAGCTAACAGGTAGCAGCAGCAAATAGCTAAGCACTTGCCTTTGCAGTGTTATATCACATTTGCGGGTCAGCATAAAAGGCTGTTCAAAACAAAAATCCCACATTACACAAAGAACATCATATAAGACTTTGCAAAGCAAAGGCTTTCATTCCCACCCATAGTCAGAATACCTGTCATACCACTGTCCAACTGTGCCATTGTTCAACAAGCCCTTAGTGCCTCACTGACCTGTTTTAAGATGCTCTGAGGGGTTATTATCACTCTGAGAGTAACAAAACAAAAAGACATTTATGATTAATTCCTCCTACATTTGTTTCCCAGTATACCATCAAAAAACACTTTTTAGATGCACTCCTGAGCCCTGTGAATACATAGATGTGCAATATGTGCAAAATGTATTTTTAATTTAACAGCTTCAACACCACTTACTTTCAGACTCTCAGAAGGACCAATTGAAAGCAGAACGAGTACAGCGTATTTTACATGCTCAGAAAACAGCAGGGCAAGATTTCTCTTTTTGTTTAGAAACAGCCTAAGTAGATACACTCAGTTATCCAAAAGCATTACTTTCTTATATTTTAAATGAAGAATAGTTACAGTCAGGCACACTCCAATTTCAAACCTGGCTGCAAATTTCTTCAGTGATTTGCACAAGCCAATACATTTGTTGACTGCTGATCCTTCAGTACTGACAAAGCAGTATGCTACTTCTGGGAATTCATGATGAAACCAAAGGAATCACAGAACAGCCTCAGAAGCTTAAAGTATCAGAAGTTTTTGGTGGGTTTTTTGTTTGTTTAAGTATTTTCTCTTCAAGGCATCTGAAAATCCTCTAAACCCTTGCAGTGATTACTATCTTCTAAATTCCCAAAACTTTCATAACAGCATCTTATGATCACTTTTTTTAAAGCAGTTTGAGAGCCAGCTGAGCAACCCAGTAACACACCATGTAGGGTGCCAGTTTATCAGGTATCAATCCACAATTCAAACGTACCCCCAAGTCACTGACTTCTGTATCATACTACCTACCATTTATTGTTTATACCCAGCATAATTAACTCTGATCTATTTGTGTATCAACTTTCCACACTGACCTTCCCAGACCATTTGGGCAACGTCTGTCTCAACTACAGCAAATCTCCAGTCCCTTCATGTCTGGCAGTATGTGCGCTCCAGACTTGGGAGTTTCTTTTTATCCAAGAAGCAATGGCCCACTGAATAAGCAATACTTTTGCAGGCCTTTCAGAGCCACAGAACAGTGAACAATGGCTAAGACTGGGAATACCTCTTAAACTATACCCTCCCAGAACAGCACTTAGAGCCATTATTCAACTTACTATCTTTGAGATCATCAATTCTGACTCTCCATGCTAGGGCACAATGAAACTCAGTTCATAGTGCTGATACTCCATTTCTCTTGCAGGTGAGTTCTTTTGAGTAACACATACAAGCCTCTTTTTAAGTTCAGCACAGAGATAATGGTCCTTTTCAAGGTGGAGGTGCTATCAAATGAAAAGTCAATTAAAGGATTATTTTTAATGAATTGCTTCAGTGCATACCATCAAGAATTTGTATGTGTAAATATACGTATTTTCAGGAATCCCATATTTCACTGAAGTAAAACATGTATAAAAGGTGACATTTTCTGGATAAGACCATTTATTTTAACAGATAGATGAGTCTTCATGATGAACTGGAGGCTGCAACAGCTGCTCTCTTGGGCTTTGGCGTGGTTCCCTCACGGAATCCATTCCTACAAGTAGAAATATGGTTACCACTTTTTGTAAGAGTGATTTCTGCTCCAGGTTATTTTCTAACAAGTAATGTTTTAGATCAAGTTCACCAGCTTTTTTTTCAGCTTCTCTCAGTAATGCACCGAAATCGCTATGGAGTTCATATGTTCAAGACATTTTTAACAAGAAACATCATCGACAAGCTGTTTGGAATAAGCAGTATGGTTTTCCCTCTCTTCTGCTGAAGATTTGACTTCTTCAAACAGGAAGATTTCAGTAACCGAGTAAACACTGCAAGACTGAATCAAGATACAGCACACCCACTGAAGGCACTCCTTACTTTATGTTCCTACTAAGTAACTCAGCAAGAGATTTCACATTTGTTAGTACTGAAGTGCAAGTCAATTTCTTACAGAAATCCTCTGTGTCTCCAACCAGAGATTAAGACAGGCGCGACAAAAGAAGAGTCAGCCCCAAGCTTGCTTTTGGATATGACATTTCTACTTCAGCAACACTTGGTGGAAATCAGGCTGCAGTTGCACATTGTAAGGTGTTTTCTGGCGGCTGCTGCTGGGAAAGACTGCACTCACAAAAAAACCCCAGATGAATGGATCCCTCAACTACACCTAGGTCCAGGATTTAAAAGACTCCTACTTTTCACTATTAAATCCAATCTACATTTTTAGGAAGACTCTTGAATTGCTTATAATTTTTAATCCAGCTTTCTAGTGTGTTAGGCCAGAAGTTACAGAGCTCCATTTTAGAACACAGAGGTCATACAAAAGAAATTCTTAATGAGTTTAACAGTACAACTCAAACTTCATAACACATTTTTAGAAACGTGCAACTCCGAATCTGACGTTACAGTTACTGCTAAATGAACTTCAAATTAGAGAGTGACTACTGAAGTATTTCAATCCTGAACTTTTGTGGGCAAGAGGGGATTGGAACACATTTCAAGAATTGTCTCTTACAAAAAGGCACACTTCAGTGCAACCAGCAATTTCACTGACTCACAAATAGAGGCAACGCTACACAAAGCATACCTTTTCAAATGTGGGCATTTTATTACAATAGCTTCTGTGTTCTGTACTATCTACACTTAACAAACATCAGAGCTTGCTATACATCCTATGTATTAACAACGACTGAGCTTTTTATAATTGGCAGCACATTCCTTTGAAGATATAAGGCATCATTTATTTCCACAACATATTTAGTACGCTTGATGTGGTATGGTCTGTCTTTTTAAATAAGAGCGTTAACTTTGGATGACGAATTTTATAATTCAGTGAAATCCATGCAAGATTTCACATTACACTAGTTTGTAATAAAATGTCATACCTGAATCGACGGTAGACCCTTTTCAGGTGCCTCATGCGACCAGTACCAGTGGTGTTGCGTCTTTTAGCCTTTGCACTCCAGTTATCTAGAACACAGAAGTTACTATTACTCATCTGCACCAAATAATTAGTTGCACAGTATGTTTGAATAGCACAACTATTCAATCTGACAGAAGCAAAAGAAAAAAGATTATAAATTAAGTCAATTTCTATGCAGTAATACTGCACGTGTTAGCTGAAATATAGTTAAATCAGTGTTAGTTTCAAAAAAGCTCCAAACGCTGCAAGATGATACAGTATTCTTCCTTGGTTGGAAAAAAGCCAGCCTATTGAAGACAACAAAGAAACACAAGTTTTTAAATTCAAGTCTGTTACTTACACTTTCTCTTACGCTTAGCAGGGTAACCACATTTCCCACAGGTAGATTTCTGCAGATGGTATGCCTTGGACCCACATCGACGACACAAGGTGTGTGTCTTATTTCGTCGCTTACCAAATGATGATGTACCCTTCGTCTGAAAAACATTTCAAGACATTGCACGCTGTAAATATCACTAGAACTCACAAGTCACGTAACTCAGCATAAGCTCCTCTAAAAAAACATGCACAAATTCACAAAGCCCAATAAACATGTCAGAGGTACACTGAACTCTAAAACATCAACTCAGTTTCACCTATAGGTATCCTCCATTTTTAGAAATCAGTTCCTTACACCTCTCTTCGCCATTCCTACCCCCCCCCCCCCACCCAGTGCTGAAATAAAACGAAGCCACCGAGTGGTTATCTTCAACTCCCTTCTCATCTCCCCCAAATTCATCAGTGATAAACAGTAAATTGCTTTTTCTGAGGAAAGGTATTTATTTCACGCAGATCAGCCGTACGCTCACCACAAGAGGCTTTGGCGACCAAATCCCCTCTTGCTACGTTATCTGAAAGGCTGCCTCATCCCCGGGGAGAGCGCCGGCCCGGCTAGGCCCGCAGCAAGCACGAAGGAGACCCCGAAGGAGACCCTAGAGGCGCCCCAGCGGCAGCGCGGCCCCACATCCCACCGTGGCCTCCCCGCCCAGGACGAGACGCCCCGCGCCCCCACCCGGGCCAGGAGCGGCGCCCACCGCCAGGCCTTCAGACGCCAGGCGCCAGCCCCGCCACCGACCCCGGTCACAGCAGTGCCCAGGGCCGCCCGGCAGGGCAGGATGCGGCAGCGGATGGTGGCGGATATCCCGCGCCCAGGCCCCAGCGCTTACCATCTTCTCCGGGCGCCAGCACCAAAGAGGCCAGGCCCCACCCCGCTTCCGCTATAGCCCAGCAAGCGCTTCCGGGTGCGCGCCGGGAATGTTCGGTTGGGCGTGGTGGAGGGGTCCGTTCCGTTCCGTTCCGTTCCGTTCCGTTCCGTTCCGTTCCGTTCCGTTCCGTTGGCCCGTCTGGGGAGACCTAGCGCGGCAGAGAGCGAGCGCTTCCCTTTTCCCTTTCCCCTTTCCCTGGAGTTCCCTTCGTGTGGTGGCCCCTTCCCGCCAGGCCCAGCCTGCTGGGACAGACTAGGGTCCCTGAAAGCCCTGGTGTCCTGGGTGAGACCCTCGGGGGCCCGGGCCCCAAAAGCTCAGTTGTCCCCGATGACACCACCCCAAAACTGGTGCTTATTAGGGTGTCGTAATGTGTCCTAGGCCATGGTGCAACTGGTCCTGGAAATAATGACTAAGGGGTATCTATGTGTAAATATGTCTCTACCTGGTCAAGAAAATATTTCACACACCTAAGTTGCCTTACTGATACATAATTTTTAACTCTAATGCGTCTTCTCTGCAATAGTGCCCATGCTGCTATTCACAGGTACCTACAGCTCCACTTGAGGCTGCAGAATCAAGTCCTGGCCCTATTTCCATGTTCAGTGAAAACTATTTTCATGACTGAAATTCAGGGACAGAGTATTCTTGGCTGTAATACATACTTTCAAAGTGAACTGCCTTAAAAAATAGGCAGCCCCTGCTGCACGGTCTGCTTGTCCGTGTCCCCCCCGCACACCACGTGACAGTCTGCCTGCAGTCTAAAGCATTGCAATGAACATCATTAATGCAAAATCATTTTTTATTCAGATGCACCATTTAAATTCTCACATGCCAGCCTACCACGCATCTTCAGTAGACTCACAATCTATAGGCAATTTTATCTTAGAAGAGTTTATTTTGGGAAAATAACAGGTACAGAGAGAACTTGAAGAAATTTGTATTTATCTTATCACCAGTTCAACATCTACTTGTCTCAAACAAAGTCAGAAATTGATGATAAAACCAATTTATTTAACCTAGATTGTAGAATTATATAACCTTGTCTAACAGCTCTTGATAAAAGTATGTATTTATCTGGCAGGCTAGATCTCATTCCTTCTGCTTCTGGTTTACTGAAGCTGACTAAAAATGCAGTTATTCCAAAATGCAGCTGTCTGGGCCTGCCACAAGCCAGCAAACTGTGAGGAACTCTTCCACAATGAACATGTGGACAGTTGAACCCCTGTAACATGGAGCTCGTTGTCCAGAAAAAAGGCATCATCCCATGTCACAATCCCCAAAGCAATTAAGCTGTGTCTGACTGCTGCATTTTTACTCCTGGACAAACCAGCCTTGTATGGTTGTCTCAGTATTAATTTATCCTCACTTGTTTCCCAAGCGTGGCCTCTCACCGAATTCCTTTGGCGCTGATTTATGTGCTGGGAGGCTTTTGACTTTTGCTAAGGTTGAGGGATGGGGCAAAAAGCCATTTTGACTTTAGCTGCATTGTTTCCAGACGCACAAATGTGTGGCCCAGGCTGTTCACTCAGCTCTTTCATTTTGATTGGCAATTTCTATCCCTGGAATAACACTTAAGGCAGAGATCTTTGCTCATATTCATTTTACCTCACCTGAAAATCCAGGCATTTAGTCCATCCATGGTCCTGCTGTAGTTAAAGGAGAGAGATAAATGGTTCCAAAGGGTAAATCATCCCATCTTAAATTAGGTGTCTAAAGTAGGCTGGATAAATCATCCTTGGGAGGAACTCTTCTCCTTCCATTAATTCTAACAGGAACCTAGACAGCCTCCTTAGGCTAGGCACATAGATGGCTGAAGTTAGGTAAAATTAATTTTGCCCTGACTGACTTCTTAATGAAAATATTTTTATAGCAATTCTGTCTTCCTTGCCAAAAATCAAAAGAGAACACTCAGTGTCCTATGGATGAAATGCCATACAGAAAAATTAATTCAAAGTATGAATACATCCTACAGGCTGGACTGGGTCATATTTCTCCCAGCAACCTTGCTGTGTGTCTTTTAACTAGTGCCTCCTTTCCTCTTTCTTTCTCGTTAGATCTCAGAAATCTGGAAGATGCTGTGAAGACGTTGGACAGATGCCATGGCAACAGCCTCCAAAGGAAGTATGTTGGTTTGGCTGCCTGCAAGGATATGCTGCCAGAGGAATTATTCATGTCCTTTGTGGGATAAAAATAATCTTGTTCATTTACATGTCTTCAAACCTGTTAGGAAAGAAAGCTTTTTTTTTTTTTTTATATCACCATGCAATTGTCTTTAGTATTCAGGAGCACTGGATACTTCTAGGGTAGGGAATGGGCAGAGCTGTGGCTGATTCAGTACAATCCCAGAAGCTCTTAGCCCCCATGCAAGTCGCGGGTGAGGATAGAGTTCACTGCCAATAGTGAAATCCAGCCTGCTCAAAACCCACAGACTCATGTACTAGCAACTGCTGAACGGCACCAGCCTAAATTCAGCACTGGCTAATTCACCCTTCTGCTTCGATGCGTAGGAAGTAGTCCAAACGATTTAGAAGGTGACACATCTGGATTTCAGGACTGTCTTTTCAATGTAGGAAACAGCAGTCTGTCACTGCAGCCTGTGTCCCATCATAGCTTCCACACAGCACTTTTGGTCCAGCCAGGTCCAGTGATGGGAGACACTCTTTGTCGTGCCAGCAAACACTGTGAGCCTATTAAGCATCTAGATCAGGGTTTATTGAATACTGTGGAGGCGAGTGCCTTTCTGTATCCCCTAACACCATGTTCTGCAGCCTGTCCGATCTGGTTGAGGTTGAAAAACTGAAGCAAAATGCAACACTGGACATGCCCATCCATTTTTTTCTTCCATCCCTCTGGGGTACAAGCCCCTCTGCCTCAAGCTGATCCTATCCAAGGCCCATAGACCTTCCTGACCTCCTTGCTCTGCCCTGGCACTTTGATGGGGAAGAGGAGAATCACCCACTTCCAGTCCCTCCCCACAACTGAAGCAGAGCAGCCTTACAGATAAGTCCAGCTCAGGAACAGGGAGACCAAAACCAGGGCTAGCTAGGCAATACAGAGGAAGGTGGGTATGAGCACCAAATAACCTCAGTGGCATTTGTTTTGCATAGGTTTGGTGTCATACTATGTAGCACCATCGCCAGGGTGCAGTACAGCCATACAGTCCCTGATGTGACTATGGTAGGATTTGCTCCAAAATAGAGTAGTTGTATTGGTTCTATGAAACTTGAACACTGCTGAAAGGACTTGTGTGTGGCAAATGCAAGACTGATATCCAAGCAATTCCTGTCTAATGTCATCATATTGGCATCACTTATTTGTGCACATGTGGAATGCCCTTTGTGCAAATGAGGATGACTACAAGGGATAGGAATGGTAAAGATTCAAGCTTGATATATGCTAGAAGCTAGTCGGTGCTTGATACCGATTATCTTCAGAGATGCAGACAAGCTGAAGTCTTTATTTCTAAATGTGATCTCTTAGATCAAAGGAATGCTTTTAGGTCCTCTTGGATATTGAACACTGACCTAGGTAATAATGTCTCAGGAAGGCTGCAGGAGAACTGAGGAATTCAAGGGCAATTTTTTCATGAGGGTCAGTTTGGATGCCTTTGTTTCTGGATATCATCTTGATTTGCAGAGGTAGACACCTTGTTGGAATTAGTGGGGAAGAAACTACCCTGAATATCTGTTACCAAGCAGCCACAAGAAACGTAACTTTATTTGTATGGTATCCAGATTCTTCAGTTTGAAAATAAAACGTCCATGTGTGAATTAGAACCAGAAACATTGGTCACCACAAGATGACAGTATAGTTCAACTAAAACTTTTCTCCTAAACAACTCTGTAAAAACTCTCTAAACAGTAACAGTAAATTAGGTTAATAAATTGAAAACAATATTATTTGTACAGTTCTTAAATCTCTATGACAATAACGGAAAATATGAGCAAACAGCAATGCTTATGAAAAAGGCTGTTGCATCCTGCTAAGAAACTAATGATTGTAATACAAAAAGCTTTCTATTTGTTTAAAATGAAAGTTAGTAGAAGAAAATTAAACAGCTGTCACTAACTTAGGAAATTGCTTGTTAAAATATAGTGGAAATGATCAAAAAATTATCAAACCTCTTTGTATAACAAAGCTTATACAATGTGTATAAAATACATTTGATACTGTTGCTTCCTACAGCCAGTCCTCAATGGGAAGGGAAGAGCCCCTTTGTCACAACTATGTACTCTTTCCATGCATTCAGACTCTTCTTTTCCATAAAAACCAGCACAAAATATGACCTCACATGTAGCACACTGAAATCAATGCCAGAGTTTAATAAAAATCAGTTATTCAAACTCACACTAAAGAGGGCCTCCGAGTGTTTTTCTCAATACTGAATTAGAAATTTTCATAGTCACTCATTCTTTCTATTTATGATGGCATGAATAGGTTCATACTGATGATCACATAACATCTCTTCTACAATGCTCATGAGCAGTGCTCATATAGATAAGTTACATTAGAAGAGCAATATTTTTTTATTACTGCTCCTTAGCATTGGACAGAGAGACCAGATAATAGTCTTCAGATCACTGACAAATGCTCGGAGGGTGGCACTAATACTTGGTAGATCATGGTTGAAGCATGACTACCATCACAAACATAGCAGGAGCAAGAGCTTCCCACTCACTTCCTCAGCTGCGTTTAACCTTTACCTTGGGATAGCTAGGAAAGATCCTGGGTCCTTCCCCACAAGAAACCCCACTAAAATCTTTCTTTGTTGTTACATCTTGCTAGGGGAACGGGGGCAACATACAGCAGAGGTAACTACAAACCTGGGACATGCTTGTTACACAGTGCAACAGCGTCTTACAGAATTTTAAAATTTCCCTAGGGTTTTGTTTTTTTTTTTTTTATGCTTATACTTAGACACATTACAGAGTTGTGGGGCATTGTTGCACCAAAGCAGTAAATCTCAAAGGGGATTTCACTGGCTAGCCTCAAGCTTGCAGAGGTGGCTGCGTGGCAATTTGGGCCGAGCACCAGAAAGGGTGCATATGAGAAAGCCGCAAGTTCCTTTACAAGGTAACAGCCATTTTCTTCTCTTTTCAGTTGTATAACAACTAAATACTCTTGTCTTGTTAGTATTATTTTGATAACAAACAACCTATATTGATCTTGTTTTGTTTGATACTGTTGTCTTAAACCTTTGTTGCATTATTCATGCACAAATATATGCACACACAAGCCTAGGTTATCTAATATCAGATTCCTCCCAAGTATCCTGACACATGGTGATGGGGCAAATGCTCACCCAAAAGAAGCATGTGGTCATTTAGTTCAGGCAAAACAAAGGGTTCTACCACTCTCTGCCAGGTAATTTTGCAAAGCTGATTGTCTCTGTGGAACCATGGTCCCCTCTTTGTTCTTCTCATCTGACACTAATTCATCTGACTCTGTTTTCTCACCAAGAGAAAATGTCCTGCGGTTGCTTGTTAGTTTAACAACAATATGGTGAAGAGGTGGACCACAGTGACTGGGAATGCTTCTGTACTGAAAGGGTCAAAGTGTGGCCAGCAGATATGCACACTATAGTGATGAATAAATGATTGGACAGATCGTCCTCCCAGCCACTGGTCCTATGTGAGCCTGTTTTTCCTTCATTAAATAGTCATATTGCTTTGAAGAAAACTTCTACCTACTCACCTTACTACTTTGTGCCTTCCAAGCAGCATTAGACAGTCAGCTGGTTGGTTTTGGTTTTTTGTTTTGTTTGGGTTTTTTTTAAAGGCATAATGTAAGATGTTCTCAGAGTTTCAGGAGAGATGATGGAACTGAAGTACTTTCTGACATGGGCAAATATGAGACTGAAAACAGTCTCATATTGGAAAGGACTGTGATGTCACAGCACGAAGGGGAGCAGATCCTTGCTGGACACCTGCAGGCAGGCAGCTAGGAGTGAAAGGGTCTATGACATGTCTACAGGGAAGGAGCTGGCTGGGCTGAGGAGTAGGAGGAGAAAAGATGGAGTGGGCAATTAGAAATAAAAAGGAGAGAAAAAGGAGCCCTACGAAGATTTAGATGGGTCACATAAACAGTGAGATGTAAGGGACTGGATGAAGCATTTGAAGTGCAGCCTTCACTAATCTTTTGTCTCTCTTATCTCAGACTAATTTATTTTATGGACATGGAGATCTGTTCCTGCTGATGTATCAAGATGATTATCAGGCAACCTTATTGGTTTTTTTAACTGTTTTTTAAGCAGGAATTCTCGAGATTTCCTGAGGCCCTGTGCTGGTTTTCTACATTTCCCTATGTTGGAAGACATGAATCACCAAGTCACTGTTATTTCTGTGTGTCCTGGTTGTGGCTGGGATAGGGTTAATTTTCGCCAGAAGCTGGCCGGGGGTCTATTCTATACCATGTGACCATCACGCTCACTATTTAGAGGGGGTCGACCGGAGGGGCAGGGATCGCTGCTCCGGGAGCAGGCTGGGAGTAGGGCTCCAGGCGGGGGGGAGCGACCTATACGGGAAGCACCGCTAAGTACACGCTGTTGTTGTTATTGTTGGGGTTTCTGTTCGTTTGTTTTCTTTCCCTTTGTTAAACTGTTGTTGTTAACCCACGAGTTTTGCCTTTCTTTGTCCCGATTCTCTCCCGGTCCGGTGTGTGTGTGGGGGGGTGAGCGAGCGACCGCGTGGCTCAGCCTCCGGCTGGGGCTAAACCACCACAGTCCTTTTTGGTGCCCAACGTGGGGCACAACAACAGCACTCTTGTATTAAGTGTGCTCTAGCGGTAGTAGTTACTAAGTGACAAGCTCCTGTACGGGTCAAAAAGTTTGCTGGCTGCACTGTTTATCTCTTTACTTTTGGCAATGTGTTAATGCGAACAATGCGAATGTGCTTTGTCCTGGCATTGACGGTCTCAATGTCCTGGGGGAGCTATCTGGTGGAGAGGATGAGGGAATACGTCATCTCCCTCTCCCTGCCCAGGATTAATGTGGATAGGTTTATTATGCAGGCTCCTGAGGTCCTTGCTCACCCTTATGTGAGCTGTTTAGTACTACTAATTAAGACTGTTGGCATATTACGGGGTTTGTGGAATCTGGTCTCATCATGGTGGAAGAGAAGACAACTTTTGGGTGAGGCTATATTGAAGCGTGACCTGAGGCGGCCAGTCCCAGGGTGGCAGGGTGTGTGGAAGGACTTGGGCAGGTTCCTAGGGCAGTTATCACCTCCCATAGCCTGGGAGTTTACTCCTGAACAGGTGAGCAACCCTAGCAAACTGACACGCCACCTGATGGAAGGGTGCCTTGCCTATCCCAATGAGAACTAGCAGCTTCTAGCGCTGTACTGGGGCCTGGCTTGTGCCTATCGAGCCACAGTTCAGCATTCCCAGAGGACTCCAGTTGAGGCAGGGAACCAAACTGCACCTGAGGACACCATGGTTGAGATAGGGACCCAAACAACACCACCAACTACAGTAATTGCCCCAGTAGTTAAAAAGAAGCAATGGACAAGGAGGACAATGGGTCCATATCCTCGATTAGTAAGGGAGGAGGAAGAAGAGGAAGGGTCGGATCACGAAGCCGGTCCTTGACAAGGACATCGGAGGAAGGAGTGAGAGAATTCCGACAGGAAGCGGAAACTACCCGGTCCCTGACCTCAGCAGAACTTCGAGACATGTGGAAAGATTACAGCCGCCAGCCAGGTGAGCGGATTGCTGCCTGGCTGCTCCGATGCTGGGATAGCGGGGCTGACAGCACTTGGAAGGCAAGGAAGCCCAACAGCTGGGATCCCTTGCTAGGAACCGGGGAATTGAGAGAGGAATTGGAAAAGAGGCAGCAATTTGCAGTCTCTGGAGACGGCTCCTCTCAAGTGTGAGGGCAAGGTATCCATTCAAGGAAGATCTTGTGAACTCCCCAGGGAAGTGGACTACTGCAGATGAAGGCATCCAGTACCTGAGAGAATTAGCGGTACTGGAAGTCATCTACAGGGATCTAGACAATGATGAGGTCTCCAAAGATCCAGAGGATGTCCTGTGCACACAGGCTATGTGGAGGAAGGTGATTCAGAGTGCCCCAGCGTCATATTCTAACAGCCTGGCAGCGATGTATTGCCCGGATATGGATACACCAACTGTGGAGAGAGTGTCATCTTGGCTCCAAAACTTTGAAGAAAATCTCTGTACCTCCTCATCCCTACAGGCTAGTGCCTTGGCTATCAGGGATGCCCCAAGAAATCAGTCCTCTCCTGCCTCGGTCGGAGGGAAAGGGAGCCCCAGGCGCACGCCGCGTGGAGCACTCTGGTTCTTCCTGCGTGACCAGGGGAAGGACATGAGGAAGTGGGATGGTGAACCCACCTTTAAGCTGGAAGCCCGTGTACGTGAACTGAGAGGGAAGACAGCTCTTAAGAAGGGGCCACCCAGGAAGTCTGTCAGCAGAGTTGCTGTAGAGATGCACGAAGGCAATCAGCGATTTCCCAAACAGAGAAGAACTGAAATCACCTCCCTTGATCCTGAGGAGGGGCCTTCTGGTCTGACGCTGCAAGGGTCAGACAGAGAATACTCTGACGAGGAACAGGAATAGAGAGTCCCTGCCTTCGGCCAGGAGGAGGAAAGGGATGACCGTGTATACTGGACTGTGTGGGTTCGATGGCCTGGCACATCAGACCCACAGAAGTATAGGGCTTTAGGAGACACCGGTGCACAGTGTAGTCTGGTGCCATCAGAACATAGGGGCACGAAACCCATCTGGATCTTGGGAGTGACAGGGGGATGCCAAGAATTGTCTGTACTGGAGGCTGAGGTGAGCTTAACAGGGGACAAGTGGGAAAAGCACTCCATTGTGACTGGCCCAGAGGCCCCTTGTATCCTTGGCATAGACTACCTCAGGAGAGGGTACTTCAAGGACCCAAAGGGATACCGATGGGCTTTTGGTGTAGCCACAGTGAATGCAGAGAAGACCAAACAGCTGTCTACCCTGCCTGGCCTCTCGGAAGATCCCTGCGTTGTGGGATTGCTGCGAGCTGAAGAACAGAAGGTACCAATTGCTACCAGGACGGTGCACCAGCGGCAATATCGCACCAACAGAGACTCCCTGGCTCCCATTCATGAGCTGATTCATCAACTGGAGACCCAAGGAGTCATCAGTAAGACCCACTCACCTTTTAATAGTCCTATATGGCCAGTACAGAAATCTAATGGAGAATGGAGATTAACAGTGGACTATCGTGGCTTGAATGAAGTTACGGCACCACTGAGTGCTGCCGTGCGGGACATGCTAGAACTTCAGTATGAACTGGAGTCCAAGGCAGCCAAGTGGTATGCCACCATTGATATTGCAAATGCGTTCTTCTCAATCCCTTTAGCAGCAGAGTGCAGGCCACAGTTTGCTTTCACTTGGAGGGGCGTCCAGTACACCTGGAATCGACTGCCCCAGGGGTGGAAACACAGCCCCACCCTTTGCCATGGGCTGATCCAGACTGCCCTGGAAAAGGGTGGAGCTCCAGAACACCTGCAATACATTGATGACATCATTGTGTGGGGCAACACAGCAGAAGAGGTTTTTGAGAAAGGGGAGAAAATAATTCAAATTCTTCTGAGAGCTGGTTTTGCCATAAAAAGAGGTAAGGTCAAAGGACCTGCACAGGAGATCCACTTCCTAGGAATAAAATGGCAAGATGGACATCGTCAGATTCCAACAGATGTGATCAACAAAATAGCAGCTATGTCTCCACCAGCTAACAAAAAGGAGACCCAAGCTTTCTTAGGTGTTGTGGGTTTTTGGAGAATGCATATTCCAAATTACAGTTTCATTGTATGCCCTCTCTATCACGTGACCCGAAAGAAGAAGGATTTCAAATGGGGCCCTGAGCAATGACAAGCCTTTGAACAAATTAAACAGGAGATCGTTCATGCAGTAGCCCTTGGGCCAGTCCGGGCAGGGCAAGATGTTCAAAATGTGCTCTACACCACAGCCGGGGAGAACGGCCCTACCTGGAGCCTCTGGCAGAGAGCACCAGGGGAGACTCGAGGTCGACCCCTGGGGTTTTGGAGCCAGGGATACAGAGGATCTGATGCCTGCTATACTCCAACTGAAAAAGAGATCTTGGCAGCATATGAAGGGGTTTGAGCTGCTTCGGAGGTGATTGGTACTGAAGCACAGCTCCTCCTGGCACCCCGACTGCCGGTGCTGGGCTGGATGTTCAAAGGGAGGGTCCCCTCTACACATCATGCCACCGATGCCACATGGAGTAAGTGGGTCGCACTGATCACACAACGAGCTCGAATAGGAAACCCCAGTCGCCCAGGAATCTTGGAAGTGATCACGGACTGGCCAGAAGGGAAAGATTTTGGAATGTCGACAGAGGAAGAGGTGACACGTGCTGAAGAGGCCCCACCATATAATGAACTGCCAGAGAATGAGAAGGAATATGCCCTGTTCCCTGATGGGTCATGTCGTATTGTGGGAAAGCATCGAAGGTAGAAAGCTGCTGTGTGGCTACACGACGAGTTGCAGAAGCCACTGAAGGACAAGGTGAATCGAGTCAGTTTGCAGAGGTGAAAGCCATCCAGCTGGCTTTAGATATTGCTGAGCGAGAGAAGTGGCCAGTGCTCTACCTCTATACCGACTCCTGGATGGTGGCAAATGCCCTGTGGGGGTGGTTACAGCAATGGAAGCAGAGCAACTGGCAGCGCAGAGGCAAACCCATCTGGGCTGCCAAATTGTGGCAAGATATTGCTGCCCGGCTAGAGAAGCTGGTTATAAAAGTATGCCACGTAGATGCCCACGTACCTAAGAGTCAGGCCACTGAGGAACATCAAAACAACCAGCAGGTGGATCAGGCTGCGAGGATTGAAGTGGCGTAGGTGGATCTGGACTGGCAACATAAAGGTGAATTATTCCTAGCTCTGTGGGCTCATGACACCTCAGGCCATCAGGGAAGAGATGCAACATACAGATGAGCTCGTGATCGAGGGGTGGACTTGACCATGGACACTATCGCACAGGTTATCCATGAGTGTGAAACATGTGCTGCAATCAAGCAAGCCAAGCGGTCAAAGCCTCTCTGGTATGGAGGACGATGGCGGAAATATAAATATGGGGAGGCCTGGCAGATTGATTATATCACACTCCCACAGGCCCGCCAAGGCAAGCACCATGTCCTCACAATGGTGGAAGCAACCACCGGGTGGCTGGAAACATATCCCGTGCCCCATGCCACCGCCCGGAACACCATCCTGGGCCTTGAGAAGCAAGTCTTATGGCGACATGGCACCCCAGAAAGGATTGAGTCAGACAATGGGACTCATTTCCGAAACAACCTCATAGACACCTGGGCCAAAGAGCATGGCATTGAGTGGGTGTCTCACATCCCCTATCATGCACCAGCCTCTGGGAAAATTGAACGGTACAATGGACTAGTGAAAACTACACTGAGAGCAATGGGTGGTGGGACCTTCAAACATTGGGATACACATTTAGCAAAAGCCACCTGGTTAGTTAACACTAGAGGATCTACCAATCGAGCTGGTCCTGCCCAATCAAAGCCTTTGCATACTGTAGAAGGGGATATAGTTCCTGTAGTGCACATGAAGAATATGTTAGGGAAGACAGTCTGGGTTACTCCTGCCTCAGGCAAAGGCAAACCCATCCGTGGGATTGTTTTTGCTCAAGGACCTGGGTGCACTTGGTGGGTGATGCTAAAGGATGGGGAAGTCCGATGTGTACCTCGTGGGGATTTGATTTTGGGTGAGAATAGTCAATGAATGAAACTGTATGATGTTAATTGCTATATAACCTTGTCACTGTATGTCATCTCTATCACAGTTGCTATATGCCAAATCAGTGATATTATAGTAAGAATTACCTAAATTAATAAAGAATGAACTATTGATAAAACTGAGCAAAGTGCAGCAGTAATGGAAGCAGAACTGGCTTTAGCAACTGGCGCCCATCAACTTCCTGAAGAGATCGACACCTTCAACCCACAGACCGTGGACATGATGCACCAGCCGAGCCAGATACCACAACTGCAAGCTCCAGATGCAACAATCCAACACTACACACCATCCTCCCACAGCGTCCAGTGTCACCTGCCGCACCACCCTGAGACCCAGCCCTGTTTCGCTGACTGAGAAAACTCCACATCATCTCTCTTGCCCCAAGAGACTATTATGACAGATGGAGCCCAAAGTCACGGACTAAATGAACTCCATAGACACTTTGAAGGGATGGTCCATAGACTAAGGGAATGATGTCTGTGTGTGTATCTATATATATATATAACAGGTAAAGTGGTGGTGATTAATTGGAAAGTGTAGGATCTGAGTGTGACGTATATGGTATAGAATAAGGGGTGGATAATGTCCTGGTTTCGGCTGGGATAGGGTTAATTTTCGCCAGAAGCTGGCCGGGGTCTATTCTATACCATGTGACCCTCACGCTCACTATTTAGACGGGGTCTACCGGAGGGGCAGGGATCGTTGCTCGGAGCGGGCTGGATGTCCAGTGTTGGGCTCCAGGCGGGGAGCAACCTATAGGGGAAGCACTGCTAAGTACACATTGTTGTTGTTATTGTTGGGGTTTCTCGTTCGTTTGTTTTCTTTCCCTTTGTTGTTCGGTTAAACTGTTGTTGTTAACCCACGAGTTTTGCCTTTCTTTGTCCCGATTCTCTCCCTGTCCCACTGGTGGGGGGGGGGTGAGCGAGCGACCACGTGGCTCAGCCTCCAGCTGGGGCTAAACCACGACACTGTGGTATCTATCAGGAAATTTCCAGATTATTTTCTCTTGCCTCCAGCAGCTATGGAAGCTATCGCTACCCAGCGAGCTCATGGTCAAATCACATTGTGCCAGCTGCCCCAAGAAAAAGGCTTGAAATTGTGGACAAGAAAGTTGGAAGTAACCAAGGGGCAAACATCCAGCTGCTCTCCAAACATACTACTCCTGAGCAAATAATACAGAGCAAATAACTGATGAAATTAATTTGGCTTTTATTCTACTTGTTTTCATCTATAAGCCGTCTGCAAAAATTTACATTTTTCTCAAAAAAGAAAAAGTGCCATTAAGTTCTAGAGAACGTAAAGGACAGGAGATCCTTTCAGTCCGTGCAGTGGCAACCTTGCCCTCCAACATAGCTTCCCCCAGGAGAAGGAGTCTCCAAGGGAAAGCATACCTGTCTTGTTCTGGCTTAATCATCATTGCCAGCACCACGGAAAACAAAGCTTTTCCAGCTGAGGGTAGAGTTTATGTGAGGAAGCATTGCACCTGCGCTTACAAATGTAGCTCATAGTGATAGTTATGACAATGTAAAATGGCGATTTTTCATTAAGCGATTCTGTGTACAAGAAGCTGTGAGCATAGGAAGTCTTCTCATTACTTTAAGCTGGCTTTTCTATTAATGCACATTGCTTTGACCTTTAAGAGCTTCAGGCTCAACGACAGGCTCAGTGCTGTGCATACTGTTTGCTCAACTGATTAAGGCACAGTAGGAAGAAGTTACTTTATTAAAAGAGAAGAATCATGCATCTTTCTTTGTAAAGCCTTACTTTTTTTTGCAATCTAAATCTAATCAGTGCATGCATATGTTTGTGTAGCTTTAAGCAAAATGTATTTACAATGTTAGACACTGTAATCCATCACTATAAATGCTACTTTGGTGATTGCACTTCAGGAACATTTTTTAATTCTGATGGAAATGTGAAGTAAACTTGCCAGTGCTAAGTCTGGGGCCTAAGCAAGAGCCCTGTCATGAGCACTAGCAGCAAGTGTAGCTCTGCCTAATGAAGAGCCTCAAGCCCTGATTCAGAGCCGACCAGAGACGATGCACAGTCTCATCAGCTGTGGTGGACTTCACAGCAGAGCTTACATTTGGTAGAGCAAGGATCGAAGTATGTCCTGCCCAAGAGTTGACACATTTTGACATATCCCATGGCAATAAGCAAAATAGACCATAACATATCTTATTTGCTCTGTACATCTGTCCTGGTTGCAGCTGGGATAGAGTTAATTTTCTTCTCAGTAGCTACTATGGGGCTATGTTTTGGATTTGTGCTGGAAACAGTGTTGATAATACAGGGATGTTTTAGTTATTGCTGAGCAGTCCTTACACAGAGTCAAGGCCTTTTCTGCTTCTCACACCACCCCACCAGCAAGGAGGCTGGGGGTGCACAAGAAGTTGGGAGGGGACACAGCTGGGACAGCTGACCCCAACTGACCAAAGGGATATTCCATGCCATATGACATCATGGTCAGCAATATAAAGCTGGAGGAAGAAGAAGGAAGGGGGGGATGTTTGGAGTTATGGCATTTGTCTTCCCAAGTAACCATTACGCGTGATGGAGCCCTGCTTTCCTGGAGATGGCTGAACACCTGCCTGCCAATGGGAAGTAGTGAATGAATTCCTTGCTTTGCTTTGCTTGCGCGTGCGGCTCTTGCTTTACCTATTAAACTGTCTTTATCTCAACCCGTGAGTTTTCTCACTTTTACTCTTCTGATTCTCTCCCCCATCCTGCTGAGGGGGGAGTGAGCGAGTGGCTGTGTGGTGCTTAGTTGCTGGCTGGGGTTAAACCACAACAATGTCGCAGGGCCTTATGCTGACAAGGGTGACAGTCTCCCCCTGGCATTTGAGCTGCCCAGCCTCGCGCTCTGTCATGGTCTGACAGGCAGCAGAGCTGTTCACTTCAGCACAGATCTGGATGCCTCCCTCCTTGCACGGCCTGTCTTCATCACAAACACAGCTGTTGGATTGTGCTAAGCAAAAGCACAGAGGAGAAGACACTCAAGATGGCATCCGACTCAATGAAAACCAGACTAAAATGTTTCCAGAAAAATTGTAGGAGTGACAGCAATTTATGGAGGGTTCTTCTCCTAAACAGAAGTAATATTAGCTGGTATTCAGGTTCAGTGCAAAAACTTAGAAGTGCAATCAAGTGGTGCACTACTGGGGCTTCCTACACTTGGAGAGGCTGGTTGTGGTTATCGGAAAAGCTTGTTCAAGGTGCCTCAGATATTGCTCTCAAAGACATCTCTGATGTTATGGCTTGAAATCTGCTAGCACTGGTTCATGTACCTACTGTTCCAGAGTCCAGATAACATATGAGAGATCTGTCCTTGGACAGTGTCGTGGTTTAACCCCAGTCGGCAACCAAGCACCACACAGCTGCTCGCTCTCCCTCCCCCTCCCAGGGGGATGGGGGAGAGAACTGAAAAAAACAAACTCGTGGGTTGAGATAAAGAAGAATAATAATAATAATGATAAGAGAACATACAAAACAAGTGATGCACAATGCAACGGCTCACCACCCACTGACCAATGCCCAGCCTGTCCCCGAGCAATGATCCCTCCCTGGCCAAATCCTCCCAGTTCATATACTAAGCATTATGTCATATGGTATGGAATATCCCTTTGGCCAGCTTGGGTCAGCTGTCCTGGCTATGCTCCCTCCCAGCTTCTTGTGCACCTCCTCGCTGGCAGAGCATGGGAAGCTGAAAAGTCCTTGCCTTGGTATAAGCACTACTTAGCAACAACTAAAACCATCAGTGTGTTATCAACGTTATTCTCATACTAAATCCAAAACACGGCACTATACCAGCTACTAGGAAGAAAATTAACTCTATCCCAGCAGAAATCAGGACAGACAGTAACAAACTGATCATGCAAACACTTAAAACTTGTATTTGTATTTATATATAGGCAGTTTCACTAAGATCAAAGATCACTCTTACAAATAAATGTGCATAGTTTTATCAGTGACAACAGCTAAATAATCAAATAAAAAGAAGGTCCTATCTGAGATTTATTGTTCATAACTGTGTCTGTTTTGGTGTTGTACGTTTATTTTTTGCCTGTGTTTGTTGAAGCTCCAGCCAGTTTTGATTATCTTTTTTTGTTATTATTTTTGTCTGTTCAGTCCTGTTTGTTAGACAAAACAGATGAACTCCTATCAAGTAATCTTTTTTATTTTCAAAATATGACAATAACTGTGCCTTCTATCTGGGGCACTTCTAAAAACCTAATTTACTCCTTTATCTTCCCATTTCTGGCAACCCTCTGTTAAATCCAATGTAGTGTAGGACACTCAGGGAAATTAGATAAGGGAATCTGAAAACTTCTACTGAAGACAGATTGCAAAAGACTGGGACTATTTCCTCTGAGGGAATAGTCATTCACCTTTGATCATAACATGAAAAACTGAGGGTCAGAAGTGAAGTACAAACAAAAGTAAGTGGCTTTCCTAGATAGTATAGAATAAGATGTTCAATTCCTTGCCACAAGATACCACCGGGGAGACTGCTTGGCAAGTTTCAGGAAAGGATTAGCTATTCCTGTGGGCAGTAAGGACTCCCACAATTACTGTGTTAAGGAACTGAAAACAGGTAGATACAGTGAAAAAAGAGTAGGGCAAGGGTTTCACCCAAAACTTCCAGAGGACCATCAAACAGGGTAACCTGCTTAATAGAGACTAGGAATATGCTTTTCCTGTAGATAGTGCATTTTGTTACAGTCTTCTGCGGGGTTTTCTTTTCCATGCTTGGAGCACCAAGCACTGGGCTGATGGTTTGAACCAGCTTAGCAGTGCTTGGTGCTTCTGGGAGGGACTGGAGATACCATACCAGGACAGACCTACAGCTAACGCGTAACTAGGGATAAAGATTTCATTTTGGTCATATAAACAATTTTGCATACAATTGTGAAGAATCTCTTACCATCACATTTTTCCCACAAATGGCATGATCCACATGATATTTCAGCTGCCTGAGGTATTTTGCAGTTTTCTACATTAGTAAGAGAATATTTTTTGCCCATGCACTCCAAGGCATGCATCTTGCAAACAGTTAAAGGTGTGTTTCTCTTGGTTCTTTGATCTGTAGCACAGATGTCCTGGAAAGGACTGAAAACAAAAGCAGGAATCACATTATTTAAATGTGCTTTATCTTGGTACCTCTTAAAAAGAGCTGAGGGAATGGAAAACATTCAGTGTTCGGGTCCGTTTTCCCTGTTCGCTGAGGTACATCCTATGAGTGCAGCAAGGGAACTCGAGAATTAGACGTGAAAAATTCAGACTTCTTAAAATCATAGAACAGTTTGGGTTGGAAGGGACCTTTAAAGGTCATCTAGTCCAACCCCCCTGCAATAAGCAGGGCCATCTTCAACGAGATCAGGTTGCTCAGAGCCCCATCCAGCCTGACCTGGAATGTTTCCAGGGATGGGGCATCTACCACCTCTCTGGGCAACCTGTTCCAGTGTTTCACCACCCTCATTGTGAAAAATTTCTTCCTTATATCTAACGTGAATCTAGCCTCTTTTTAAAACCATTACCCCTTGTCCTATGGCAACAGGCCCTATTAAAAACTCTGTCCTCATCCTTCTTATAAGCCCCCTTTAAGTATTGAAAGGCCACAAAAAGGTCTCCCCGGAGCCTTCTCTTCTCCAGGCTAAACAACCCCAACTCTCTCAGCCTTTCCTCATGGGAGAGGTGTTCCAGCCCTCTGATCATTTTTGTGGCCTTCCTCTGGACCCACTCCAACATGTCCATGTCTTTCCTGTGCTGAAGACTCCAGAGCTGGATGCAGTACTCCAGGTGGGGCCTCACCAGAGCGGAGCAGAGGGGCAGAATCACCTCCCTCGACCTGCTGGCCATGCTTCTTTTGATGCAGCCCAGGATACAGTTGGCCTTCTGGGCTGCGAGCGCACATTGCTGGCTCGTGTCCAATTTTTCATCCACCAGTATCCCCAAGTGCTTCTCAGCAGGGCTGCTCTCAATCCCATCATCCCCCAGCCTGTATTGATACTGGGGGTTGCTCCAACCCAGGTGCAGGACCTTGCACTTGGCCTTGTTGAACCTCATGAAGTTCACATGGGCCCACTTCTTGAGCTTGTCCAGGTCCCTCTGGATGGCATCCCGTCCCTCAGGCATGTCAGTCACACCACTCAGCTTGGTGTCATCTGCAAACTTGCTGAGGGTGCACTCGATCCCACTATGTCATTGATGAAGATATTAAACAGTACTGGTCCCAATATGGACCCCTGAGGGACACCACTTGTCACGGATCTCCACCTGGACTTTGAGCCATTGACCACTACCCTCGGGATGCGACCATCCAACCAATTTCTCATCCCCCGAACAGCCATTTTCTTCTCTTTTCAGTTGTATGACAACTAAATATTCTTGTCTTGTTAGTATTATTTTGATAATGAACAACCTATATTGATCTTGTTTTGTTTGATACTGTTGTCTTAAACCTTTGTTGCATTATTCATGCACAAATATATGCACACACAAGGCTAGAACAAAATTTTCACTGGAGATGCACAAAAAGCATTTGAGCCACCACAGTCCGGAACTGTAGTCTGCATCGCATTCCAGGTGGAATGGCCCAGCTTCTAACCACGTTCCCCTTAAATTGCAGCGGAAAATATTTTAGTTAGTCGTTAGGAAAACTTTTGTACCAGTGAAGACTGCAAAGCACTGGACTTAATCTTCCTTCAGATGATTCTGGAGTTTTTGAGAAGAGACTGGGCAAATGTTTGTCTGAAATGGCTTATGTGTAGCTGATCTTGTAGTGGGGAGGCAAATAGGCTGGATGATTGTCGTGGTTTAACCCCAAATTGTAACCCAATACCACGCAGCCGCTCGCTCACTCCCCCCCCCCCCTGTTGGGGTGGGGAGGAGAATCGGAGAGAAAGGGAAACTCGCGGGTTGAGATAAAAACAGCTCACCAGGACAGCAAAGGAAAAATATGAAAATATATTAATAATGATAATAATGATAATATATACAAGGATAATAGAATATATAAAACAAACGATACACAATTTCTCACCACCCGACGACCGATACAGCCCGTCCCGAGCAGCAGGCAGGGAGCAGGGGTATCCCCCCCCAGCTATCCCAGAACAGCAAGTTCCAGGGAAAGCAGGCGAGGGAACAAACAGCCAAACGAGTGAAAAACAAAAAGGTAAAAATAGGGAAGCAAAAAGCAACCTGAAGGGAAGCTTAAGGATTAGGGCAAGTTAAAGGTCTCAAAAGCCCCAAAAGCCCAAGAGACCAAAAAAGATCTAGAAAAAAACTAGTGGCCCACCGACTGACCCTCGCTTATATCAGGCATGACGTCTATGGTATGGAATACTCTCTTTGGTCAGTTTGGATCAACTATCCTGTCTCTACCCCTCCCAGGTTTTTGCATCTGCACGTTAGCAGAACCTGGAAAACAACAAAATGTCCTTGGTGGTTCAGCAGCAACCAGCAACATCAGTGTGCTATCACTGTTCTTCTCACACCAAAGCCAAAACACAGGAGCTGCTGAAAACAAAACTAGCTCCATCCTGGCCTAAACCAGGACAGTATCCACCCCTTATTCCATACCATTTACGTTATGCTCAGGTCTCTCACTTTCCAATTAATCACTGCCACTTTTGTCTTTAATATATACACACAGATATCATTCCCTTAGTCTATGGACCATCCCTCCAAAATGTCTATTGAGTTCATTTAGTCCATGATCCTGGGTTGCATCTGTCTTAACAGTCTCTCAGGGCAGGAGAGATGGTGTGCGGTGTCGGATTGTTGCATGCTGCATCTGGAACTTACAGTCGGTGTATCTGGCACGGCTGGTGTAGCTTGTCCGCAGTCGGCAGGTCGAAGGTGTTGATCTCGACTGTGCGCCAGTTGTTGAAGTCAGTCCATCACTGCTGCACTTTGCTCGGTTTCATCAGAGTTCACTCTTCATTGAGTCGGGTGATTCTTGCTGTAATACCTTTGATACAGAACACAACTACAGAAATGATTATATACATGATTATATACAATATATACATAATATAAATGATTGTATGCAGTATATTATAGTAATTAACATCACACAGTTCAGACTATTGGCTATTTTCACCTAAAATCAGATCTCCATGAGGTACACATCGGACTTCTCCATCCTCCTGCATTACCCACCAAGTGCATCCAGGCCCTTGAGCGAAAGCAATCCCACGGATGGGTTTGCCTTTGCCTGAGGCAGGAATAACCCAGACTGTCTTCCCCAGCATGTTTTTTACATGTACCACAGGAACTTTGTCTCCTTCTACAGTACGCAAAGGTTTTGACTGGGCAGGGCCAGCCCGATTGGTGGATCCTCTAGTGTTGACTAACCAAGTGGCTTTTGCTAAATGTGCATCCCAGTTTTTGTAGGTTCCACCACCCATTGCTCTCAGTGTAGTTTTTAGTAGTCCATTGTATCGTTCGATTTTCCCGGAGGCTGGTGCATGATAGGGGATGTGATACACCCACTCAATGCCATGCTCTTTGGCCCAGGTGTCTATGAGGTTGTTTCGGAAATGAGTCCCGTTGTCTGACTCAATTCTTTCTGGGGTGCCATGTCGCCATAAGACTTGCTTTTCAAGGCCCAGGATGGTGTTCCGGGCAGTGGCATGGGGCACAGGATATGTTTCCAGCCATCCGGTGGTTGCTTCCACCGGTTGTTCCACCATTGTAAGCACATGGCGCTTGCCTTGGCGGGTTTGTGGGAGTGTGATATAGTCAATCTGCCAGGCCTCCCCATATTTATATTTCAGCCATCGTCCTCCATACCAGAGAGGCTTTAATCGCTTGGCTTGCTTGATTGCAGCGCATGTTTCACACTCATGGATAACTTGTGCAATAGTGTCCATAGTTAAGTCCACCCCTCGATCACGAGCCCATCTGTATGTTGCGTCTCTTCCTTGGTGGCCTGAGGTGTCATGGGCCCACCGAGCTAGGAATAGTTCACCCTTACGTTGCCAGTCCAAGTCCACTTGAGACACTTCAATTTTAGCAGCCTGATCCACTTGCTGGTTGTTTTGATGTTCCTCGGTGGCTCGACTCTTGGGTACATGAGCATCTACATGGCGTACCTTTACAACAAGCTTCTCCACACGGGCAGCAATATCTTGCCACAGTTCGGCAGCCCAAATAGGTTTGCCTCTGCGCTGCCAGTTGCTCTGCTTCCATTGTTGTAACCACCCCCACAGAGCATTCGCTACCATCCAGGAGTCGGTGTAGAGGTAGAGCTTTGGCCACTTCTCTCGCTCCGCAATATCTAAAGCCAGCTGGATGGCTTTCACCTCTGCAAACTGACTTGATTCACCTTGTCCTTCAGTGGCTTCCGCAACTCTTCGTGTAGGACTCCATACAGCAGCTTTCCATCTTCGATGTTTTCCTACAATACGGCAGGATCCATCAGTGAACAGGGCATATTGCTTTTCATTTTCTGGCAGTTTATTATATGGTGGGGCTTCTTCAGCACGTGTCACCTCCTCCTCTGGTGACATTCCAAAATCTTTGCCTTCTGGCCAGTCCGTGATCACTTCCAAGATTCCTGGGCGACTGGGGTTTCCTATTCGAGCTCGTTGTGTGATCAGTGCAGCCCACTTACTCCATGTGGCATCGGTGGCATGATGTGTAGAAGGGACTCTCCCTTTGAACATCCAGCCCAGCACCGGAAGTCGGGGTGCCAGGAGGAGCTGTGCTTCAGTGCCGATCACTTCTGAAGCAGCTCGAACTCCTTCATATGCTGCCAAAATCTCTTTCTCAGTTGGAGTGTAGTGGGCCTCGGATCCTCTGTATCCCCGGCTCCAAAACCCCAGGGGTCGACCTCGAGTCTCCCCTGGTGCTCTCTGCCAGAGGCTCCAGGTAGGACCATTCTCCCCGGCTGCGGTGTAGAGCACATTTTTAACATCTTGCCCTGCCCGGACTGGTCCAAGGGCCACTGCATGAACTATCTCCTGTTTAATTTGTTCAAAGGCTTGTCGTTGTTCAGGGCCCCATTTAAAATCGTTCTTCTTCCGGGTCACGTGATAGAGAGGGCTTACAATAGAACTGTAATTTGGAATATGCATTCTCCAGAAACCCACAACGCCTAAGAAAGCTTGGGTTTCCTTCTTGTTAGTTGGTGGAGACATCGCTGTTATCTTGTTGATCACGTCCATTGGGATCTGACGACGTCCATCTTGCCATTTTATTCCTAGGAACTGGATCTCTTGTGCAGGTCCTTTGACCTTACCTCGTTTTATGGCAAAACCGGCTCTCAGAAGGATTTGGATTATTTTCTCTCCTTTCTCAAAAACTTCTTCTGCTGTGTTGCCCCACACAATGATGTCATCAATGTATTGCAGGTGTTCTGGAGCTCCACCCTTCTCCAGTGCAGTCTGGATCAGTCCATGGCAAATGGTAGGGCTGTGTTTCCACCCCTGGGGCAGTCGATTCCAGGTGTATTGGACGCCCCTCCAGGTGAAAGCAAACTGTGGCCTGCACTCTGCTGCCAAAGGAATTGAGAAAAACGCATTAGCAATGTCAATGGTGGCATACCACTTGGCTGCCTTGGACTCCAGTTCGTACTGAAGTTCTAGCATGTCCGGCACGGCAGCACTCAGTGGTGGTGTGACTTCATTCAGGCCACGATAGTCCACTGTTAGTCTCCATTCTCCGTTACATTTCCGCACTGGCCATATAGGACTGTTAAAGGGTGAGCGAGTCTTGCTGATCACTCCCTGGCTTTCCAGTCGACGAATCAGTTTATGTATGGGGGTCAGGGAGTCTCGGTTGGTGCGATATTGCCGTCGGTGCACCGTTGTGGTAGCAATTGGTACCTGTTGCTCTTTGACCCTCAGCAACCCCACAACAGAAGGATCCTCTGAAAGACCGGGCAAGGTGGACAGCTGCTTAACGTCCTCTGTATCTACAGCAGCTATACCAAAAGCCCACCGGTACCCTTTTGGGTCCTTGAAATACCCTCTCCTGAGGTAGTCTATGCCAAGGATGCACGGACCATCTGGGCCAGTCACAATGGGGTGCTTTTGCCACTTGTTCCCAGTTAGGCTCACTTCGGCCTCCAATAAAGTTAACTCCTGGGACCCCCCTGTTACTCCAGAAATAGAGATGCGTTCAGCCCCTCTATAGTTCGATGGCATTAGGGTGCACTGGGCACCAGTGTCCACTAAAGCCTTGTACTTCTGGGGGGCTGATGTGCCAGGCCATCGAATCCACACAGTCCAGTAAACTCGGTTGTCCCTCTCCTCCACCTGGCTGGAGGCAGGGCCCCTCTAGTTCTGATTATAATACCCGCTGTCAACAAATGGGTTCGTGTGGGACGCATGGGGTTGAATCTCATCCCTGTTTCTCATTTCTTGTAAGTACGAATCAGAAGCCCTTCTACCCCATCTGGGGAACTGCCCACTGGAGACTGGAGCAGCACTTTTCCTGGAAGAACCCTTATTTGTAGCTGTTTTCTTTTTCAACTCACGTACCCTTGCCTCTAGGGTCGAGGTGGGTTTTCCATCCCACTTTCTCATGTCCTCTCCATGGTCACGGAGGTAAAACCACAGGGTACCTCGCCGTGTGTACCGTTTCTCTTGAGCAGGGGAAAATTTTCTCCTAACAGCTGAGATTCTGGTCCGTACAGGTGGCAAGTAGGACCTTTCCTCTTTGAGTTGCCGAAACTCCTGGCACATTCTTTCGGCCAGTTTTTCCACAGCCGAGACACAGGCCCGTATGGAGGAAGAGATATTGTCCTCATACTGCCGGAGTTGGTTAGCCACTGCACGCACCAGTGGTGCCTCATCGTCTTTCCAACTCATTGTTGCCAATGAGTTGGCATACGATGATGGTGCACTATGTAAAAACTTCCGCCACATGGGTCGGGTACATTGGACCTCATCTGGATCTACGGGTGTCTGCGGGTTATCCAGGTCATGATAAATCAATTCCCGCACAGCTAATTCCCTCAGATACTGAATACCTCCCTCCATATTGGTCCACTTCTTTGGGTGGCATATAATGTCTTCCTTAAAGAAATACCTGTCCCTCACACCTGACAGGAGTCTCCTCCACAGACTGCGGGCTTCTGCCTCTCTTCCAACTGCCCTGTCAATGGCTGCTTCCTTAGACAAGGATCCCAGCTGCCTGGCTTCCCTGCCCTCTAGTTCCAGGCTACTGGCCCCATTATCCCAGCATCGGAGCAGCCAGGTGACAAGCTGCTCACCTTGATTACGGCTGTAATCTTTTCGGATATCTCGCAGCTCATTCAGGGATAGGGGTCGGGTGATTATCTCTGCTTCTGCCTCTCCCTGTTCCTGTGATGTCCCTGGTTCATCCTCATCTTTTGTGGGGCGAGCCGATTTCTTTGTGCTTTTCTTCTTTTGTACAGGGGCAACTGATACCGGCACGGGTGGATCTGCAGTGCCTGTCACAGCAGCCACGGTGCTCATAGCTGGGGCTTGAACAGCCGCGGTGCCCACGGCAGGGACTGGGGCAGCAGCGATGCCCATGGCAGGGGTTGGGACGGCCGCGGGGGTGGAGCAGCTGCAGCGCCCATGGCCCCTAGCAGCGATTGAGGCAGCAGCGGTGGCCGCGGCGGGGGGTGTAGCAGCGGCGGCGGGGGCTGGCACAGCCGCAGCGGGGGCTGGAGCAGCCGCGATGCCCATTGCAGGGGGTGGAGCGGCCATGGCGGGGGCTGGCGCGGCCGCAGCGGCCGGAGCGGGGGGTGGAGCGGCCGCGGTGCCCACGGCGGGGGGTGCAGCGGCTGCAGCGCCCATGGCGGGGGGTGCAGCGGCTGCGGGGGCCGCAGCGGGGGCTGGGACGGTCGCGGGGGCCCTGGCGGGCCCTGGGGCGGCCGCGGTGCCTGCGGCGGGGGTCGGGGCCGGGGCAGCCGCGGTGCCCGTGTGGCGAGGAGCGGAGCAGCCCCGGTACACGTAGCGGAGCGTGGGGCGGCCGCGGCGCCCGTGGCGGGGGACGGCGCGGCCGCGGGGGCTGTAGCAGGGAGCTGGGGTGGCCCTGAGCCTACGCCTGCACCGGCTTCTAAGCAAGATTTGACACAAATGTATTCCTACTGATAGGAGTAACAATCCGGTCCGAACATCCCAAAAGTATTCCAAGTTTTCAGAAACTCCCGTAACTAACCAGGAGGGCCACGAGAAATCAAAGGAAGGCATTTTTACCCAGGAGGGGAGAGAGAAAGCAAAGGAGGAAGTTTCCCCCTGTTGGCCCCCCGGGAAGGAAAAAATAAAGGAATAATTACTGATAGTCCCCACCAGATTGGTCCCAAAGTACGAAGTTGTAACTGTTGGTGACGCTTCGTTCTGCACATCACCCCCCCCCAATGTATATGAATATAGGTAGTAAACCGGTCTAAACACCAATGATTTTACCATGCCATAAGCCAGTGCTAAACCACACACCGAAGCAATAAACCTAATCAAAAGGCCAGAGGTAACAGACCACGCATAAACAGTGACCAACAGCATACAGTAAGGTGATACACGATACAGCTCTGAGAAGCACTCGGTAAACAATTCAAACAACATTGTGACCAGCGGCAATTAAAGTAATACAACGGATGCTTATAACAAATTGTTTTAACACACTCTGGTCGAGTCTGTTGTTATCTCAACCCTTTGAGCCTGATCAGGGGCTTTAAACCCTGGACCCTCAATCTGATGCTCTCTCAGCTGAGCTAGCCGGACCCCTCTCGAGCCCCACGTTGGGCGCCAAAAAAGGACTGTCGTGGTTTAACCCCAAATTGTAACCCAATACCACGCAGCCGCTCGCTCACTCCCCCCCCCCCCTGTTGGGGTGGGGAGGAGAATCGGAGAGAAAGGGAAACTCGCGGGTTGAGATAAAAACAGCTCACCAGGACAGCAAAGGAAAAATATGAAAATATATTAATAATGATAATAATGATAATATATACAAGGATAATAGAATATATAAAACAAACGATACACAATTTCTCACCACCCGACGACCGATACAGCCCGTCCCGAGCAGCAGGCAGGGAGCAGGGGTATCCCCCCCCAGCTATCCCAGAACAGCAAGTTCCAGGGAAAGCAGGCGAGGGAACAAACAGCTAAACGAGTGAAAAACAAAAAGGTAAAAATAGGGAAGCAAAAAGCAACCTGAAGGGAAGCTTAAGGATTAGGGCAAGTTAAAGGTCTCAAAAGCCCCAAAAGCCCAAGAGACCAAAAAAGATCTAGAAAAAAACTAGTGGCCCACCGACTGACCCTCGCTTATATCAGGCATGACGTCTATGGTATGGAATACTCTCTTTGGTCAGTTTGGATCAACTATCCTGTCTCTACCCCTCCCAGGTTTTTGCATCTGCACGTTAGCAGAACCTGGAAAACAACAAAATGTCCTTGGTGGTTCAGCAGCAACCAGCAACATCAGTGTGCTATCACTGTTCTTCTCACACCAAAGCCAAAACACAGGAGCTGCTGAAAACAAAACTAGCTCCATCCTGGCCTAAACCAGGACAATGATCTTCTGAGGTTCCTCCCAGCCATATTTCTGTGATGCTATGATTGTATAAGAGGCCTCTAAGTATAAAGACATAACTGTATCTCTAATCTTCCTGGGTGTCTTGTTCTCAGACAAACGCATTTGACTAATTTTATGCTTGGAAAAAAAGGTCAGATCTTCACAAATTCTGTGTTCAAATGTTGTCTGCTTTTCCCATTGTGTTAGTTGGCCAAATAAATGCTATGGCCTCTACCTTACAAACTTGCCTTGCACTGACAGGTTGGCATTTTAAACATCCATCCTTCCCCAGGGTAATGTATGTCTCTGACTTGCGTTTTCAGGATTATTCTAAAGCACATTAAGCCAAAAAGATTTATTATTGAACAAAAGAAAAGCAGATGTTGCCCAGTCATATGTGTATATATGTGTGTATATCTCTATGCAGCTGCATACACATGGATAGTTACATACTTAGCAATAGTAGCAATGTTTTCTTTCTTTTCTTTTTATTTAAAAAAAACAACCACAAAAGCTTGTCTGATTCATAGCTAGACATAGCCTAAATCTAAGCCCAGACATTATGGCTGAAATTTCCTAACTAAATATAACTAGCAATGTTGATTCTTTTATACTTCCAAATGTAAAGTTAGATTCAAACACTTGGCTACCTTACCCTCTCAATTTTCTCACTTTTTATGTAGAATTACATGCTTGCCTAGGTATATCTCTGCCATCACATTCCCTCCATGTGTTACTCAGCTATGCTTCAAGTGCATATGTGAATGATTTTACTTCTCACCAACCATTCCTTAGAATGTGACTTGATGTTGTTCTCCTCCCAGAAGATTTCTGGGTAGCTGGAGAAACACACATGCATGCCTTATAGCACCCTCTGCCTCCAAAGGTAAGCAGGTAATTCGGTTTTACAAGACCCATCCAGGATTGGCACCTGTTAGTGTTAAAAGCACTGGTACAGCATGTACATGGTACAGTACATTTTCAAATTTTTCATACATGCTGCATTTAGAAAGTATCTGAGTACGTGAATAAATAAAAAGCTGTGCAAAAAATGTGCATTAGGTATATATAAGGTGTCTGATTTTCTTTCAGAAACACGTATTTGCTTCTCACAAATATTTGCTGTTCATACATTTCAAGTTTTACTTTAGATCTAACATTCAGGGGAAAAAATACATGTGTTTACAGTGAAGTGGAAGGCCAGAGAAGAAAACATTGGAGAAAACTGGGGCACTCACGTTTAATCTGAAAACCGGTAAAAATAAGCCTAATATATTAGGATCGGTAGCCCTTCTCCTTATGGGAGACTTCAACTTCCCAGACATCAATTGGGAATACCATACTGCTGTGACAAGCAAGTATGGGAAATTCCTGAAGTTTGTGGAAGATAACTTCTTGTCACAAGTACTCGGTGAGCCAACTAGGAAAGATGCCCTCCTAGATGACTTGTTTGTGAATAGAGAAGGACTCATGGAAGATATGATGGTAGGTGGCTGTCTTGGCCACAGTGATCATGAAATGGTTGAGTTTAAAATTTTTGGTGTAATGACAAAAAAGATCAGTAGAGTTGCTACCCTGGATTTCAGGAGAGCAAACTTTAAGCTGTTCAGGGAGCTAGTTAGCAGTGTACCCTGGGAATCTGTCTTTAAGGGCTTAGGGGTCCATGAGTGCTGGTCAGTTTTTAAGAACCACCTTTCAAAAGCACAAGAGCAGGCAATCCCATTGTGTTAACAGTCAAGCAAGCAGGGCAGAAGACCAGCTTGGCTGAATCATAGAACAGTTTGGGTTGGAAGGAACCTTTAAAGGTCATCTAGTCCAACCCCCCTGCAATGAGCAGGGACATCTTCAACTAGATCAGGTTGCTCAGAGCCCCGTCCAACCTGACCTTGAATGTTTCCAGGGATGGGGCTTCTACCACCTCTCTGGGCAACCTGTTCCAGTGCTTCACCACCCTCATTGTGAAAAATTTCTTCCTTATATCTAACGTGAATCTAGCCTCTTTTTAAAACCATTACCCCTTGTCCTATGGCAACAGGCCCTATTAAAAACTCTGTCCTCATCCTTCTTATAAGCCCCCTTTAAGTATTGAAAGGCCACAAAAAGGTCTCCCCGGAGCCTTCTCTTCTCCAGGCTAAACAACCTCAACTCTCTCAGCCTTTCCTCATGATGGGAGAGGTGTTCCAGCCCTCTGATCATTTCTGTGGCCCTCCTCTGGACCCACTCCAACATGTCCATGTCTTTCCTGTGCTGAAGACTCCAGAGCTGGATGCAGTACTCCAGGTGGGGTCTCACCAAAGCGGAGTAAGGGGCAGAATCACCTCCCTCGACCTGCTGGCCATGCTTCTTTTGATGCAGCCCAGGATACAGTTGGCTTTCTGGGCTGCGAGCGCACATTGCTGGCTCCTGACCAGCTTTTCATCCACCAGTACCCCCAAGTCCTTCTTGGCAGGGCTGCTCTCAATCGCTTCAACCCCCAGCCTGTATTGATACCGAGGGTTGCCCTGACCCAGGTGCAGGACCTTGCACTTGGCCTTGTTGAACCTCATGAGGTTCACATGGGCCCACTTCTTGAGCTTGTCCAGGTCCCTCTGGATGGCATCCCGTCCCTCAGGCATGTCCACTGCACCACTCAGCTTGGTGTCATCTGCAAACTTGCTGAGGGTGCACTCGATCCCACTATGTCATTGATGAAGATATTAAACAGTACTGGTCCCAATACGGACCCCTGAGGGACACGACTCATCACTGATCTCCATCTGGACATCGAGACGTTGACCACTACCCTCTAGATGCGACCATTCAACCAATTCCTTATCCACCAAACAGTCCACCCATCAAATGCATCTCTCTCCAATTTAGAGAGAAGAATGTTGTGGGGGACCGTGTCAAAGGCCTTACAGAAGTCCAGGTAGATGACATCCGTAGCTCTTCCCTTGTCCACTGATGTAGTCACTCCATCATAGAAGGCCACTAAGTTGGTCAGGCAGGACTTGCCCTTGGTGAAGCCATGCTGGCTGTCTCCAATCACCTCCCTGTCCTCCATGTGCCTCAGCATAGCTTCTAGGAGGATCTGTTCCATGATCTTCCCAGGCACAGAGGTGAGGCTGACAGGTCGGTAGTTCCCAGGGTCCTCCTTCCTACCCTTTTTAAAAATGGGTGCAAAGTTTCTCTTTTTCCAGTCCCCAGGGACTTCGCCTGACCGCCATGACTTTTCAAATATCATGGAGAGTGGCTTGGCAACTACATCAGCCAATTCCCTCAGGACTCTGAGATGCATCTCATCAGGTCCCATAGACTTATGTACGTTCAGGTTCCTCAGGTGGTCTCAAACCTGATCTTCTCTTACAGTGGGAGGGACTTTGCTCCCCCAGTCCCCGTCTTGCAGACCATCCACTCGAGAGGTGTGGGAAGAGAGGTTGCTGGTGAAGACTGAGGTAAAAAAGTCATTGGGTACCTCAGCCTTCTCCTCGTCTGTTGATACAAGTTTGCCAGTCCTGCTCATCATAGGGTTTTCTGTCCCTAGTGCATGCTAGAGAGTTTCAAAACAGACATGGGCATGCGAATGAAGTACATTAAGTCTAGGAATTCCTGGAAAAGAGCAAATAACCAGTGCTTATACCAGTAAATAAAACTGATCTGTCCTCATTTTATAGTCCCAGAGGCAAAGGGGTTTGGGTCAGTTCACATCCAGTCAGCTAACCCCCCACCACAAAAACAGTTGTCCTGCTGGAAACAGTCCTTGGCCCATGTGAGTGGTTGAACTGGACCCAAACACTGTTTGGGGGAGGACTAGTTAGCGCAGACCAAAACCACATTAAATAATTCAACAGGAAGGATAATCATGTGCCCTTTCCTGAAGCCCATGACCTGGTCATGTTTAGTTCAGTAGTTCAGTAGCTCAGACACAAACAGGCTGCTTGACAGAGAACAAAAATGCACCCGGTTGACTGTAGCATTATAGTGACCCCATTCTGCTGCTTCTGAGGACACAGGAATAAAAATGTTCCACTCGCAAAATATCCTGAACTTCTATGAGTAGTGAAATTTAAGTGCAACTGCTTTATAAAGTAACAGTTCTGAAGTAATTCTGGAAAATTAGCCCATTACTAAGGTCCAACTCTAAAGTGCTATTTATTTGCTAGATCATTTTTATTTCTTGGATGATCTCTGTTAATGATAACAGTAGCTCCCAAATGGTGTCATAAGATAAATATTTACTTGCCAGACTCATCTCTATGTTTCAAACATCTGCAAATGAAATCAGCAAGTCATTACATGTGATAGAAAGCTTTGTAATCAGCAGTCATAGAACTTTTGTGAATCCAAGGACTGACCATCAAATTCAGCTTTGAAAATGTGAGACCTAAATCAAGGCATTTGAAATTTATGCCTAATGCATTTTCCAGTGGTAGCAGGTGTCATACCTGCAGGGCTGTTTCCTTCCAATCCTCACTGAAGATTTTATCTTTTCAATAGCCCAATTCATGTCAATGTCACGATTACAGGGACCAGGACACAGAAAGAGGAGTTACTGGTCATCTAGGCATTTTCAACCGAATACTGATAACGTGGCTTCATTCTCTTCTATTCTGCGACTTTGACAAGGACACAAATATCTCCAGAGCTGTCACTGTCAAAAGAGAAAAACTTAAAAATTAAGCGGAAAAAAATCTTTAGTCCCCAAACTTGATAAAAGGACAATTCACTTCTGCCTCCTGAAATCTAAAGCACGCTTGTTGAATTCAGCAGCCTGACTGGTGTGTGTCATGGTTCTTTATCCCTATTCCTGTTGCAGTCTTTGGATACATTTTTTTGCATAGGTATTTTTTCTGGTGCATAGGCCTGGTGAACCAAGACCACCATTTTTCTGTAATGCAATCTAGCACTACCCGGGACATGTTCAGGTTTGAAATCACATCACCCTGGCTGTAAGCATGGTTCACTTTTAATGGGTTATTTTGGAACAGCAGTTTCAGGGCTTCTGGTTATTTTTAGCTCATGTGGTAATAATCTTGGGGAATGGAACCGCCTTAACTTCCCCATGTATTTTTACCTACAGTCTTCAGCTGTAGTCATGCAGATGCGTTGGGATCCAACCAGATTTGTCAAAAATTACAATTATCCCTTGAGCTCCCCTGAAAGGCAGCAGGAGGTGGAAGGCAGCAAACATCGCAGCTCCTGGAGGAGGGAAACATTGATGGGCTTCAATGAGGTCAGGGCCTTCCCCAGTCTTGCACCCCTCCCAGAGTGACTGGCAGCATAATCAGTGACTCATTTCTGGAGAGAGACTGTGGCAATGGCACCTATCCACCTACTTATTATAATCTTCATCACCCTGATTACACGTTGTCCCGGTTTAGGCCAGGACGGAGCTAGTTTTGTCTTCAGCAGCTCCTGTGTTTTGGATTTAGTGTGTGAAGAATGGTGATAGTACACTGATGTTGTTGGTTGCTGCTAAACCATCAAGGACATTTTGCAGTTTCTCAGGTTTTGCTAATGTGCAGGTGCAAAAACTTGGGAGGGGTATAGCCAGAATAGTTGATCCAAACTGGCCAAAGAGAGTATTCCATACCATAGACGTCATGCCCGGTATAAGTGAGGGTCGGCCGGTGGGCCACTAGGCTTTTTTACCCTTGGTGCCTTAATCCTTAAGCTTCCCTTCGGGTTGCTTTTTGTTTCCCTGTTTTTCCTTTTTTTTGTTCGTTCTTTTGTTCGGCTGTTTGTTCCCTCGCCTGGTCTCTCTGGAACTTGCTGTTCTGGGATAGCTGGGTGGGGGAATACCCCTGCTCCCTGCCTGCTGCTCGGGACGGGCTGTATCGGTCATCAGGTGGTGAGAAATTGTGCATCGTTTGTTTTATATATTCTCTTTATATATATTATCATTATTATCGTTATTAATATATTTTTATATTTTTCCTTTGCTGTCCTGGTGAACTGTTTTTATCTCAACCTGCGAGTTTTCCTTTCTCTCTGATTCTCCTCCCCACCCCAGGGGGGAGGAGGGGAGTGAGCGAGCAGCTGCATGGTATTGGGTTACAATTTGGGGTTAAACCACGGCACGCGTACATCGTAAACATTAATTGTGGAAATTAGGAAAAAAAAAAATCCAGTGTTTTCAACCAGTTATGGTTTATTCTGCTATAAAGTGCATTCATCTCTAGCCAACCTGATTTCCAGGAACAGATCTTCGAATTTCTGCTCTGCTGTTAATTGCAGCTTTCTGTCCGAACTGGTAATCTGAAGCTACAGATTGGCTGCTTTGCAGTGCCGTATCAGAAAGCCTTTCTGAGATACAATTAAACAGTCGGTGAGCTGAGGAAACAGCAGATAATCAGTTTTATTTTCTCCCTGAGTGTTTTTTAACACATGGGTCACATTGACCAGGGCCTGAAGTCTCCAAGACAGCATTTGACAAGACCTACTTGTTCATTAGGGGCCTGAAATTCCAAGTTGGTGCCCAGTTACCTGCAATCACTTGTGTGAGATGATAGTTTTTGTATTTGATTTGTCTGAAAAGTAAGATATCACCACAGGAAAACGAAGGCTCTCTTATCAGTTGCTCTGTTTACACTATGCTTGCAGAAGGATCTAATAAAAGGGGAAGACTATTATTTTGGCAAGCTCTCAGCAGCAGAGAGCAGTACAGAGAAAAAAGTCCCCAGTAACCAGGTTTTATCCCCAGTAAAGAAAATATTAGAAGTCTGCGCTTGCTGACATGTTTATGACTTCCAGTTAAACATGTATTTCTTTACCTCCATGTCAGGGCACCACAGGGGCCGAGGGCAGCCCAGGCCTGTCCCATCCCCCGGCTAGGAGCCTGGGGTCAGCCCTAGCCATCAGGCATCTCTCTGGGTATGGACCCAAGCTCAGGTCAGGCCAGGACATTGGCCCACAGGTGGAGGTCCCAGTTGGTGAGGTCCATGGCCAGGCAGGGCAGGGCTGAAACAGGGTCCTGGGCCATGGGCAGGGTGGGGGAGTCCCACAGGGGGCTGATCTGGGCCATAAGTGTGGCTGGTGCCCTCAGGACCTGACACTTGAGATACCTTATGTGCTCTAGGTAAATGATTTCATCACCTAAAGATGATTCTGGGTGAAAGGCTCTGCTACCCTGCAAGTTATGGGAGCAACAACTTCCAAAAACAAAATGGGAATTTTAGCATATCTGTCTATGATAATTTCTTGGTTTCCTTTAAGCTTGTTTGTGTCAGGCTGAAGACCCCTTGATTCTCAACTTAGGACGTAATGGGGCTCTAGGAAGAGGTGGGGTGGAAAGGCAACCAGGCTTCATCTGAAAAGCAACATGTTAAAATCAAGTCCCTTCTGCTCCGGGTTTGGTTATTGCAGGTCCCAGAACAAATGGACTCCAAACCCCATCAGGTAACGATGATGGCCAGTCTCTGGTGCTTTGACCAGTGGGCGCAACGCACTAAAATCATCCCATCCCCATTTTGCCAGTGGCTGGCTGTATCTCATACAGACATACTTGTCTCTTCCACCCACACACGAATAATGCTTGATGGTTTCTGGTTCACAGACCATGTGATGTGAAGGAAGCACACGCACCTCATTTAGCGCTCAGCACTGTTTTGGGAGTGTCTTGGTTTAGGCTGGGACGGAGCTAGTTTTTTCTCCAGCAGCTCCTGTGTTTTGGATTTAGTATGTGAAGAATGGTGATAATACACTGATGTTGTTGGTTGCTGCTAAACGATCAAGGACATTTTGCAGTTTTCCAGGTTTTGCTAATGTGCAGGTGCAAAAACTTGGGAGGGGTAGAGCCAGAATAGTTGATCCAAACTGGCCAAAGAGAGTATTCCATACCATAGACATCATGCCCGGTATAAGTGAGGGTCGGCCGGTGGGCCACTAGGCTTTTTTACCCTTGGTGCCTTAATCCTTAAGCTTCCCTTCGGGTTGCTTTTTGTTTCCCTGTTTTTCCTTTTCTTTTTCGTTCGTTTGGGCCTTTTCGTTTGTTTGTTCGGCTGTTTGTTCCCTTGCTTGCTCTCTGGAACTTGCTGTTCTGGGATAGCTGGGGAGGGGGGGAATATCCCTGCTTCCTGACTGCTGCTCGGGACGGGCTGTATCGGTCGTCATCAGGCGGTGAGAAATTGTGTATCGTTTGTTTTATATATTCTATTATCCTTATCTATATTATCATTATTATCATTATTAATATATTTTTATATTTTTCCTTTGCTGTCCTGGTGAGCTGTTTTTATCTCAACCCGCGAGTTTTCCTTTCTCTCCAATTCTCCTCCCCACCCCACTGGGGAGTGGGGGAGTGAGCGAGCGGCTGCGTGGTATTGGGTTACAATTTGGGGTTAAACCACGACACCAGATAACATGGCAAAGGAGGGCAGGCATTTCCTGCCACCAGTGAACAAGAAAACTATCATTACCTAATATAAGTTATCACAGTAGAAGAGGAGAGGTTATCCAAGAAGAAGATAGATGTTGTAGGAAACATTAAAGAGCTGCAGTCTTTGATGTGAGGGTTGAGGACCCCTGTGACAGAGCATAACAACAAACCCAAAGTCCTTGTGAGTGCAGTCTTGACCCTACTGAAGCCAACAGTAAAACTTCCACTAATTTCAGCAAGATGAAGATTTCCTCTGGATTCAGTTTATGGCTGAATCACTACCTTATTATCTGTGAGTAGCAGATGATGTCTCCACTCTGTGTCATAATGCTCAACTGTAAAACAGAAACTACAGGCGTTTTATCCCCATCAGCAAGAGAGAACAATGCAAGTCTTAACGCGAGCGCTCACGTAGCACACAACCACTCTGAGACTGGAGGTGCTGGAGAAATGGGGTCAGCCAGGGAGCTTTCAGTTGCCTTCTGTTTACCAGGAAATAACTTCACCTGGCAATTTGTCATGGTGAGAAGTGTCAGGGAGAAAAATTCCTCCTATCACAAACATTGCTAGACAGTCATGCTGGAATCAGAGTCCTGTAATGAAAAGCTAGTATTAAGGTTAGAGGGTCAGGAGCAAGAAATCTTCATCTCTTGTTGAGGGTGCAGAAGGCATACGCAGCCATTCCGAGCGATTATTCCCCTACAGAACACAACCAGCAAGAAGAAATAAGGGCACTAAAACACAATCTGGGGACAATCAAATTTGCAACCCTCCCCCAGACCATCACCAGCATATTAGTACAAATCTTCAGTTGGAGGAAAGAGCTATAGAACTACAAGGGCAAACCTATCTTGCTTTTTTATAATAATTTTTACTACACATTTTAAGAAAACATAATGCTTTATTGTATTTAGCTGAAGGATTAATTGCTTCTTTTCCTTGAGCTCCATCCAGTTGAGACTAGCTGCTGATTTGGGGAGCTTGGCAACATCCCAAATATAGGGGTCTGATACCTCCTTGGAGGGGAAATAACCATTTCACATCCAGCCCACTCCTGGCTTCCAAGTGACTCTGCCCAGCCCCTCGCCAGGTGTGCTGCTTATACATAGGGCAGGTTATTCACCAATGGACACTTCTCATGCTTTTTTTCCTGATTTTCATTGTTCTGATGACTGCTGGTAGAAGAAAGTGACTTTCAGCTTTCCCCTTCTTGGAAGGCAGGTTTGTAATCCTCAAGTTTGTAAAATTCTGAGCGCCTAAGGCTCAAAACCAGCAAACCAACCCAGAAAGCAAATGCTTCCTCCCTTCAGTTACTCTGATTAAAATCTCATGGTTTTGAAGGCTTCACTCAATCATTGCATATTTGTGGTTTTCAGTATTTTGTATTTCTCCCTGAATTTGTACCATGAGTGCCCATACGAGTAGCCTCCTTCGTGACCCTGTTAGGTGTCAGAGAGAATGTGCAATGATGCCAAAGTGCCCAGTATGCCTACCTGGATAATACAGCAGGCGCTCAGTCAGCAAGATGACCAGGGTGCAGAGCAGTCACAAGTGCAGGGACGGAGTAACAAATGGCTGAGGAAAGGAAGAATATCATCCAGCAATGAGGAGATCACAGGCAACACTCCCTTTTCTCCCTTCCTATCTGCTCCCCTCCCTCCCTCTGCACATGCAGTGAGAGCAGTCCCTATACTCCACACCCCAGGTCATTTTTAGAGAAAAAAAAAAAAAAGGCCACTGTCACCCTTCTCCCAAAAATATGTTAAGTGAGCTCTATTTTTTTCATGCTTTGTTTTTGATCTATTTGTCCTTTCATAACCAGTTGAGTTTTCCCCAGGGTGACTCAGCCTGCACACGGTGGGATGATTGAGGTGGCTGCCAGGAGAGCTGACTGGTTATGCCAGGCAGCTCCCCTGCTCCAGCACCTCCAGTTTGATGCCAGCACACTTCATGGCTGCCAGCATGCAATGACTGACTGTCCTCCTCCTCCCTGTCGACTCCATATGGATGCAGTGAAGGCTGCTCTCTTCTTTGGGGCACTGGTAAGGCATCAGGCATGAGCACTGGGTCTGTGTCTCTGGGAATGAACATGTTGGAGTTTTAGCTGCAAATGTCATGACTAAAAACATATCTTATAGTTTGACAACATTTCAAAGTCCAAGAGGAAAAAATGCTATTGCAGGTTCATGATACCTTAGTTATGGAGAGCCTATAGTGCATACACTAGATGGTAGGGTGATAGGAATAGAGACAAAAGCAGCTTTAAATATCAGTTTTTGCAGCAGTGGCCCATACAGAAGCAGAAATGAAGTATCTATTTTTTATCCACTGGCTTTCCCTGACCTTTCCTCTAAACAAAAAGATATTAAGTTGACTTTCTGTTCCAAATTATCCTTGCACACAATGTTGCTGTGAAATCTTAAGGTCCATATTGTGTCAGATCCTATTTCATTAAAGCTCCCTTTATGAATGCTAAGCTACCTGCTGCTGGCTTGTGGTAAAGTTCAGTCCTGCCAGTTATTTCATTACTCATTTCTGATCTAATCAAATTCTGACTCTTTATATTCTTTCCCAGAATATAGGGCAGGTGTGACAGATGCACTCGACTCCTTAACCAAACTAGCAGTAGTTTGATACAGGCTCCAAAGGAGGTAAAGGCCTAAGCTGTAACTGGGCCAAGAACTTCTCTAGTTCCAATCTGTTCTCTGAAAACCCACAAAGGAACAGAGTGACACAGTGAGCATCGATGCATATGAGCTTGGAACACTGATCATGCGATTAACATATGAATAGTGGGTGGCTTTTCCAAGACTCATTTATCAAGGAGCAAAGAAAGTTGTGGGTACAAGGAGTCTCATGCATACCTTTTCCATTGCATGTAATTTGACTACAAGCCAACCACTTTATTCCACAAATATGACAGCCTAAGTGAGCCTTCTTTGAGCTCTCCCTGCTAAGCAACTGGCTGCATGGCGGTGATCTCCCCTTGCACTGGGACGCCTCTCAAGGTTGCTCCTCGAGGCAGAGAGACCTCTTACCAACTGCAGATCTTTGGTAAAAGTGACCGATATCACACATAACCTTGTATTACAGTGCACTAAGATTTTGTCTTGGTAACTTTGATTCTGTCTTGGTAGTTTTGAATCATTGTTATATCCTTTGTGCAGTACAGTAATAGAGTGAACCTTGCCATCGAACTTTGTTAAAAGTTACACTTTTACAACATCATATTTCAATAAAACCACTTTTGCTGATACCTTTGACAGTGGTTCTTTAAGTGGTCTAAATCACCCATTTGCGACAAATTGGCATAGTCGGCAGGATCCTAAATCAGGATTCGCAACAGCAGGAAATTGTTTCTGCCTTCCTTTTCTTAAAACATATGAAAAATATGCGTTTTCCTCATTTTAGCTGCTTTCACATGGTACTGCAGTATCTTCTGCCTCTGTGTTGATACTCATTCTCAGGAAAACCAAAGCTTCCATTTCCTAGATGTTTGAGCATACTCATGGGAAAGAGGACTTTTGTGGAGATGGTGAGGAGGAAAGTACAATTCAAACCTCTTGAGCATCACAATGAAAACTTATTTTATTTAATGTATTTTTCTCCTGTTATTCTTGCTCACGCTCTCATTTTTGCTCACTGAACAGGGATCTTCTGTGGGCTTTTGAGAGAAAAACACCAAAGTGCTGGCACAGGATCCAGCTTTAAGCCACTTCCACAGTGGGAGCAGATCTAGGCTTCTTAGGGGCTCTGGAATAAATAAGCTCAATATTTTCTTTTAAATTATAACTACCTTCTCAGGAGCCTGAGGTGCTCGGAGGCTCCACCACACCATGTCCCTCAAGGGGCACACCTGGTCCTGCCCCCTATTTCAGCCCCAAAAGGACTAATACCTTGTGTGGTAGCTTTACAGCCACCTACTTCAAATCCTGTGCTGCAGAAATCTTGCATCTGCAAAATGGGGTTTAAGGATTTGTCATGGTTTGACCCTAGCTGGACGCCAGGTGCCCACCAAAGCCACTCTATCACTCCCCCTCCTCAGCTGGACAGGGGGAGAAAATATAACAAAAGGCTCATGCGTTGAGAGAAGGACAGGGAGTTCACTCAGCAATTACCGTCACAGGCAAAACAGACTCGACTTGGGGAAAAATTAATTTAGTTTATTGTCAATCAAATCAGAGTAGGATAATGAGAAATAAAACCAAATCTTAAAAAAACCTTCCCCCCACCCCTCCCTTCTTCCCGGGCTCAACTTCACTTCCAAGTTCTCTACCTTCTCCCCCGAGCGGCGCAGGGGGACAGGGAATGGGGGTTGCGGTCAGTTCATCACACATTCTCTACCACTCCTTCCTCTTCAGGGGGAGGACTCCTCACACTCTTCCCCTGCTCCAACGTGGAGTCCCTCCCATGGGAGACAGTCCTCCATGGACTTCTCCAATGTGAGTCCTTCCCATGGGCTGCAGTTCTTCATGAACTGCTCCAGCATGGGTCCTTTCCACGGGGTGCACTCCTTCAGGAACGAACTGCTCCAGCATGGATCCCCTGCGGGGTCACAAGTCCTGCCAGCAAACCTGCTCCAGTGTGGGCTCCTCTCTCCATGGGTCCACAAGTCCTCCCAGGAGCCTGCTCCAGTGCGGGCTTCCCACGGGGTCACAGCCTCCTTTGGGGGCATCCAGCTGCTCCGGCGTGGTGTCCTCCACGAGCTGCAGCTGGATATCTGCTCCACCGTGAACCTCCATGGGCTGCAGGGGGACAGCCTGCCTCACCATGGTCTTCACCAGGGACTGCAGGGGAATCTCTGCTCCGACACCTGGAGCATCTTGTCCCCCTCCTTCTTCATTGACCTTGGTGTCTGCAGAGTTGTTTCTCTCACATCTTCTCACTCCTCTCTCTGCTGCTATATTCCTGCAGCAGATTTTTTTTCCCTTTCTTAAATATCTTATCCCAGAGGCGCTACCACCCTTGCTGATTGGTTTGGCCTTGGCCAGTGGCGTGTCCATCTTGGAGCTGGCTGGCATTGGCTCTATTGGACATGGGTGAAGCTTCTAGCAGCTTCTCACAGAAGCCACCCTTCTAGCCCTCCCGCTACCAAAACCTTGCCACGCAAACCCAGTACAGGATTGCTGCACGCTACTGTTGCTTTATTTATCATAAGCAGACAAGGTGTGATAAGGATCATATTTGTCTCTGGAAGCAAGTGGAGGAATGAGCGTGGCTGCCACTCAGCTTTTTCCTGGCGAACATTTAATGTGCACAGAGCCAGCCAGCACCTCAGACATTTACAGGAAAACCCATTGCTCTTATCACCTGATTACACAATAAATAGCCAAGTTGCACAACAGTGTTTAAAAGATAGTTGTCTTAAGGATTTCACCAAACAGTTTAGCTAGTTCATTAAAACTCTTAATAAACACAGTTTTCACATACAGGTATTTGCAAATTTTACCATTAAAATCCCATTAAGGCTGATGGCCCCAGTCTTGCTTTTTTAGTATAGTAATTTAATTTCATAATTTAATTATACACTATAGAGGGTGTGGCCCAGATTAACTCCTGAAGTACAAACTACTGGTTATAGTAGCCTCACAGGAAATGGGTAATAACATTGCTGACTACATTTCTGTGATTAAAGATTCAAATATTAATTCACCAGAAAAAGTTCCCTTAATCTCCAAGTTCTTTTTGTGCCTTACTAATAGGAAGTGGCAACGCTACACCACTTGTGCCTAAGGGAAAAGGTACATATCTGGGTGTGACACATGGTAGCAGGAACACGGGACTGACCACACTTCTATACTCCTCTCACTGTAAATTGCTCAGATGGACCACGACACCTGTAAATCTCATTCTTAGAGCAGTGAAGGAGTCAGCATATTTTCTTTTTCAGTGCCTGAGGGCTGAATAAATCAGAAGTCATACCTGGACAGTCCTCCCGGTCATAGCAGGTGTCATAGCCACAAGGCACTTTCTTCAAGCTATTTGTAGAGAGCTTTGCCCTTCCTTTCCATAGCCCAGTCTAGATTGGCATAACCATGACAAAGGCCAGCATACAGTAAATGAAATGACTGCTCTCTGAGGCATAGCTCATCTGAATACCGACAGCTGGGCTTGGTCACATTCTGTTTGGAAACAGCATGTAGCACAGATGTCTTCTGAGTAGTGGCTGCCCCAAAGAAAAATTATTTTAGCAGGTTGTGGAACAAGTCCATGCTTCTAAATGCAACAAAAACTATTATTCTCTACTTCCCATCAGCAGGCAATGTCAGCCACTTCGTGGGAAGTAGGGCCTCAGTACGCGTAGTGGTTGCTTTGGAAGACAAATGCCTTAATAACAAATGCCGCCCCACCTTTCTTAAGAGGAGTCCTTTCTCAGCTTTTATTGCTGAGCACAACATCATATGGTATGGAATATCCCTTTGGTCAGTTTGGGTCAGCTGTTCTGGCTATGTCCCCTCCCAACCTCTTGCCCACCCCCAGCCTACCGGCCTTTGGGGTGTTATCAACACCTTTCTAGCTACAAATACAAAGCACAGCACTGTGAGGGCTGTTGCGGGGAAAGTTAACTCCTTCCCAGCTAGATGCAATACACCCAGCTACTGCAGAACCTGGACCTGATACAGCATAGTGCTGTGAGGTGAGGAAGCTTTGGTCCTGTCCAACAGATGGGAGATGAAGGACATGTACCTGCATAATAAAACAGGAGGTGCTGTTACGTCCACAAGACGTGGGACACTTCCACAGGCCCTGGGGTAGCTTCACTGAGTTAACGCAGCACTGCAGCAGTGTGTGCAAGTCTGCCTCTGAGGCACAGTTAGTCTGGGACTTGTGGCAGGCAAACACAGCCATGCTGCTTGTAGTTTCTTTCTGTATTGCTCTTGGCTCCTGAGTGGATCCATTCTCAGCAAGCGCAAGCATTTCCAAGCAACATCACTGTCGTGGTTTAGGCCCAGCCGGAGGCTGAGCCACGCGGTCGCTCGCTCACCCCACCCCTCCCGGTGGGACGGGGAGAGAATTGGGACGAAGAAAAGCAAAAAACTCGTGGGTTAACAACAACAACAGTTTAACCGAACAACAAAGGGAAAGAGAACAAACAAGCAAGAAACCCCAACAATGACAACAACAGCGTGTACTTAGCGGTGCTTTCCGGACAGGTCGCTCCCGCCCGCAGACCGACGACCAGCCCGCTCCCGAGCAGCGATCCCCGCCCCTCCAGTCAACCCCCTCTAAATAGTGAGCGTGACGGTCACATGGTATACAATAGACCCCGGCCAGCTTCTGGCAAAAATTAACCCTATCCCAGCCGAAACCAGGACATTATCCACCCCTTATTCTATACCATATATGTCACGCTCAGATCCTACACTTTCCAATTAATCACCACCACTTTTCCTGTTATATATATATAGATATACACACAGACATCATTCCCTTAGTCTATGGACCATCCCTTCAAAGTGTCTATGGAGTTCATTTAGTCCATGACTTTAGGCTCCATCTGTCAGAATAGTCTCTTGGGGCAGGAGAGATGATGTGGAGTTTGCTCAGTCAGCGAAACAGGGCTGGGTCTCAGTGTGGTGCGGCAGGTGACACTGGACGCTGTGGGAGGATGGTGTGTAGTGTTGGATTGTTGCATCTGGAGCTTGCAGTCACGGTATCTGGCTCAGCTGCTGCATCATGTCCACGGTCTGTGGGTTGAAGATGTCGATCTCTTGAGGAAGTTGCTGGATGCCAGTTGCTAAAGCCAGTTCTGCTTCCATTACTGCTGCACTTTGCTCAGTTTTATCAATAGTTCATTCACTCACTATTCTCACCCAAAATCAAATCCCCTCGAGGTACACATCGGACTTCCCCATCCTTTAGCATCACCCACCAAGTGCACCCAGGTCCTTGAGCAAAAACAATCCCACGGATGGGTTTGCCTTTGCCTGAGGCAGGAGTAACCCAGACTGTCTTCCCTAACATATTCTTCATGTGCACTACAGGAACTTTATCCCCTTCTACAGTATGTAAAGGCTTTGGTTGGGCAGGACCAGCTCGATTGGTAGACCCTCTAGTGTTAACTAACCAGGTGGCTTTTGCTAAATGTGTATCCCAATGTTTGAAGGTCCCACCACCCATTGCTCTCAGTGTAGTTTTCACTAGTCCATTGTACCGTTCAATTTTCCCAGAGGCTGGTGCATGATAGGGGATGTGAGACACCCACTCCATGCCATGCTCTTTGGCCCAGGTGTCTAGGAGGTTGTTTCGGAAATGAGTCCCATTGTCTGACTCAATCCTTTCTGGGGTGCCATGTCGCCATAAGACTTGCTTCTCAAGGCCCAGGATAGTGTTCCGGGTGGTGGCATGGGGCACAGGATATGTTTCCAGCCACCCGGTGGTTGCTTCCACCATTGTGAGGACATGACGCTTGCCTTGGCGGGTCCGTGGGAGTGTGATATAATCAATCTGCCAGGCCTCCCCATATTTGTATTTCAGCCATCGCCCTCCAAACCAAAGAGGCTTTGACCACTTGGCTTGCTTGATTGCAGCACATGTTTCACACTCATGGATAACCTGTTTGATTGTGTCCATGGTCAAGTCCGCCCCTCGATCACGAGCCCATCTGTATGTTGCATCTCTTCCCTGATGGCCTGAGGTGTCATGGGCCCACTGAGCTAGGAATAATTCACCTTTCTGTTGCCAGTCCAGATCCACCTGTGCCACTTCAATCCTCGCAGCCTGATCCACCTGCTGGTTGTTTTGATGTTCCTCAGTGGCCCAACTCTTAGGTACGTGGGCATCTACATGACGTACTTTTATAACCAGCTTCTCTAGCCAGGCAGCAATATCTTGCCACAATTTGGCAGCCCAGATGGGTTTGCCTCTGCGCTGCCAGTTGCTCTGCTTCCATTGCTGTAACCACCCCCACAGGGCATTTGCCACCATCCAGGAGTCGGTATAGAGACAGAGCACTGGCCACTTCTCTCGCTCAGCAATATCTAAAGCCAGCTGGATGGCTTTCACCTCTGCAAACTGACTCAATTCACCTTGTCCTTCAGTGGCTTCTGCAACTCATTGTGTAGGACTCCACACAGCAGCTTTCCACCTTCGATGCTTTCCCACAATATGACAGGACCCATCAGTGAACAGGGCATATTCCTTCTCATTCTCTGGTAGTTCATTATATGGTGGGGCCTCTTCAGCATGTGTCACCTCTTCCTCTGTCGACATTCCAAAATCTTTCCCTTCTGGCCAGTCCGTGATCACTTCCAAGATTCCTGGGCGACTGGGGTTTCCTCTTCGAGCTCGTTGTGTGATCAGTGCGACCCACTTACTCCATGTGGCATCGGTGGCATGATGTGTAGAGGGGACCCTCCCTTTGAACATCCAGCCCAGCACCGGCAGTCGGGGTGCCAGGAGGAGCTGTGCTTCAGTACCAACCACCTCCGAAGCAGCTCAAACCCCTTCATATGCTGCCAAGATCTCTTTTTCAGTGGGAGTGTAGTGGGCCTCGGATCCTCTGTATCCCTGGCTCCAAAACCCCAGGGGTCGACCTCGAGTCTCCCATGGTGCTCTCTGCCAGAGGCTCCAGGTAGGGCCGTTCTCCCCGGCTGCGGTGTAGAGCACATTTTTAACATCTTGCCCTGCCCGGACTGGCCCAAGGGCTACTGCATGAACGATCTCCTGTTTAATTTGTTCGAAGGCTTGTTGTTGCTCAGGGCCCCATGTGAAATCATTCTTCTTCCGGGTCACGTGATAGAGAGGGCTTACAATAGAACTGTAATTTGGAATATGCATTCTCCAAAAACCCACAACGCCTAAGAAAGCTTGGGTCTCCTTTTTGTTAGCTGGTGGAGACATAGCTGCTATTTTGTTGATCACATCTGTTGGAATCTGACGACGTCCATCTTGCCATTTTATTCCTAGGAACTGGATCTCCTGTGCAGGTCCTTTCACCTTACCTCGTTTTATGGCAAAGCCAGCTCTCAGAAGAATTTGAATTATTTTCTCTCCTTTCTCAAAAAACTCTTCTGCTGTGTTGCCCCACACAATGATGTCATCAATGTATTGCAGGTGTTCTGGAGCTCCACCCTTTTCCAGGGCAGTCTGGATCAGGCCATGGCAAAGGGTGGGGCTGTGTTTCCACCCCTGGGGCAGTCGATTCCAGGTGTACTGGACGCCCCTCCAAGTGAAAGCAAACTGTGGCCTGCACTCTGCTGCCAAAGGGATGGAGAAGAACGCATTGGCAATATCAATGGTGGCATACCACTTGGCTGCCTTGGACTCCAGTTCATACTGAAGTTCTAGCATGTCCGGCACGGCAGCACTCAGTGGTGGCGTGACTTCATTCAGGCCACGCTAGTCCACCGTTAATCTCCATTCCCTGTTAGATTTCCGTACTGGCCATATAGGACTGTTAAAAGGTGAATGCGTCTTACTAATGACTCCTTGGCTCTCCAGTTGATGAATCAGCTCATGGATGGGAGCCAGGGAGTCTCTGTTAGTGCGATATTGCCACCGGTGCACCGTCCTGGTAGCAATTGGTACCTTCTGTTCTTAAGCTCGCAGCAATCCCACAACGCAGGGATCTTCTGAGAGGCCAGGCAGGGTAGACAGCTGTTTGGTCTTCTCTGCATTCACCGTGGCTACACCAAAAGCCCATCGGTATCCCTTTGGGTCCTTGAAGTACCCTCTCCTGAGGTAGTCTATGCCAAGGATACAAGGGGCCTCTGGGCCAGTCACAATGGGGTGCTTTTCCCACTTGTCCCCTGTTAAGCTCACCTCAGCCTCCAATACCAACAATTCTTGGCATCCCCCTGTCACTCCCGAGATCCAGATGGGTTTCGTGCCCCTATGTTCTGATGGCACCAGAGTACACTGTGCACCAGTGTCTACCAAAGCCCTATACTTCTGTGGGTCTGATGTGCCAGGCCATCGAACCCACACAGTCCAGTATACACGGTCATCCCTTTCCTCCTCCTGGCCGAAGGCAGGGACCCTCTATTCCTGTTCCTCGCCAGAGTATTCCCTGTCTGAGCCTTGCAGTGCCAGACCAGAAGGCCCCTCCTCAGGATCAAGGGAGGTGATTTCAGTTCTTCTCTGTTTGGGAAATCACTGATTGCCTTCGTGCATCTCTACAGCAACTCTGCTGACAGACTTCCTGGGTGGCCCCTTCTTAAGAGCTGTCTTCCCTCTCAGTTCACGTACACGGGCTTCCAGCTTAAAGGTGGGTTCACCGTCCCACTTCCTCATGTCCTCCCCCTGGTCACGCAGGAAGAACCAGAGTGCTCCACGCGGCGTGCGCCTGGGGCTCCCTTTCCCTCCGACCGAGGCAGGAGGGGACTGATTTCTTGGGGCATTCCTGATAGCCAAGGCACTAGCCTGTAGGGATGAGGAGGTACAGAGATTTTCTTCAAAGTTTTGGAGCCAAGATGACACTCTCTCCACAGTTGGTGTATCCATATCTGGGAAATACATCGCTGCCAGGCTGTTAGAATATGACGCTGGGGCACTCTGAATCACCTTCCTCCACATAGCCCACGTGCACAGGACATCCTCTGGATCTTTGGAGACCTCATCATTGTCTAGATCCCTGTAGATGACTTCCACTAATTCTCTCAGGTACTGGATGCCTTCATCTGCAGTGGTCCACTTCCCTGGGGAGTTCACAAGATCTTCCTTGAATGGATGGATATCTTGCCCTCACACTTGAGAGGAGCCATCTCCAGAGAATGCAAATTGCTGCCTCTTTTCCAATTCCTCTCTCAATTCCCTGGTTCCTAGCAAGGGATCCCAGCTGTTGGGCTTCCTTGCCTTCCAAGTGCTGTCAGCCCCGCTATCCCAGCATCGGAGCAGCCAGGCAGCAATCCGCTCCCCTGGCTGGCGGCTGTAATCTTTCCGCATGTCTCGAAGTTCTGCTGAGGTCAGGGACCGGGTAGTTTCCGCTTCCTGTCTGAATTCTCTCACTCCTTCCTTCAATGGCTTTGTCGAAGGACCGGCTTCTTGATCAAACCTTTCCTGTTCTTCCTCCTCCCTTACTAATCGAGGATATGGACCCATTGTCCTCCTTGTCCATTGTTTCTTTTTAACTACTGGGGCAATTACTGTAGTTGGTGATGTTGTTTGGGTCCCTATCTCAACCATGGTGTCCTCAGGTGCAGTTTGGGTCCCTGCCTCAATCAGAGTCCTCTGAGAATGCTGAACTGCAGCTTGATAGGCACAAGCCAGGCCCCAGTACAGTGCTAGAAGCTGGTGGTTCTCATTGGGATAGGCAAGGCACCCTTCCATCAGGTGGCGTGTCAGTTTGCTAGGGTTGCTCACTTGTTCAGGTGTAAAGTCCCAGGCTATGGGAGGTGTTAACTGCCCTAGGAACCTGCCCAAGTCCTTCCACACACCCTGCCACCCTGGGACCGGCCGCCTCAGGTCACATTTCAGTATCTCCTCACCCAACAGTTGTCTTCTCTTCCACCAGGACGAGACCAGATTCCACAAACCCCATAATATGCCAACAGTCTTAATTAGTAGTACTAAACAGCTCACATAAGGGTGAGCAAGGACCTCAGGAGCCTGCATAATAAAACCATCCACATCAATCCTGGGTAGGGAGAGAGAGATGTATTCCCTCATCCTCTCCACCAGATAGCTCCCCCAGCACAGTAAGGCCATCAATGCCAGGGCAAAGCACATAGCCATTGTTTCTATTAAGATGTTGCCAAAAGTAAAGAGATAAACAGTGCAGCCAACTTTATGACTCATACAGGAGCTTGTCACTTAGTAACTACTGCAGCTAGAGCACACTTAATACAGAAGTGCAGTTGTTGTGCCCCACGTTGGGCGCCAAAAAGGACTGTCGTGGTTTAGCCCCAACCGGCAGCTGAGCACCACGCGGCTGCTCACTCGCTCTCCCCCTCCCGGTGGGATGGGGAGGAGAAAGGCAAAACTCGTGGGTTGGGATAACAACAGTTTAACCGAACAGCAAAGGAAAAGAAAACAAACAAACGAGAAACCCCAACAATAACAACAACAGATTTTACTTAGTGGTGCTTCACAGCGCTGGTCACTCAGCTCACCGCCAGGAGCCCGATGCCCAGCCTGCTCCAGAGCAGCAACCCCCCCCGGCGCCATCCCCCTCTATATAGTGAGTGGGACGGTCACATGGTATAGAATAGACCCTGGCCAGCTTCTGGTGAAAATTAACCCTATCCCAGCTGGAACCAGGACACTAGCAGGTCGACGAGGGTGATGATTCTGCCCCTCTACTCTGCTCTGGTGAGGCCCCACCTGGAGTACTGCATCCAGCTCCTGAGTCCTCAGCACAGGAAAGACATGGACCTGTTGGAGCAGATCCAGAGGAGGGCCACAAAAATGATCAGAGGGCTGGAATACCTCTCCTATGAAGACAGGCTGAGAGAGTTGGGGTTGTTTAGCCTGGAGAAGAGAAGGCTCTGGGGAGACCTTATTGCAGCCATTCAGTACTTAAAGGGGGCTTATAAGAAGGATGAGGACAGAGTTTTTAATAGGGCCTGTTGCCATAGGACAAGGGGTAATGGTTTTAAACTAAAAGAGGGTAGATTTAGACTAGATATAAGGAAGAAATTTTTTACAATGAGGGTGGTGAAACACTGGAACAGGTTGCCCAGAGAGGTGGTAGATGCCCCATCCCTGGAAACATTCAAGGTCAGGTTGGACAGGGCTTTGAGCAACCTGATATAGATGAAGATGTCCCTGCTCATTGCAGGGGGGTTGGACTAGATGACCTTTAAAGGTCCCTTCCAACCCAAACTATTCTATGATTCTACTATGGCAAACAGCTGCGTGCAGTTTTGTATACTTTGCTTGTCTGTTCTCTGCCACTGCAGACTCTGACTTTATATCTCCACTTGATGGAACAAAAAAATTTAGAAACACTTAGAGCAGTTTATCTAATAGGAAATGGAAATTGCTTTGCTTTGTATTTAGTAGCAAAGGTTTCCAATATAAGTGAGATTTAGTTTCATTTCAAAGCATCTGCAGGAAGAAGAAAACATTGATTTTTGCAGGCTACCCTATTAGACTAAAAAAAATTAGAAAATCCATATTTTACCTATTTAATTAAGTAATTTAGATTTATTGTAGTATCTGTTTCAGGGGAAACTGTGCAACGATGTGTGAAATTCTGTTACAGGTCATACAGCTGAGTGATAGTGCTGGCAGCCAGAAGTTTCTTAAAAAAACTCTGCCTTCCACCTGGCTGCTCTGCTTTCCCTGATAGTGATACATACCTTTTTACTCATTTTTCCAGTTACTCAAAAGTGGATTTTTTTTGGAATTGCTTTGCTAATTCATCTGTGTTCCAAGGTTCTGGGCAGGGCTAAACATTGGTAAAAATCACTTTTTCCGCTCTGGTAGACCCTATTTCATTTTTCTCCACATCATATTTCAGAGTATTTCCTCCATGAACGACCCCCCCCCCCCCCCTTTTTTTCTTTTTTTTTTTTTGATTCATTGCCTTTTAATCTCTCTCTTCTTTCTTGCATCATTCAAAAAGTTTACATGCTCAAGAATGTGAGTTTTGTAACTAGGGGCTGAGCCACCAGCAGCAAGTGAAACTGTGAACTGGGGAGTAGCTGGGCAGCTCCATACCTGGAGTCCCCTACCAAGTTCCTCAGAAGCAGAGCTCTTTGAAAGGACCCAGGCAACACATGGTGGCAAACCTTGGAGAAAACAAAGTCCTTGGCCGAGTCTGGTGGAAGAAACCTTGGCTGTGAATAGTCTAGTACTGGCTACAACATACACCTGTGACAAAGCAGTTCCTGCTCTGCAGTCAACTCTTAACACCTGATTTGAATGGTTTTAATACAGTGAATCAAATATATAATGTGTGTAAACAGAATCATAGAATGGTTTGGGTTGGAAGGGACCTTAAAGATCATCTAGTTCCAACCCCCCTGCCATGGGCAGAGATATCTTCCACTAGACCAGGTTGCTCAAAGCCCCATCTAACCTGGCCTTGAACACTTCCAGGGAGGGGGCATCCACAACTTCTCTGGGCAGCCTGTTCCAGTGCCTCACCACCCTCATAGTGAAGAATTTCTTTCTAATATCTAATCTAAATCTACCCTCTTTCAGTTTGATCCCATTACCCCTTGTCCTATCACTACATGCCCTTGTAAAAAGTCCCTCTCCAGCTTTCTTGTAGGCCCCCTTTAGGTACTGGAAGGCTGCTAGAAGGTCTCCCCAGAGCCTTCTCTTCTCCAGGCTGAACAACCCCAACTCTCTCAGCCTGTCTTCATAGGAGAGGTGCTCCAGCCCCCTGATCATCTTCGTGGCCCTCCTCTGGACCCACTCCAACAGGTCCATGTCCCTCTTGTGTTGGGGGCCCCAGAGCTGGACACAGTACTCCAGGTGGGGGTCTCACGAGAGTGGAGTAGAGGGGGAGAATCACTTCCCTCGACCTTGCTGAAGAAAAAGAAAATTATGGTAGAATGATGTACCTAAGGTTCATGTTCTGAAGGGAAGCTTATTTACTGATGAACAGTAAATCTTTAGCAGGAACAGAGTGAGGACACGGTGATCATTCTTGAGTAGCACACCTTAATGCCATTATTTTTGGTAGCATCTATTTGTGGGTACTCCAATTGAAACTAATGAGGATGTATAAGGATATTTACATAGGGATGCTCTGAATACTGAGGAAGGTTGTGACATCTCCATCACTGGAGGCTTGTAAGAACTGATTAAATTTAACATTTGCCAGGAGTAGTTTGTACAGTTGGTCTTTGTGTAATTGATCCTTCCCAGGATGGGCTGAATGAACTTGAATGACTTTTCAAGGTTCTTTCCAGTCATGATTTTTATGATTCAGTGATTCACATCCACTGCTCCCATTTGAGCGATGAATTCTCAGCATCCTTGAAAAGCCAAAGTCAGTGTGTGCTGAATTATGGCTCCAGAATTAATCAGTCTTACAAATGTGGATAAAATTGGATGGAGTGGAGGTAAGTTAAAGAGTATAGGGATTCAGATTCAGGCTTGTGTGAGTACATCCTCCTGCAGAGGAGTGCTGTTTTTCTGGAACAGTAACACCTATTTGCAAAAGGCTGCAGGGAGGCAGGGTGTATGCTTCACTGGAGAGGGAAGAAATGCCACATGTCACTTCTGCCCTGAGCAAGTGGACCTACTTCAGTTCTTGCTGGTGTTACTGGTAATGGGCGCTTAATGCTAGGCAGCGTCACACTCTAAATGAGACCAGTTTCTCATTCTGGATTAGGTTGTACTGGCTCCCTGCGCTCCAAAAGAAAACCTGTTCTCTGCCTTTAGTGATTAAACTCTCACTAAACAGTGAATAGCCCTTTTGTTTTGTGTTTACAAAGTTGGTTTTCCTCCTCCTATCCCTTGAAAGCTCTGCAGAGAGGAATGGCTGTTTCGCCACCAGATGTCCTGTCTTAGAGCGCTGCTGTTGTTAGTGTTTTGTCATGTTTACAGGCTTTGATGACTCAGGCAATAAAAAAGACCCCACACTGCCCCTCCTTCTGAACTAAAATAGCCTAAGAGGAAATTTTTTTAAAGCAAATTTTAATGCACTTAGGTCATATTTTCTTTCTGAATGCTCGTAGTGATACCGGAAAAATCGGTTAAAGAAAGAACCCTCTAACACTTCCTTTTAAGTTTTAGAAGGCAGGCATTCTTTATTACAGCACTGGATGCACAGGGGATCGCTCCACCTAACGTGCATGCTGAACGCTTTGTCGATCCAGCATATATACACACTCTTAACATGTATATTCGTGTAACTTCCAGTAAATTATTTACAAATTCATTACTTTTCCGGGACATATCCAAATCATTTCTGGGAAGGGATTATAACATTTGCATCTTCATTGTGCATGCGCAAGGTAATCTTACATTTTCACCTTATCTAAGTTGTCAGGTATGCCAGTTTCGATCGCAGGCACACCTTCCTTATCTTCAGAGCTCAAGACTATTGTTATTGCTTAAGTAAGTGTAAAGTAAAAGAATGTTTGGCCAGAAGGTATCATTTCCCCCCTTTTTCTTGAAACTTTGGATCTATAAACCCAAAGTTTCAATAACCAAACTTGGTCCCCATATTCAATTGTGCACAGCAATTACAACATTGAATCATGACACAAGCTATAATACAGACACATATTATATTGATTGTAATAATAAACAAGTTCTTTAACCAAGTCCAATTCAGTAACCATGACGTGAGCTTGTTCCATATTTCTTCAAATTCCCAGGATGTGTCGTCTTTCGTAACTTGATTTAAAATTTTAGTTTGTTCCCAAATTTTCTCCAAGTCTGTAGAGACTCTCCCACTTTGATCTACATATGTGCAACAGCTTGTATTTATAACTGTGCAAACCCCTCCTTGGGAGGCCAGTAGTAAGTTGAGGGCCATTCGATTCTGTAGGACTACTCGAGATAGACTAGATATTTCAATCTGCAAGGCCTTTATTGCATCCATAGTTTTGTTTTCAATTTATGCACGATTGTCTTTTTCTAATTCACTCACCCCTAGCCATGGGAAGAACCACCTAGCAAAGCTATGGAATGCGGTAGGCCGCTCTGCAATAGCGTTGGGGGTCCTCTTAGTTCTCCTAATAAAGGTTCTTACCCACCCACTCTGTTTGTGTAACTCATTGACTATTGTCAGATTGGGAACCAGTAATCCTAGAGTGCAAGACCCTTGCCAATTTGGGGGTAATGCTTTTCGTGCTGAGTCTCCGCATAACCAGTACAAACCCATCCCTGGGGCTGGGAGCACATAATTTTTGCCCGTATTATGCCTCCATAAAGATCTAGTTCGATTGCATCATGGATAGCATCCTACAAAGGTCTCATTATTCCTTTGGGATGCGTAATTATCACATCCATCATCTCCTGTATTTGGTGTTGATACAGAGTCTTTACCTGAACCATAAAGACAGAGAGTCGAATTTTGTTCATCATTATCTTGCAACTTTCTTTTCTTATTGTTCTGTGCATCTGTTTCCCAAGGCCAGGCCGAGTTGCCTAAAGCAATTGTCTCGGCCTCCCTTATCTTACAACTATTCCAACCATTCCAAAACCACAATAGCCAGGGCACTTGCAACATTCTCCATGTTCCTGGGCTTTAACCCTTTCATTCCCTCCTTTTCTTTAAACTTTGTAAAAAATCTTTACAAAGTTCTTAAGTTTTCATATTTCATCACCTTAGGCAAGGCCCAAACTCTCATAGTCAATTTCTTCAGCTTATGCCACAAAAGGCAATTGATGACTGTTAGTACAATAACAAACACTAACAATATCAAGAGTGGGTGGATTAGAACATGCAAAGTTTTCTCTGCAGAGGGTGAGTATCCTGAAAAGATATCCCACCAGTGATGGGCAGTATCATCTTTAATTTGACTAGACAGTCCAACAAGTTTGTCTCTGTTTATTAATAATTCACAGTAAACCAAACGTCTACATAAAGGCACGGATGAAGGGCTGCGCAAGTGAGATTATCTTGTTGTGTTATCTTGGGCTCCGGGCGCCACCACCATGTGAAGTTCGAAGTAGTTGGTCCTCTTCTCAAGGGCCAACTGGGAGTGAATGCACTTACCACCCTGAGACAAAACATAGCAATATTAGCTTTGAATCAGTCTTACAGATGTGGGTCCCATGGGTTGGGATCTCCATGATCCATCAGGTGCCTTCTTGATTCTTGAATAGTGGATCCAAGCAGCAGGCTTCTCAAGCTTGATTGCAGTATAGGTCATGAGCAGAACTTGAAAAGGGCCGTTCCACTTCTCTTCGAGGGGATCACCTGAACTATTTTGACATAAACCCAATCCCCAGGTTTAAACAAATGCACTGGGGAGTCTAATCCCCATGCTCTGGTAGGCATCACTAATTTATTCACCTCTTGTAATTGTTTCCCTAACACAATTAAATATTGCTGTAGATTAATTTCTCTTACTTGGGTGAGATCTTGCCCTTGATATCTAGTTTGAAATGGCCTCCCGTATAGAATTTCAAAAGGACTCAATTTTTCCTTAGTTCTCGGCTTGGCTTGGAGCCTTAGTAACGCAATAGGGAGAGCTTGATCCCACCTTTAAATTGGTTTCCTGACAAATTTTACTCAATTGGGTCTTTATTAAATGATTCATCTTTTCCACTTGCCCACTTGCTTGTGGGCGATAAGCTGTATGCAGTTTCCAATTAATTTCTAAGAATTTACTAACTTGTTGAACTATTTGTGATATAAAGTGTGGTCCTCTATCAGAGGAGATCACTTCTGGTACTCCAAATCTAGGAATAATTTCTCTCAGTAGAATTTTCGTTACCTCCCGGGTTTTGTTCGTTCTGCAAGGAAAAGCTTCAGGCCACCCAGAAAAGGTATCGGTTAACACTAATAGATACCTATACCCCCTCCCTTCTAGGGAGTTCCGAAAAGTCTATCTGCCAATTTTGACCTGGAACATTCCCTTTATCAATGCTTCCAAATTTTACACGATTTTCTACCTTTGGATTATTCTTTAAACATATTTCACATCTACCAACTATAGTTTTCACAGTTTGAAATAAATCTCTAGCTACTATTTGCTTGGTAAGGGAACTATACAAAGCTTCAGTTCCCCAATGAGTTTTGTCATGCTCCGTTTTATCAGTTTTCATAATATTCTAAAGGGAACTATTATCCTGTTATCTTTCAACGTTGCCCATCCTGATGGGCCAATTTCAGCCTCTAAATCAGTAATTAACTTCTGATCCTTTTCATCATATTCGATCGTCTCAGGTAGCGGCAAAGATTTTTCAGGAATTAAACTTAATACCTCACCTTGTTCCACAGCTCGTCTTGCCTCGTGATCGGCCAATTTATTTCCCACTTCCCTGTCAGTGTTACCTTTCTGACGTCCTCTACAATGCATAATCGCCACTGCTGACGGAAGTTGTACAGCATCTAAAAGTCACAAAATTATATCAGCATGCTTTATACCTTTCCCTTGAGCCGTCAAGAGTCCTTGTTCTTTCCGAATTGCTCCATGGGCATGGACTACACAAAAGGCGTATTTAGAATCTGTCCAGATATTCACTCATAGTCCCTTAGCAAGTTCCAACACTCTCACTAGAGCAATTATTTCAGCTCGTTGTGCAGAGGTGCCCTTAGGGAGTGACTTTGCTTCCACCACTTGGTCTATAGTGGTCACAGCATATCCTGTCATTCGAACTCTTTTTTTTTTTTTTTTACGAAACTGCTCCCATCGGTATACCAAGTATGATCAGCTTCTTCCAGCGGCTCTTCCTTTAGGTCAGGCCTACTCGCATACACAGTCTCAATGGTCTCTATACAATCATGCACAACGGTATTCATTTCCTGTTTATCACTTAAAAAGAAAGCAGGGTTGGTAACAGTAGGTGTGACAATTTCTATATCATCCTGTTCCATCAGGACTGCTTGATATTTCAGGAACCATGATGGTGAGAACCAATGTCATCAGTCCATATCAATTGGGTCTGACCATTTTTCAACAGTTCATATAGAGGTTTAACCAGAAGTCCATAATTATAAATCCATAATCGGCACCAACCTGTCATTCCCAAAAAGGTTCGAAGCTCCTTTACCGTATTCGGTTCTGGGGTCCTGCAAATGGCTTCTTTTCGGTCACTCCCGAGCTGTCTCTGTCCCTTAGAAATCACAAATCCCAGGTATATTACTTCTTTCTTCAAGATCTGGGCTTTCTGTAAGGAGACTCGATAACCACTTAGTCCGAGAAAATTTAACAAACTCACAGTCCATTCTTTACATTCTTCTTTCTTTTCTGTGGCTACCAAAATATCACCCACATATTGCAAAAGAACTCCATTTCCTGAAGGCCTTTCCCAGGTCTCTAATTCTTTGGCTAATTGATTTCCAAAAATGGTGGGGCTATTCTTAAATCCTTGAGGTAACACTGTCCAGGTTAGTTGGGTTTTCCGTCCTGTATCAGGATTTTCCCATTCAAAGGCAAATAAATTACGGCTTTCAGGAGCTAAGGTGAGGCAAAAGAATGTATCCTTCAGATCTAATACAGTAAACCATTCGTAGGTTTCCTTTAGACTGGTCAACAAAGTATATGGGTTTGCCACTACCGGGTACAAATCTTCAACTATCTGATTTATCGCCCGCATATCCCGCACTAATCGATAAGTTTTGCCATCAGGCTTTTTGACAGGCAGAATAGGAGTGTTATATTCTGAAGAACATTCAATTAATAGCCCGAATTTTATAAATTCTTCTATAATGCTTTTCACTCCTCGCCTGTCTTCCAATCTCAAGGGATATTGCTTTACCCTAACAGGTCGTGCTCCCTCTTTGAGTTTAACAACTACCAATTCTGCATTTTTAGCTTTTCCAGGTATTCCCGAGGCCCATACCCCTGGGTATACCTGGTCCTTTATTTCTTGTATGATTTCTTCTGCCCTAACTTGGGGTTCAGAGAGAACCAGACTTAAAATTTCAATATGGTTCTCTTCTGGTATTTTAAATTCAATTTCTCCATTTTTAAATTTTATCTCAGCATTCAATTGTTCTAATAAATCCCTTCCCAGAAGTGGTCTAGGAGCTTCAGGCAGGTAGAGAAATTTATGAATCCCTACATTCTTCCCAATTTTGAATTTTAAAGGTTTCAAAAAGAAAGCTTTCTCGACCTGTCTGGTTGCTCCTACAACATTAACATTTTGTCTACTTACGGGTAATAAAGTCTGGTTTAATACTGAAAATGTGGCACCTGTATCTACTAGAAATTCTACAGGTTTTTCTTCTTTCCCTAGCTGAACTTTAACCAAGGGTTCTGCTAGGGAAGATTCCCCTGGTCCCCGTCAATCATCTTGCATGTTAGCAACCGTCACCAGTGTGCTCAATTTCGGGCAATCCTTTTTCCAATGCCCCATCCTCTTACAATAAGCACACTGATCTTTCGTGGGGGGGTTGATTTCCTTTATGCGGGGTACTTACACCGCTTCTCATGGCTCCTCTCCCTCCGTTAAAGTTATTTCCTAATGAACTCTGAGAGGGTACTTGACCCCCCGTGGTGCGCAAAGCGGCCACTGTAGCACTGGCAATTGTCTTTCCCATTATTTTTTCTCTCTGGCTGTCTTTGTCCAAAGCTACAAGCCGAGCAGCACCTTTTTAACTTCCCTTTCTGCTTTTTTTTTTTTTTCCTTTTTCTATGGCCAGGATCATAGGATCCTGGGGTGCTAAATTAATTCGACATTCCTTTTGCCACTCAAGATGGTCTCGCAGAGTAAAGAACATATCTGTATAAACCCACTTCATCCCATTTTCCTTCCCGTCTCAAAAATAACATAAGTTGTAACAAAGTATTATAGTTCAATGTACCATTCATTGGCCACTTCTCCCCACCTTCCAACTTATACAAAGGCCACCATTGATTACAATACTTAATTAAATTCTCCTTCGTGGCGACCCCACCTGGGGGTCCGGCAATTTGTTTCCAATGTTTTAAAATACAACCCAAAGGCGACTTTTTCGAAATTCCTCCCTTAGATGATCCCCCACCCATATTAAATGTGAATAACAGAGCAACTATCTGATCCGAACAAAAACCAAATCCGTTGTTCCGATAATCAAGCCAAAATTCAGAGACCGATCAAGACAACTAACCAAATTGGGGACTCGAACCCCTTAGATATATCACAAATCCAAAACCGAAGTTCCAATACACAGACCAAAAGTAAATCAATAGAAACTTAAACCTTTAATCAAATTGGGGACTCAAACCCCTTATTAACCAAGTCAGGGACTCGAATCCCTTTAACCAAGTCGGGGACTCGAACCCCTTACCAAACCCGGGCGTTCCACGGACTTTCGTCTGATGGAACTTTCCAATGGGGACTCGAACCCCTAGGTACCTTTATAGCCCAACCCTGCGGGGCTTTCACTGCCGTCTTATGGGCAGGCAACCAAACCCAAAAAGAATGCCTTTTACCTTTTTCCAGTGGTCTTGCTCAGAACTCTTCAGGGATCGGAGGTTCTCCCCGAGAATCCCTTGGTGCCGGCTGGAGGTCCTGCGATCCCACGGATCTGTCGAGATTCAGAAGCAGTGTCCCATCTGGGTCACCAAAACTGATACCGGAAAAAATCGGTTAAAGAAAGAACCCTCTAACACTTCCTTTTAAGTTTTAGAAGGCAGGCATTCTTTATTACAGCACTGGATGCACGGGGGATCGCTCCACCTAACGTGCATGCTGAACGCTTTGTCGATCCAGCATATATACACACTCTTAACATGTATATTCATGTAACCTCCAGTAAATGATTTACAAATACATTACTTTTCTGGGACATATCCAAATCATTTCTGGGAAGGGATTATAACATTTGCATCTTCATTGTGCATGCGCAAGGCAATCTTACATTTTCACTGCTCCTGCACCACCAAAATATTTGGCTAACATGACAGAGATAAGTAATTTTGTGTTGAAAAACTGTATGTTTCAGGAAACAAACTATTCAAAAAGGAAAAAAAACCCACAAAACAACAAACCCATAGGAAAGCTTGTAAGATATAAAAACACAGGACAATTCCTCTTTGAATGAGGTCCCCTCTCTCCCCTGTAAGTGCATACTCATAGGCAAGTGCTCACACATATGCATGTATGATGTTTACAGGGCAGAATCACTGTTTCTTTTTTCTTGGAGGAGAAAAAGATATAGATTTACTGACAAATCTTTGTAAACATATGTGGTGGGTTGACCCTGGCTGGATGCCAGGTGCCCACCAAAGCCATTCTGTCACTCCCCCTCCTCAGCTGGACAGGGAGAGAGAAAATATAACAAAAGGCTCGTGGGTCAAGATAAGGACAGGGAGAGATCACTCAGCAATTACCATCACGGGCAAAACAGGCTCGACTTGGGGAAAATTAATTTAATTTATTACCAATCAAATCAGAGTAGGATAATGAGAAATAAAAACTAAATCTTAAAACACCTTCCCTCCCCCCTCCCTTCTTCCCGGGCTCAACTTCATTGCCGATTTTCTCTACCTCCTCCCCCTGAGCAGCGAGGGGGGACAGGGAATGGGAGTTGCAGTCAGTTCATCACATGTTCTCTCTGCTGCTCCTTCCTCCTCAGGGAGAGGACTCCTCACACTCTTCCCCTGCTCCAGCATGGGGTCCCTCCCATGGGAGACAGTCCTCCACGAACTTCTCCAGCATGGGTCCTTTCCATGGGGTGCAGTCCTTCAGGAACAGACTGCTCCAGCGTGGGTCCCCCACAGGGTCATGTCCTGCCAGCAAACCTGCTCCAGCGTGGGCTCCTCTGTCTCCACAGGTCCTGCCAGGAGCCTGCTCCAGCACGGGCTTCCCATGGGGTCACAGCCTCCTTCGGGTGTATCCACCTGCTCCGGTGTGGGGTCCTCCACAGGCTGCAGGTGGATATCATCTGCTCCACTGTTAACCTCCATGGGCTGCAAGGGGACAGCCTGCCTCACCATGGGCTGCAGGGGAATCTCTGCTCCAGCGCCTGAAGCACCTCCTCCTCCTCCTCCTCCTCCTCCTTCTTCACTGACCTTGGTGTCTGCAGAGTTGTTGCTCTCACATATTCTCACTCCTCTCTCTCAGATTCTGTTGCGCAGCAGTTTTTCCCCTTCTTAACTATGTTATCCCAGAGGCGCTACCACTGTTACTGATTGGCTCAGCCTTGGCCAGCGGTGGGTCTGTCTGGGAGCCGGCTGGCATTGGGTCTATTGGACATAGGGGAAGCTTCTAGCAGCTTCTCACAGACACCACCCCTGTAGCCCCCCCGCTACCAAAACCTTGCCATGCAAACAGAGTAATAATCCTCATTACCAAAAAAAACACCTGATCTGGCCATATTAGAGCTTTAGTAATGCAGTAATTCAAGCAGATGACAAACTTGTCTCTAAAAGGTTTGATTAATTGAGGCACTGCTATTTTGTGTGAGTCCATGAATCATAGATATTGTTACGGGAAAAATCGGTTAAATAAAGAACCCTCTAACACTTCCTTTTAAGTTTTAGAAGGCAGGCATTCTTTATTACAGCACTGGATGCACAGGGGATCGCTCCACCTAACGTGCATGCTGAACGCTTTGTCGATCCAGCATATATACACACTCTTAACATGTATATTCATGTAACTTCCAGTAAATTATTTACAAATTCATTACTTTTCCGGGACATATCCAAATCATTTCTGGGAAGGGATTATAACATTTGCATCTTCATTGTGCATGCGCAAGGTAATCTTACATTTTCACCTTATCTAAGTTGTCAGGTATGCCAGTTTCGATCGCAGGCACACCTTCCTTATCTTCAGAGCTCAAGACTATTGTTATTGCTTAAGTAAGTGTAAAGTAAAAGAATGTTTGGCCAGAAGGTATCAATATGGCTACCTATTTGTATAACTATGTAGTTAATCATCCTAAAACATTCAATGTGGAAGCTTGCTTTTCATCTGGAAAAGGCTATTGCAGTCTTTGTTTCATTGAACAGGGAGCATGAAGACACGATACCTTATTAGATTGGGCTATGGAGACAAGGCATGCGGGTCAGTTTGATACCAGGCCCTGTGACAAGCCATGACTACATCTAATAAAGTACTCCTGGAACTCTCAGTTTTGCTGTTTGAACTGAAGCTACTGGAATGTATTATTATTATTTTTAAACAAAAATTCAATACCATTCTAGTCCACTTGAGATTTTTGATAGATTAAAAAAAAAGTCTTGAATATTCAATAGCTTTGAAAAGGGCTATGCATGTCTTGTAGTTTAGGGCAGTGTTTATCAGCTGAATTCTTTAATACATCAGAAAATGGTTCCTGAAAGAAGCGAAAAAAAGAAATCTGCCCACATTTCTGTTTATACAAGCAAGCAAACAGAACAGGGAAAAATAGAGGTAATAAATTAACTGTCAAAGCTGAGCCTAGATTTTATTGGGTCGTAAATGAAAATCACTGTAGCAATGCTATATGAGAAAGCATATGGCTCCTCAACAAAAAAAAAAAAGGCTGGAAACAGTGATGTAGGGCATGTTTGCATTGTGTGATGAAAGCCATCTTGATACTCAAGCCATGCTCAAATGATTGATACCTCTGACTGGCCTAGTGAGGTGTCACCTAGAGATAAAAGCTTTGGTCTCAGAAGAAATATAACCACATTAAATATTTCTGCATGACACTGCATTGTCCAGCGTAGGTACATCCCTGCTGCCCAGATCTCCTCCACTCTCCTCATGCGGACTTCTTGGCGTGACTGAGAGCCCCTGCAGGAGGCTTCTGGGCAGCGTGGGTGGCGGGATGGATCCGGCCCCTGGTGCCAAGGTGTAGCGGTCGTGGGCTGGGGCTGGACCACAGCCCTTCCCATGAGGTCCTTCCATGTTGTGTCTGGTCACATCGATTTCCTCCCCCTGCTTTCTTGCCCTCCTGCGAGTGAGGGGCAGCAGCCTGGTAGCTCCTAGTTCCCAGGCAGTGCGAATAAATGATATATTCCCTCAGGACAGAAAATTTTTCACTAAGATTACTGATCCCAGTCCATAGTCAAACCCAGGTAACATGCAGTTCCCCTCCTTCCCTGCCACTGCTCAAGCCCCTCAGTCCTGTGGCTTTCTCCTCCCTGCCCTTCTCGTGCTGCTATCCCTCCCCTCGTGTCGGGGAGGCAGAGAAAGGAGTCGACTTCAGATCCTGATTTGTGGGGCAGTGCTGTACTGGCCTGGCAGGGTCGGATCTGGCCAGCCCCCACCCAGGTCGGTGGAGCTTCGATGGTGTGAAAACAGTGCCCCAGGTAGTGGGGCAAGAGGAGGAGTCTCCTCTCTTTCTCCCTGAGCAGGTTTTGCTGATGAGCACACCTTCTCTCCTCCCTGGCTCTAGGCTAAGGCAGGCAGCACCTTTCTGTGTAGGTGGCTCAGCGTTACACGGTGGCTTTTGCAATCCCTAGGGGTTAGAAACATTTCCTTCCAAGAACTGGGAGAACTGGGATTGTGGCCGCAAGGGCTGGCTTGCACAGCTGTGGAACACAGCAGACTTCAGTAAGTTTTAAAGGGCCGACAGTATTTTGCATGTGTCAATTTTTCCAGCCACATGGCTCTTAGTTTGTAGCATGTTAACGTATGACTTTCATCTTATATGCCCTTCAGAACATTTATTCATGGTGCTGAAATCTCACAACACATCTCTGAGGTCAGTAAAACTTCTGATTAACTCGTCCAGCTTTCACTGCATCATTTACACCAGAGGCAGCTGAGGTATGAGAGTGCTGGAAGACTTGAGGTTGCCCAGTGCTGTAAGGAGAGCTAGAGACTGTCCTGCATGTAGTTTCAACAGTGGCATTGCTGTCATTATTACCAGCATGACACTGTTTTATTAGGAAAACTTGTTACACTAGCACAATGCAGTTGTGGATGTAGTTACAGTATAACTACACCACTGTAGTTAGTGGCGTAACAGCAGAGATCACTAACCTTGAGTGTGGCCCGTACTCACATGGCAGGGCTGTTCTCAGCCCTTGCAGGGTCAGGATCTGAACCATTGGTGCCAGAGCTCCAGTGAGACCTTTAAGCATGGACATCAACAGCCTCCATAGGAGCACCAGGACCCGCTTAACACAAAGGCAGTGATGCTACTGGGGTTTGCAGGCTGAGAGGCTTGCATATGCTCATGCGCAAAATAATTTTGATCAAGATTGCAAGAATATCCACTAAGACTATAGTACATACTGGGTTTCTGTGAGCACAGTCATGTAGGTGGCTGCCACACAGCATGGTTTGTGTTCCTCTGACTAAAACCCTTAATGAGTACAATTACTAGTTTGAGACATGCAGAGACTGGAATTACAAGGAAGGGTGAACAAGGTTTGTGCTGCTATCACAAAGGCACCCTGAGGAATGTTAAAGCAGGCTTATTCTAATAATTATTGTGAGCATGTGAGATATTTGTACTGAAACTGAGCAACGTGCGGTTTCTAACGGTCACTGATGTAATCCACTTTCAAGATGACACTATGGGAGGAAGATGATCTGTATGGGTTTTTTCTGTGAATTTCTATCATAAGCAGAATTGCATAGCCTAGACCAAATCCTTAAGGTCAGTGGAATCTTTTGTTCAGGTATTTTTTTTTTACAGGGTTGTGTTGTTTGGCTTTGCTATACAAATTAGCTTTTTGTTGGATAATCTGATTCTCTTTTTGACTTATCTTTGAATGCTCTCTACTCTCATGAACAAAAGATTTCTGTGACTTTATCTAACAATTTGCATATAGGCAAAGGGTTATGCAACTGAGTTCTGTGTGAAATATCAGTAAAATTTAAATAATCCATTTAACTACTAAGCCTATCTGGAGATGAAATGGCAGGACAAACTGAGTTTAAGATAGAGTGCTAATCAAAAGGAAGCATGACTATCTGTTAAAGGCTCGCTTAATAAGAACACACTAGGAAAAAGAAAACAGTATTTCAGTCTATATGGCTAAGTGTATAGACAGCAAACTCTATGGTCTGAAGACAGAATTACATCAGAACCATATTCAGAACAAATAAAGGACACCAAAAGAAGTTAATTATGCCTCAAGAGGGGATAAAATATCAAGGATATCAACTTATGCAGAAGGAAGGAAGAAAAATATCTATGCCTGCCTACAATCAATCAGTTCACCTTTAAACTTAAAACTCTTTGAGCTTAAACAGGAGGATATTAAAGACAAAGGCAACATACTGCCATCTTAGAAGTTCAGCCTCATGTCTTTGTCCAGTGTTCAGCAATATCTCTTGCATGTAAAGATGCAGTGGAGTTTTCAACAGCTCTGAGCTGCCTTTTATCATCTTGGTGGTCCATGCCATTCTGCTGAGGTCTGTCCTGATTCTGATTGCTCGCAGATCTTTTCAAACAGTCCAGGCATTGCTGGATATTTAACACCTGACCTGTGCCTGTTACAGTACCACAGAGTGCAGCTTTTCAGGATTACATAAACTTAAATCTGAAGATGCTGGCTGGGTTCTTATACAGCAGAGTGCTTAAGCTCAGTTTTATGAGTTGGTGTGCGTACATGCATATGCTTCAGTCATATTTAATCAACAAGTGAAATAAAATGCTTTGCTGGCCTTAAATGAGGATCTTACAGTGGATTTAAGCACATGGACAAATGTTTTGCTGAAGCAAAACTTTAGTGTTGTGTATTCTCCTGTAAAATCATAGAGGGACCTAATTATAAATGGTGGGGTTTTTTTCAGTACTAAATTATATTAAAAAATTACTGATTCTGGTGGCCACTGACAAGTAAAATCTGTGTCTGCTAATAGTTCTGTTTTCTTTAGATCTGTTTTCCTAAAGCTTTTGAGACCAGATTTAGATTCAGCATGTTCAGCTTGATTTAAATTACCGTCAGACCAACATTTTACATGTACCTTGCCTCTGTGAAAGAGGCTGTACAACATGCTGGCTGAGGGGGAATCACAGATTTATAGATTTTAGAGCAAAGGGAGAACATGATGTTCAGCTAAAATGACTACGGCCCTGCCCAGTCTGTAGGTTCTTTTATTTAACTCAACAGCTTGAGGTAGACCGAGGGTGTATTTTTAGAATGACATCCAGGATTGATTTAAAGACTCCAAGTGCTGCAGAATTTGTCACAATCTTTGAGAGTTTTTTCCAATAGTCAATTACCCTTTCTTTGAAAAAATCCGTACCTTATTTTTTTGGAACTCTGTTAACTTCTGTCTTCTGAACATTGGATCTTGCTGCTTCATTTCCTCTGCAGGACTAGGGAGTCCTTTATTTTCCCATAGATATTTCTCATGATTATTACTTTATATTTTCATGGTATCAGAAAAATTTCTTTATACTCACAAACCTAGTTAGGCAGACATCTTTTACACCCCAGTATCCCAGTGCTAGGGGTCTGACATAATAAAAATATGCTGTCTTAGAAAAGAGTCAATATGACTGTGATACTTTTTATTTCAGTTACTAATCACTGGTTTATGATTAAATATAATTCATGAATGGGATATTAATACTGGGAAAGAAAGGATATTTGGTATATGCTGTACTTATACTGTAGAAATCACGGTTGCTCCAGTGTCCCCCAAAATATTATTTGCAGTATTTCCTTGAATGTGTCAAACATGCTTTGCAAATGGCTTGAGTTCTCTGTTACTTCTTTTTCCATAAACAATTCCCATGGAGTCATATGTCCGGATGATATAGAAAAGGTATCTGGTCCATTCCCTTGCCCCTAGGCAAGATCAGCAATTACTGTGAGCCTGAATGACCTTCCTTTTATTCTTTTCTACTGAGAAGTTGAAATACAATCAACATATTATTTCCAAAGAG